>JANBXA010000069.1:26057500-26790000 GCA_030556225.1 Cricetiscus sungorus
CTCTGCAAGAATACCTAGTATACTCTTAGCCACTGAGCCATCTCTCAGCCCCTCATTAAGTATCTTTTAAGGATCGGCATAGGAAATCAAGATCTCCTAATCTCAAAAACTGTGTAATGGGAGAAGGATAAGCAGGGAATTCTCGATGTCAAACAATATATATATATGTGTATATATATATATATATATATACATATATATGTATATATAATGCCATGATTGTCCGAATTCACATAAAGAGGCAGGCTACTCTTATTCAAAAATCAGGTAGAACTGACTGCATAGAGAACATATGGTCAGGCTTCAGAGACTAGCCCAGTACAGTCAGGCAAGGAAGATTTGGACCTAGTTCCTCTCTTGTTCCTTATACAGTATTGCATTTAACTTCCTTGTTTCTATGCCTACAGACTATAAGTACAGATTAGAAGGTACTGAGGACAAAGGCACACAGAATGCAACAAATAATTTCAACTGCTTAACTGTTTGGAAGCATTTTAGGGCATGAAAACAGCACTTTATACTTCAGCAGTCACGTAATGTTTTCCCATATTACAGCAAGATATAAGACAGGCGATTCCAAACATGATCTTGATTTATCAAGGTTAAGTTACATTACATATGTTGTGCATGTTTTAGACAGCATTCAAAGTATTTTGGAAGGTTTTCAATAGGAATATAATACTTTTTCCTTTCATCATGCATGTATACAATATATTTTGTTCCTATTCTCATACAACACAGACACAGAGGCACACACACACACACACACACACACACACACACACACACAGGCACACACACACAGAGGCACACACACACACACACACACACACACACACATGCATACACGGTACACCTAGAGAACTCTCTCACAAATTTATGTCTTCCTCTCTTTTGTTTTTTTTTAAATCTGAGTCTAATTAATGCTGCCTCTGTATGCATGGACAGGACCACTGACTTGAGCATGATCTACCTACCAGGGGCCACATCTGTAAAAAACAAATTGAGTTTTCCTCTACTACCAGCCATCAGCTACCAGTAGCTTCTCAACTAGAAGTAGATAGTCGATGTGATGTTTCCTGAGACTTGGAGGGAGGCAGTACCATCCAAATGATGTGATGTTTCCTGAGACTTGGAGGGAGGCAGTACCATCCAAATGTTCCATTCATGGCCCATCACTCCACAGACATTTATTCTCTGCTCTTTGTCCAGTTGTGAATCTTTGTGTTTGTTCCCTTCACAAAGATGCACTTCTGATGAGAACAGAGAGCTGCACTCACCTATGGATATAGAGACGGGCATCCTTAGAAGACTCTGTCCATTTAACAAAATAGCAATAGTAGCTTTTTCCTCCAGAGCCCATGAGCTTCTTAGCCCAGGGGAAAAAATCCAAGGCGATATTATTGGTGCTTTTGGTGAGTGAGCCTTCGCTTTCTACAAATACACCAGTCATGGCAATGAACTTGCTCTCCAGAGTTCTACTTACTGAAATACATCTTTGTGAATCCCTAGCCCAAGCTCAAGACTTCCTGTGTGTTCTAAAGAAGAGGCTAAAGCATTTCTGATTCCTAAGATGACTTTACTCCAGTGTATTGTCTGTTTCCTGGAACATTTAATGACACTACTTGTGGATTTTGGCATTGACAACTCATTCTTCTGCCCAGCACAGACCATTTCCCTTGGTGGCAACCAGGGGCTGTGTTTGGTTTCTCATCATCTCACCCATGAGTCTCAGGCAAAACATCTGAACTCCGTGGTTTGCACATTTAAATAAAATCCCTTTCTATGCTGTTGCCACCCAATAGCATAAACACAAGCTAGCATTGACTCATTACAGGTTGCCCATAAAGGATATTCTATCCACTGTGTGCTCAGACTATGCCACAGCATTGAGGCATTGCTGACCTCACAGAGAGAGAACTTATAGAATTCAACTCCATTACAGGTCAAACAGTCAAATGCCAGGGCTGGATTTTTTTTTTTTTAAAGAACCAGATAATACCCATTTTATGACCATTAATAACATTTTCTTTGTATAAACTGAGATAAGAGTAATAAAAAATACATTCTGCTTCATAGGATAATTTGATTGCCAATAGATTTCAGAAATGAACTTTCTCATTGTGCATGCAATCCTGCCTAGTAGAAGGGTAACCATCCAGCAGCCCTCTTCCCAACCTTCCATTTCTCTTTTATGTAGAGAACCTTTAGTTTAGCCAGAGCCATAAGCTAATCCAGGGAGCAGATCTTTTGCTCTCCGTTTTAAAGTGCTTTGATTGTGCCTCTGGTAGTTAATGTGCCAAATGGTCTTCAGGGTGTTTCCTACACGTGTTTTGTCGCTAATTAGAGTGCCTGGGCCTACTGTTTTCCTACCTCAGTACTCTCCATGTGTTTAAGAGCTCAGTTCAAACACCAGGCCTGTGGAGAGGCATGGCAAAGCTCTGCACTGATTTGGGCATCTGCTGCAAACAGGTTTTCCAAAGGATATCCTGTGGGAGATAAACCATTTCATTAGGCCAGGTTCCCTTTCCAAACCAGGAAACCCAGGGCCCCTGTGAAGGAAAACCCAGATGATGCTGTCATAGCTATATGCAGAGCACTTGTAAATGTTGTTGTCAGCATCCTTCCTACAGGTTCCATCCAGATTGTGTCCATTGACAGGTTAATGATGTGTTTTAAGGCTCTGTTTATGGAGAGCTGATAGGGCGGCTGGGATAGGAGTACTTTACGTATTGCAATGACCATTCCCCCTTCCATGTCTCCTGCAGTTGATAACTCCCCATGCCATCCGTGTGCAGACACCTCCTCGGCACATCCCTGGTGTTGTGGAAGTCACATTGTCCTACAAGTCCAAGCAATTCTGCAAAGGGACTCCAGGCAGATTCATCTATACAGGTAAGCACGAATACAGATACTCATCAAAGAGCTGGCTTGACCTCATGAGGTGTTTGTTTTATTTGATCAAGTATGTATAAGTATGTTTTTTTTAAAACTTGTTTCTGTTAAGATAGATTTTCTCCATTTCAACAGATATAAGTCCAAAGATATTGCAATGATTGTTATTACTAAAAGCGTATGTGGGTGTAATGGTTTTGAATGATGAAACAATTGGTTAGCTACTTAAAGGAATAACATGAGAAGTAAGGGAGAGCAGGCAGTACTAGACAGGACCAAGCTCTTTCTAATAGCTTGGTAGCTTGTTGCAGTTTGCTCTATGGAACAAGGTTGAGCTTTAATGAACAGTACCCCTTTCTTCTAGCCTGTTGCAACATTTAAATTAAACACATTTGGTAGTTTTCATAGTTTTTTCTGGGTTGGTGCTTTCTTCCCTAGTAAGCTGCACCCCTCCCCCTACAACCTTGGCACATGGCCCTGCCTTGTGGTAAGCAGCTAGGGTTACGGGGTGCATCTGAAATCCCTCCCACCAGACAGAGCCAATCAGGCAGGATCTGGACTGGCAGGATGTGGAAATATATGTAATAGGCAAAGCAAACACTGGGGACCTTTTACCTTTCAGAATCTGCTATGGAAGGGATCCTGGGAAGACCACGAGACTCTTTGTTTCTTACATGCTAGAAGGCGAGGCCTAGACCGTTGTCAAGGACCACACACGGTGTGATAAATTCGAGGGCCCTTTGCTTCTCATCACCTGACTAGCTCTGTCCGTGATCTAGTCGCAACTTTTTTTCTCTGTTTATTATTGAAGGTCCACTAGGCCTACCCATGTAGATGGGAAGTTATTTTCACACAAAGGGGTCTGGAGCACAGAACTGGCTATTAGTACATCCTAATTAAATCATGTAATTCAATGAGCAAATTTCTTTTTTTGCTGTGGTATTCTACCTCAAAGTGTCTTCCCCTATAATTTTATACTGTGAAACAAACCAACCTAGCTTCATAGTCACCCAGTCTCTATCTCTCTCTAACAATGACAAAAACCAACCAAACAAACAAACAAGCCAGTTAATATATCTTGACCCTCAGAAATGCCTCCCAGCCCTTTAAACAAAATACAGGGTTGGTGCCTGCCTGCCGATTAGTTTTAGTTAATTGAAAATTATAGGATTGACCCAAGAGGAAAATTTTGTTTGCACTCCAATCACTTTTACAAATTAAGGAAAATTACCACAATTTTGTTTAGCTCAGGTTTCACACTGAGTTCACGAAATTAGCTCAGCCATCCCAACCAAGTCAGCACTTTGTTAGTGAGTGCTTAAAAAAAAAAGTCTATCTGGAGTTTTGTGGTGTATACAAACGAAGCATAGAGAAAGCTATGATGCTTTATAGAAGTGGGCCAAGTGTTTTTAATCAGGCTCATTGGTTCAGCATAAGTTTTGAAGAACAATCAAAATAGCAGATTAGTTGTTTCTTTTAAATTTAGGATTTCTTGCCATTCATTTTTTCCCATGAGAACTTCTACATAACACTGTAATTTTTCTTTTTATTTTTTTCATTCATTCTTTCTTCTTTCCTTTTTCCTTTTTTCTTTAGTTTCTTTCTTTTTCTTTTTCTTTTTTCTTTTTTCTTTCTTTCTTTTTTTTTTTTTTAACAAGCCTCATTATGGGCTTGCAGGGAAAAAAAGACCAGTTGAAAGTTCTGATACTGTAACATTCCCCACCGTCCTTCCAGGGGATGGGAGTTTTACAGTGTGCCTTGCTGGACTTGCTGTTCTGGAACATATTACAAAACCACAGAGGCCAAATGTTTTCTCTGAGGAGTTTGGATTCTGTTTTTGGCTGAAAACATTTAGGCCTTGCTGGTTGCTTATTTACTCTGCTATTAAGAGCAAGAAAGAAAGAAAAGAAAGGAAGAAAAGAGAGAGAGAAAAAAGAGAGAAAGAGGGAGAGAGAGAGACTGCTCGTGGGGTGGGAGGCACCAGGAGCAGTCAGCCATGGTTTCCACTTTGGTGACAATGTCCTTGCTCATTAATGGATCCATGTGTGGTCAGGTCTCATTTAGAAGAAATTATTTTAATCATTGTTCAACAAAATATACCCTAGAGCCACCTGGTCATAATTTAAAAAAAATATCACAACTATTACATTACTTAAATTCTTAAACAAAACACTCCCCACACCCCAAAACAAAGCAAAACTAATAAATAATAAATCCTAGGGTCTAGCTAACACACCATTATTTAAGATTTTTTTTTTATAAAACCCATTTAAAAATTACTATCAATTTAAGAAATCACATCTTGGCAAATCCGCATTGCACTGGAATTAAGATCAAAGATACAAACAGAAGCTCTGCAAGGCGAGGGAAGTAATTAGGGAGGAAAGTGTGCCGATGTGTTCATGTGTGGGAATTGAAAGAAGAGACAGATGCCTTCATGCCTTCAACTGTGGGCAAGTGATGAAGATGCCATTTGACATGTATTCTAGGGTCAGGAAAATAAAAATAGAAAGAAATCAGGACAGGACTCCTTGGCTATTAATAGTTATAGTGACATCACATGGCATTCACAGGGGAACTTCTGAGCCTCGTGATCACTGGCATGTGGCTTGTCCTTGTGGAGGGTCCTTAGTCCTGGCTTGGCTCTCAGCTCCTGTGGTTCACTCTGTTTACCTCTGTGCTTGCCACTGCTTACCAGTGAAGGTGTAGAGAAGGGGTCTCAATGCCCGTCTGTTCTTTGTATCCAGACAACTGTTCAGGTCACTGTGTGTGTGTGTGTGTGTGTGTGTGTGCGCGCGCGTGTGTGCGAGTGCGTGTGTGTGTCTGTGTGCAAGCCCCTCGGCTGCACACTCCCAGAAATTCACTTCACACTTCATTGTCTTTAACATCCTCATGACTTCAAGATGTGAAGCTTGGCTTTCGGGGTTGGTAAACTAATCTTGATTCTTAATGGAACGTCACTGGAATTTTTCCCCTTTAAAAAAAAAGAAAAAAAGAAAGAAAGAAAGAAAGAAAGAAAGGAAATTGTAGAACTGAAAAATAACATCCCAACCAAGGTACTCCCACTGTTTTCAAAATACTGAAGAGAGTTTGGATACAGGAATGTGGAAGATGATAAAATTCTACTTTAAGCAAAGCCAGAAAATAAAAGCAGACAGGAACACCCTCCATGCAAATAAGGCAGCCTTTTGGAGGTGAAGTGGTCTGACTAAACACTAAACACAGATTTAGTGGCTGAAGGCTGGCCCCATTTATAAGGATGCTGGGCACAACCCTCCAACACTGAACTTCAGGCTTGAGCATTCTTGTTCACTAGATATATGATGTTCTTTCATTTGCCCAATCACAGTCATGGAAAACCGTTGAGTCCTGACTTAAAGAACACAGAAGCCCAATAACACTGGCCTGATCAAACTTTATTATGTCTCATTATTCTTTCACAACCTTACATGTTGTTTCTAAATGAAAGAAATGAAAACCCCATCTAGTCACAATATTGTTTTCTGAGTCTCATGATTTCTCATATCTAAGCAGTCCATCCTTGTAGACCAGATAAAGATCACAGGGCCAGATCTCACTGGCCATGTAGTGTCCCCCTAACATCTCCATAATTCACACCTCTTGTTTTCTTATAGCCATTCAGTCTTTAAGTGAACTGTTCCTTTAGAAGCATGACCATCCCTGCTAAGCCTTCAGTGAACTTGAATGCCAATGAAAGTTTCTTAGTAGCTGTTAGCTGTTTCTCCAAAATTCTCAGAGTTGGGTTTTCTAGTAACAAGGTGCCACATCTAAAGTAATACAGTGCAGCATAAAGATAGGGTACCTTCATTTAAGGTAATGGATATAGACTGCACTCTCAGCTTTGCCATTTCCTGGAGAGGCTATTCCTGAGACCTCCTCATTATGACTGAGCCACAGTCACCTCATCTTTACAAGAAGGGAACAATAACTGATAGGGTTGCTTTTAGGATCAGAGCCATGCATAGCTACTAGAAGGAGGCCAGACTTAGCGCTGGCATTAATAGATTGGGGCCATTATCTTCAGTCATTCATGCTTTTTTAAAAATTGTTTTTTGTATCTGAAGTTTTTGCCTGAATATGCAAATCTATCATGTATATGACCTGGGCCAATGGAGTCCAGGCAAGGGCATTAGGTCTTCTGGAACTGGAGTCTCAGACAGTTGCAAGCTGCCACATGGATACTAGGAGCTGAACTTGGGTCCTCTGTAAGATTCAAAATCTCTGAACTGCTGAGCCATCACTGAAGCCCCACCCATCCATTTTTGAGTCTATTTTCTGGAACAGATATTTCACATCCTGTTTAACATCATCCTCATCTTCCTATACGTCTAAGATATTCCCTGAAGGGATTTAGTAACTGAACCATAGGCACAGGTACATTGAGGCAACAAAAAGAAGAAAGGGCAATGTATGAGTAAATATGTAACAAGAAACAGATTTATAAATAATTATTCCATTGTCTGTTGTCACAACAAAATAACCCAGACTGAGTGCTTATGAAGAAAATACGATTATTTAATTCACACTTTAGGGGGTTGAAAATCTGAGACCAAATAGTCCCATCTGTTGGGTCTCTGGTAAGGGCCAACTAGGCTGCATCATAACAGGGTGGATGGCATTGTGGAGGAGGCATGTGTGAGAGTGATCACGTGATGAGATAGAAATCTGGGGGATTCAGGATTGGATTCTCGATAGCATCCTACTCTCATGAGAACCAGGCAGGATTCTACAAGGAGTACAAGGCAGCACATCCAAAAGCCTATTTAAATTAAACATTTATTTCAATTAGTCAAATTTCTTTGGGCTTAACCACTTAATTCTGCCACATTTGGTACTTTGTATCCAGCACATGGACTCTTGGGGGCCAAACTCCATGGCTTAAATAAGCAATATTTTTATTAGCAGTCTTGATTTGGAAACTTCCATGATATTGATTTTTTTGCCATGAAAAACATGTGAACTTTCTTCTTTCCACCTACAATTTCTTCCTTTCTTCTTTAGGACATAGTAACATGGATTAGCAACCTCCCTCAGAGGATATAGGCTACAGTCAGCTTTGACTCTAGGTTTAAGACATTCCATCCCACAAAGTCTGCTTTTTCCTTCTTAGAAGCTTCCCCCACAAAACAAAATCTATCACCTTGGGGCCAACCCAAATAATAATAATAATAATGACAACAACAACAACAACAACAATAATAATAATAATGTTCCTTAAGTGGAAGGCAGAGAGTTAAAAACCCAATCACTCTCCTATTCTGTAGCCCTTTCTTATGTGAAAGCATTGCTCATGAATTTTCTGAAAAGTCACTATCTTAATATTGCAGAGAAACATCGCTGTTTGCTCACTAGATGTAAGGCCCCATGCAGCCCCTTTTCCTTGGTGTTCATAGCTCACTCAGCTTTGCTTTGATGTCTTCTCAGCCCCTTACTATGCCTCAAACTCATTCTATATTTAGCTACCTGGGGCATGGCGATTGCCTTTTACACAAGCACATGCAAGATACATGTTCTTGCACAAGCAACATACAGTTCTAATTCTGTTCTTCTGACCATTCTCTGCTGAGATAGAGGCCTGTGCTATACTCTTCACTTACCTGGCCAAGAGTCATAGTATAGATCCTGATGTGCTCTGGAGTCCAGTTGTTTTCACTGTAAAATGTCTAGTTCCAATAGGTAACTTTGATATTCCCCATAACTTGTCTTAATCGTCAGAGGAATTTCTGTCACTGGATCTTTCTGGTTCCGTTCAATTAGACCACTCCCTCATCCTTAACTTCCTTATACTCACAGTTCTCTTCCTCTATTGTTTGTGGATAAAATCCAGATGGAATCCAAACTAGATAGACCCGCTAATGGGATAAAGAGATAGCCTCTCACAACCTTACATGACTTTATAAGCTGTGTTAAAGCAACTTGACTTACCATCTCATGAGGCTGTGATAGGTGTTCCCTGATAATTGATTAACATATTGCCCAGGATCAATGGATCCTCATTGATTGCTGTGATCTGGATGACATGGGCTGTAAATAGAAACTGTTAATTAAGAATCTATCCCTCCCCACTTGACATTTTCATGCATAGACTATAATAGTTGGGGTTTCTGATAAAGAAGAGATGGGTTCAGATCTGTGGTATAAATATTTTTCATTTCCTCACCCATAAAATGGAGACATTTTAATAGTATTTGTATTTAACGAGTAAATAGGTCAGGTTCTGATGGTACCTGGTCTGGTAGGAGTGCTGCCTAAAAATAAACTCAGAATGTGAAGAGCAGACAGTGGGAATGTTTTTCTATTTAAAAATCTAAAGAACTGGTAGTTTGGGCCTACTTTGAACAGTACATGCATTTCAGCTTTCCCTGACATGCAAAACATTATTTCTTCCTAGGCTGTGGAGTTGGACTCAGTATCTGGGTTAAGTTCTGATTTTCCAATTCTACTGTTACTTTATTTATTAGAAGGATGCCTGCAAAGTCCCTGTTCTGTTCTAGGTGATGTTCGAAGCTAGTTTTAGGCAATGCCCTAAAAAGCAAACTGGGGAGGACGGGAGGGTGCAGGAACTGGGATTGACATGTAAAATAAGCTTGTTTCAAATTTAAATTAAAAAAATTATAAAACAAAACAAAATACAGAGGATAGTTTTAGGGCCCATTGAATTTTTGTGAAGAACAGAAGTTTTATATGGCATATATTTAGATGTAAGTGTGTCTTGTCATACAAACTTTTAAAACCTGAATAATTTTGAATAACAGTAAAAAACAAAAACAACAACAAAACAAACAAAAAAGCATAGCTGAGCTGAAACAGAGTCCCAATTTTCATTGATTTCATGGCCCTAGAGGTAAATTGGATGCTTCTAAGTCTGCTATGTCAAACCTGGGAAATATCCAGAAAAATAAGAAGAGGGTGTCAGAAATGCACACAGGTTGTTCCCACCTGGAAAAGATATGTGAGCTGAGATTTGAAGGGTGACCAAGAATCTACACAAGAATTGGCACAAGGTGGTAGGCTGCTGAGCAGACAGAAAGTTCCAGAGATCGTGTGTGTAGGAAGACCCTGAATGGAAGCCATGGGGCCGGGGGAGGGGAGGTGGGGGGGGGAAGGAGGGGGAGATGACACTTAGTGCTTACCTTTAGAGTCAAGGGAAGTTCTCAGTGTTTCTGAAATGGCAGTTGGTCATGACATTTATAATTTTTCAGACTTCTAGAAGGATGTATTACAGATAAGGCTGGGAATTGAAAGTCTTCCCCAAAGGTCTTGGAAATCACCAAAGAAAGATAGGTGGTCATTTGGGTCTAGGTGGTAACCAGTGGAGATGGGATGCAGTGAGAGAGGATTCAAGAGCTGAGGAGTGGAAAGGTAGGCCAGGTGCCCAGTGAGGCAGACAGGATTTCATGAAAGCAGATTTTTTGCTTTCTCAAGCTCCATGATGGTGGAGCTGTGGCTTTGCTGTGCTTCCCAAATTGTTCAGTTTGTAACAATCACTGAAAGAGGCATCTGAAGATACACAGGGCGATACACTCATGTTCATTGTTAAAAAGACAGGCCTAGCAGCCTAGTGTCCATTCATGAAGAATGGAGGACAGGAGGGAGAGTCTGCTTGCTTGCTTGCTTGCTTGCTTGCTTTTTTGATTGATTTCCTCCACCTCCTCCTCCTCTTCTTCCTCCTCTTTCTGCTACTCCTTTTCCTCCTTCCTCTCTGATTGTTTTCACTTACGATTCAGTTGCAAGAAAGAATGTGTAATGAACACTTGCCTTGTGGTTCTGTGTCAGTACCATCCTAATTGGAAAAGACTCAATAAAAAAGAAAAAAATCAGAGGCCACTCCTGTCCACATGCCTTAAAAACGAGTCCGAGAGAGCAGTTCACATAAAAGGGCAGAATTCAGTGCAGAAAGAATATCCCTTCCTTTCGTTTTGATGCAAAGAGTAAGTCCCCAACCCTTTTCTCCGCCAAAGGGAAGATTTATTTTTGCAAAATGTGATTTCCCCCTCTCTGATTTTATATGTGTTGATGGGAGGGGTAATTCGAAATCTGCTGGCATATGTACAGTTAAACCCTGTGGGTACCATAATGGACACAACAACCCCAATCTGTAAAAGTAACCATTGTACCTCAGTGACATCTATGAAATGAAAGCCGTTTCTTCAAAGAATAAAACCAGTTTGAAGGAAGCATATTATTTTGCATATTTTGTGTATATACTTTCCAAGAAATATGACCCTTATTTCCTATTTGGAGTGGAGTGTAATCAGGACATGAGTAGCTAGTGTAACAGGATCATTAAAAGGAATATTTTCCCTGACATTAGAGGTCTAAATGGCCACAAGGCCTCATATACAACCTTGGCTTTTTCCTGTCTCCCCAGAGTTAATAAGTGATAAGGCCAGGAGAGAGATAAATCACAGAAATCCCTGTCCAAAGAAAACATATTGACTATAGCCAAGCAAATAACAGACCATAACCAACAGTCCCATTTATCATTCATGTAATAGGGACATGAAGTATTTCCTACCCACAAAACCGTATAGAAGGAAAAGGCAGACAGGCCTGCCTGGATCTGAGGCATGCGATTTGGTTATTAAAGGACATGAACTATTTGTCACATGGCTTTAATCTTTAAGACGCGTTGCCATTTCTAAACTATAAATTGCTGGTAAAGGATTGGAGAGCTATTAACAGTGAGTGCAGGAGCTGGGCCCTTCCTATGGATTCAGTGCTGTAATGCAATATGAGAAGGTCTTGGGTGGCTAATCTTTTTAGTCTGATAGAACATGATTTGGTTTTCAAATCCAATAATGTATTTGGAAGTTTTCAAAGGTGCTTTTTATCTACTTTTAATTTTTTTTTGTTTTGTTTTTGTTTTCTTTCTTTTTTTATTTCAAACTTGGGACAGTGATAAATTTACCCTTCAGCTCTTGAACTTCATTCCTGGAAATTTCTTATAACATCTTGGGGTGGGTGGGGAAAAAACAACTCTACTTCTTTTTCTCTTTTCGTGTGATTTATTCCCACTGCTCACAGAGGGCGATTTTCTGTTCTGACTTTCCATATTTGCAATGGTGAAGATGCTGAACCTCTGTTCATTGTTCAAGCTAACGAGGGGTGCCCACTAGAACATTAAAACTTGCTTTTCTTTCTTTATGGCAAAACAATACATGCTTATGTTACACAGTTTAGGAAGCACCAATTAAAATTAGGTAAACTGTTATTAAAGTTGACCACATTCCTATCAGCCTTTTAAGCATAAACACTCTATAAAAGTGAGCCCATAATATTTTAATGACATATATCTTAGTCTTTTTCCCCCCATGGGTATCTCTACCTCTTTCCAAAAATACCTTATATAGTATTAAGTGAGGTTTGTTTACTTTTATCATTTAGCAATACACCAGAAAGACCAGAATGTTGTGAATTTGAAACAATTTCTAATCTTTGATAACCATTTTATGTTTCATCAGAACTTCATAAGACTCATCTTAATCTCTATCAGATATATCCTGATCTTTATATTACTGCTAGATAGCTTGAATTTGTGTTCTAGTCTCTTTTTGTTTTTGAAAGTCCACAGCACAAGATCAATAGTTCTATACCTGGATTTTGGCATTGGGGGTAGGGAGTAGGAGGTGTGCAGCAAGATGCCGAGACCGACACATTGGCTGGGATTCATCAATGCATCTATGTGCTCCAAGGATCCACTGTTCCTAGAGGATGGGACCATCTCCCCAAGATGTGTAGTGGCATCTGTGTGAGACCTGGATGACCTCCAAGGTCAGTGAAGTATGAGCATTGTCCTTGGCTGTGTCAAGTAGGTCTATGCTTTCCAAATAATAAGTGGGAGCCATCTGAACCCCTCAACCTGCTTACACCTTCAGTTCAGAATACTAGATAGATTGAGAGAGATCCCACCACCCCTAGGAAACTCCAGCATGCCCAGCAGAATGTTGAATTCTTCTCTTCTCCACTGGTTTTCTCACTCCTGGGGTTCTTTCCTTTTATACCATTGTTCTTTCATATTCCACATTTCGCCACTAACTCTCTTTTCCTTATTATCTATCTTACTTCTCTCTATAATACTAAAATGCAAAACACACCTGCCTGTTGCACTCCTAAAATATGCATTAGTCAGGCTCCATTTTTAACATCTACAAGTTAAGGAAACTTACAGAGATGAGGTTAATTCTTGGATTTTTTTTTCAGTCTAGTAGGCGGAGGAAGGACTCAGATCCTCAGACCTTGTTGAGGGACAGCAGGCTGGGCACTGAGGAACCCTCCAAGGAAGCTACTAGACCTTGTTAACATATGCAGATTCCCAATCCCCTGAAATCAGGTTGCCATTGAGGGAAGAATTCTGCTGTTTCTAGGAAACATGAGCCCTAAATATTTCAACTAAATTATATCATTTTGAACATATTGCAAACTCATATATATGATTTTAAAAACACAGAGAAAAACATCATTGCCCCTCATCCCATCCCTTGGAGAGGCTCACTGTTAACATCTTTTGTTGTATTATTTTTTCTATGTCTACTCACAAGTATTTTATCAGAGTAAATCAAAATATTTAATTTTTAATTTTACACCCTGCTTTAGATTCAGTCACAAAATGGTTCTTCTCAAAGTTCAAGTTTTTTCTTGAATATATTTCAGTGGGTATATAGTAGTCTATTTTATGTCTATGCCATTATTTACTTAGTAATTCTCCTATCCTTGGACAGTATACTTGTTTCTTTTATAAAGAACTTTTTACATATTATTTGTTGGATGATAGCATGGCACTGAATATAAAATGTTTTCTACTTACCTAGTGACAATTTATATGTAGAAGATTTACCAATTCCAGTGATCCAATTAAATGATGAAGTGTCTGCTTACACTACCTCACATATTTAGTTATGGTATGCTTTACAAATCACATGGTGTACAGTATTTATGGACATAGCCTTTTCTGATTTTAAGATTTCTACTCTTATTCATATTATCTGTGTAATCTTTCTCCAGTATTTTTAATATAAAAACCAAAGGCATTTATTATCCAAAATGACACATTTCAGAGTCCAGCACATTAGCACAGGCCTGTCATCTCTGGACTCAGATGACTACAGCAATAACCAGCCTGGGCTACATTGCATGACTCTGTCTAGAAAAATAAAAAGGATAGAACAAAAGGGTAATTTCCTTATGACATCTTCCTACATGCATTTAATATATTTTTATTGTATTTATCTCACCACTATCTCCATTTATCCCCCTCTCTACTGGTCTTCATCACCTTCCCTGATGTTCCCCTTCTACTTTAGTGTCTTTAAAATCTTTCCCATGTATGAAAGCATTCAGTGTGTGTATAAGTCCTTTGGATTTTTAACTCTATACTGTCTTCCATCACTGTCCTTGGGGACATGGTTTTGTCTGAGTCTGTGCACCGTATTATCACTAGAAGCTTTATCATACAATGTGTAGCCATCTGCAATTTTTGAATTTCCAAACATAAGCCCTCTCACAGTGTTTTTAAACAGCTTTTAAAAATTCTCATTTGGCTATGGCTATAGCTCAGTGGCATACTGCTTGTGTAGCATGCAGAAAGACCCAGGTTCAGTTACCAGCACCATATAACAGATTGATTAATCAATCAACCAATCAACCACCCAACAAACTAAAATTAAAAAAAAAGTCTGTAGAGAGTTTAAGTATCAAGAGGCCAGTTTCATAGAAATAATTATTAAATTTATGCTAATTTTCTATTTTTGTCTTTTCCATGCCCTTGCTTAAAGATAATGTAATTGAGTAACATGCTTCAAGTATGTAATGAAGAAAATAGTTTTTGGGGGGAGCCATCTCTTTTTATTAACTTCAGCTCATTTGTATCATTTCCCTTCATTGAGTCATCTGCCACACGTGATTCTGGTCATGAACTCAATGGGCTCACCAACATCTTATTTTCAATGTTTTCAACCAGAATAAGCTCTGTACTCCCTCTTCTGTGCGCATCATTATTCAGAGCACCGAAAGTGCAGGTGGTTACCACACGCTAATGCAAAGCTCGAGATTTTCTGTAACGTCTCTCAGTGGTGAGGGGCAGACAGGGCTGGGAATCCCTAAATCATGGGCAGAAACAAAAACAGAAGCGTTCACTTCCCTTTCTACTTCCCACTCCTGGACCTCGTACATGTAATCATGCATCTTCTTCCTGCTCACATCAACTGTGGTTAACTTTCCCTCACAGGGGAAGGCCTGGCCTGCTGGATTCAGCCACCTGTGATTAGAATCAGGAAGCACCAAGTCCTAGTCAGTATGGAGCTAATTTAAATCTCTGGTTAATGTAAAATAGACTCTCAGATTTAAATTTCAGCACAGAGAATGACCTCTGCAGTTGTTACACACACATACATGCATGTACACACACACACACACACACACACACACACACACACACACACACACACACACACCTTACTTCCTTCAGGTCCAACTGACTTTTCGAAGAGCAGAGGCCAGGCTGACTTCTCCAGTGTTTGGGAAGTCTGTGTGGGTTCTTCTCTGCTGTCTCAGGGATACTTATAAGTCTTATTACCTCCCTGACTTGTTGAATTTTGTAGAAATAGACTGTGTCTGGCTCTGCTTTACTCAGAAGGTCTAAGACAATTGTCGGAAGGCTTAGAATTTTCACTGAAAAATTACTAACTACAAAGAAAAAAAATGCCTTGGAACTTGTCAGGAAGTATTGTCAGTTGCCAAAGCACAGGCCCGGTCACTGAAGTGCTGTATGCCATAGCTCTTTTTATTGTATGTGGGTAAAGACATATAAACAGATTTACATACAGTATCATAATTAAGCATTCCTCACTCTTCATTTCTTGTTACAGTTGAGGTAGAAAGGAGGGAGCTATTTTTAGCTCTGTTTTCAAATTTTAAAAAGTGAGTCTTAGGAAGAAATGAACGGTTTCTTTACAGGGTTTTAGGTCACCCAGTGATGGATGTGGTATCAGATTTATATCCTCCCAAGTTGATGCAGGTTTACACTCACACAGTTGACTTCCGCTGGTATTCCTCCACCCTTTACTTTGGGTACAATATACGAATGAGAAAGGTGCTTCTAGATTTCTCAGGCAGATTCCCCAAGTATTGGCACTTCGGCTACAGGTTGTGTTTGGGTCTTATTCGCATCACTTATGGCGCTAATATCACCTTGGTTGTCTCTGTGTGGGCAGCTCCTATCTCTCAGTGGAATAGAAACTCTAGGAGGGCAAGTGTTTGTCTTTCTCACTTCCGTGCTTTCAGTGCAAATCCATGAACGGATGAAGACAGGAAGGAAAGGCAGAATTGTACTCTTAGATGTATGGAACATAAGCTTGTAAGATGACCCAGTTAACTATTTGACAGATGGCACTTACTAGGCTTGCAAACTTTAAAGACCTATGTAAAATCACCCAGCTAGATGGCTTTCCTGCCCCTTTTCTTCTGCCTGTCAGCTGTGAGCTTGTCTCTGCACTATGCATGCCCCCTGTACTTTTTGGTTACTGAAAGAACTGGCCCAATCTCTTTGAAACCTTTCTAACCAATCTGAGACTCCCATTCCCTCTTCTTTAAAACAAGGGTGATTTGTTGTAGGAGGACTGTGAGGATGTAATAAGGCCAGGAATGTGAAACGGGTAAGCCTGGTGTGCAGTGTATTGTAAGTGCTCAGTTAATGGGGACTCTTATCAAGAATGAATCCATAGGGGAGCAATGAGGGAGTGGAATGTATAAACAGGCCAGAGGATGGGGAGATGTGCAGCAAAAAGATTTCTTCCGACCATAACATAGCCATTGCACTTACGAACTCACTGTAGTTTGTGGTTACTTTCACAAGTTTAATATTAGGCCCCATCTACATTTCATCATGAATGAGGGAGGGGTCCATTAAGCCCAACCCCTTCCAGAGACACTATTGGCAATTAACACTCATTGAAGGAGGAGGTGTCCTTTATTTATATCTTTTATTTTTTTTAAGTGATGTAATCACTGATACATTGCCCTTGTTCTGTTGAATAAAGTCCCATCCACACTTGGGAAAGTATCTAATTATACTGGGTGGAACACACACAAAAGGAACATGAACATAGGAAGATAATTTGCCATAGAGTATGTCAGCTGGAGCGGGCAGAGATGAGGGGGTGAAAATGATGATAACATAAACATATGACATTGTCAAAACATAAAACAATACATTAAAAAAAAAAGGAGTCTGCAAGAACATACTTTAGTAAATCTGAGTTCTGGAGATAGAAGGTCCCCAGAGACTGCTTGGACCAATCCTGGAATTTTGCATAGGAAGCATCTGAGGCTGTATGAGTTTGGGAAGGGAAAAACCCTTCCCAAACTCATACAGGATTGATCCATGTACAGAAGCAAAGCAAATCATATACAACTGGGTTTGCTGTTTTATCAATGGAGTCCTAAATATTCAAATAGTTCAAGTCATTAGTTCCCTGGATTCATACAAGACTCACTCAACCAACATCACCATGGCTATTGAACAGCTGCTCTTTCATATTTTAAGCATGCCAGTCTTTGAGCAAACTCTCAGGGAAAGCCTGAGTGCAGTCCTGTGGATTCTTGATTCCTTTGGGCCTCCCAATATGTGACATTTGCAGAAAGGCTGTCATAGACTGTCCTGTTCTGATCTGGTTTTAATCTTCTCTTTCTGCTGACTAAAGATATGGGAGCTTTTCTTCACCCTTAGGTAAATCAAAATTCTGTGGAAGGGCCAAGTCCCATTTTTACTGTGGATGAAATCGTCACACAGGCCAAAGGCAATTCCTTCACCCTGACTTTATCTGCCCCATACATACTGTTGGGAAACCTCACTAGGACTCAAGGGTCATTTTCTCAAATTCTAATCAGGGAAGATTCTGAGGGGTTCTACCTGAGTTTTCCATCCATGATATGCTCCCTTCATCAGATGTCCACACAAACTAGTGTGATATTCCTATGGAGCCAGGACCTCTTGGAGCCCTCCCACCTTGTGTTAACTCTCCATCTCCAAATTGTAACCAAGGAGATAAGAACTCATAGCTTTTGCTGTATTTAGTGATCTCCATGGACCTGGAGACCAAGTCATCAGGGGCAATGAGAAAATGTTTGAGGATGATGATAATCAGACCTGAGACATAAACCATCCTGGGACAAGATCTTCATGAGTGCAAGCTCAGGGGGTCATTCCTATTACTTCTAGGTGTTCAGGCAGCCAGATGACCGGCTGACCATGAATGAGGGAATGAGTTTTATTTTTGTCTGGCTTTGCAGCTATTAGAAGTGAGGATGGCATTATTCTCTCAGCGGCATATCTCAATGCCTTAAAACAAACCAATAACCAAGATTATACAAGAGATTTCTACTTTAGACTTTATTAGAGGCTTCCACTGGAATTCAAATAAAAGAAAATATTATTTGAGGGAATTCCTAAAAAGACATTCAGATGTGGGTAAAAAGCAAAAATAATGGCCAGTTGTCCACTGATGCTCAGTGTAATGAGTAAAACGTAAAATATATTCATTCCAATTTCCCAACAACAGCTAATTAAGGGTAGCTCATTTTAAAACAGACCTAATTTAATTCACTAATATAAGTATTCAATTAAAGTTGTTCCTACTGCTTTCTTCTCAGAATGCCTCTTCGTATACTTACATATGATGCATTCATAGCATGAATCCTTTGAAGGGTTCAAGTGCTAATGACAGTGCTTCCAGGACTTCATAATTGCCTAAATTAAATAATATGCATGCAAATGGAGATTTGAGTGTAAGTGTGCACCCTGCAATGCTGTAAGAAAATGAGTCCCTGTATCCCAAGATTTTTCAGCCAATCAGAATGAGGTCCTTGCCATTTTATTCTATACCACTCAGAATAGTTTATTGCATTATTAAATACATGTTACAAGAAGCACATTGTTGTTTAAGACCCATTGATTTAACCAGAACTATTCTTTAAAGTTCCATAGGCTTTTACATAAAAAGAGAAGAGCCCATATAAAATTATAAAGCTCTAATATGATATAACAGCCTATAATATAAGAGTCTCCCATTTTCTAAAGAACCGACCAAATTTTTTAATGAGTTTATTAGAATGACTGTTTGTGAATTCTGGGATGTCATGTCTAATTATATTTAATGAATTTAAGCATTTCTTTAATGGGATCTGAAGCTTAACTCATCAGTATTATGCTCTTCAACCCCCTGCCTTTACAATGATATTATTTTATTCTTATTTTGGGTGGCATTAAAAAGAAATGAAAGCCTATGATTCTGCCTCATCTTCAAACGGATATAGTGAAAAGTACAGCGCTTATTATGAAGTTAATGTGAATTACCATGTAATTGCCACTGGCTGCACTGTAATGATTATTTAGTTACCACTAAGCCTCCTCTGCCAAATAACATACATTATTTCATAGGAGGCATAGAATCCCATCATCATCCCGGAACTCATGGCAGGGCACATATTCCCCATCTCTTCAGTGGAGTATAGACATTGTGGATGTTCACATCTTAGTAATCAAGCTTGGGGCAACCCAACAGCAGACTAAGCTATGAGTTTATCTGATTTGATTTGGTGATGTTTAAACACTTAGCAGCAGACAGCTATAGGAGCCAATTAAATCTCTTCAAGGTACACGGAGGGAACTCTTTTGTGAGAAATGATTTAAGGGGGTTGCATTGGCTCTGTTACTGGAGGGGAGAAGAAAGCATTAGGAATGAAATTTCAGATGCAAAGTGCTGATCACTCTGCCTCCTTTTGTGTCTTTTCTCCCCAGCTTTGTGCTGTTTAGTTGGCTGCTGTTTTATAGGGCAGATGTGTGCTTCTATTTTGCAAGCCCAGGGTTATGTTAAACTTTGCTCTGTGAAATACCACCTCCTCCCCCCACCAATGCCCGCTTTGGCTATTGATTACGACATGCCTTTAAACAAGAACTTGTGCCTAAAAGAGCAACACCCAAACAAAAACAAACAAACAGAAAAAACCATGTCAGGACATTCTGTTCTCTCAGATATTGCATCTTATTTAGTGTACCGGAATTCCCAGTTTAAAGTAATCACAAAATTTATGGAGAAACGGATAAAAAAGGTTGTAAAATATTGATTTGAGGAAAATAATAACACAACTCATCTATAATAAGAAGAAAAATGAAGCAATAATTCAGGGGGTATCGAGCGGCTTGCTGCTGGCAGTATTGATCCGGTCCTTTACGGCCTCAGATCACACCTGAGATTGCAGTGAAAGAAAGAACAGCATTCCTTCGCTCATTATTTCTCAGATACCATCGCCTTGTTACATGGGTCCTGCAGAGCTAGAATTGTTGTGGTTGGGAGAGTAGGACCCGCAGTAATAATAAATAAATAAATAAACAGCTCAGAAATCTATATTGCCTTAAAGCCACTGTGCTTGGGCTTAACACATGGGACCTAGGCTTATAAACTCTTACTTGCCTTAGAGCAGCTAACGACAGCTCCTATGCTGCATAGTTCATTAAGGAGATCTCTACCTGATATAATGGGATCCCGTGTTGGGAAGGAATTCTTGTCTCTGTGAAGAAATCCTGCATCTAATGTATTTCTTGTTAAGTTACTAAACTAAAAACAATGCATTTATGCTGCCCTGGGCCATGGAAAGTGTTGCTATTTGATTCAATGGGTTACTGTTTTATATTTGAAGACACATCTTTTTGAACTAGCTGGGGGGGTTACTTCTGAGAAAGCTTTTACATATGTATTTGTGTTCATCCATTGTAAATCTGTGGTCAGCAGAAACCATACATTTCTAAAGTTGTCATTTTTTAAGGCCTTGAGAGGCAAATCAACCTGGGGATGTACTGTCTTGACAGCATTCAAGGGGCAAACTATATTCTCTAATTCAAGAATTTCAAGTTCTTTCTAGATAATAAGATCACTTTTCATGGAGTGTTGAGGAAGTAGGAGTGTTTTATTTTTATTTTTAATTTTCAGGGAAAGTGTACAATAATGTACTGTTACTAGTAGGTTTTCCCTGCAGGTCTGGTCCCACAGCCACACCAGCCCCAATTAACACACACACAGACTCTGTATGTGATATTATGTTGTTGGCCAGTTACTATCATTTCTTATCAGCTAGCTTTGTCTTAAACGTTAACCCATTTTTATTAATCTAAGTATTTCCACGTGGTCTCATCTTACCGGTGAGAGGGGGTTCTACCTCTCTGGTCTCCATCTTGACTACTCCCAACTACTTCCTAGTCTCCTAGCCCCGCCTATCTTGCTTTCCTATTGGCCAACAGGGCTTTACTTCTTAACCAATAAGAGAAACATATTTACAGAATGACATCTCCCATCATCTCTTTTCTGTCTAAAATATAAAGAAAGGTTTTAACCTTAACATAGCAAAATATATAACAAAATAGTTATCAAATAAGAACCATAGTTAAACCTACTTGTAACAATGTACAATTTCCAGCTGAACAAAAGCTTCAGAGTGCTTATTCAGAGTGCTTATCATGTCTTCTAAGTGCTTATCTTAGTCTTCTAGGTACCATGCAAGGTGATATTCCTGCTCTTGAGACACCCATGTTCTAGAAAGGAAGGGAAGGGAAGGCCTGGGGTAAGAGCAGAGAAGGAAACAGCTTGGTAAGATCATCTGGAGACCACAGGTGTAGACCCTGTTCTGGGCACACTGCGAGGCAGGCTTCTCTAAATAGTTTCTTGCATTTTAGTACTATTGCAGTAGACACTTGCATAGCTCTGTGAGCTGCTATCACATGGCCCAGGCAAATAAGCTTTTGTTTCTCAGCCTGCATGGATTCTTGCCTTCTGCTGAAGCAATGGTGTCATTTACCCAAAAGCCTCTCTCTCCTTGTCCCATCCCCCAGCCACTCTGGGATCATTATCTAGAAACATGAGCCCCACCAGCTGACTATGTTCTCTGCGGATCAAACTTCCTGAAATTTCAATAAGCATTGATCCAAGTCACTGTCTCAGATCCCTGAAACTGTTTTTATAATATTTGTTTCTCTATTTTTGACTCTGACATGGGTAGAAAAAGCTAAACTTCAAAGACATAGAGGGTAGTGCCTGGTGTCAATATAAGTAGATGGAAGGGGAAGGATGAAGAAGCCGAGAGAATGAGACATGGAACCATCAGGACTAACTCCCCAAGTGGCTTTCAATGAAGTACAAAGCACACCCCCTTTCTCTATCCACATAGTAAGATTGAAAGTCATCACTGACTCCTAAACTGTGGATATTGAAATTGTGTGATGTATGGTACATTTAGCAGAGGCGTTGGTGAAGTGCAGAAGTCATTTTAACTTTGTCTTTTAATTTTAAAGATTTATTGGCTGCAAGGCAAGAGAATATTTATAAGCATCCTTAGGTATTCACAAACATGCTGTTGCCAAACAGTGTAGAGAACGGAAAGAAATCATCATTACGAAGCCGGATGATTCAGGAAATGTGGCGATAAATACGGGAGTGACAACATATTATCTCAGCCTCTTCCAGCTCCACAATTTTTTTTGAGTCATGATTCTCGAGTATGGCACTACAGGGAGGCTGCTGAGTCTGTTTAGAACTAGAGGTTTTAAAGGAATAACCAGGCACAATGTTTGAAAAGTTCAAATACAATGAATGGTGTCAAGGCATCTCAGCTTGAGTAAATATATATTGCATAATTTTGCTTCTATCTTTTTCATTTCTTATAATGAAAGGCAAGTGGCAAGCAACAAGAAAGCAATTAATTGCAACAATGGTTGCTTAGCTCCCGTAGTGCCTGAATTAAAAAGAACATTAAGATTGCTTTTCTAATAGCTCATTTTTTAAACTATTGGTGCTTTGTACATGGCAGATACATCTGAATTGGTTTATAGTACAGTTTCCCTCCCCTACTGGCAAACAGACTGTCAACTTGAACTTTTGACCATCCTGTTGGTTGTTTCCCTTTGTTGTTCCAAATTCATGAAGACAAATGTCATATCATAGTTAAACTATCAGAAGCCTTCTCTATGGTAGAATGTTTTTAATTTGAGACAGGCTAGTTATTGAAAAGTAAACTTGGGGACTGTCACTGTAATTTCCTGGAATATATTCAGCCCAGAGCCTTGAATCAAATAGTCACTGAATAAACAAGTAGGTAAGAGCCAGTCTATGCGTTCTCCTCCTGGATAGGTGAGTTGACCTCTTAAAGTTCTACTTTCTTGTCTAGATAATAGAAGAACAGAAGTATTCTTTCTACCCATTCATTTCAACTATTTAACAGATACTATGAATAGCTAACAGTACAGATCAATAGCTGCTAGAGGAAAGGTGGGCAGATTTTGTTTGGATGTTTGTTTGTTTTGAGGAATGTGGTCCCTCGTACTTCCACCATTTTCGAAAGAATGGCCATACTATACACACTCTTTCATATATGCAGCACTAATTGGATTGAGTAAGGTATTTAAAAAAAGAGGACATGCAGTTGGAAGGGACTGGGGAAGTAAGGGGAGGCATATTGCGTGTCTATGAAAATTCTCAAAGAATTAGTGAAAATAATTTACCAACAAGAGACTTTAACATGATATAGGCAATTCACATTTCAGGACTCAAGAAATGGCAGCCTTGTTATTAAGCATTTTACATCATTCTCTCTCCAAAGTGGTTCCTTAGCAGTATTCCTTCTGTTTGATTCAGCAATGTATTTCTTCTAGGGATTTTACAATGCCTGACTTGGTGAATGCACAAGAACTGTAAAGTAAGCAATGTCCCAATGCTCATTAATGAATGAGACAATTATTACTGCTAAGGCTTTCAAGGCATTTCCTTTGTGCCACATATTGTCATACGCATATTCTCAAACATCTGCTCTTAAGACACTGAGAGACAAGTACTGTTACATTCTCCTTAAAAATAAGAGAACCGAATCAATAAGTTCTGAGTTTGTCTAAAAATTATAGGATTCTCACAGAATTAGAGGCAGACAGAAGCAGGATCTGTGCATAAGGCCAACTGGCCTTAGAGTTGTGGCTTTTGAACACACAGTCTGGTCATCATTAATCGTACACAACTCATACACAACAGTAACAGGAAAATTGTCTATGCCTTATTCATTCATTCATTCATTCATTCATTCAATGTAGATTAGTCATTTTCCATATGTTAATTGACTGGTGATACTTTTATATGGTGGGCACAGTCTCTGCCAGCACAGACATAATCTAAACTTACTTCTTTAGTCAATTCATCCCAGACTTGTTTCCATGAGTCTGTATTAAGAGGTAGTTCAAAGTTGGGTTGATTCAGTAGATGGGGACTCCACACATTAAATGAAAGGAAAATTTCAGGAAAGACCCAAAAAGAAACAAGGTGACAGTGTGTTGCTTATTATGAGGTACTCAGGATTCATTTCACTTTTCTGTTGTGAATATGGGATGCATGTGTATACCACATGCTTCCAGTAGCCCCGGAAGCCACCAAAGCCCCTTCCTGCTTCCAAAATCGGTGAACAGACAATGTGTGGTCTTGCCATCTGTACTGTATCACTGACATCTGGGTCTACATGAGCCAAAAATTATTCCATTCCAAAATTTAGATCAACATATACATGGGGAAGCAGCCCAGAAAGGTATGCAGGGTATCAAGAAAGGGCCTACTGTCTCTTCTCAACATCTTGGCTAGAAGTCATGTGCTATGGTGGGAAGTGCCACTAACTTTGTGTTTTATATCTGATATTTCTACTTCAAGATCTTGGGGATTAGTGCCCATATTTAAAATATGTGGCAGGATTTCCTAAGTTTCATATGCATATAGTTGGCAGTACTGTTTCTCCTGAGTGGGCCGGTCTCATCATCATTTAATTCATTCATTCATTAATCTGTGTCTTTATTTAGCAAACCTTTATTAAGGGATAAAGAAGGATGGAGTTTGCATGATGGGCACAATGTCTGGAAAAGAGTAAAAAGCCTAGTAATGGATGTTTAAGGGACAGATTGATGGATGTGTGAATAATAATAATAATAATAATAATAATAATAATAATAAAGAATTAGAAAACCATTAAATTTTTTACTGCAAGAGATTATTTTTAATTGGGAACAAATTTAAGTATAATATTTCCAAGTTATTCCTGAAGAACAAGTAAGTCTTGGAAAAATTAAAACCAAATCAAAACTAATTTGTCTCATCTGGATTCAGTGACTTTACAAAACTAATCCATTGACCTAAAATCTCCCAGTTTCATCTGGTTTTGCTTGGGGTCATAGTCAAGATGACTGATTATCCTGGAAAGGGCTCTGTAGCTTATCTCATAAACAGAACAAAACATATCACACTTGGTCAGAAAGCAGGCCAAATTACGCTCCCCCCCAAGAGGCTGGGAAAGTTGAGCTGTGGTTGAAATTTGGCTGCAGTGAAAGAAACCGTCAAAATGAAGGCTTGAATTTGCCAAGCTTAAGGGAGATTGGGTGGTGTGTACCTACCTTGAGACCCAGCATTCTAGAAGTATAGAAGAACATGGAGCTTATTGAAGCACGTTCCTGATCTCTGTAAACTGTTTAAGTGCTGCAGATGTTTATCAAAAGCAGAAATTTTAAGACTATCTGATTTTTACACTTTGCTTCAGTCAGTAGGAAACAAACCTTCCAGATGTTTATCTATACTGTTCCATGTAGAATTTAAGTGATCTGTTACAAAACTCTGGTTTAAGTACTTGGATACTAGGGTTCACGTCTGCTGATGGGCTGAGTTTCAGACTTGCTCATCAGTCCTCCCATACCATCACCCACCAAGCTCCACCCTATCATCTGCCTGCACAGCTGTCTAGCATTGACCTGTTTGTTCCCAAATATCAAACTTATATAGGTCTTGGATATATATGTGTATATATATATATATATATATATATATATATAATTTCAGTTTCTCAAGCATCTCCAGATGCTCCGTGATCCCTACTCTTCTCTTTGCTTTAAGATATTCAGTTGACTGATCCCAATAATGGTTGACAATGAACTGAACTTCCCCAAATATAAGCAAGTCTGTTGCTATCTTGAGCATCTTTTTGCCTTTTTGCCTTTTATTGAATGCCAACTATGTGTCAAGCATGACATCAAGCATGAGGGTCAGTAAAGATGGCAAAGAGACATGATACTCTCATGTAGAAATCTGTGTAGATGCATGGAGTTAGATGGCCTATCCTAAAAGGCCAGAAAGCAGACAAATTGAAGGCTGCTTATTCTGCAGGTTGATAGCTGAGAGTAGAAAGGATTGAGTTGAGTCCCCTTTTACTGCTTTCTCCTTAATCTTCTTTAAATGGGTACTAGGTAGGCTTTCTGTCTTGCAAAACTAATATGGCATTAATTTATGCATAATTACTTACTATAAGACACCCACCCATCCACTTGTATCATTACCTCTTTGTCAAAAATCTGTTGTTTGGGATTCCAGAAGTCACAGGCTGTATAGTTTGTAGTGGTCTTTTATCCCTTAACCTCCTTAACCCCCATATGAGGTTTGAGGACACTTGGGAATTTTTTCATTTTATTCCTCTTAGATGGGAAACCCTGAACATTGACTTCAAATTTGAGTGAGAAAGAATATTTGCAATGGAAAGTCCATGCACTTGGATGGAGTCTTCTTTCTTCATCCAGTGGCATCCACACATATTTTTTGTTTGTTTTGTTTTATGAGACAGGGTTTCTCTGTATTCCTTTGGAGCCTGTTTGGGAACTTGCTCTGTAGATCAGACTGGCCTTGAACTCATAGAGATCCACCTGCCTCTACCTCCTGAGTGCTGGGATTAAAGGTTCTTGCCCCCACCACCTGGCTATATTTTGTTTTTGTAAAGAGAAATATGGTGCTTAGAACAGTGAGTCAAATATTTCAGGCTCCTTGGCAGGGAGGGCTGACATTTTTTATCTAATATTATGGGTTCAGAAACAAGCCTAGAGGAAGTGGGTAGCATAGGTTTAGAGAGCTTTTTGGGGACATGTTTTGAAAGAAGATACTGAACAAAAAGAAAAAAATACTCAGCCTATCTGCCTGCTTCCTTCTTAGTCTGCTTAGCAGAGTCTTATGTTCTTGAAATGTATGAGTGTTTTGCAAGGAACACCTCTTCTTCTGTTGCATCTACAGTGCTACCAGACAGCATTTCTATTGAAATGTAAGTAATTGCTATGGTCAGCCAATTCAGAGCCCAATGGAAAGGATAGCTAATGTGGCAATGGGAAGGAGAAAATGGCCTTGGAGCAACACTACAGATTTACTGACATTTGCATGGGGAAAGTCAGCTTTTCTGTCTCAACAGAGGAAATCACCTCTTGTTAATCCTGTGCCTTCAAAAGACATTTGGGACATGGAATTCCTGCTAGGGTTTCATGTAGTAATATGCAAAATATGCACTTGACCAGGAGTTTGTGATTTTGACTAATGGAATTATTAGCCAATGAGTAATATATTGGGTTTGCCAAGTCTAAGTTCATAGCTGGAACTTTGAAAGCCAGAACTCAGTGTTCTGATTGTCAGAGGCATTCTATGCTTGCAACTTTAACCCTGATTAGAAAAAAAAATATACCGGGGAATTACTATTTTTGATCAGAAAGAAAACCTAGAGTAGTAAGTTCTTTTTGTTTTATGTTTTTGTTTTTGTTTTGGTTTGGTTTTTTTTTCCAACAATGAATGTTAGCTTTTGGAAGGATTCTTAGAGCCTGCCAGGGAGTAAACATTTGTGGAAGTAGAAACTTGAAAAAGCTTGGTGGTACAATTAAGTAACAAAAACTGATCAAGAGAGAGAACAAATTTTGATGGTATAGTTTATTGCCCACATAATTTATTTTGCCAAACAGAGTGTCCTGCTACCAAGGCAGAGACCAAATTAAGAACAGAAAATATCAAATCCAAGGTTTGGCACACACGAGAAAACACCTGGTTCATTGTTTACTTTTCAGCCAGTGAGTTTGGGGTGGTGGAGACTCTCTGTGGGTTTCCTGTCTCTAACAGGCTAGTTAATGCAGATGACTACCTCAGAAAAAAGTTTTGACAGCCAGGTGTCAGCAGAAGGATTCAACTTCTTTAGAATATATATATATATATATATATATATATATATATATATATATATGTTTGTGTGTGTATATGTGTATATATATACATATATGTTTGTGTGTGTATGTGTGTGTGTGTATGCATATATATATCAGTTCTGTTGCTTTGCTCTGTTTAAATAATTTCAGTGTTAATTGTTTTTAATAGCCTTTTTTTGTTGGCAGCATGGTTGGAAAGAGTAAGATGGAGAACTCATGAGATCATGCAGCCTTTTTATTATTAAGTTACTAAGATATTTCCTGCTATTGTATGTATACTGGTTGTCAGCATCTACTCCTGTTTCATTCACCCTTCTTATTTCTCTCTAGCCCTTCTAAGTTTTGCTTCCTTTACCATAGATACAAAGAGTTGTTCAATGGTATTATTATGCTGTTAGATCACTTAGACCATGTCTAGGTGTTAAAAAACAAGACTTTATGCCTGTCTACCATGGTTCATGATTTCCATTTTTGGAAGGCATCGCTCCTCAATTTTGTGCTTTATTTTTTCTCACGGCATTGAGTGAGTGAAAATAAACTCCAGTTCCTAATTCGCTTTAAAGAACATACCCTTTCTTTCTATTTTCTTGTTAAAACCAAATTGTGTTCAATTTGTAGGAAATTGAAACCACATTTTTTACTTTTAACTTTCCCAAATTAAAATTTATTGGGGGGGAAAGAGAATAAAGCACTTGCAATCTGGTCATCTATAATTATCTGCGTGGGTTGAGCACATTTGAAGAAAGTGACAGGGAGAACCTATCACGGTTTTACAACCGTGGGACACTGGCTTCTCTTCGCTCACCAGCCACCCGCCCCCCTCAAATCCAAGACCTTCACAAAATACTAAATGTGTGAAGTGGTACTCCAAAGTGCTGGCAACCCAGGGAGGCAGGATCTCAACAATTGTTTTCCTTGTCTCTCAGTGATGACTTCTGTTACCGTGACGTTTACCATTAAAGACCCTTTCTGTGGCATGTTCTGGACTTGCTGTCCGTTACTATAACGTTCTTGTCACGCTCTACCTGGCTGTGGAAACCACAGAACCAGCTACATGAACTGTCTGTTTCTGGTTGCTGTCCCTGTTATTTTAGATACCAAGTTCCTCCCAACCGTTCCTAGGGAAAGCTCTAGAAAACATTCAAGAACTGAGATGTTTGTATTCTTCTTGGAGTAAAAAAAAGTTTGCATTTGTCTGCCCTTTTGATATGAGCATCTCATTGTTTCTACACTGTGAAAGTACAACATTTGAGCCTGAAAATTTTGATTTTCACCTTTAGTTTTTATTACGGTTTCTTGGCTTGTTTTGAGACAGAGTCTTCCTGGCTGGCCTGCAACTTGATGTGTAAGCCAGGTTGGCTCTAATTCATAGAGATCTTCCTGCTTCTGCCTCTGGAGTGTTGGGATTCAAAGTGTATGCTATTACACTTGACTCAACCTTAGTTCTTAATAACAAAGAAAAAGTTATCCAGCTATGGCCTCTTTGTGATAATATGTTCAGAAGTAAACCACCTGATGCCTCTGTGATAAAGTTATTCATTAATTTATTTCATTTTCCGACTGAGTAACTATTTATTGAGTACCTGTTTGGTTTCATGCCTTAGATGAGAGGCTAAATAGATAGAGGACTAAATACAAAGCTTTGAATAATACTTGGACTTAGCAACTGTGTCACTGAACCTTTGGTGTTACTATCATCATTATGGAGCAATTGAATGGATGGGCAAAGCCTTAGCAGGTGCCTGGAAACATCTAAAATCATGCCAGTCCCAAGTATCCATTTAAGTTCAATAGCAAATGACAGCCAGGCCCCAGAAGAGTTTAAGGGAAAACACTTACAAAAGACCAGTATATTCTGACTACGTTCACTTCTTTGTAACTTCTGACCAAGTCAGACTTACATTGTTCATTTAACAACATCAGTACTTAAGGTGTTGTGTTCTTCTAAGTGTTTAGCAAACGCTGAAGCACTGAAACTACCACCACACTGGGGTAAGTGCTGCTCAGACATTGTAGATAAGGAAATGGGAGCAAGAAGGATTAAATCATTTGCCAGGTATTCAGATAGTGAGTGTGGGGGTCATTGTCTGCCAGTGTGACCCTAGAATCTACCCTCAAATCTGAACCACTGTATTTCCAACTATATCAAGATTTACATAACCATGTAGCACCTTTGAAAGTGAGGTGCACCCAGATTATCTGATATTGGGCATGTGACAGGGTTGTGCAAGAAATTCTCCTTGGCTACTAATAGGCAGTTCTCACAAAACCTCTTGCCCAGGAATCCTTGTGGGAAATTCTCCCAGGTTATCACAAGCCTTGGGTAAGCAGAGTACTTGCAAAGCTTTCTAATGGGTCTAAGTGGTCCATCCACTGATATCTGCATCATTCATTCAAGGAAATAACAATTATTTATATTTCAAAACACTAATCATTCACAAAACAGTGTGAACTGATTTTATAAAGTATAGCAAAAACCTGAGAGGATGAAAAGTTAAGAAGTCACATAGTAAGTACCTATCACCCAGCATTGACAACCAGTTACATCTCCTTAGACTTTGTTATTTTTCTATGCATAACAAAAACAGGCACACATTTCATCATACCTCTGGCTGTACTGTGTCTACTAACACATACAATTTCATATCCTGCTTAATCCAATACTCTAACATACCTTTCCTTCCACACTAAGACTTCTCCATAAGCATGCCTTTGAAAGGTTGCATAATCTCTCACATTACTGTGGCCACCCACTTACTACTGCTATTAAATCCTTGTTTCTCATGTAACTAACTATATAATGATGTGCTGTGTGTTCCCTTTTCTAACTTTATGCTTTAGAAACCACTATATTTTCTCACAACAATATTGTTCTAAAGCATTTAATTTTTCCCCTAAATAATTCTTTTTTGTAAAGGAAGGTACAATTCTTTTCTTTAAAATATATTTGAAACGATTTTGTTTCCTATTATTTCCTATTATCGTAGTCTTTGCCTATAAAATAATGCCATAAAGTATAGAATAGTGGAAATAAAATATGCTCAAGTGTATATACAAGGACTCACAATTAGCTGAAAAAATTATATCTAGCCATAAAGTGAGCATACTAAGTCTCTGGTATTTATATTAATGCATTTGGCCATACTTGTTAATATATAAGTGTTTAATCTATCAGTGCCCCCTCTTTTTTTTTTATCACCCAACTGCAAACTGGGTTCATTTTGGATAATTACCTTTCCTACTAAATGTATATTATCTGCCCAGTTAGGAAATAGATTGGAGGGAATTCAGGAATCAATAGTAATAAAGTAAACAGAGAGAATAGAATCTATTTCCTCCCTTACCATTTATTTGAACCCACTCTTCTAAAGACAGGGAGCCTGTCTAATGGATGCTGGACAGAGGACCACAAATAAACTCCACTGGGAACAGCTCTCCTTTAAGAATTGATCTGTTATTTCAGTAAATATCCTATTGTTTGAATATTAAAATGGCAGGTGCTTATGGATGCCAGTGATGCCTTGGCTTCTGCTGTGTGCAGAATTGATTCCAGTTTCTCTGCCAGTGTTTATATATCTACCCCTCTGTGTGGCTGCTTTCGGCTCAACCTCTCTCTGGCCTTCATAAAAGGAATTTTTGACAGTGGATTGATGTTAGATTCACTGATGTTATGTTAACCACAATCTCATTGTCCAAAGGGAAATAAAATCCACTGTCCCATATTGCTGACAATCAAGGAAACTATAAAGTGTCAGAGTTGGTGCCATCATGAGGAAAGATAATTTAATTCTCAAATTGGGACAAGTCTATGGCAACCCCTTTAGCACAAATGTGGGAGAGTTAGTTTCCCTTGCCTAGGCTCAGAATATTCCAGTGGGCTAATGAAATTTAGAGAATTGGCTTTCCCAAACTCCCACAGCCAAGAACATATTTCTGCCACATAAAGGGAGCATGTAACTCCTGGTCTTTAGCTCATGCTTGTTTCCTCCTGTGATTATTTGTTTTTCCCCAATACCAAGCTCTTAAGTGATCTTACTGGCTTAGCTCACAACTAAGCTGTGGCTAGTGGGTTCATCACTACTTTCTAACTAGCATGGCTTTATTGTAGAGTGGTCAGTCTGGACATCATTGATGTCTTAAGGTCAGGCTGATAGTGAATCAGGAGTCTCTGTGTTTCTGGAATTAGAGACAGTTTGGATTTAAAGTTTTGGCTAAGGGGAACACAGTAAAATTCTGAGACTATTTCCAAAGCAAGTCAGGCCATCTGAGGAGATTGCCTTGCGCATATATATACTTAAATGTACATCCTCCTGGTTTTCTAATGCTGTGTAACAATGTTTAAAAAGTTTCAACTGGAGCCACTTAATTCCACATGTAAGCACTTACATACACTTGTGCTTTACGCAGTCCAATCATACATGATGTCTTCATCATCTAAGATGCCGAATTGCACTCCCTCCTGACTTCTAAGAGGCCATGTGCTCAGTGAGAGCTGTGGCTGACAAATTTCTGCTTCCAGACGCTTGCTTCAGTTGGCAGCTAAACTAGGCCGTCTTCCACAGACATTGGCCATGCAATGGGCAAGAGTTGACAGGATTCCTCTGGGTGTGCACCTCAGATTCCGTCTTAGGTCCTTCTGTTCTGGAGAGAGAATGGAAAATGAAACCTCAGAACAGTCCAGATATTTCAGGAGAGACCACTGCACTTCATTGCTGCCACCCCCCACCCTGCCCCTATACTTCGTTCTATTCACCCTTTCCGATCCACACGGCTCTACTTGCAAGCCTTGTCTTTTCCTCAGAGGGCACATCTGAAGCTGGATTAGCTGGCAGAATGATGTTATTTGTGATTCCTCTGCAAGCCGTGGTGGCAGGATGCCAATTTTGCAAGGACAGCAGTATTTGCTGCTTTTGCTATTGCTTAGCCCCACAGTGCTAGTTTGGTTGAGAAAGACATGCGCTTAATATGCCCACTTCCCTCTCCTGTCCCCTCTGTGTTCCTGCTGAATCTTCCTTTCTAAGCATAGCCGGGGAGAGCGTTGGCCTTATACCAGCCATTGAGAAGAGAAGGCACTCCAGTGCAAATGGGACATTAATGGTTGGTAAATCCGGAAGATAGCTAACTGATATGTGCACTCAATTAAGATGAGTTTTTCACTTAAAGGCTCCCTAGGAAGGGCGGCTCTATCGTCAATTCTGGGCCATGAGCATTTAATGAAGAAAGCATATCAGAATTTCACCCTTGCTTCCTGGGGCTGCCTCAATCCCATATAACTAGTGGAATTTGCCAGGTGAGATTAAACAAGTTGGAAGGTGATAATGGAGGATTGTGTGTCATTTCTCATCTTTTCTATGGGTGACATCACCATTTTTTTTTTTTTTTTTTTTTTTTGCTCCAGTTGGATCCATTTGGGCAGCTTTATTTGCCCTTTTAAAGTGTCTTACTAAATAGTAATCTTTATTTGCATAGGGAGATACTGGCTTCTGTTTTTTGCATTGAATTCAGCTATGTTTGCTTGAGGTACCTTTTTTTTTGTTATTCTGTTTTGTCCTAAATGGAAACAGCATCATCTATGCCGAAGTATTACCACGTACTTCTTCAGGGGCAGTCCAGGGGAAGGGGAGTAAGCAAGTAAACACTAGAGATAGACGGCCTGCAATTAAATCATGATTTGGGTCTAACTACAGTGAAACTTGGCCAGGCTCCATCTTCTCTCTGCCATTCTTGGATCTGTACCTAGGAAAATGGTGATAACCAGAGTAGAGACTGCCCAGAGGTAGCCTGGAACCCACAGTTTAAACTCTAGTACCTGGCGTGCAGTCTCTGGCATACAATAGCAGGGGGCTACTATTCTTAATCCCATTTCCCCTCTAAGGATTTAGGTAAAGCACGCATGCGCGCGCGAGAGAGAGAGAGAAAGAAAGATAGAGAAAGAGACAGAGAGACAGAGACAGAGAGAGACAGAGAGAGAGAGGTTTCTAATACCAGCAGTGTGGGAAAGAACAAACTTTAACAGACATGTTGGCAATGAACAAAACAACGTAGAATTCAGTCCCGGTGGTGTAGGCCTGCAATTATACTGGCTCAAGGAGAGCAAGCCAGAAAAACCACAAAGCCAGCCTGGGGTACAGAATAAGTTCCAAGGCCTGCTCAGGCAACTTAGTGAGACCTTGTCTCAAAAAGAAAAAAAAGAAGACTATAGCTATAGATACTGGTTATTGATCAGCACTTGCCTGACTTGTACAAAGCCCTGGGCTCAATTGCTAGGTCTGTAAAAAAAATTTCAAACACTTGGACACTTCAGAGAGTGTTCCATGGTAGAGGCTGGGCTCCAGAGCTTTTTGCTGTCCATCCTCGCAGGTGAACTTATTCTACAAAGTGATGGGGCCATCTGTTTTGGGATGTGTCAATATCTGTAGGAGATAAAATCTGTCTGAAGGGCAGCACTGAGATTCACTTTTGGCAGTAGAACATCTCAGTCCTGCTTGTGCTCCATCTTTGCATCTGTAACATAGGCATATGTGCTAGTTTGATCTCCATTACTACAAAAGAGACCAGGGCCCTGGAGAGGGTAGGATTATTTGACTTCTGTGTTCCAATCACAGTCCATCATTGGGGGAAGCAGGGACTGAAGCAGAAGCCATGGAGGGACATGACTTACTGGCTTGCTCAGTTTACTTTCTTCTACCTCTCAGGACACCCTGCCCATGAGTAGTACCACCTACAGTGTGGTCTTATCAATTTCATATCAATTGTTACTCAAGAAAATGCTCTCTGGGCCAACCTGGTGGTCATTTCCTAAACTGAGATTCCCTCTTCCCAAATTGAAAACAACAATCAACCCAGCTTAGAACACCAAAGAAAAAAGAAAACACACACACACACACACACACACACACACACACACACACACACACACACAGACAGGGAGGGAGGGAGGGAGGGAGGGAGGGAGAGAGAGAGAGAGAGAGAGAGAGAGAGAGAGAGAGAGAGAGAGAGAGAGAGAACAAAAATCATCATTTTCACTCAAAGCCTGGAGGGAGGGAGGGAGGGAGGGAGGGAGGGGGAGAGAGAGAGAGAGAGAGAGAGAGAGAGAGAGAGAGAGAGAGAGAGAAAACAAAAATCATCATTTTCACTCAAAGCCTGGTCTGTGTGCAGACCCCACCGACATAGAAGAGCTATATTGGATTGGGCTCCAACCCTTTTTAGTTTGCTTATGGTCAAATGGTTGCCTGGTGGTATTCCATCTTGCACTTGGGCTCTCCAAGCCTGGCTGTGTTTTCTCTGAGCAGACAGCTTTCCTGAAGTTCAGTCCTGAAGTTGACTGAATGGATGTGCCTTTGCTCCCATCTGTGTGACTGCATCAAGAACAAGTTGTTAATTCTGGAGGGACATTTAGAAGAAAGCCTTTATATCTAAAAATTGTTTGGATAGCTTTTGGGGGTAGGGAGGAAGCAATCCAGTATGTTTCATTTTGCCCTTAAAGGGTCACAATACCCATTATCCCAATATAATCATAAACATTTTCCATTTAGGAATAGGTCAGCAGTTTATCAAGCTGGTCTTTGCCATGGCAGGTATGTCCTATTTCCCCCCCCCCAAAGTCCATAAGGATAGCTGGCACATTGGCCTAGGGCAAAGTTAGTTCCACAGATAGGGTTAAATATGTGCTTTTCATTTCCTGTACTACACTGCCCACCTCTAACAAGGCAGACAGTAACAAGAGAAGAAGGTCACCCTCCCTTGCTTCCAGCTGTTACTCAATTTAAGAAGCTCCGTTACAACCATTAATGAAGAGAGACAGAAGCTTCTGCTGGGGATTTCCCATCTCTAATACAAAAGATGGAAGGAGCTGGGAAGACCAGTGTTGGTTTTTCCCTTCTCCTCTTTCCTTCTTCCTCCCTTCTCCCGTTATGTAGACAGGATCTATTTATGTAGCTCCAGCTGTCCTGGGAATTCTATGTAGCCAAGGCTAGCCCAAACTTGTGGTGAGCCTTCTGCCTCCTCCTCCAGAGTGCTGAGAACACAGGTATGCATTCCTGTCAAGGAGTGTACATGAAGGCTCTAAACATTGATGTGATTGCTACAGGCCTTTACCCACTTGGGATAAAAGGGGCACTAGAAATGATTTGTGTGGCCATGGGGACTCCTGATCATACCTGGGACCTGAATGAAGTTCTGTCTTTAAACTTAACATGTTGCCCTGTCTATTCATAGATGATTATTTTCCCCCTAGAAAGTTCATACTCAGTTCTAATTAGCCATCAATATACAAGACTTCTTATTTGAGTGGAGACTCAAGTTGGTGTCACTGAAACTTTACTTTTGTTAGTAAGATGTTGACGGCCATCACTCCATTATAACTGTTCTCTCTGCCACAAAGTCTGTTGACAAATCATTGACAACTTTTGCATGGGCTGAGCAGACACATGAATTTCAAGTCTAAGGCTGGCAGTCACCAAAGCAACTTTAGTAAACGATTGTGATACTCTGAGGTATGAACTGCCCCATGCCATCCATAAAAGCTTTTGCCACAGTGCTAGCTCAGTCTACCTTCCATACTCATCTATCCACAGAAAAATCTCTTTAGCACCTGCAGTGACCAAAACAAGGATCTCGGCCCAAGTGTGGGCTAGTTGGTTTCTACTGTGAATTACAACAACAACCAACAACAGGAGCTCACATGTCCTTCACCTTTCTAAATAGTGTGGTTTGTGCTCAATTAGCATGTCCCATTGACTCCTTATTTTTCCTACACCTTAGAAAACAAATCATAGCCATACTGTGATTTCTCACCAAAGCAGTTTCTGGACCATCATCCTTTGGGGTCTAAATTCTAATAAGAGTCTTCATATTGAGGAATTTCATGATAATCCCAGCCCCTCTGATTCTTGAGGCTTAATATAGGCATTAATGGGATACACTCATTAATTAGTTTTTAAATAGAGACAGGACACCAATGGTCCTCTGTTCTTCCTACTTGGTTTAGGTATGAATTCAAACCTTTGGTGTATGTTGAAGGTCAGGATCAGTGTCACATTTACAGCAAATCTACTTACAATGCTTGGCATTGCCTTTGGGCTTTTATCACCACAGAAGGTTTAACCTGACCAACAAGTAATTACACCATTATTTTTTATGTGGTGCTTTATTGCTTGCTTTTCAAAATTGGTTTCCAGAATCTCATGAGGGGTTATTGCGGAAGTGGCCACATACCCATTGCCCACACAGTAACTGTTACCCCCAAACAAGTGAATTGCTTAACTAAACACCTATTTATTAGCAGACCACAGGGACCAATATTAAGGCCAGCAAGATCCAATGTGGAAATTAAATTCTACTTACATATACATTGTTTTTGTCAATATGTTGTAGCAAGAAGTCTTCATTTTTTCATGGATCACAAATCCCAATGTAGGGCGAGTAGAAGAACTTACTGGATTCATCAGGTAGACATCTTGGCTTTTGCAATTTCTTAAAAGGCAGAAATCAAGCATGGGAGAAAAAAATCAAGAATTGTAGGAATACTCTGCTTTTATCCTCACATACAATAATATTGAGAGAATTTAAATGATCTAGACTTAGCACACTTTTGTTTGGGGTGGACACCAGAGCATATCTCATAAGTTATTCCATGCTTGTCCTTAGGACTGGGATGGTTCATCTTAGACAAAGTCCTTCTCCTTCCTGCTTCCCCCATTCTTCTCCCATTAGTTAAGCTATGGTTGGACAGGGTATGTTCAGTGGCAGTTGAGTGTGACACAAACAAAAAATCCTAGACACTTATGCATGAAGCAATTCTCAAGCATCCTAGCATTGTGCTGGTCATACATGTCAACAACATTTGAATGGTCCAGCTTCTCCAGCTATGTAAGGTGGTATGGAAAGTACTTTCACCGGCAGTTCCTTATTTTATTTCAGAGTCATCATTCTATCCTGGTATTTCTCTACCTGTTTTGGATTGCCTCTGTCCTGTTTTGTCAGTGGCTCTTTCTCTATTCAGCTGTCACCTGCTGGCCTTGGCCACTATGCTCTTGGTCCTTGGCTCTTTTTTTTTTTTTATACAAATGTCACTATCATCTGTACCTTGATGTTACTCACAGCATCAATGCAATCCTTTCCTTCACCTTGTCTTCTGAAGTGTTTGTTTCCTTTCCAACTCTCTACTAATAGTTTTAACTGAATGTCCAACTGCATCCCGAATTTAGCAGTCTTGAAACTGGACCCAAGGCTTCTTTTCCTTTTATATATAATTTCTTTCTGAACTTTAAAAATCTTGCCAAATGAATACTTATGTTTGACCATTCATTTCACTTGTTGGTTCCCATAATTTACATAGCTTTAAAGATTTATTTGTTTTTATTTTATATGTCCTACACCCTTTCTACACCTCACATCTAATGCACACTGAAGTCATGTCAATTCTACTCTAAAACATTTCCACAAATCAATCGGCCTCTTCCCCAAGAAACCATCCTTAGTGGGATTTCATTTTCCATTTACAGAACTGCAAAAGTTCTTTCTTTAAAATCCACTCTGCCTTTGACTTTCATCTTTTAGAAATAGAGATCATATCACCATACCTTACACATGGAGGATTTAAATAGCTCCTGTTGCCTCCCTGGCCAGGCACTTGGGGTTAAGTTCTGCTACAGCATTAACCTTTAGCACGCCACTATTGACACATAAGCTATACTCTCCCCAAACTGTAATTGAAATGCATCCTTGTTTGAATGCATCCCCTTGTTTCTCTTTTCTTTGGTACATGCTGTTCATTTTCCCCAGACCACCTTCCTCATCTGCTTACAGTGAAGAATTCCTATTCATCCTCTTGCATCCAGCTCAAACATACTCTCTTTGTTTTGTCCCCTCTCCAGTGTACAGAGTAATTCTGTTGTTGTTGTGTGCAGTGGACTATCAGTACATTGGTTCTGCTGTGGCTTCTGGACAGCTGATTGCCACCAGCCTTCCTGGATTAGTCATTCCTCCAGGGTATCTTGCACCAGAGTCATTTAGATACACAAGACTGCAAAATGCCACCATACCTTTCTTTCTCTTCATCTTCTCTTTCCATTCATTTAACCAAACCATCAGAGAACACCTTAGGTCTAGAAATTACCACATCTAAGAAAGCTGTCTCCTACTTACTTTTCCATTGCTGTTTCCCACAGCTTATATTCATTTAAAGATTTGCTGTTATCTTCTGTGTATTTGTATGTATGTGTGCCACATCTGCGCTTGGTGACTGTGAAGCCAGAGAATATAGTAGTAGATCCCTTGTGACTGGAGTTAAGGATAAGTGTGGGCTGAGAACTGAACCCAGATTCTCTGCAAGAGCAGTAAGTGCTGTTGGCATCTGAGACATCTCTCTAGCCTCTGGTGTTTGAAATAGTTGTGTCTTAGTCCAGACAGAACTGCATTTAGGGAAATGTTTGAGATCCAGTGGTGGTAGGAAGTGTAATGGAAAGGCTAAGCCTTAGGGAGAAGTAAATTCCACCCAGGTCTCTCCTGAAATCTGGCACCCCCAGGTGATATTTACCACATTATTTTAGAGTTTTGTTTGTGTCTTTCTATTTCTCCCATCTCTGGAGTAGGCTGAATGGAAGAGCATGTAAATACATAAGATTAACACTGTAGTGCTCACTCCACCCTTTACTTCGAGCCCACCACAAGCATTTTATTCATGGTGATAAGAAGCATCCATTGAGAATTGTGTGTCAAACACTGGACAAAGTGCACATCCTGCTTTCACACTATAGACAGGAAAGGCTCAAGGAACATGTTTTTCCCAGAAGACACTGGTCAGTAATGACATCTGGACTCAAATCTAGTTGTGTCTTACTCCAGAAAGCTTAGGACAAAGAGAAAACTGTCATTTGTCAACTACTACTCACAGGAGGTCTAGTGACATGTGGACATATTACAGGCTGCATGGGACATGCAGAGGGAATGAAAAGGAGAGGAAAAGATGGCAAGTGGGAGAGTAAATGAAGAGTTAAGAAACTATTAGAAAGATACCAGAGGCCAGAATTAAAGAATGTTCTGGAAATCACTCGTTTGTCCTATCTTGGCTGCTCTACCAAACATGCTAAGGGAAGGCTGCCTGGGCTTCAGTCTCTGCCCTATCATTCATATTTCTCCGACTTGAGGATACCTGAATCCTCTAACCTTCAGCTTCCTTTTCTGTTCAATGGGAGCAATTAATCTGTTAGGCAGATTAATCATAAAAATGTTTGCCATATTATAATAATAACAAGAAGAATACATGTCACTCATCAGTGAGTATACTGGATCCTGGTGCACCATAGCATTTACACAGTTGTGTGATTCTGCATGGACCTATGTTTCTCATAAACTCATATACTGCAGTGTGCCTGCAACTATCACTGGATATTTGTTGTGTGAAGGACGCCTGTCAGGCCTCACACATGTCACTAGTACAAGGGCACTCAGAGTTCACTGCTAGACTTCACTATGTTCCTTCAGAGATTGTTCTAGCTTTACAAGAGTTGCATTTTCACTAGATACTGTGGCCAAATGCCTGTGCCAAGCTGGATGTGGTGGCATATATGTACAACTTCAACTGTGAGGCTGGAGGATGTCAAGTTTGACGCTAGTCTGGGCTACTTAGATTTGGCTTCAGAAAACCCAAACCAGACACAAATTATTAGAAACTATATTATGTCTTTTAAAAATACCTTTGTGGATTTCCATTGGAGTGTTTCAAATGATTATTAAGTTTAGTTCATAAGTATTAACTGTCAGATGTAAGGGATTAGTGATCAAGATGGTCATTTCTTTTGACTAAGGGGAGCTTTGAAAGGATTGCTAAGATGCCCATGATATGAACAGAGGGGCTTTGAGGAGCTGTGGGTGATAGCACTGCCTGCAGGCACTATAAGAGTGCCAAGGCAGGAAGAAAAGTGTCCCAAGTAATGTTCAGGCAGAGGAAGCTCTGTGGCTGTTTCAGGATGATGACTCTTGGTGACAGTAATCACCCCAGCTGAGTGGACATGGAAGTATCCTGACTTCCTATATTTCCTCTCTCTATGACACTTAAGCTGGATATGAGGGGGATAGAGACATCCAGATTTCTCTGCATAGCCCTTGTAGCTTCTCTATGACCTCTATGTTACAAGTTCTTTTTAATTTCACTGAGGTGTTCCCAAGCAACCACTTACTATCTCCTTTCTCCCATGTATGAGGCCCTCCCTGCCTCTTCATCTGCATGGTCATGCTATTTGGAGTCCCCTTTACCTCGTTTACTCTGGGACTTGTCCCCACTCAGACAGTTTGCCAACCTCTGCTAAACTGTTTCCATCCAACTCTACTGATTTTGAGGAAATGGCTCTCTGAACAGTGGGCAGGTTTGTGAGTTGTCTCAGAAAATTGTGATATCAACACTCACGTGGTGGTACACAATCCCAAACTCTGAGCTTGGTTACTTGGAAAGGAGTTTAAGTCTGGCCTCTGACTTAGAGCTGTCCCCCGCGGAGAGCCACACGTTGCTGGCGGCTTGTTCTAGGAGAGTAATAAGTATTGTTGTTTGGCAATTGTGCTGTTGGAATTCAGCTCCACTATGTCTGACAGTATTTATCTAAAATACTTTCCCTGGTGCGTGTTCAAGTTCCAGTAAACCGTGTCTTATTGTGCGACCTTTTCATTTTCCTTTGAAAAGGGATCAGCTCGTCAGATAAAAGCTACAAGCCTGAGTACAGGAAAAACGCGTGCTCAGAAAATCCAAGCATGATTGAAAACAAGATGTGTTAAATCAATGCGGTTTATCGCCTGCCTATTCCCGGCAATTGCTGTCCTAAGCGCATTCTGAACACACGCAGGATGATAAAAGTCCAGTGTCACAGCACTCGCTGGGTGGGGACACAAGAAAACATGTTTATCAGACAGGCTGGGTGATTTTACACTCTTGATAACAGTTATTGTCAAAACTCTCTGGGAAGAAATCTGAAGAACAATTATAGAGGTAATATTGCTCTTGGTATATCAGAAGATCCGCCAGGAGAGAATTATGGATTTATCCTTAAGAAAGAAAGACAGAGTGTGCTGGCCTTCAATCTTTAAACACCGCCATCCATTACACACTGAAAGTCAGCCTTCTCTTTTCCCTTAAAGGAGCAAATCTGTCTTTGAAACTTAATCATAAATGATCCAGATTTTTTTCTAATCCAGAATAAAAAGATAAGATTGAAAGGTAAAAAAAAATATAGAGAGATATAGATCCATAAAACTATGACAATTTAGCTTCAATTTGCTGGAGGGAATTAATTTTAATTTTATACTTGAATCAAATTTGGAAATCGAAATTAAGGTTCCTAGAAGGCCAAACAGATCACATACAGGGTGGCAGGGTGACTTTTCTCCTCAGCTTTGTTACAATTAGTGAATAGCACAGTTTCCCTTCATCCTCATAAGTTCCACCTGCTTCCTGGTCTAGAGGAGTGTGATCCTCCAGAGAGGGAAGGGGGTCTGCATGTGGGGACATGCTTCTTTCTCACCATGGACCTTCTAGAAACTTCTAAGTGGTTGTGGTATAAAAGAGATCAGCCCAATGTACCATAACAGATATATATCATAATTATGTATTTGTTTTAAATAGTCTTTGGGGGTCTTTACAAACTGTGCCTATAAGGAAAACATGGTGTGTTGCTTAGCTTAATTGTCGGCTTGATACAACCTACAGTCACCTGTAGGCAGTTTCCATGGAGAAATTGTCTAGACCAGGTTAACTTAGGGCAGATTGTCTTGACTGCTTAACTGAGGTGGGGTAGAAGACTTACCCTGAATGCTGGCCTGAGCTGGGCCCAGAACTGGGGGGAAAGCTAGCTGAGAAGGAACAAGCAAGCAAACAGGGCACCCATCCATCTTTCTCTCTCTCTGTTCCTGACTGTGGATGTGACATTTTGAAATCCTACCTTCACCCACAGTGATGGACTATGACCCAGAACTGTGCACTGAATAAACCCTTCCTCCCCTATGCTGCTTTCTCTGATGGGCGTTTTAATTACAGCAACAGAAATGAACCTGGGCATTTGATAAGGCAGAGAGCAAGGTTTTTCTAATGAACGCAGAGATGAGTTTAAGATAGGGCATTTGCTGATGGAGTAAACTTAAAGAAATCAGTCTAAGAAAGGACTTAATCATCCATTGGGATGAATTTGGAATTCTGGGCATAGATACTCCTGGTAGCAAAGGTAGGGAGGAAGCTCAAGGAGGTTGATTTAAGAGTAGAACTTTTCCATGTGCTTTAGGTAGGTCCATCAGCCAGCATTAAACATCTCACACCAAGCAAAGTTTTGCACAACAATACCTAAAAAGTGTCCTAGGCTAACATATAACTGAATGCCTCGGTTTCTCTCATTTGAATGCAGGAGCTGACTTTTAACATTTATGTCAAGGGGATATTGTAGTAGCTCATGAGATCAGATTTGATGGAAAGCACATTGATCCTCCTGGGAAAAGAAGCTTCTCATATGACTTTAGGCTGTACTTGAAAGGACACCTCTGAACAGGACATCTGTAATCATTAACATCTGTAAAAGTCTTCAGGGGACCTTGTAACTTAGAGAAAAATTGAGTTTAGGATGAGAGACCTTAAAAAAAAGTTAGTCAGATGAGATCGAGTGTGTTCAGGGTGGTATGGCCGTAGAACTGGGATTGATATGTAAAGCAAGCTTGTTTCAAATTTAAATAAAAAGATTATACATACATACATACATACATACATACATACATACATACATACATACATAGCTAGTCTTCTTTTGTAGATGCCTTTAGAACTTACCTGCTGAAGTATAAATTGGTATAAATATATTATGGGTTCTTTAGGAAATATGTGTACATAAGGATACAAGAGGCCCATGCCCTTTCACCTAGGAATTTATTGTTGTTGTTCATTATCACTCTACTTACGTCAATGAACATTCTGGGGGGGGACCCTCTATACCCTTGTTAATGGGACATTTATACACAAATCATGGACCATTCATATAATAATACATGCTACAACCATTAAAAAGAATGAGGAGGGTATACCTGGCATTTAATCTGTATTTACACAAAACAGCATTGTGTGGTATATATTCCACAACATATATAACCCTAAGACAGGAACAGTGCTTCTTTGTGGATGGGTTGTCATGAGGTTCTCCCTCCTGTTGTAATTTAAGTAGAATAGGAACGTGTTGCTTCTAGATTTAGGGATGCAGTAACCCTATTTCGTCTGGAAAAGCAAAAGCGAAGTCACCCCTCCCACATTTCTTCCTCATCCTGATGTTTTTGCTGACTGAAGAGTTACACACACACACGAGTTCTTTGCATTTTAGTAAACTCCTCAGGGGTTGGTCACTGCCAGCTCTCTCAGCCTCTTGGCTTTCTGTCTGTGTCTCTTCCGGGTTTGCATCACCTGCCCTGGCTTCCACTGCATATAAGAATGGCTGCCCTACACCAGTCACCCCACACCTCTGTTTGCTCAGTTCATTTTTTTGCTAGATTTTTGCATCTCCAAGTTGTTACCAGAAAAGAGGTTTATACACTACAAATAAATCTGAGTATGTTCAAAGGTAGTTTGGGGATTTCCTTTGCCCCTGCCACCCTCATTGATTAATTCTTCCTATATTGATTCCACCTCGACGTCTTTCTGGTTGAAATCGCAGCCTTCCATGGTCCAGTGAACTGGCTTTGGAAGCTCCCCTGAGCCTTCCTGGATACTAGGGCAGGGTCACCAGGGTCTGAAAGCCTTTCTTACTGAAAAGAGGGACTGATTTTCAAGTGGTTTGCTTTCAGGCATCTCAGGGGGTGTATCTGGTCCACAGACGAGCTGACCTGGCATAGTGATTGTTCCTCCATCACCGGGTAATGAAACACGCCAATGGCTGGAAGCGTGAACAGCTTCCTCATTCACAACGTCTGTGCCTCTTGTTTTGGGTTTCTGGTTGATTTTTTTTCCATTAGTATATTTTAGAGTGACTCTTAAAGATAGCTTTGCGAAGATAACTTGCTGTTTTATTGTTTACCTCTGGTTGTTAATTTAGTGACTGAGGGAAAAAATAGGGCTATTATGGAACAAAAAGGCTCTGCCTAACATATAGGTAATAACTCTCTTGCCCAGAATGGATCTGCCTGGAAGGGAAATGCTCGGCTGTTACTCCTTTAGTTCAAATATAGAGTAGTCACTAGGGAAGCTGGGAAACTCAGGTGCTAGTTTTATCATTGCCTTTGCTATGAGCTTTTATTTATTAGTTGGCATGAAGTCTACATATTTGTTTGGACATTAAACGGCAATAGAATATAAATATTACCTTTCTAATATCTGCATTTTCTTTTATGTCCAGTCAAAATGACATCATGTCCCACAACCATTAAAAAAAGGAAATTAAAACCCCAGAAATATGTTAAAGCAACTTAGCAAGTTGCTGAGCCATAAAAGCCACTCACACTGTGTGCTTGGGTCTGAGTGGCACCCAGCCACTTCCCTGTGTGTTTGGGGACACAGTTCTCCATCTCCATCGTTTCTAGGGAGTAATGCTCTGGAAGCTAGAAGGTGACCGAACAGGAGTGGTTTCTTTAAGAAGGAACCCAGCAAAGCAAAGAGAAAAATCAGTTCTCACAACTGTGGATGTACCCTTTCAGACTTTAACCTGTGAATATTCTGGAAGAGAATTCTGTATTTGATTTATTTGTAAAGTGGATTTTCTTTAAAGAAAAAAGCTCACAAATACATCTCATTACTATGAGATGTTTTCATCAGAATTTGCTAGTTTTCTGATTAAAATTACTGTATAAAAATCTAGTTGTGATGCCTACATTTTCTTCGCCTATAGCATTTCACGCTGTTGTAGAAGCCTCTGGACACTGCAGCAATAGCTTTGTGTAATGGGCGCTTTGCTGTTTGGGGCAGCACCTGCAGTGATGCCCACTAGGAGAAAGGCCTCATAAAGAAGTTGGCAATGGAAAGTTACCAGTTCCCTTTAGTGGAGTTTGAGCTGATGAGTCCAGGAAGGAATCTAAAGCCATTTGTAAGCAGCCCCAACACAGGCAGATGAAATGGCTTGATATTTTTAACTGTTTAATTAGCTGGGATTTGTTCTTTCTCTTTCAAAAGAAATAGCTTTGCTGCAAATGACTTGAGAACCTTGGTTGTAGAATGTGTTCTCTTCCCAGTGCTACATCACAGCTATGGATAAGAGGTTTCCTTGACACCTCAGGTGTCACATTTGCCTTGCAACCTCGAGAGCCTGATCTGAGTACTTGACCTTGCCTTTTATGTGTTTGCAAGAAAATTTCAGACTTTCCTTAACACATTGCACATAGCTCCATAATGATGCCTATAGCCAAGCAGTTTATAACTACTCAAAAATAAGTTTGGGGGGGTGGTCAGTGGAAGACATCTCAATTCAATAATGGTTCTTCAGTACCCTGGTCCCCTCTATGTCACCTTTTATGAGAAGTTGTTCAAAGTGGTTACTATGAGGCAGACATGGCAGTGGATTTTGCAATAAGAGGGGCAGGCTAACTAAGAAAGACCAGGCTTGGTTCTAAGTCTACAATTAAAATATTTTCATCTGTCTTTTTGTGCTAAACACTTTTTGCACAAAGTTTATTTTTAAAAGCTTAAGATGTTGTACAAAACAGCTAATTTCTACATATGGGTGTGGTCATCACTACAAATAAATGATGACTGAAACCTCTATCTTTTAGCATTTTAAAAAGTGCATACACCTAAGCCAGGCAGTGTTTCTATATCTCTTTAGTCCTAGTACTCAGAAGGCAGGGGCAGGTGAATTTCTGAGTTCAAGACCAACCTGGTCTACTGAGCTAATTCCAGGGCAGCCAAGTCTACACAGAGAAACCCTGTCTCAAAAAGAGAAAAAAAAATGAATACACTGGTCCTATTTTATTCAGAGGGCTTATGCATGGAGCTATTTCTTTTTAGGAGAAAGGACTTTTTCCCTAAGCCCATGAGCCTACTTTATCCTGTTATTATCCCTACCTGATTTTGGAGTGAAAACACCTGGATCCTTTTCAGAGCGAGGACAAGATGCTTGGAAGCAGAGCCCACAGAGCCATTTTTGTCATCCCAAGTCTTTTGCAGTTCACAGCCTCATCTGTTTTCCTTCTTTCAACTTAAGATGCTCATGCCTCTTTATGTGGTTAATTACGCTCAATTAAGCTGCTTTGTTTTTCTTTCTCTGTCAGATTCTCGGAATTGTCCCAAGTTTGAGGGGAAAAATTGATTAGACCTATTTCTGCTGCTGCCTCTGAGCCCTGAATTTGAGTACAATGAGGTCACTTTGTTGAAGAATGAACTTTATACTACATTCTTGCAGGGTAGATGTATGTCCCTAAGGTACCACTACCCCTGCTGATGAAATAAATATACCTTCTTTATGATTCTCTCCCATTACCCTCTTTGTTGATTTTCGGAGAGTTTATGTTTAGTCACATATTTATACAACTGGACAAAAGTATACTTATTTTTCTTATGGTTTGTAATAACCTATACAAGGTTATTAAAGGGTACGCAGACCCCTTTTAAGGCATAGTTTCTTATGTCATTACTTTATACAAGCAGGTCAGATTCCATCTCAGCAACAATCTCATGCTTTTAACCCTTTTCTCTGATTATAAAAGTAATATATGCTTATTGTGCAGGACATGGGAGGGGGAATGAAAACAGAAAATGTGCCAGTCACAAAGAAAAATAAAGAAAAGCATCTTAGGAACCATGAGTTGTAGAAACAACTATTCATCAGTCTGTGTCCAGACACTGTTGTTTATTATGTACACAGCAGGTGTATAGGTAAGTAGGTGGATTGATTCATTCTTTTTTTTTTTAATTCATTCATTCTGAAGTTACCACATTAGTGGTTGAAGACACTGCTCAGTGGCACCAGATTTGGTTCCCATCACATGGTGCCTTGGGTACCAGGAGATCCAATGCATTCTTGTGGACACATATCCCTACATGCAGGCACTCACACATGAAAAAAATAAAAGTGAATCTTGGAAAGTCACCCTATTACATACATGCCCTGTAGTCTTTTTAACCTAACACTAGAAATGTCAGTAAATTAGTGTTTGTCATATAACACTGGTTCTGAGGCTAGGATCCTATTCGGTTTTATGTACTGCTCTGCCCCTTTGCTTATCTCTACATTGAACTAAGCTCCATCTCTTCTTCCCAGATATTTAATCTCTTTCTGGGGGAGAGTTATGTATGTTTTAAGAACTAACATAACTACCAGTCCTTATTAGATGATCCTCTCACACATGAATATTTTCTCCTACTCAGAGAAGTCAACAAGTTCCCTTGAGTTTGGGATAGCTAGCTTTGTCATGCATGGCGCCAATGTTAACTTTGTCTATTACCATTCCATTGTAATATTCAATACTGAAATACTGAGTGTAAGTCAACATACTTGCAAATGCAAGCAAGGAGCCAATCCTAAAGGCACAAGACATAGATAAGAAGACTTCACCATGCCTCACTATTTGAATTATCCCCTTTGTCATGGTTTATATTCATAGCCTAGGTGCTTTTTTTTTGTTTGTTTGAGTAATGAGTTTATTATGTCTAATCCAATTACTCTTCATGGCAACACAATGATTTCTTCTCAGCTCCTTTATTATTAGTTCCATACAGTATTTAAATTGATTCTTTTAATTGCTGATATTAAGTGTCAGTCATTCTGCAGTGAGTTGGCCTTATAGCCAGAAAAATCACATCCTCTCTGCCCCAGCATAAAAGCTTTTCAAGGAGCAGCAGTGGATTCTAGACACACTGGAAGTTCATTATGCAAATGATGAAATGGGTGGATCCATACCTCTTGAGTTATTGGTGACTTGGACTGGAAAGTTAAAAATTGTAGGATGATGAATTATGTTTTGAGGGACTGAAGTGATACTCTTACCTGTCTAAAGCTACTGTTTATGGTTAAGCATTTTGCTGGCAATTAGCCCTATGGGTCAGGCTAGATACGGTATTTAACTTAATCTCCAATGTTCACTCTTATCTCTCTGATGCATTTCTTGATTAAACATCACAACTCCTATGGGTAACAGCTTCTGTGCATAAAGAGTTCCATGGCTTTTTCCCGACAATTCAATCTGAAGAATTCTTCTCAAGGGCTTAGAAAGAATTTATAAAATAAAAGGAACAATAAATATTGTGCCTTAACTCATGTACTAGAACAGAGATTCACTATACCTGGGTGTAATTTTCAGTAATTTCTACAGGAGACAAACAGAAAGTTTCCTGTTTAGGAGGGTGGAGGGGAGAGTTGCCTAAATCTCACATTTCCAAAATGTTCAGATTATCCAAAATGAAAATGCAGCTCTATTAATGACCTTAATAGGTACCGTAGTTTGGAAAGGGAAAAAAATCTTTTAAATAAAGTTACTTAAAGTTCATTCTGACTTAAAACATCCAAGTGAAGTAAAAGTACTTCCCCTGATTTATGTGTCTTTGGGAGAAATAGTTACTGGCTTTTTACTAACCTATGTAAAACAATGTACTTTTGTAAATGGATTTCTGGCCACTTTATTCAGCTCCCCCCCTTTTCTTTTCTTACATAAAAAGTAAGCACTGTCAATCAAGGAATTTTAAGGTTTATTTCCTCTTTAGCAATGATTGATAGCCTTTTAGATTTACAAGTTGACAAGTTAAAGGGTTCTATTGGTATAATTATGTTCTAAATTCACAGTCTTTCAATTTAAATGTCCTTTTAAAACCAAGAGATTATCATACCTGTATTTTGAAAAGTGGGCCAGTCAGTTTGGGTTGGTATACAAATTGCTTCCATTAGCCTTGGGACCTATTTGAATTTAATACAGTTTTTAAAAGTTAGTACGAATCTTACTTTTAAAATTTAGGTTAATGGAAATGCATTTTAAGTAAAGCATGTGGCAACTTGTTTTTTTTTTAATGTATAGATATAATGTTAGGGCTAGAGAGACTGTCTTTTTATTCAGGAAGGGAGAAAATATGCAATGAAATGCTTTAGTTAAGCTGAGAAAGAAAAGGAATTGTACAAAAAGATAACAAAATCCTACTGCCTACTTATTGCTCAGGATATTGGAACTATGTGTAGAGGAGGTTCTTGCAATCGTTCCTACTTTCTTAGACTAGATATGCTCAAGATGGTTTGTATCCTAGGAAGGAATTCTGAAAATGATAGCATAAACTCTAGTTTAAGAGAGTGTGTCCAATAGGACACAGTGAGGTCCATTGTCTCCAAATGTTATTATTGCAGTTGGCTCTCTGAGTTTTAGTAAATCATTCTTAGAGACCCAGATAGGCTAAGCTAGTATTCCACAGAGGTTGGGTTTTCTTTTTTCTTTCTTTCTTTCTTTCTTTCTTTCTTTCTTTCTTTCTTTCTTTCTTTCTTCCTTCCTTCCTTCCTTCCTTCCTTCCTTCCTTCCTTCCTTCCTCCCTCCCTTCCTTTCTTCCTTTTCTGAAATAATATCAATGCTGTGAGTGGGTCTGTCATTCAAGATGGGAAAGTTTTGGATCAAGGGCATGTTCATTAATTGTCTCTTTGTTTAAGAGGGTTTAAGAGACATGCCCACTACCATCTTCACTGCACAGAAAGTGCTTGATACTGGATCCATTGAGTCTCTATAGGAGACTTAACAGATACCTGTGCGGTCCCCTGCTATTTAGAATGTATAGGTACATTCAGACAAGCTCTTGACTTTCTACCCAGCTTTCTGCAATAAGGTGAATGCTAAAACCTTGTAGCAAATTCCATTTTACTTTTTAGTTAGGATCATGTCAAGGATGTAAGATTAGTAGGATCATGTCAAGTTCGAGGAGCTGTTTTCTGAGACCTACTTGCTACTGATATTTCCTCAAGAGTCAGTCCCCTCCACAGCAAAGACAATAGATGGTGGAAATGCCCACCATGGAGATAATATACATGAGGGACTAAAGAGTGTCCATTAAATGCCAAGAGTTATTTCTATACCATCTCGGTGTAAACAATGCTGTATTTCCTAAAATGTTCAAACCCTATGACTTCTTCCTTACAGCGCTCAATGAACCCACCATCGACTATGGCTTCCAGAGGTTACAGAAGGTCATTCCCCGGCATCCTGGTGACCCGGAGCGCTTGCCGAAGGTCAGATTTCTCCCTCTTTGGGACATGGTTTCTAGAAAATTGGATTCAAGAATGGCAAAATACCTTCATTGGTTAAGACAAAAAAAAATAGTCCATAGATAACCAACTTGTGGGTTCTTTGTGTGTCATGATAAAAGTAGCAAGGACTTTGGTCTGGGCAATGTCATGCTTCTTTTAATATATATATATATTAATATATATATGTATATATCATGTCATGTCACTTGGCAATTTTAATAATGAAGCAAAGAGAGGTCAGACAATTTGCCCAAGATTGCACAGTGTGGTCTCCTCATGAAAATATTAAAAAACAAAACAAAAACAAACAAACAAAAGCAGCAACCTTCTTAGGCAGGTACACGGTCAAATTCTCCCTGTATGGGACTATACTTGTAGACAGATCTTCCTGTCAGTGAAGGTTCCATCTATCATACTGTTGTCTCCCAGCCTTATACATGGCTTTGAGGAACACAGTGAGTGGGAGTGATACCTACTAATGCCAAAGAGAGGATGCCTTGTGACAGGCATGCCTGTCTTTTACTTTGACCTCAGGAGAAGAAAACAGCTTCCAGTTTCTCAGAACAGCCCTACTTCTACTGAAGTGCTGTTCATTCCGATAGACAGTTCTGAAAAGCACTTAATCTGGGGAAGGAATAATATGATGTGTCATTGTGTTTACATCTCTGTCTTTAGAAAGGGCCTTGCCTTTTTCCTCCATCCTGTTTTATTCTTGGAGAACTGTGAAATCGTCTATTGTAACAATGGGCAGCAGTGCCTTTCAGCGCATAGGTGTTCTGGGGAAAGGCTGAATTTTAGGTCCCTCTGTTCTGCAGGAATATAGTGATTGTGCATTTCCTGTGAACTACTCTGATAAGTTATAAACAATGATAGATGTGATGTGTGCCCACGTTGAGTGCTGTGCCATAGCCTTACTATGGTAGAACCAAGACACATATACAATGACAGTTTTTTTTTTCTGCCATTTCCATTTAGGCAGTGACTTTACTTTCATCTAGATTTTAGGTTAGCATTTCATCCCAGGGGTCTCCAGGGTTGGGAGCACAATCTGTCAAAGGTCTACCTTCCCTTTGCTTGGCTCAGTTTCCCTATGTGTCAAGTGGGAGTAGTGATACCTCTTGCTTTGCCAGGTTGTTACTCTGGCCACTTAGCACCTGACAGAAGGTAATCCTGGTTATGTGTCAGTTGAATAAAAGCAGGAACAGAAAACTCCCCTCCCCTGAACAGTTGAATGTATACCTCAGTTTCTTCATCCACAAAAGAGACATAGAAGAAGCAATAAGGATCAAAATAGTGAAATGGTTGAAACCTAAAGAGGCCAGGCTGTATTTTTGTTTTGTTTTTGTTTTTCTTTTTTTTCTTTTTTTTTCCCCCATAAGGATAGAGAAATCAGAACATAGGGGTGAGTTTTGTTTACCTACACTTAAAAACATTTTTACAGTTGCATGTTAAATTTAAAAATGTTGGATAATTAGCCCAGGCACATGTTACTTTGTCCCTTGGGGCTTTTGGGTAAACCACTCAGCCCTTTCTTCCTGGACTTGGGAGGAGCAATCAAGGACACAATGGACATGTGTGTGTGAAGGAAACACTGCAGCTTGCTTCCAACCACTCCAACTGTGTAAAGACTGTGGCCAGAAGAGCCCACCCCAGGAAGCTCTCCCTGTGACTCAGAGCAGAGTGGCTGTCCTCTTGGCTCTGTATGTTAAGGTGGAGCAGGGGGTTCAAGGGCAAGGTCAGGAAATGGCGGATGGAGCTAGCACAAGGTATTCCTGTGGACTTGAGAGAGATTTATACCCCTGCTATCCATTGTTAGGGCCATAGAAAGGGGCCCCGCCTTTCTCAGACTCATGGTCAGTGTTTGTCAAGCACGGGTGTTTCAGTGAACTGTGGACCACACACCTTAAAAAACAAACTCAGCTTTATTAAACCCATGTGTTTGTGAATAGACAAAGCGAGATTCATACAACCACCCACATATTCTGTCAAATGAAACTCGCTCGAAAGACCACGCAGACAGCTTTCCATAATAATATGCCTTTGTATATAGCTTTGCACTTTTTCAAAGAATTTGGACTTGCTTTGTTTTACTGGATCCCCTTTTGAGAAGGAAGTTGGGAAAAAAATAGATGTTTTCTCTTTATCTTCCCCATTCTCAAAACAGGGAAAGAGGAGCAAACAGACTCTTAGCATAATTAGGGTGTCTCTCAGAGATGAAATAATTTGCTATCACTCCATGTTTAGGAGTTTCATTTCTTTCATATGCACAAAGAGATGAGCAGGCTGCTGGTCTTTAAAGAATAGCCTTCCATCCTGTCTCACTGAGAATGAACGTATTCTCTGGGTCCTGCAGGAGAAATGTGGCTTTGGAGTCCAAATCGACTTCTTGTAAAGGAGAAGGGAGAGGGATGAGAACCATGGCCAGTCCGAAGCTGAGATGTTAATTGCTTTGGTGACGATGCAGAAACCGAGCAAGGCGCTCTCTCAGCTTTGAGGGCCAAAGGCAGTGTCTCCTCCTCCTTTGTAGTTTGCTACATGTCTTCCTAAGTAGCCTGTGAACTTCAGCCCACAGGCAGTGCAAACAGGCCTTGAGCCTAGCTGGCATTTCTACACACTGGCTGCAAATTTTGGGCAGCCATGATTGTATTTGTTTCACGCCTATTGCACGTTTAGTGCTGCCTGCTGCAGAGCAGAGGGGCAAAGCGAGCCAATGCGCAAGCCAGACAAACAAGGAGTCTGGAAAGTAGACCAAGGACTTGGTACATGCAAGACCTTCATGCCTGAAGCCTCGGGTTCCTCCTCCTCCATGAAGCAGCTCTTGCACAGTGTTCCTAGGAACTAAGGGGATGAAGCATACAAAGAGAAGTTCCAGGCAGCTGGGGAGATGCCAGTAAGTGTGGACTCTGACCTCTGTAGGACATGCATCTTACATCCTACAGAAGAGGAATTTAGGCTGAGCACCCCCATAAGGAGGTCTGTCTGCTGACTTGCTATGACACCAGAGCCAGAAAGTGAGAAAAGCTCAAACCTGAACCTAGGGTTCGTGAGTTCAAAACCCACCCTGTGTCTCCTATGTTAAATCTCCACTGTTCTTCAGATCTGGTTAGTCCAATACTTCTGTCTGCAGGCATTTCCTTCTCCCAGCGTTTCTTTCTCCCTCCTCTTTCTTAGCAATGTTTTCTGCCCATGCTCCTCAGATTCTTAGTAGCTTTTCCTCCTTCCTTTCTCAAGAGGGACTGATTTGGAAATCTCTACCAAGCCAACACAGTTTGATTATGAGATCCAGTCTCTTTTTTAGAGAAAATAAAGCAGTTTGGGAGAAGCAACAAAGGCCACATTTGTGTATTTTGCTTTATGGAGCTGAAAATATCTGGTAAATTGATCCAGTGGGAGTCATAAATACACATTACTTTATCTTGTTCTTCATGTCCTATACCCCAGAGCCTTGATAGAACAACACCACTTAATAGACTTAAGAAAGAGTAATTACACTCATTGGTTGTGTGATTTTTCAGCCCTCCCAGCCCTGCCTGACCTTCTAATTTAGCTCACCGTGTCTAACTAATGCATTTATATTCATCTTTTATGAAGCACGAATAGTGCAGGATTGGCTGTACAGTCTTTTGCTAGCTGTCTGCCCAGGTTCTCGATCTGGTTGGTAGCGAGGGGAGAAGAAGCCATCCATCTCCATACGTTTGCATAGATAGACAGCCATAGACATGGCTGCAAGCATTTTTCATCCCTTATGAAACATAATAAAAAGTATTTATTACATTTTTACTTTAAAGCTTTTATACATCCTAGCATTATTTACAGCTAAACATGCAGGCAAAAGATGCGAGTGTTTTTAAAATCATTACTGCTAATGTCTCAGCTTGTCAGAAGTGCTTAAATTCTCCTGCACTTTGTCTAAAAACTTGGTACTGTTGCCTTTTAAGAACAACACATTTAAAGGATCTTGCAAGTCAGATCTGCAAACACTGCTGACAGTCTGTGATGGATGATATTGCAAAATTTGCAAGATGTTTGTCATTTCACACAGCCGACATATTAAGGAATGGATTAAGAAACTCAAAACCCCTATGGGAAACAGTCATCCCCTCCAAACCCCAGCCAAACCTCGAACCCCCAAGAGCACACCAGAATCTCTCACTCTGCTGTCTCTCCCAACTTCTCACTCAGCCATTGGATCCCAATTGTTCTCAGAGCATTTTCTCTCACCATATGGTCTCCTCATTACCATACACTAAGAGTCCATATGGGAAACTTGTGAAATGAACTGTATTCATTTTAACTGCCAGATGAGCAGCCTTGTGCTTTGCAAGCCTAGCTTAAGTCATCTGCTGTCTTTGTGTTGTTATGGCAACATGGCGCCAATAAAAAATTCTAATCTACTGTAAGTGATCACAATATTTTAAGTGCTTGCCTATCACTGGCCTCAAAAGGGACACAAGGCAGGAAGGCTTCAATTTGTTTAAAGACATGAAGGTCATTGCTGATTCCAGCAGGTGTCAGTAAGGAAGCTGATGGGATTGTGGCTGTGTGTCTATGGGGCTGTGGCCTAAAATATGGCTTGTCATGGGGATAGGGGACAGAGGAGGTAGATTGCAGGGCACATGGGTCACAGACCCTTTGGATGAATCTGCAACACACTGAATGTCAGTCACTGTATAGTAGCTTAGATACATGGCTCTGCTGGTGCTGGCAAGGCAGCCAACTTTGGGTACCACTCTAGGTTTGGACTCACTGAGGCGGGAGCAGATCCTCATGGAAGCGTCTCCTTCATTTCCATTTGAAAATCTCAGAGCCCATGAAGCTGCTCTGCTTGAACACAGGAATCAGTCATTTCAAATGCTGGGCTAATTAAGAGTACCTTAAAGTAAGGGGAGTCATCAGCTACATTCTAAAGTGTAAATCATTTTCACCTCCAAGGGCCTCTGACGTGCTACCTCTCAGCCGCTCTCTTTGTATCAAAAGTGAATGTTTATCGTCTCATTTCATCAGTTCACATTAGCCTCATGCTGAATATTTAAACACAGAACAATTTGAACTCACCATGGAGGAAGTCAGTGACTGCACTTTCATTTGGAACAGCAAGGGCTCATCTAATAATAATTTAGTAAATCAGCCATTTAGAGGCTCAGTTGCGCACTGTATTGTGCCAAAGATTATTCAGTTCAACTGTACACTTGCAAAATTGAAATCCAGATTCCAGTCACCAGCACCATTTTTGCTTAGAGAGGAGATGAGACCCAAAATCACCCTCCCTAAAGAGCATTCATGTTTAGTGATTTATCATACATACAGAGCTGGGGCAAAATAAAGCACGAGTTGGCTGTGCACAATGTATTCTAATTGTGCACAATGTATTCTTTTATTGTTTTAGTCTTTATGCACAGACTATCAGTAATTCCAAATCCACAGTTGCACCAGTGAAAATACAAATAAGAAATCTTTGCATAACCACATTGCCTCCTAGCAGTAAAGAGGATGACTAAAGAGGTTCAGTAAAAGAAAAACCCGGTGTCTTCATGTCCCTCTGTCTGTCACCTCTCCCTGTCCCATCTCCTCTGTTTATTTACTCTCCTAATTTAAGGAAACTTTATTAACTACATTACATCTGCACACATGAATGACCTTGTTCAAACAAAAGTACAGAAACAAATGCCAGTCTTATGATCTATCCAATTCTTAGAGGGGGAAAAAGCATCCTTGAGTTTGGTTCCAGGAAACATCTTGTCTCTGCATTTCTCTTGTCAAAAGCACAAGCAACAGAATGGCATCCATTTCCCCCTCCCTCCTCTTCATCTGCCAGAAAACTTAAGAGGCAAATTCCATCTCCCCATTTGATAATGGGAACTTGGCTCTCCTTAATACTTAAACTTCTTTTGTCTTGGGAGTCAAGCCTAGATCTGGGCACTGCTCAAGTCATATAGAGATATATGCATTTGCACACACATGCCTGCACTTACTTTATCTAGAGAGAGAGGTTGCAGTGGGCTGCAGAGATGACTCAGTAGACAAAGTGCTTGTACAAGCCTGATGACTGTGTTTACTTAAATAAGCCAGGCAGAAGGCTTGCCTGTAATCTCAGTCTCAGGGGGCAGAGACAATGGATCCCAAGGACCAGTGGGCTAGCTAGAGCAGGCAATTGGCAAGCTCCAAATTCAGTAAGGGATATTTCAGTACATAAAGTGGGGAGTAATCGGGAAGACACCAGACATTACCCTTTGGCCTCCATAGGAATGCTTACACACACCCAGGGACATGTATACCCATACATAAATGCATACAATAAAAAACATACTTGTAGTTTCACCAAAAAGTCACATGAGCCTTGCAAAATAATAATTTTCATACGTTTAGATGATTTTTATCTTTTGCTGACTTATTTTTCACTAGAATTTTCTGATTATTTCTGGTATATGGCCCTCTTGGGGATGAGAAGACAGAGTCGGAGAGGAAAGTACGGTGCTGGGTCTTACACAGTAGAAAGCAGAGTCTTCATACTGCAGTGTATGCATCCTAGGAGCAGAGGCATCCCACCTTCCCATATTATCTCAACATTGGTCCATTCATAGTTGCTTTCAGGGTTTTACTGACAGGATTCCATCTCAGTCATGCCTCCACCCAGTATAAGAATGTATGAAGTTTGCCAATAGGCCAGTAAAAGAAGTTGAGGATTAGTCAATATTGTTGGCTATTGCTTGGTGAGCACTCACGGTGTATGACCTGCTGGAGGTGGTGCTGGCATTGCCCCTTCTTTATAGATAAGGAAACAAAGGCATAAGTTCACACTAAGTAGCAGAATGTGGATTTGAGCCAAGCCCATTGAACTTCAGATCTAGTGCCCGAGTCCCTGGGCACTGGCTCTGAGAATGAAGACAACAGAATTCTAAAGAGAGGAGATTTTGCATGCCAGTCTCAAAAACCCTCAAGCTCAATTGGGTGGAGGAGAGATGTGGTGGCATTGACTAAAGTTAGCTCATAAATGGATGACCTAGGAAAAAGTGGTAGCGGGAACTAGAGGCTCACACAGGCAATGTGGAGAGAAAATTCCTTCTCTTTGGCTGCTCAGTCTGTGTGGTGAGGGCTCATAGTTATCCACCAGCTGAGCTCTGGAACTCCCAAGTGATCTTTGAACACTGAGCTTCTGAAGACAGATTTAGTTAAACCTACTTCATTATACCTTGTATAATGAAGAATGGGAAGAGGAAGAGGCAAAGCTATTTCCATCTTCCAGCCAGAAGGTTACCCTGGTGCATGTTCAAGGTCAGAATTCCTGTTCACTATCTTCAGCCCTGAGTAACACTCCAGTTAAGCATTGGAATAACAAATACTGAGCACTCAGCAATCAAGGGTCTCTGGGTTTTATAAAGGATGTAATTGTGTGTATGTGTGCATGTGTATGCACACACAAGTGTAGATGCCCAAGAAGGCTAGAGGTATTGGATCACAAGGAGCTAGAGTTACTGAGGCAATTGTAAGGCACCCAACATGGAGAATGAAATGCAGTCTTCTGCGAGAGCAGTGCCCCTGCTTGACCTTGGAGCCATCTCTCCACCTTTCAAGGCCTTGGATTTTTTTCCTGTTTAATTAATTAAGATACAGGGTGTCATTCATCCCAGGCTGGCTCCCAATTTGCTATATAGCCAAGAATGATCTTTCACTTCTGATCCTTCTGCCTTTCCCTCTGAATTCTGACACTGCAGATATATACCATCATGCCCAGTGTTACGCAGTATTGGGGCTCAAACCCAGGGCTTTATGCATGCTAATCAAGAATGCTACAAACTGAGCCACATTCTCAGCCCAAGGCACTGAATTTTAATTGCAGATGTACTCAAGGCCATCCCTTAAACCTTGCAAAGTAGAATTTACAGATATGGTTCACCCAGACAGATATATATATATATGTATATATATATGTGTGTATATATATGTATATATATGTGTGTATATATATATATATATGCCAAAATTTTTCAGTAACTTTACAAAGTCAAAGTCAACTGTATTTTTACCACCATTTAAGTTTAACATAAATGTAAACATATGTGCCTTCTGCGCACACACATATACATAGATACAAATTACATACATATACTTCACGTTCAAACATGGTAAGTTTCTCATTTGCTAATTCCAAGGCATTTTATTCTCAAGATAGATATTAATTTTATCTTGCCTTAAGGGAAGGAAAGTCTGGTCCCAAAGACAAAGAGAGACAGAAATAATATTTGGCTTTTTTTTTTATGTATTTCTCTAAAAGCCTCAGCCTTGGTGACTTAAAGGTGACTTAAAAGATTTTCAAGGGTAATTTTGACTCTAGGCAGCTTTGTTTCGTGTGCTCACTTTACAACCTACCCCTGAAAAAGGCATCTCTGTCCAGAGTTTTCTCTTTCAGGAGAGCCTTTTATCCTGATCAGAAAGTCGATTTCCAAGGCCACTCGGCAGGACCTAACCCAGAGCGCTGGTCTTAAACCAGCACAATGAATTGCAATGAGAAGAGGCAGCCAGGGGTTGCTGGGTTCAGCTTTGTACCTCAGAGCAGGTCACATCCACAAGGGCACAGATACCATTCTTCACTGTATGTGTGGCAGGAAGCACCCCAGGCTCCCATTCACCAATTACCATAACACCATTTAGAAGAGAAAGCCCAGCGACCAAAAAAGAGGAGGGAAAACCATTGTTGTAACTCTTCCCAGCAATGCCTGTTTTCATAATTTACACGTAACTGCTGGCACCCGAAAAGTCGAACATTTTGGTAAAATGAATCAACTTGTAATGTTTCTTTTATGAGATCCCTTGCAGGAAGGGAGGCTTGGCACCTCCTGGAGACCAAGCTACGTTATCCATCATCGGGAAGTCGGCTGTCCTGGCTAGCTTCTCAGAGGTCACACGATCGAACCAGCAGCTCTTACAACTGTATTATTGCTTATGGAACAGTCATTGAGGCACCAGATAAAAATTACCTGCTCTAATAGGCAGGGAACAATTTTCACTCAATAAAATTATAAGCCAAATCATTCATTTCATAACACTCTGGCTAATTTATTTGTTGACCTTTTAATATCCATAGCTCTTCAGTGGTATTAACTGCAGCTCAGACAAAATCTCTTGTTCATTTCACTTTCATTGATTTTTTTTTCCATTGAGGCAATAACGGCTGCCTGAAAACAGCCTTTTTCTTTCCACTGTAAAAGTCAATCATGTAAGTTAGGATGTCTTACGTGGGTCCAGCCATGTTAGCTTACAACAGATTTTAATTTCATATGGTTCAGAAAGGCTCCTACACCCTGATTATGGCAGAAGCATGCTTCCTGGTATATCTCTAGCCTCACTTGCATTACTATACATATAGAACATTTGGGAAGTAGAGGGCTGTCATCTAATGTGAACACAAAATCATCAGAAAGTCAGAATAGACTCACAAATCTCTCCTGCATTTTCTCTACACTAGGATGCTTTGGGTGCCTCAGACCCTGGTAGTAGTAACAGTATACTCTTTTTAAAGTTCTTGCAACTCTGGAAGCTGGTGAGATGATTCAGTGGTTAGGAATGTTTGCTGCTCCTCTAGAGGGGCCAAAGTTTGATTCTCAGCACTTACATCAGGTAGTTCACAACCACTCCAGAGGATCTGATTCCCTCTTCTGGCTTCTACAGGTAGCTACACTAATGTTTATATGCTCATACACACACACACACACACACACACACACACACACACACACACACACACACTGAGGATTAAAAAAGATAATGGTTTTAAGTAAATGGATACAGATTTTAGAATTTGAATTTCTTAAGATAATAAACAAAGTCATTAAGCAGAGTACTCCGTAGGGTAGTCATAGGTTCAGGTGAGTCTTTTATTTATTTATCTGGAAGAAAAAAATCTTCATATGTGTATTGATATAGGTGTGTGCTTACACATACTGAAGTTGCATGTGAAGGCCAGAGGTTGAAGTTGTGTCTTCTTCACTTTCCTAGTTTTTGAGATGGTCCCTCACTGACCTCCAAATTCCATAATTAGCTAGGCTAGCCAGCCAGAGAATCCTAAGGATCTGTTCTTCTCTGCTTTCCAAGCTCTGGGGTTTCAGGCACATGAAACTCTACATTTACAGAGAAGCTGGGGATCAAGCTGAGGTCCTCATGCTGGTGAGGCAAGCCCTTTCCTGACTGATCCCTCACCCCAGCACCAGCTGAGTCGTCTTATATAATAAAACACTTTGAAGTCTTTAGAGTGCAAAGCTGTAAAATGTAATTGTTACACATTTGGCACTTTATGCGTCCCTGGAAATATCCACTTGTTACCTCCACCTCCTCTGTGCTATTCCTTTCCATTTCAATTTACTCTAAAGTGGTCCTTAGCCATAATGAGAGTGCCCCTTTCAACAGAAACATGCTTAATTATATCCATGCTAAATGTAAGTGACTCTTCTCAGTCACAGGGCTTCTGAGTAGAGAGTGTTAAAGTGTGACACCAAGGGCCTCTAATGATGTGCGGGAAGCTCTCTTTCAAGAAGTTTCATATTACAAGAAAAATGGAAAAATGTGAGGAATGTCTCAGAGGACAGGGAACTGAACAGTGCTCAAGCGTTATTTTGGTTTGTCTCACCCGTCTCCTCGCTGCCCTCATTATTCTGAATTTTTAGAATGCAGAGTCTCCCATTGTGGAATTTTCCATTTGGCTGAATAAACATAGAGGAAGTCAGGATATAAACCTATCCTCCAAAGAAACACATCTCAGTACAACTGATGTTTATCGCTTGATGTATCCAGCATGGTGGGGGAAGGGCTCCTGAAAACTTCTAGTCAGAATTTTTAGCATTGGAGTTTTGCAATCAGTAATGTCACCCAGGCTTTCCAAAGGGAAGGGAAGGGAAGGGAAGGGAAGGGAAGGGAAGGGAAGGGAAGGGAAGGGAAGGGAAGGGAAGGGAAGGGAAGGGAAAGGAAGGGAAGGGGCCAGCACCCACAAGGCTAGTGGGCTGGGCAAAAAAATCTGGACCCTTTAATAAATTGTGCAATGAGGCACCCAGTGAAATCTGTGCTGATTTCCTTAACAGATGCTGGTCACTGCCAAGGCTGGAGTGACTGTAATTCTGTTTTATAATGCTGCTATGTGGCCCACTGCATTCTGAGTCCCCTGTTAGGAGAAAAGTGATAAATGGGTATCCGAGAGATGTGGGGTGACAGGAAATTATTGGGCTTTCCTTTTCTTTCCTTCAGAAATCACTTGAATCAATCTGATTTCGATCCTTAAGTCTGCATTGCATGTTTCTCTTTTGTTGTCATCTGCTTCCCTCAAAATGTTAATCTCCTGTTTGGGGTAGTAAAGAGGTAGCATATAATATACTCTGCTACGAGTTCCCAGAGTCTCAAAAATCTAATTCTGAAAATTGAAAATATCTGAGTTAAGGAGTGCTTACCACTGAGCTTCATTGGTTGGCTTGTATGTGCTGTGACAGAGAGCAAATTCCAGCCATCTCTCCACTCACCAGGGTTTGTGTTACTCAAACTGTTGGGCCATATTTACAAGTAAGTGCATGTGTAGTCAATTGCACAACCTTCCCCTTTGGGTTATTAGCCGTACATCTGAGGCCAGATGATAAAGAGGACACTCCCATGGATCGGAGAATAATCTCCAGAGATTTTTCTGTCATGAAATGAAAGATGAGATGCCTGTCTCTGAATATTTGACGTGACATTCCAGGTCACTGAGGTGGTTTTCCCTGAATGTGCAAAGAACTGTGTATTGTTTTAGGGCCTGAAAGTGAAGCTAATAATGAGCTGATATATACCAAGCCCAGGTCCATGCTGCTAGATGCCTATAACCCAAGATAATGTCCTAACACAGTTATTCTATTAACCACAACATTAAAAATGTAAGTATAAGCTGGCAGACATGAAAGAGCAAATTCTCAAGAGAAAAAGTGATGTTAAAAAAAATACAGTGATCAGAACTCAACCTTTGGGAATTTGCACATTGAATGAAAAAGTCAGGAACCTTATAGAACACCAAATTCCACTCTTTGTGCTTTTATGAATTGCAGCAAATGTTTCACTGTGTATTAATATAAATTAGACGTGCACTTTTAGAAGATCAGTGATGGTATCTTAGAATTGACTCTTACCCAAGAACTTTCTCAGGGCCTGTATTTCACTAAGCATTTTTCCAAGAGCTTAAGGAAGGAGAATAAGATAAACACAGAACCTTAAGGAGCCTATTATCTAGTGGTGGTTGGTGGAGGCTTGCATTTTCAGACCAGAGCAAAAATATCTTATGGCATAAACTCTATGCAGTTCTGGTTGGTATAGTCAACACTGTTTTTGAGAGGAGACAGAGAGAGAGAGAGAGAGAGAGAGAGAGAGAGAGAGAGAGAGAGAGAGAGAGAGAGAGAGAGAGAGAGAGAGAGATGAACTGGGTAGCAGAAAAGCTGAAATAATTTCTGAAGGATTAGAATAGCTGTCAAGGTCTCAGGTTCTTAAATGTAATAGGCCTGGGGTTCAATCCCTGCTCAGAGCCTCATCAGCTGTGTCCACTCAGAGAAAACTGACTGACCTATTTGAATCCCCATTTCATCATTTGCCAAATGCTCTCTGTGAGGACTGGATGAGCCTGTATTTCTCTTTCTTTGCCATGACTACCCCACCGTTGCTATCTCCATTCTCTGGGGGAGCAGGAGGCATTGCAAGTGGTTACTCTGAAGAAGAAAAGGCAGCAAGAATGGACTAAGGAGACAGCAGAGAAGAGGCCACCATCGTGCCTCTAGGTTAAGGAGGATTGCCTATACCTGAACTGAGAACAGCTCTCTAGCACCAAGAGGTAGAAGATTGGCTAGAGTGGACTGATGGGGGGATGAAGGCAATTGTGGGTAACCCTTGTGGAGCCCTGAAGCTCAATTCTGTGAGGGTAACAGGTCCTCAAAGCAGCTGGACAATGATACTCAGCAGGTAATAGCCCAGGCCACAAGTAGCTCAGAAACGACTCACCACGTGATTGGCTTACCACATGGAAAAACCTGGACTTCTTGTAGTCTTTCAGCCATGGTGATCTCAAATCATAAGAAAAGATGATAACAATCACACTTGAACTTGAAACCCCAGTCCTCTTCAAGTCTCTACAGTTTTCCTGTTACCTCTCAATAGATTATGCAGCATAGCTTCTCCCCACAAGCCTCCCATTTGTATAGTCATTATTCCATAACCACTGCCGGATAGAAGACACATTGTGATTGAGAGGAAATATATCAATGTGAGGTTGTTCTTAAAAGCAAACACTTTCTGGTTCTTTAAAATTTCAGCGCCATGCAGAGGAAACAAGACAACAACAACAACAACAACAACAACAACAACAACAACAACAAACTGACTCAGAATTTTGGTTGGAGAACAAGCCTTAAATCTTTAAAGGAGGCTTGAAAGACTTTCCATATTTAGGGTACTTGTGGATGTCTTTTTTTAAATTCTCCAATGGGATTTGCTTTTGAAATCCAAGTCTAGGGTTAATTATCTTGGAATACTCTAATCTATCTACCCTTGTGTTTAAAAATGCAAGCAAGGGGACATTTTATCATTATGAAAAGAAGAGAAAAATCTCTCTGACAAATGAATGCCTTGAAAAATTTGATTTTAGTACTAGCCAAGTAGGTTTCCTTTTCAAAAATATTGAAATTGAGTATTAGAAATGAAGGCTTCTTCTACAATACTCCCACCTAATGTCACCAAAATAGGATTTAATTTCTAAGACAAAATATTCAGTTTTCACTCTTGGAAATTTCTTCTTTTTTTAAAAAAAAAATTATAGGCTCAATAATTTCCTAATGTGAAATTATAGATTTCTTAAATTACTATTTAAACCTGAAAAAAAGTTACACTTGTGGCTACAGAATATACTATCAATTTGATTTTAAAAGACATACATCTCTTATACTACCTGTCATTTTTATAATACCCTTTTACAAATTTAATCAATACATTTTAACATTCTATATACTTTAAGTGCAATATACAATAAATATTCAAGTTTTGTCTTAAACATGCTTTGGCCTTTAAATTGTTAAAACTGCAGTGCCCTTTCAATCTACTTACATAATGTCATAAAATATACATTTCAAGGTAAATGAAGTCAGCTACTTCAATTTAGTCCCTCAAACTGGTAGTAAATGAGAGGTTAACACTATGGTGCCAAACCCATTATTGAGTAAATTTAGCACCTTGGACAGCTCTGTAAAATCTTTATTGCTTTCCTGACCTGCTCGTCATGTTCTGTCTCTGTGTTCAGTGGCTCTCAGCTCTGATTGAAAGGCAATATATTAGATCCCCAACACAAACACGCTTGGGGGCTAGTTCACTGGGAACGTAATGACATGGAGGTGAGAGCAATTTTCTGGTCACCGAAATCCAAGCACCTTGCAGATCTATGGCACTAACTCACGGAGGACCCAGGAATGTCTTTCTTCCTTCCCATTTGCACAAATAACTAACAGAAACCCAGTCATATTGACAGTACTAAACTAAATGCAGCTCTCCCTAAAACTCCAAATTTGATACTACAGTGAAGGACATTTTCAGATGGGTGAGGTTATCACTTAAGGATGTAGCTTTCTGGACAAGACATCTAGAGTCATTTTCCTTGAAATTCGCATGATAGTTTGAAGTGACATTATGCTGATGCCATGCCTGTGACCATGTGCTACCTTAGAAAAACAAGCCCCATCATCATGAATCAAAGACAGCAAAGCTGAGGATCAAAAGGATCCAGTTTGGGGGGGGGATTCATGTCCTTCACTCTCAAACGGTTACAAGATAACCAGCCTCTGGCATTAAATAAACTACCAGGTTGATCATATCACTGAAAAAATCTGGTCACCAAAATGCAATTTTCAGATTCATAAAATTTTCTAAGATGTTTTCATTCCTTCGGAACTCATTTACTTCCCAATTTTATAAAATTAATGGAAAAAAGAAGGGTGGCTGCAATCTCCAGTTATAGTGTTGCAAGGCTGAAATTCACTACTTTATTATATCCTGTTTGACAAACAGGAAATTTGTATATAAATATTTTCTTCAAAACTGTAAAGAATGTGAAATGCCTTCCGAGCAGAGCCCAGACATGGGCATCAATATTTATTTGGAGAAATACATGGCCATAGACACAGAGATGGCAAATCTTTAGTAATGCTTGTTTTGTTTTGCTCTTTCCTTGGAGCCAGATAAAGTCACCAGGTTTTGATGAAGGTGGCACTAGCTGAATTTGAGCTGGGGATAGGTAAATTATTAACTGTTATGGGCAGATACTACTGCTAACAAAAAAGTGGTAAGTTATCTGGTAGCTTGCATTAAAAAGTGAAGGAATGATTTTATATGTATTTTGGTTCAAATTCCATCGATTATACTGTGCTTTCTACCCCCTACATGAAAAACAAATGAAGTTTTTTAGAAAGGGGGGTCTGGCAGCTTAAGACAATCATCTATGTTTATTAAGAACTGGAAAAATCCTCTATCTCATTTTTGAATTTAGGACATTATACATGTGATAAGTAGTTACTGCAGTATGACAACTGTTTTATCTTATATTGTGGAGAATTTTGAATTGAAAAAAATGCTAATATATATCTAAAAGCTTGTCATTTAAAGATTTGCTCAAGGATTTTTGAAGAGGCTACAGTGACAGCGAAATGAATGCAATTATAGCCCTATTTTCTGATCAGTGTCTGTGGCATATGAAAATGGAACAGCACCGCTTTCCCACTCTGAATTCCAAGGCATCCTGTTTTTAAGTTATACTTCCATTTGCAACTTTGCCAACACTGAACTACAGTCAACAAGCTTTTGGATAAGCCCCCTCTCTACCTTAACATTCTTGGATGGGGTTCTTTGTTAACCCCCCCTTTTTTTTTTACCAGCTGCAAACCTAATGTTGCTACTGTCATTTCCTTATGCCTGTGTAGATGAATCCATAGACAAATCAGGTGAAATGGAGAAAGAATGGCTTACATTTGTCCAAATGTGTGTTCAAATCGAGTGTCCCCAGTGATTAGACCCATGCAAGCCAAACGTGGAAGCCTACTTTAGTAAGAAGGGAAGTTAATTTTTCTTGAAATTGAATGAGTAGTAAAGCATAGGTCTATAAGGAGAATGAGTGAGCAAGAGAGAAGAAACACCAACTCTACAGAAACAGCAAGAAGCAAGGCTGCTAGTCATGAATATTGGCACAGTGGGGGCTTCTAGGGAGAGGAGAATCCTTGTCCAAGGGCTTTTGTTCAACATGGTATTCGTTCAGTGTGCGAGCTTCCTGTATTGTGTCCTCATAGCTCTGCCATACATGAGAGACAAACAAAAGAAGCTTAAGGCTACATGCTTCCTTAGTGCCTGAAGATTGATTGGAAATTCCTCGAAAACGACCCTTCTGATAAGGTCATGGTTTCTGGAATAAGCAATTAAGCACAAAATAAACACATCTTAGGGATTCATACCATGCACTGAATGACATCGATTATAGTAATCTGGTAAATGACCACGCAATTGTATTCAGCAATAAACATATGAGTGCTTTATCGTGCCTATGCCAGACAATTGAGTGATATATTTTATCTTACAGTACCAATGATGCTCACCTTTTGACTCAATTAAGTGTGTATGTGAACAAGGATAAATTGGTGACAACACCATTCTGGGGTTCACCAAGCTACTGCTTTTACAATTTTATCTTGGAAAAGGATGGCTAGAAGGAAGGGGATGCTGTCCTGTGAAAAGATAAGGGCACCTGCTATCATTCAGAAGCTTACATCTATCTTTTTCTTTTTATTGACAGGAAGTGATCCTTAAAAGGGCTGCCGATCTTGTTGAAGCTCTGTATGGGATGCCCCACAACAACCAGGTGAGTATTCCTATGAAGTGCTTCCTAATTCAATTAAAAATCCCAGAGTCCTTATTGTATGAAAAGCATAAAAATGCTATGAAAGCGAATCTCATGTATTACATAGCTAAGGTTTGGGATATGGCATGTCATAGGACTGTGCAGTCCTCCCAGCTTTTGCAAATCTTGTGCTGCCCTTTTTTATTGTGTCTTATTCCTTTCTGGAAAAGATGCTGCACTTAAAAGTGAATTTCCTTCAGGAATGTGCTTCAGGACCGAAGAAGAGAGCTACTGCATTTTATTTTATTTCTCTCGCGTTTCATCAAATTTAGTAGGAGGAAGGGTTTAATTTCTTCTAAAATACAAAATGAGGCCCCAGTAGTTCTATTCATGCATTGTAAAGCAATTGCATGCAAAGATCTGAAGCTGCTTGGGGACCTGGCTCTGACCAATGTTATTCTTTCCTTCCCTCTCCCCGAGTTCACTGTTTTAGAAAACAGTTGCACTAATCCTCAGACTTCCACGCGTGGCTTCCCTGCATGGCAGCAAGGGGACATGATTCATAGGCCCCGAGTTCCTGTGTGTGAAGGAAGAAGGAAATGCCACAGTACTGCCATATAATGATAGCAATAGGCTTCAGAATCAAGCAGATGGCATTCTGGATCTCGGCTCTATCTTTAAAGAAATGAATATTCTTGAGTAAACTCTATGCCTTTAATAGCCTCCATTTCCCCAATTGTGATGTGGTCAGGATGATGAAACTTCACCTCACAGGTGCGTCAGCAGGGATATAGAAAGTAATATGATTGACCATTGATGTCCTTGAGCACAGGATCTGCCAGAGAAAAAACACAGAATGATGGGGCTGTTGGGAGCATGAGTCAGGGTAGCTAACAATGATGTGCCTTTGACTCTTCAGGAGATTATCCTGAAGAGAGCTGCCGACATTGCAGAGGCTCTGTACAGTGTCCCTCGCAACCACAACCAGCTCCCGGCTCTTGCTAATACTTCGGTCCATGCGGGGATGATGGGTGTGAACTCCTTCAGTGGACAACTGGCTGTGAATGTCTCTGAGGCATCACAAGCCACCAATCAAGGTCAGAAGCCTGCTTTTTCTCTCATCCATTTCCACCACCCCTTGACAAACTCAGTCTACCATTCCCCCGCCTCTGCCACTTGACATCAAATAATGTATGTATGTATGTAGCTTCCAAAAGAGGAGATTCTTCACTTGTGTGCATTGAATATGATTGCAGGATTTTGTTTCTAGTCTCACATCTGGAGACCTAGTAGGGGGCTAGAAAGAATGCATGCATGCAAGCATGCAGCCGTCTCTACAGCCAACTTTTTCCCTATAAATCATGAATGACAGATCACAAAGAGGGATGGAATTAAAGTTCTCATAGGCCACAACACATCATTCTTGCCCAGGGAAGAGGGACCTGTTAACTCAGGGGAACATCTCTTAGATTGGGATTTATTCCTGCTCCAAAATGATAATTTATAGGCCCTGCATTGCCACTTCTCACAGCCCTGCTAAGTATTTATGATCTCCTAAGAAATGTGTCTTCGCTAGCTTCCCATTTTAATCAGAGATAGCACCACCAACCCACACACATGAATCACCAGGTCTTTTCCCACTTGGTTGCTATGAGGGGGCAAAATGGAGATGTTACTTTCTGATACCCCAGGTCTCCCCAGAATGCCACCATCTGAATTCTACCCTCACCCCTGGTTTTGCCCTGACTTCTCAGGTTTCACCCGCAACTCAAGCAGCGTGTCACCACATGGGTACGTGCCGAGCACCACCCCCCAGCAGACCAACTATAACTCTGTCACCACAAGCATGAATGGCTACGGCTCTGCTGCCATGTCCAATTTGGGCGGCTCCCCAACCTTCCTCAATGGCTCAGCTGCCAACTCACCCTATGCCAGTAAGTAGATAACTGTCCTGAGTCCTGTATGTCTCCCTTGCAGAGCTTAGCATCATGCAGAGAGGCCAGCTAGGCAGGGCTGCTTGGTCTGAGCCCCCCTTCCCCGAGCCTGCTACCCTCAATACCTGAGCACCATCCTCTCCAGCAGAGATTTCTACATTCTCACCTTGCACACACGCAGCCACATGATGTTATTTCAAGAACCCATGCTTACAGTCAGATGACAATGGAGTTGCCACCCACCATCAGTGGTTGCTAACCAAAGGTCCCTGGGTACGTTCATGTCCTCTCCATGCTTTAGGTTTCTTATCCTTAAGAGGAGAAGCATCTAGACCACACCTTCACCAGTGTTAGAGAATATGGGTAAGATGGTGCATGCCAGAATCTAGTCATCAGGCCCGGCACAGAATTGAGGCATTTAGAAATCTAAGTCATTATCCTCATGCTGTGACAATAGATCCCTCATTAAATAATAGAGCTTGTTTTCAGATGTTTTTATTTTCCTTTTTGTGCATAATGTACTCTTAAAAAGGAAAAAAATAACAGATGCCAACATATGTTTCACAAAAATCTGGTGATGAACTTTATCCCCTACCACACACATACGGGATATGAATATTCCTAGGTGCCCTGTTCTTACCTGACATAAATTTAGCTTAAAGGATTGGGGGCCACTATACTTTAATTGTATCTAAAGAACTCAGCAAACTGGCATCTTTATATATAAACACATACATCTAAAGAGCTTCAGCAAACTGGCATTTCTCACAATCAAATGTCACAGGCTTTGTCCCCACAACCTCTTGATGTCTCTCTGAGGACATTTCCATAGGTGACTGAGTTCACCTAGCACATGAAGAGTTCTTCAGATGTAGAAAATGTGGCTGTATGTATACACATTTATAGAGGAATGGGACTGTTGTAAAATGAAGGGATATTCATGACTCTTACCTAAACATACAGAAAACAATGCTGCCCATGCTGAAGTGTGGGTAACAACTCGAAGGTGGACAGGTTATTCTGGCCTTGAGTTATTTCTGAGGGGATTCTCTGCTTGGGGTGCATTGTGTTTGCATGTCTACCTTATATGTTTAGAACTGGCCATTTGTAGCACATTTAAAATCAGCCAGGTAGGCTGCATGTCCCGAGTCTATTTACCAGCCAACATTGGGGTCAGTTTCACATTAGGTTTTGATTTATTGAAAGATCTACCCCTCAGCACTCTCCCAGCTACTCAATCATGCTCTGAAAATTAAAAGGTGGCATTCTTAATTAAATCAATAAGCTAATTGCTATATGGGAGCGATTCAATTTAGGGGCTCTGTGTGTTCACCTTCCTGAGCCTGTGCGGACATCCAGTGACTTCTGCCTAAGATCACATCTGTCAGCCTGAGAAACTTTGAACATTTAATTTCCATTAATTGATTTCCTCGGAGCTCACAGATATAGTATTAAATTCCCAAAATAGGCCCTCAGATGGGACAGTATTATCTGGATAAATGCAAATAAAACAATAAACACAGAGCCCAGCTAATTTGAATTTTTGCCTCTGTAATATTTAATTATTCATAAACCACTCATGTTGAAAAATTCCGACAGAATAAAAAAAATAAAATAAGATATTCTGCTGGTGAACACACTCTGTGGTATGGCGCCTAGTAACTAATAATGTTGTAACAAATGGCAATACTCCACTATATTTCACCCCTTTCTTGTTAACTGCCCCCCCCAAACTCCCCACCTCTAAATACACATAATGATCGCATTTGCCAATGAGATTAATTTCCTTCCGTGGTGAGCCAGCAGGATTTCAAGTCTAAGAATATTTAAAAATCAAACCTCCAGTGCAGGAATTTTGCAATTTAAATGGGTGTTATTATTGAGCGCATTCCCACATTTACAAATCCTAAGAGATGGATAAAAATGCTGGTCTCATTAAAAGGAAAAAGTACAGTGTAGTAAATGTTTGGTAGAGCTCTGAGGTGTGGACTAGGCCTCTCCATTCTCCTCCAGGAGGCATTTGGCCCATTTGGACCCATGCTGGCTTGGGCTGCTGACAAAGGGCCATTTCCTTCTGATGGCAATCCTTGCTAATGACTGATGTGATCCCTGTATTTCCAACTTTCCAAAGCCATGAGTCCAAGCTACATCCTAGCTGTGGTCCTTCAGGAATTACCTCAACTACTCTGAGTTCCAATTTGCTTATATGTCTTTTTGTTTGTTTGTTTGTTTTTTAAGTCACAAGCTCCTGGCCTTATGTTAGTCTGTCAATGACAAAATGGAAAAACGTGAAGAATCCTGTGCATCATAAAGCAATATGTGATGTTGATTTAGTAATATGAACAATAGAGAACACAAGAGTATCTAGGATGTAGAGGCCAAGGAAGTGTGTGTATGAAAACATTAGCTTTGATACTGTCTGGTACATCTCTGCCTCCTGAGGTAACCACAATTGTCAGGGTTCTCAGTGTTTTGTATTTGAGTCCCCACTATTGCCTGGCAGGATTTGTATACATCTGAGGCCCCTGCTTATCTCACAAACATTTGTGAAAAGCTTCGTGGGAAGGGAGCACTTGGAACCTTGATTTAGAGTTATCTGTTTCCCACAGATGTTGCATATGGCAGTGTTCTTGTTTACTTAGCTTTCTACCTACTGGAGTCTAGGAGTCTGTGTGGTAGTGCATCCAGATCCAGGCCCATCCTTATAGACCTTATCACATCGCTACCTGCCTGAGCCTAAAGCCACAGTGCTGGTTTTACCTTCAATTTCCCCCTCTTCCTCATAGACCTCATTTATTCATCAGTGACCACATCTTCCCAAATAGCCTCCCCACATCCTGCCTGTCCCCAGATCTTGTTAGAACCTTATTTAAGCCAGAGATGGAAGGCTTTTCCTAAGAGCTCTTTGTGATGCCCCATCTAGTGTTATTTCTGTCTCCATAGAGGTAGCTGCACACACTTCCATCCCTCTTGTATGGTGTTATCCCTGATAAGAAGGGGTTGGGCTTTTGTTTTCTTGCCTGGACAACTCAGAGGATGGAGATTTTGTGTTCCCCTACACAACAAGCTTCACGTATTGGGATAAACTGGACTGAATGAAAGGGATCATCCCTACACCCCTGGAAACCATCTGTGACACTAGTGACTAGCACAGGACCAGGCATATGATGGTAAACAGTTTACAACAGTAAACTCATGAAAGTCGATGACTTGAAGGTGACACATGCTAAGTACCAAATGGTGAATGAAATTGGGCAGGAATTTAGGAAGAGTTTAGGAAGGGCCTTGACAAAGAATGGTCAGATCAGAGAGGCCAGGTCAGATGAGGTAAGCCCCCTCATCTCTGGATGTAATTCTCCGTTCTCATTGTTACTCTCAGTCGTGCCATCCAGCCCCACCATGGCCTCCTCTACAAGCCTCCCCTCCAACTGCAGCAGCTCGTCAGGCATCTTCTCCTTCTCACCAGCCAACATGGTCTCCGCCGTGAAACAGAAGAGTGCATTTGCACCAGTCGTCAGACCCCAGACCTCCCCGCCTCCCACCTGCACCAGCACCAATGGGAACAGCCTGCAAGGTAAGAAAGTTCCAGGCCTGCAGCCATGAGACTTTGGCCTCCAGAGGTCTGAATGAAGCAAGTTTCTCACTGTTGCTGGGGAGTGGGGTGAGGTTTAAGCCTCGGACCTTCCCGCTTTTGTCTGCCATGATTCTTCTGTCCCTTTGTGTTCATACTCTTTGGTCCCTGCCACTAACACTGCTCTTGCCTCCTCTGTGGCAATGTCTGAGACATCCTCTCTCCTGCTCCAGGAACTCTGCTCAGGCTCACAACTTGCCTGAGAAAAGTGCAGCCATTTACTTCTCTTTTCTCCTCTCTCACTCTCTGTTGTTGTCATTATGAGACCAGCGCTGTGTGGATACTGTCAGGTTCTCCATGGCAGCATCTCCTGGGATGGGCTTTCCCCTGAAGTAGGTCACTCAGCCTTCTCTTCTTGGTGCTTGTGTCAGGATGAAGCTGTGTAAGGAGGTGACAGGGAGGGGACAGCTGCTGTCCATTCAGAGCCCAAGGTGAAGGCATCATGAACTCGTATAGCATCATCAAAGGCCTCTTGGGAGCCACTGGAATATTCTGGTTCATACTAAAATTGTTCAATCTCCTTCCACTATACAATATGGGGAGCAGCAGAACCATCAGGCCCCATTTTGTTCATGGGGGTGGGGCCCGACCTTAAAAGGTGTCTGCTTTTTCTTCACATTCTTATGTGCTTGGCTCTGTGAGTGGTGTTGGCCTCTGGGACCTTATGTGTCCCCACAGCAGGATGATGGCACATGTGCTCACAGCCCCTGCCTTACAGATGAGAAAACTCAAGGTGGGAGGTTGTCTCCTCCCAGCCAGTGTGTGGCAGTCACTGACTGCAAAATCAGGCTAAACATTTCATCTCTTTCTAGAACCTGACACTTTTTCAAGAATGTATCCCAGATTCCTAAGACAGGTTGCAGGGAAATCAGATAAGTAGAATAATTGATTGCATCTTACTGAGCACCAAACAGTATGGCAGGTGCTCTCGTAAGCAGGGAACGGGCTTTATCCGTTTAATCGCCACCATGTCCCCATGAGGTTTGGCAGCCATTAGATCACTGCAATACCAGGCAATGGAACTTGGGGGCGGAGGCAGGTGAATACTGGTCACAGACAGCAGGCAGAAGGTGCAGGTAGATGTGATTGGAAGCCCCTGGACTCTGTCCGTAATCCCTGCCCTGCACGGCCCACCATAGAGCCTCACTTCAGCGACCAACATGTCACTCGAAGAAGCTAATTGTGGAGGCCAGGGAATGATCAGAAGGGCAGTGACATGTCTGGGATTTCTCATCTGGATGTGTGTGCCCCATTTGACATGTAGATACTTACTAAGTTCTGGCTACTTTTTGCTGCAGTGGAGAACATGCTGGCTGTCCAAGGACTCTTAGACTTCAGTACCACCCTCAATGGTACAAGTACATTCAAGCTTAGTTCACTCAAGGGCATGTAGTGAGGACATGTTAGCATCCAGAGTAAATGGTACACCCCCATAGCCTACACAACCACATCATTGTGCCTGTCCACCTCTGGCAGAACTTTTTAGAACATTCTGTAGGTAAATTGCTTGGCATAACAAAGTTAGTACCTAGAGTAACTTGCCATCAATGGGGCATGCACTTCCCTGTTCATCACCTTAAAGAAAAGAGGAAGGCATCTTACAGTGGGACTAAATCTCAGGCCGGGTAGACAAGCTAGGAAATACCCCACCCAGCTTTACTCTCTATCAGCTAAAAATAAATGGATCCCCTCATTATACCCCCAGCTAGAACAACCATAATTTCATACAGTTTGAAGTGGTAATGATGCATACATACAGGAGAGGGTAAAGTTACCATTCTTCTTATGCTTTTGATTGTGAGCCTGACCAGTAAGAGCTGAGCCATCTCTTCAGCCCTAATGTTACCATTCTTAAGCTGGGGTTACTATTGCTGTGATGAGACACCATGACCAAAGCAACTGGGGGAAAGTATATTTGACTTATAATTCCATATCACTGTTCATCATCAAAAGAAACTCAAAGGAAGGGACCTGAAGTCAGGAGCTCATGCAAAAGCCGTGGAAAAGTGCCGCTTACTCTTTTGATCTTCATGGATTGCTTAGCCTGCTTTCTTACAGAACCCAAGATCACCTGCCCTGAGATTGCACCATCCACAATGGGCTGGACTCTCCCACATCAATCATTAATTAAGAAATTGCCCTAATGGCTTGCTTACAGTTGGATCTTATGGAGGCATTTTCTCAATTGGGGTTCCCTCCTCTCAGATTACTTCAGCTTGTGTCAAGTTCATATAAAACTAGCAAAAACAGTTGATATCAGGAAAAAAATAAAAGGATGATTATGATTCATAGTAAAGGAGTATTGAACTTAGAAGACATGGGGTGTGGCCCAGACATATTCATCTTCCTGGACTTGCTGTACAAGACCCTACCTTTCCTAATGTCTCAATAATGAGACATTGTTTCTAGACTCTCCTATAACCCACACTGTATTTGTTCTCCCAATTCTGTAATATATCAAACACTTTGAAGACATGACACCAGTGGAAATGCGAATAGGAAAGTAAAGTCCAATTAACCAAGACCACTTAACTTAAGCGATTTCTCTGGCGTGTTCCTCCCCCACAGCCTGCCCTCATGAAGGGGCACCCTGGAACCTGCACTTTCACACTAGACATCCACTCTAGCAGAGCAAGGAGACTGAGCCATAGGCTAGCTACATCCTTTTTGTTCAAGAGCTCTTACATGGATCTTAGAGAATCTGCTGGGAAGTGCTACATTCTTTCCGACAATGGCCTTTCAGACATGGCATCTTTCACTTTTGGTCCTTCTCTTTTCCCACTGAAAGGGGACCTCGATGCATTCTGGAGACAGGGCAGCCTTTAGTCGCACATTCATTTTTGACTCACCCAGTTAAGAACGGCGATCATTCACTTATACAGGGCAAGTGACAAAGGAAAGGTTGGTTAAACAAATTGACCATAGAGATAACACTAAATGGGGCACATTCAGACTATTTACCTTTTTAAAAGGCCTATTTATCTCTGACTACTACAGTTAATTGAACGTCCTCCTGGTTTGTTAAAGCCTGTTCCTTAACCAACCACCCCTTTGCAAGCAGGAGATAGGCACTGTGGTTGAGTGTGGTGGTAAGGATGAAGAGTAAATCTATCAGCAAGGGAGGGCCTGCTCCAAGTCTGGCATATGCATTGACACAAGATTTACTCCCTACAGCCTTTTGTTGGTGGCTGCTTATTTTATCCAATTTATAGGTGTGGAGCTGAGATGACTTTTCCACAGTCACTCAACTAGCAGAGAAGGAAACTTTAGGCTTGAACCTTAAATATTCACTCTACTGTGTTGAGCCTCCAGGCTGCTTTGCCATATTATATTTGAGTCACCAGGTTAGGTCCATGAAGAGGACCAAGGTCTAACAACTTTGAAAACTGATCCTATATTTGGAGAGATACAACACCCAGGTTAGTGAGGTAGATCCATCCAAGAGAGGCTAGCCCTCAGCTATGGACTGCAGAGACAAGATGCATGAAGCAGACTCAGACCATTTTATAGTTCAAAGCTGCCTTTGAATTGTTTCTCAGATGAGTAGTAACTAGGATTCCAGCCCAGGGAGAGCAATGTTTTAAGCTGACAAGCACCTTTGTAAGCAATCAAGTCCCTGATGATGTGTCCCATCAACCACATGGGATATCAGTGCCTGAAGCAGGAAGAAAGCTAAAACAGGAGGCTTTTACTCCTAAGCCCCATGCCTTTTTATATCTATTTTGTGATTTTTCAGAATGTTATGGGGGCTTTTGAAAATTTGAGAAGAAACATTTGTAGGACAATCAACTCTTATCTCAATACTTCTTGATCCTCGGGAGATGGTTTGGTGAAGAAGTCAAACTGTTGTGGTCAAATTTAGAAAGTAGTTTTTACTGGGTCACCATTGTAGAGAGCTATGCCCTTTATAAGGTATTAAAGGCTCAGAGACACCCTGCAGTGAAACAGAAAGGACTATAGACAGCCCTCAGTTTCCTGCAGGACATAGTTTCAAGACCCCTATAGAGAACCACATGCATGGATGTTCAGACCTCCTATATAAATGGTATAGTGTCTGTATATGAACTTCAAATTATCTGTGCTACTTATAATACCTAGCACAGTGTAGTGCCATATAAATAGCACTCCTACTACAGTTAAGGAAATAATAACAAGAAAAAGGTTTCTCCATGTTCAGTATAGTGATATATGTTTAGGATTTTTTAAAATGTATTCTTAATTGGGCTGATGAGATGGCTCACTATTTGAAGTGGCTTGCTGTGCAAATATAAGGACCTGTGTTCATGTCCCAGAACCCATGCAAAATCTGGTTGTGGTTGAATGTGGCTGTGCTCCTAGTACAGGGTTGGAGGAATAGGAGGAGATATATGGGTCCCTGTACCTTGCTGACCTAATCAGTCTAGCTAAAACAGCAAGACAGGTGAGAGAGATCTTGTCTCAGAAATATAACAAAAAACAACAGAGGAAGACATTTGGTATTGACCTCTGGTCTACACACACACATACACACACATTTAATTAGCATAATAGTTTGACCTATGTATGAGCTACATGTGACATTCGTGAGTGTGTATCTGTAAGGAGTGTGTTAGTGTATCTATTACTGTAGACAGAAGTTTCTGTCCTGCTCAATCCTACAGCCATACCATCCCAAATTAGCACACAGAGGCTTATATTAATTACGAACTGTTTGGCCTATTGCTCATGCTTACTACTAACAAGTTCTTAAAACTTAAAACTTATCTAGGTTTAACCACATGTCTCGGTACCTTTTCTCAGTAAGGCATTTCATCTTGCTTCCTCTGTGTCTGGCTACTCCTGCTCTGCCTTTTCCTCTTCCCAGAATTCACCTAGTCTTGTCAATGCACCTCTCCTTCTTGTCTGGCCACTGGCCAATCAGTGTTATTTTAAACCAATATGAGTGACAAATGTTGACAGTGAACAAGAGCATTACCCCACATCATAGTACATGGGATATTTGTAGGGAAAGCGAACTCTTTTCACTAGCTATTTTGAAACATTTGGTTGATTTCTGTCAATTAGGCTTCTGTGCCATTAGAAGTTACCTCTCTTCCCATTCACCTGCCCATTGTACCCACTAACCATCCTTTTGCCATTCCCATCTGCCCACTTTCCAGCTTGCAAACACCATCCTAGTCTCTGCTTCTGTGAGGTCAACTTTGTAACTACAATGTGTCTTGTCTTTCTTTGTCTGATTCATTTTGCTTAATGCCATGTCCCTCCACACATTACTGCTCTGTGATTGCCTGGATGTGTAGGTGCCAAGTCCATGAATATACAGAGCCAACCATCCATTTTGCTTGCTAAATGCATTTGCCTGCAGAGTTATTTCCCATGTAACTAAGGCCAATGAGTACCATGTGAAAAGCTCTGGAAACTGGATCTGCCATCTGGATTGACAGATAAAATGTAGAAAAGGATCCACCCATTCTTATCCAGATGAAGTCACTGAAAACTCTTGACCCCAGACTCCCAAGTCTGTCTGTATAGACCAAGGGCTTGAGTCATCAGCTTTGCTTAGCTCTTTTCTATGGAAACAAACATCCTTCTTCATCTAAAATGGTTGCTCCTCAGAGCCTGAGTCCTATGCAAGGACTTCAGAGTCAGGAGAGAGCTGTCACATGCCATCAGAATGTCCTTTAACTAAACCAAAAAGACCAGGGAGATGTTGCAGAGGTATAGTCATAGCAACCCTTCCTCCTTTATACTTTGTTGACATTCAGGCTCCTTTTGGCCCTAAATATCATGTACTTCAGTACCAACTCTTACAGAACTGTTTTTCTCTCTAGACACAATTCAGTTTGTGCAAGATCTTGTCTTACCCCACACTTGATGAGCTCATGATTCTTATACCAGGGTAGTTCAGGGAAAGACTACATCTCCCTCCTCACTCAACATTTCCCAGCTCTGCAAGGCTTCCCATCTTTGTCTTAGTTCTTATCAAAATGGGGAACGTTTAAGGTTCAACACAATGGCTTTGGGGTTCCCCTCAGCAAATGTGATCACCCAGCACCAGGATCCATGGAAGAGCCACTGTGGTCTGGTGATGATCTCTTGGCACACAGTGTTAGGAATGTGGTGTCTCTTGGGAATCTGCCTGGGCTCTACTTGAGCAAGTCAAGCATACCATTAGCATTTCTGGGACATTCCAAGCCTCCGATCATCCCTCTTGCCCACATCATTAATTTACAGATCACAGCACACTCAGAAAAGTGGCTCTTAGACCAGGATTGTCATGTAGTCACGCAATGGAGTTTCTCTATGGGAGGACCTCTTTTGAGATGCCCAGACTCAGGTCACAGACAGCTAGTGTTTTGTGTAAAAGAGGTCATGGGAAAATGAAGGGTGAAGTAACCCTTTACAAAACCTTGTATGTGAGGGGTAACAGAGCTTGTGTTAGACTTACATTCTATGATCTGGCCTAGAAGAGGTTGCAGTAGGGGGACAAGCCATGCCCATCCTATATTGCCCTTGACTATATTTGGTCTTAATACTAGCTACTTGCAAACATATATAAGCCAGACAACCATGTTTGAAAAAGTCTATAGTTCTAAATTCTCTTGAAAGAATTCAGAAGCCTGGTTGGACCAACATCCCATTACAGTATGGTTCCTCTGCAGTAGGCATGTCCTCTGCCACATCCCCTCCATTCCTGTCCAGGGTACTCTACTCATCCCTGTGCCAGCTGGCTTTTCAAGGCGATGGTGTTTACAAGCACCAAATTAAGAAGTGTACCAGCATACCTGTGAGCTTGGAGGGAAGCTTTTAATGAGGACCTACAAAGATAGCTAATCAGTCTATCAAATTATTTAAACAAAGAAGCTTAATCTAAACATTTATAAAATTATTTAAGTTAAAAAACCCCAACTGTTTAGAGTTTTTTCTCTTTTTAAATTCAGGCTAAATTTAATAAACAACCCTTGGGATATTTTCAGGGCCCAGATGGTAAGTGTGCCCTGAGTCCATGGGCTAAAACAGCAGAGGTTTGTCAGCTCTCTGATACACTTTAGATCACATTGGCACCACCTAAGCTGTCCCAGGACAGAGCCTGCCTGCCCATCCACACCAGACACACAGTATGGAATCTTCACTGGCCACAGAATTTATCTTCCTGCTACTTAAAAAAATAAGTAGAGGACCACCTAGAACCTGGATGCAAAGACACTTAGGGGCCCAATATCACACTGAGGGACCCCTTGTCCATCCTTGCTTTTGGGGCTACAGCATCTGGAACTCTCAAATTAAGGTTGGGGTTTAAATACTAAGCCTCTAAGTTCAGTGAAATCTAGGGCTTGCTCAGCTCTTAAGGAGGCTGCTTTTCTAACTGATCCCAAATCTTTCGGGTGGGGATGGGCTTAAGTCGGGCTGCATTTGGCAGAAAATGACTTCCTGTTTCTAAGAAAGAAAGGCTTATGGGGGCTCAGGAAAGGACTCCAGGAGCTTCTGGACTGCAAAAGTCTCTTGCAAAACAACACTTGGATGATTTACGTGTAAATGAATCAGAAACATGTGGATTGAATTTCCTTGAGAATACAGATGGGTTTAAAAATTAACAGAAAAAGTGTTTGGCAAATACTTTTGGGTTTCTTTTCTTTTAATTGAATCTAAAATGTCAGGAGTTGGGGTAGGGAAGCAAGAATAATGTGGGGGGCACATGACCTGGCCTTCTTCTGTCCATCTGTGCTAGTGGGGATCCTTTACTTTTAGCGTGCATTTTCCCAGGCATGATGGTTTAGATAAAGGAACAGTGCTATTTTGCCCATGCATTAATCATTACTAACAAGAACATTCATTGCAGTTTAGACTTGTCAATATAAAGGAAGGCTTTTACTCTGTTCTGTCATTGGTAACCAAAAATGGCTGTGTCTTTGGTTTTAATAGAGGCATCTCTCTTGTCTTATGTGTGTGTGTGTGTGTGTGTGTGTGTGTGTGTGTGTATGTATATATATATACATATATATAATAATTATTATTATTATTATTGAGACAAGGTTTCTCTGTGGCTTTGGAGGTTGACCTGAAACTAGCTCTTGTAGATCAGGCTGGTCTGGAACTCACAGAGATCGCCTCTGCTTCCCCAGTACTGGGATTAAAGGCATGTGCCACCAACATCCGGCTGCCTTGAGATATTTTTCAAGTTGCCACACTGTCTTAATTCTCCTATAGTGGCTCCTTCTTTCTCACACACTTTATATTAAGTGTGCCCTATGGAATGGCATCTATTTGATATAAAGGAAAATACAGTATAGACCAGAGAATTTTAATAGTGCTCAAAAGGTCACCCAGCTAGAGGAGAGGAAGTAGTGTATTAGGGTCAGAGTTGACCTAACTTCAGGTTAGACCCAGGCTGAACTTGTCTAATTATACTCAAATCTCCAGTAACTCCTGTGTTCAACAGTTGACTGCATGTTCTGGCCCAGGAGGCTTAGGGCCAGGAAGACAATTAACCATCTCTGGGGAACATGCTCAGAAGCAGGCAGGAGAGAGGCAGAATTTTCTCAACACCACTCTGCGGCTCCTAACTCCAAACCTTCTGAGAAAATTTGGATTGACCTAAAACAGGTCTTCCTTTCACAGGCTACAATTTTTCTAGGGCTTATGTTCAGATCATTCCAGAAATCCCAAGAGAAGCCACAGCAGAAAAGACATTCTGCAGTCTCAGGCAAATGTGTTCTCTCCTCCAACTCCATGTTTCCTCCGGGTTCCATTTACCCTGCTGGAGCTGGCATCTCCTTTTCCAGCTCAGGCTGAAGGGAAGGCCCTCAGATGGTGACTCTGTTGCTTAATTTTCATGCTAATCCAGAACATAAGGAGAGACTGTAGAAACTGTTGGCAGTTTCAGCAGGCCACTTCTTTATTTCATATTTTGGATGTGATGGGAGGGAAGACAGAATGGCAAACTGAAATTCTCACAGTTTTGCAAAGTCTGAGGTTGCAACTTTCCCAATGGTATTCAAGCTATGCAACTTTCCAGTTATGTCTTAAAATTGAAGTCAGATTTGAGGGAATGTTTAGGATGCTCTGTTCTGTTAGTGATACATATACATGCTGATAAAATTTTCAATAAGATATGTATGTATGTATGTATGTATGTATGTATGTATAGACAAAATTCATTCCTGGGAAGATGCAAGGACATCTGGTTAATATTCAATTAATATTGTCATGTGTGAGTTGTTTTTATTGTTCCCTTGTCCTTGGTGAAATGTTTGGGTACAAAACCATTGACTTTTGTCTTTTTTTTTTTTTCATAGCGATATCTGGCATGATTGTCCCTCCCATGTGAAAGAATTGCCTTGAAGAATTTTATTAATGAAGAGGTTGGATTCTGCTACGAAAGTAATCTGATATGAGTCCCAGAATGGAACTTTTAACTCAGGCCTTTTTAAGAGGAATCACACAATAACTGCAGATTTTTAAACAAAATCACCGACCTTGCAAATATTGAAATTGGAAAAGGGGGTCTGCCAGAGCAGGGTGTTGGTTAAATTTGTACCCCTAAGTATCTGGGGGCTATTTATTCTGTATTGATAAAAGCAAACTCACAATTTTCTTTTTTTCTTTTTTTAAAGCTTAACTCTGCAATCATTTGTCTTTTATAAACCATAAAGCTACACAAAAGGGCCACTATAAATAAGACCCCATGTTTTAATTTATGATGTTTTTAAAGCTGTGTGAGGGGAGAATGAAGTGGTGATATTTACAAAAAAGCTAAAAGAAAAAAAAAGAAGAAAACAGAAAAGAAAAAAAAAAAGCTTGTATGGGACAGAATAGGAATGCCAGTTAGATTTTCTAGAAAACTAAGGGTCGGCTTTTGCGCCTTAAAGCATATCAATGGTAGTTAGCTCAGACAGTGCATTTTCAATATCTAACTTAACATGCCATCCCTTAGCAGTTCTGCAAGCTTCCTTCTCTCTTTTGTATGGTTGTCTTAAGTAACTGTGTAAATAAATGCAGCCTGGAAAGTTACCAAGCAACATACATGATCACATTTTCCCCTTGTACTCAGAAAATCCAGTGCCTCTAGACAGATTGTTTTTTTAAAAAAAAGAGTAAAGTAAAGCAAAAGGAAAGAAAACCCTGCATCTTTTAACCCGATCTCATTCTGTTACTTATGCTAACTTCTTCCGAAGCCAGTGGCCTCCGAGAGTGGAGTGGCATGGTGTGGCACATGCCCGAAGTGAGAAACTCCTTCAAGACTTCCGGAACAGGGTCCAGGCACAGAATTCCACACATGCCCTCCAGTTTACCAAGTGGAAATCTCACTCACAGGCCACCATTGAGAGATTTGAGCTTACTCCTCCTAGAATCCTAAATGCTAAGTCTATATCCAGGCTCAGAAAAAAAAGAAAGAAAGAAAAAAAAAAAAAAAAAAAACAAAGAAAAGAAAAAAAAAAGGAAAAAAGAAAAAATAATAAAAAAACAAAAAACAAAAAACCGCAGACAAAGCAAACTGACAAAGGCGAGGAGGCAGGCTGTTCTGTTTGGGTTCCTGAATCACACAGGACCCTGTACCAGCAAGACCCTGGTGTGATGGTAAAGTTATAAATTCAAACAACCCATAAAGTGCTTTGGGGTTCAGAAACGAAAGGAAACTGGGGAGGAGGGAGAGAAGGGGGAGTCCTTGAACTCAGCTTTCTGTGGGAATGTTTGCTTTCTACTGGGAAGTGTTCTTAAAAGAAAGAATCCACAGCAAAGATTCAGCCAGGGAGGCTCCATGGGGCACGGGCCTGGCTGGCTTTTCTTTGCCCTTCTGTTTCTGTATGTAGTTATAAATACTGTAGATTTTTTTTTGTGATTTTTTTTTTGCCAAAGTTGTTTTATTTATACATTTTAATGTCTTAAGGTGGTTTTCAAGCTCACACACAAAAAAGATTTTGCCGCCTATTTTGCAAAGAAATAAAAAGCGCACTACCTTTAGCTTGCACATACTTGCAAAGTGAACTCAAAGGCTTTTCGTTTGTTTGTTTTAATGGGGATTTTGTAAAATATCCATATAAATAATGTATTTATCTTTGGAATTTGTACATTGCTTTTTCTCTCCTCCCACCCCCAGCTCCCAGCTTATTTTTTGGTGTGTGTTGCTTTGTGAACAGTGCGTATAGTTTGGTCACCTATGGTTGTATTGGCTGTTTCAATGTGATTTTTAAACAATTCATTTATAGGTATTTTTAGTATTGTTTCAAACCATGCTTCAATTTTTTTTTATTTCCACCCAAAAGCCATTGTCTATTTTTGTATTATTTGTAAGTTAAGAAGTTTTTTCCAATATATGGCAAAAAAAAATAGTAGCATATTATTCTTGTAGTATTTAGTTCTGTAGATTTAAAAATAATGTAACCTTTGCTTTGGAAGCATACAAAAATGCTGTTTTACTCTATTAATATGCATGGAATCTCTCCCTTTGGAGTGACGCATTTTGTGCATTAAATTTGGGAGAGAAACTTCATAGCGATCAATGAACATACTTTCTTTCTTAAGTCTGCTTGTATATTCTGTCTTTCACATAAATATAAACCAGCAGATTGGATGCCTTAACAATGCAAATCATATCCATTTCACCTGTACATTGTACTGTGCACCCCAACTGTCAATCATCACTAACATTTAAGAAAAAAAAAAGAAAAAGAAGAAAAAAAAAAACAAAGAAATTGAAAAGCACAAAAGAACTGTTTTGTTACTTTAAGACAATGTTACTTTTTCTAGTAGAGCAAGCGATCATTAACAACGATGCTGCAACTGTGCATGCCCGTATGGATTTCAATGGTTTTCACTAGACTGTCAGAGTTCGAATTTTTATGGGTTGGGGAGGGCAGGGGAGGGAAGTGGGGGCGGTTGGTAAGGGAGGGGAGGGAGGAAAGCTGATTTTTCATGGTGAGAAATAATAATGACGACTGATGATGATAATAATAATAAAAAGAAACTGGAAAAATATAAGCAAGGTTTAGCATTGCTTCTCCGTACTCAGAATTCGTGTGGTAAGCGCTGGCCTGAAGATATCTAAGGTCTAAAGCCATATTTTGTCTAGTGAGCCAGACACCAGTCTGCAAAGGAACAAGCAGTGAGCCTGTGAGATGTACGGCTCAGACCCTGACAAAAGACACCACCAATCTGTTAGCCATGTGCCATGGTGAGAACTTTACTGGAAAGCCCAAAGAGCCTTTAAAAAGAAAACGTGTATCCTTTGTGTTTTGTTGTTTATGTTTGATTAGATGACAGAGAAGCACTCTGGTTCTGGGGACCATTTTCTTCTAAAAAAAGAAAATTGTTGTTTTCAAGTCCCTTTAAGACATAGCTCCCCCTAAATACAGAATATGGCTTTAACAAGAAGATGGAGTAGAGAATTCAATTCAGATTTCAGTTTTGGGGGAAGAGCCCCTGCCTCTGGATGACTGGATATGCATATGCCATGCCCGGCTTCACAATGTAGGATGCAGCTTCTTGAACTCATCTCTCAATCTACTAACCTTTCACCTTCTTATCAAAACTTTTTCAGTAGACACACACTGTACAGTTCAATTGTTACAGCACTTAACTACTGTAGACATTGTTATAATTTTCTTTTTTTTTTCTTTTTTGCAAAAACTTCAAGCTGTAAAAACTTTTCAACTTTCACAATATTTAATTAAAGTTACTTCCTGTCTGTGATGGCAGTTCCTAGTGGTGTATTCATTTCTCTATGGTAGAAGAGCCAAAGATCTATGAGTAGCAAAAAGCTTGGGCTTGCTATTATTCAGGCCAGTGTTGACACCCAGAGAGAATTAGCCTAGTCCTGAGACACCCACTTCCTTTCTTTGTAGGTCTTCAGGGGTTTGCTAATTTGGAATGCAAATTGAACACACACAGCGTATTGCTGCCCTCTGCTGGCATGATCCAGGTGTGCATGTGCACTTGCTGGCCCACTAAAGAGCCAGGGGCCCCCATTCCTATTATCAGTGAACAGTGACATATTCCCCGTTATAGGAGCTGAATTGGGCATCCAGGAACCGGTCATTCTAGAACACCATGCTCTGCACTGGAAGTCTGAGCTAAATTCTTCCTATGCAACTGCTAATTAATCCCAGAGAGCCTTCTGCCCAATTAATTATATGCCCTGGCTTGCTGATGAGGCATGTGTGACCAGAGAACCTATATTTTTTTAAACTTCATGTAGATAATAGGTTCCCCCCCTACCCTGGTGGACAAAACCACATCTGTCTGGAATCAGACTTTAAAGGCGTTCAGTAGGTATGCAGACTTCACAGGCACCTAGGAGGTATGCACACGCATGGGACTATGTCACTTTAAGTCCTGTGTTGATTGTAGTCTTTCCATTGTACTTTACACGTCTTACCTAATTTTTCAATGACGGGACACGATAAGGTTAATGATGCTTAAAAAATGCTTCGACTAACAGAAACTCTACGGCCAGAGCTAATAGGGTGTCCCATAAGCACCAGCATGTTCATTTGTGGCTGGCACTGCAGCTACACCACTCTATAGCCCAAGGTAAGGCTCTGAAAAACTATCCTGTGTAAGCCAGTACATACAGATACTATGCACCTATTTTCAACAAAATACTTCTGCCTGATCAGTGTGGCCATTCACCATCTGCTTTTGACATTCTGTATCAGATGCAGAAGATAAAAACTGAGCAAAAGGTTCAGGATGTCTTCAAGATGCACACAACATCAGACAAGAGAAATTGCTTCTGAGTCACCCTGGTCTAGTAGGCTTAAACAAGAGGCAGGCAGGCACCAGAACACAGTAAAAATGTATAACCACACTCTGAGTTGCTGGCTTAGTATTTGTTAAGGCCTACCTCTTGATAGCATTCATTCATTCATTCATTCATTCATTCACTTTTTCCTTTAAACCTCAAACATTTGCTATATCTATGATGTCAGATGAGGAGTGATGTCTCCATTGGTAAGGGCACTGACATTGTTTTCAGTATTGGAGCTTTCAATGCAATGGGAAAAATTGGCAGCAAGCACCTGCCCCCAACACACACACAACACCTAATAATGGTAATGAAAGACACATCAAGAGTGTCTTGAAGGTACATCATAATGAGCTCGGATGTAGTCAAATCACTTTCAAGAAAAGGCTTCCAGAGAAAGTGGCATTTGAGCAGAGGGAGAAAGAGAGGTCTCCAGAAGCATGGTTAGGGTTGAGTGTAATGACTAACCTTTAAGCAGGATGAGGTACACCAAAGAGCAGAAAGTCTATGTGAGTGGAGTACGTAGATGTCCACAATGACCTTGTGGGGGATAGCAAGTCAAATTCACAGCACATTCTGGGCATCTAGCATGGGTTTGGTGTGCTAGATGCTAATGAGCCAATCAGCTGAAGTTCCCATATGTATAGCCTACAACAGGTTCACAGACCCACAGTCCCTGAGTGTTCACACAGGCAATGCTGGATAAAAGATGAAGCATCTCCTAGGGGTTAAGCAGACAGGCACGTTGTGGTTGGACAGGGATGCCAGCAAGAACATGCTTCATGTAATGTCAACACCTGGTCCATTTCCCTCCAGACAATTATGCCCTTAACATCTACTGTTCAATTTAGGAACTTGAGATGTGTGGCGAGATTTTTCTATTTTTATTTTCTTGGCCAGGAGTGTGAAAAATAGCTTTTCATTTTATAAATGTTAGGATCCAATCTAAAAATCAATGATTTAAAACACAGCATTAGTGTTTGGAGAGATGGCTTAGCACATACAAGCGTGGACTACTCTTGTAGAGGACTCAGGTTCAGTTCCCAGCACCTATATGATGGGTCAAAACCATCAGTAACATGGAATCCAGTTCTCTCTTCTGGCCTTCTCTAGTACTGCACATAAGGGGTACCCATACATATGTGCAAGTGACACTCATATACAGAAAACCAAAACTAACACACTAACACACACACACACACACACACACACACACACATATATATATATACATATATAACATATACATATACATGTATATGTATATGTATATACATGTATAACCCACATCACTGGGCAAATAAAGATTTACATTCTTATTCCTTTAAAGTGCCAGTTTGGGACTTATGGCCAAAAGCCCAAGTTTCAGAATGTGGCATTTAAACAATCCTCATTGTATGAACATTCCTGGGTAGCAAAGAATGCTGCAAAGAGAGGGGTGTTTATGTACTGCTGTGTAAGACAAACAGGAATCCTTTAAGCATTAAGAGAAAGTGTGTAATAAACAGCTACAACCAATACTCTGAGACTCGATGCTGAGAAAAACCAAGGTTTGAAACTAACAGTCATAGGGATCCTGTTCTTGTGAAAATATACTGACTGTAGTAGGAGTCAGTTGCTGTTCAATACACAAGTCCACTAATCACTAAAAAGGAACTATGGACTGTTCTCACCCCACAGAAGCCCCATTACAGATCAATTCATTTTTACATAAAATTTCAAAGAAGTGAACTCTTCTAAACATGCCATGTTGTAGATCACTCACCTTCTCAACCCTGAAATTTTCACCTCTACCCTTTCCCATGCCAATAACTGATTATTCATCACATTCTTATCAGCTCCCACATCTTGTCCCTTTGTGGAGAGGGGTACACCTCAACCTGTTTGAACTCATTTTGCTTTCAACCTTCCACCTGCTCACAACTTTCTGCTTCCTCTCAAGCATCTCTCATCATCATCATCATCATCATCATCATCATCATCATCATCATCATCAATGTGCTGTCCTCTCTTCTCTATTTACATTTTCTTGTTTTGTTCATGTCACAACATACATTTATTATCCTGATAAACATTGGGGAGACTTCTATTTGTGCTCACAGATTTTGGTTATAATCTTAGGTGTCATCTAGGTAGCTCCAAGAATAAGCTGTAGGAGACAGGGAAACTGACCAGGAGGTCCAGGCAAGACATGAACATCTTGAAGTTTAGAGATAAAAAGGAGGAAAATGGGCAGTACTAAAGAGACATAGAAGAACCATCATGGTTGGATGATTAATGTAATATGGGAGTTAAGGAAGAACAAATAAGTCAAAGTAATAGTCAGATGTATGTATTTTTCAGGTCTGGGAATGGAACCCTGAACCTCACACACATTAGGCATGGGATTTACCATTGAGCTACAATGCACAACCTAATGCTTAGGAGTTTGACAAAGTCAATTTTTATTTAAGAAGAGGTTGGCTTCTCTGGGATATTTTCTTGCAGTGGAACTGATGATTAGATCTTCTTAGTTCTTTTACCACCTACCCTTTCAAACATGGCCAGGGGCTCCTCTATTACACCAAAAATGAAACTCACTTTCCAGAACTAGAAATATTTTGTTTCTTCTTCTTTATCACCTTTCTCTGGAGAGTTAAGGTATAGTGGAAATAATTTTGATCCATTTAGCATACATTCCCTGCCCCCATGGTAGAGTTTTTACATTCTATATTAAGAACAAAAGTTCTGGAGCCTGGAATTAACCCCAAGCCTGATCCCAAATGGGCTCTCTGGAGGAAACATTTAGTGCCAGGAATGATGCTGTAAAAAAGTTTCATACTCTACAAGGACGTTGGTGAACTATTAATAAAAAGGAAGTTGCCCTAGTAAAGATGATTCATTCAATAACATGGATTGCTCCAGGAAAGCAAGGAGGAATAAGTGGAAATGCAGCAATGTCCAAGCCCCTATTGAAATGATTTACTTATGCAATATATTCTTACTGGAAGCTTCATAGATATGTCTAACCTTTTGACATTGTGACAAGACATTGTCATTTATACAGTTCACATTTAGAATTTATACATAGGCATGTGCACGCACATGCACGTGTACACACACACACACACACACACACACAACTTATCATTACAAAAATCTTATACTTTAAAGAAGTTTATGATTTTGCATGGGGTCACATTTTTGCTATTCTGGGTACACATGACCCATAGGCCATGGGTTGGACACACCTTTGTTCTGAGAGCTAGGGATATGATAGTGTCCTGCTGATTCATTTCTTTCTCTCATGGCTGCTTAGGAAGGTACAGCCATGACTCAAGAAGTCACAGCACACACTGTAACAAAGGTATAAAGGATTGAATGGGAGGAGGGAGGGAGGGAGATAGGGAGTAGGATCTGGGAGGAGATGAGGGAGAGGAAATCATGTTCATGAAAAAATTCTCATTCTTTTTCAAATTCATGGCCCTTCTTTTCATTAATTGCTATTCCACATATACATTTCTAAACACATAAGAACAAACTGCTTAGTCTGTATAATGTTACTTGAATATATATGTTTCTAGGGGCTGTCCATTGGATATTGAAGAACCAATTGGTGTGTTCTTCCCTGGGGAGACTATTCTTCTAATTCACAGCGTTTCTTGATTAATTGCTGTCATTCTTTGTAAAGGATTGGGACTTTTCCCCATATATGTGAGCATGTTGTTATGTTTGTTCAGCTCACCAGTCATTTTAGTGAGGCTTTATGGGTGTAGCTTCTGACTTTCCCAGAAGACATAATCTCACAACAAATTCCATGATCCTCTAGCTCTTACAATATTCCTGTTGCCTCTTTCAAAATGATCTCTGAGCCTTCGTTGTAGGAGTGGTTTTATAGATGTATCCTTTGGGACTGGGCTCCACAACTCTGCAGTCTGATTAGTTGTGGTTTCCTTTAATGGTCTCCATCTGTTGCAAAGAGAAATTGCCTTGATGACAGGTACACAGAATCACTTACTTGTGTGTATAAAGACAAATATTTAGAATCCAATTAGGGATTGTATTGGTTTAGTAAAGTAGTTGTTCTTCTCCAAGATCCATGACTTTACTAGTTCAGAATAGTTGAGTAATTTTCCAACACCAGGCATACTTTTCTTCATGTTGCGTGGATCTTAAGTTCAATTAGAGAGTTGGTGGTTACCACCAGGGAATGTATGCCATTACTGCACACTTAGAATTATAATGCCAAGCTAGTTCTTGAGCTTCATAGGCACCATAGCTATGTAAAGCTGGAGTTTGCTTCCTTCCTTTAGCAGCTTGCATGGTGCTTTCTGGTACTGTGTAAGCTAGTCCCAAGAGAGAAGGCTTTCACGTCATTTCTAGCTCTGGGACCTCTGGTCCTGTGCTTGAAGCTCAACGCTCACAGTATCTTCAGATATAGGGAGTTAATGCCCACCTTTGGGAGGGCAACCAAGGACAGTAGCAACAACCTATAATGCTGAGAATCTCTTGAACAACAATACAAATAAAAGGCTCCTCATGCCTGGTGTTGAGATTTTTGTTAGGTGGTCTCTGGCTCTTAGAGAGAGAATTGTCAACCTAGCTGGCAAATTTCATTTAAACTATATATGTTTATTTATACACAGACTTAGTGTATTACAAATAATTTTAGGTAGATAGTTAATAGTATGATTCTTTATGATGTTTTCCCAGACATCCTTTCTGTTACTTGCTCTTCCTCCCTCCTTCTATATTTATCTTTTCCCATCTCCCTAATTAGAGTCCCCTGTTTTTTCCAATTTCCCCTCATCAGTCCACTTGTACCCTGCAATTCCCCTTTCAATTGCTCCTCCTTTTCCATTTTCTATTTTTCTGCAGTTACTTGTATTCACATCTAAAGATGTAGGACTAGGACCCTCACATGCGAGAGAACATGTGATGGTTGTCTTTCTGGGTCTGAGTTACCTCACTTAACATGACAGTTTCTATTTCCATCCATTTACCTGAAAATTTCATAATTTCATTTTTTATGTACAGGTGATAGTTCCAGAGTGTGTATGTCCCACATTTGTGTTATCCATTCATTGGTTGTAGGGCATTCAGGTGGTTTCCATTTCCAAGCTATTGTGAATAGAGAAGCAACAACCATGGCAGAGCAAGTTTCCGGGGAGTATGCTGTAGAGTTCTTTGGTTTATTCCAAGGTGTGGTATATGGGTGTCATGTGCTAGAATTATTTTTAAGTCTTTCAGAAATCACACTCATTTTTATAGAGACTGTACCAGTTTGCAATGAGGGTTGTGTTTTTTTCCACATGTTCTCCAGTTGTTTTGTTGATCTTTGACATTTTGACTGGGGTCAGATGAAATCTAAAAGTTGTTATGATTTGTATTTCCCTAATTACTAGGGACAATGAACTTTTTTTTTGAAATATTTCTTAGCTATTTCTTCTTTTTTTAAATTTATTTTTTTATTTATTTTTCTTATTTTACAAATCGATCCCATTTCTCTCTCTCTCCCACCCTCCCATGCCCCAACCACCCTCCCATCCCATTCACCCTCCCCACTTCACATGTAGGGTGATGCCTTCCAGGAGGGGTCATCTACATCTGTCAAGTCATTTGGAATAAGGACTAGATTCTCCCTCCTGCCTCTAGGTTAAGGGAGTATCACTCCATGGAGAATGTGCTCCCAAAGTCTTTTTGTGCACCAGGGATAATACATCCTGGTTCCACTGTCAGAGGTCCCTTAGACTGCCCAGGCATTCTAACTGAAAGTCTGATAGATTTTTTTTTCTGTGAATCTATCTGGGCCTGGGCATGTTTTATTTGGAAAACTTTTTATTTCTATTTCAATATCCCAATGTGTTATGGGTCTTTCTAGGTTGCTGTTTTAATTTTTATGCTTTGGCTCAATCTAGAAATTCATCCCTTTCTTTTAAACTTTGTATTTTCCTGGGCATCACATAGGAATATATTCTCCTTTAGTTATTCCTCCTTCTTCTTAAATCCATTCAGTTGTTTCTTTGTGTCTTTTTTGATGAAGTTTATGATTGTTCTTTAAATTTTATGTTCTGAGATTCACCTAGGTAATTCTCATTGGCAAACATATCTATAGGTTTAGAGGACAGGTACTGACTTGATCTTTCAAAATTATATTTTTTTCAGTGAGATCTTAGAATTCTTAGTTTTGCATCCAATATAGACAGAGAAGACTGGGACAGGAGAGAGGATGAATTGGCAAATCGGAATTAGAGGTTAAAAATATCTTTGGTGGGATTATTTCCTGAAGCCAGAGGGGAACGGGTTGGTGTTCAAGATGTGCATCCTAGTCTAAGCCTGGAGTGTGGGTCTATAGGTTCTATGTGGCATGGGAAGAGGGAGCCTATGGGTTGAGGGGGCAGACAGGGTGGGTCCTGGAAGAAGTTTAGTGATTGGCCCAACACAGGCAGGGGTGGCCCAACTATTCAGGGCATTAGATGTAGAACCATGGCTAGATCTGAAAGGTTGAGGATAAATGGAAGGGAGGGTCAGTCTAACTCACTGGGCTGGACCCTAGAGAAGGATGTGCAGTGTCTGGCAGAGTGGAAAGATTGATATGTTCTTTAAGAACAAAAAGATGGAGTACAAGCATCTTCTGGTCACATTGAGAGAAAGCATGGAGAAAGCATCACAAGATAGAAAGGCAGAGTTGGCATCCAAGTGAATCTAGATTCCTTTGGTCTATTTTCTTCTTATGGATGAGCTAATACATATTAACTGTGCAAGCATGTATGTTCGATGCTTACTGTGGCCAAATGATATAGGTATAATAGTGACTTCAGATGAAAAGGAAGTGCTTACTAATCCCATATAAGCATAGCAGCTTCCTATTGTAACGTGAAGCCTATACACACACACACACACACACACACACACACACACACACACAATATACTAAAAGTGTCTTCAACAAGAAATCACTCAAACTCTTAAGCCTCAGTTATTTAAAAGAAAATAATGGTATTTATTTTAAAAAATGTGCAGGATGTTAAGTGATTTACAAATAAGCTGACCACCTAGCACCCAATAGCAATTTTAACCATAAAATAGAATTGTCATTCTATTTTATGTATGTATAAACCATCACATAAGTAATAGATCTCAGACTAACAGACATTGTTTCCTATTTTCTTGCTATTATAATGTACCAGAATATAAACATCTTGAGTTAAAAACTGAAATTGCAAGTTCTTCCTGCTGTGTAAAGCCCAAAGTACAGCATCCTTGGAGGTTAGTGGGCTATCCCCAAGACTCAATTCTCTTAACAAAAGGAAACTCCATGACAGTGTCTAGGAAGATTTCCAGAGATGAACTGAGGTTGCTGCTCATCAGAAGCAAAAACAAAATTCTTCACACTAAGCCTCCAGACCACTTGCCTATCTTATTTTATTCCTATATTATATCCCTTAGTGTCAAAGGAGATACCAGACAATCAAAGTCAGGAAATGAAGGAAACCATTTTGGAATTGGCACATTCTGAGGGGTGCTGGCTTCAGGCCATACATTTATAGAGCAAGGAATCATCACTGCTGTCAAGAGTAGAAAGAAGAATTGGGTAGGAAACAGAATCACAAGAGAAAAGAAGAAAGAAACTTATTTAACAAATAGGCCTTGAAATATAGTCCTGTGAAGCACTATTCTAGTTGAAAAAACATGGCAATATAGCAATATTCAATGAAATGATTTCAGATGAAATTTATATATGAATAATAGATTTATGAAGTGGGCAGGTAGGATCCACAATTTGCATTCCAGATGAGAAATTTCTTAAACAACTAACTTATCAGTTATCTATCAACTCACTCACCCAAATATTTTAGTGACTAGTATATATCAGTTATCTTAGTAGCTGGCAGTCAAGGATGAAGAAATAACAAAAATGAAAGGAAATTAATACACACACATGAATTCCAGGTTGAGAAGAAGCTGCTGAGAGAAAGTGCTAAGGCACTGCGTGCATATGTATGTATGCATGTATGTATGTATGTTCATGTTTTCTTGCTATGGTTTGATAGGAAATGCCAGAGGCCCATGTGTGGAAGCATGCTCCCCATCCAGCAGTGAATATAAGAGGTGACTGAATTGTGAGATCACCATCTTCATGGATGGACTGACCTATTTCTACATTTGCAATTGAAAGTGTTAGGAAGTTAACGGGCCTAGCTGGAGGTAACTAAATGTGTGCCTTCAAAGGACACATTTTGTTCCAGAACTGCTCCCTCATCTCTATGCTTCTTGGCTGCCATGAGGGGGACAGCCATGATGCCCTGCTTTATCACATGCCATTAGCCATCAGACCAAGCAATCATTATCTGAAACCTTCAAAATTGTAAGCCAAAATATTTTTTTTCCTTTTGTTTGCCTAGGACATTTTGTCACAGTGGCAGATAGCTATGCTAGGGTTGGCTAGGAAGCTTGAGACCATCTATTGAACTTACATGACATAAGGTAAGCAGAGACCCAAGACATAACATTAAATTTTGTCTTTCTTATGGTTCTTATGTTTGAGGAATTGCCTCTGTGAAAAAGCAACTCCCAGGTGGCTTCTACAAGCTCTATCTCAACTTGAAACACACATGAAGCAGATCCAAACTCTTAGTCATCCAGGAGCCGAACTCTTTATAAATCAGTCTAAAACATTTACCCAACTACCCTTGTTGATCTGTTATTCCTCAGACCTTGTGCCCTGCAAATGAATGAATAACACTCAACATTATAGTAAGTCTTTGTGCCATGGAACCATTTTCGTAAAACAACAGTCATTGAAATGAGCAAAAAAACCTGCAAGTAGACACAGTTGGCTGAAAGAAAAAATACAAAAAAGTACTTTAAAGATTCACTTATTTTTAGTTTACGTGCATGAACACTGCCTGATATAATGTGGCCACCTGATGGCCACAAGAGGATGTCAGACCTCCCTGAAACTGGAATTACAAGTGGCTGTGAGCCACCATGGAGCAGGGGCTGAGAACAGAGTGTGGGTCATCTGTGGAAAGAGCAAGCACTCTTAACCAACGAGTCATCTTTCGAGCCTGGTGTGAATTTTTTTTTAAGTTGAGTGGTGGTGAACGAAGAAGTTAGGAATCTGTGGTATGTATTATGTACAGGAGACATCTTTTTATCACACACTTCTAGAAAAGCAAAAATAAGGCTGCAGAACTGAAGGCTATTTGGAAGTGGCATGTTAGAAGACTGTTGGTATGATGCTTGCTTCACAAGCACAGCAAACTGAGTTCAATCTCAAGATGCCTTATGAGAAAAGCAAGCTGGAGTGATTATTACTCAGTATTCAGCAGTGGGAAGGCAGAGAGAGGTGGATTGCTGGCCTGTGAGTCATTGTGCATCCAGCCTAGCCTACCTGGTGAATTTCAAGCCAACAAGACACTGTTTCAAGAAAAAAGAGAAGTGATGGCAACTCTAGCATGGCATGAGGTGGGCTTCCTATGCACGTGCAGAACTCAATGGCATACATATGTACCCATAAACACAGTCATAAGAAATTTTAAATCACAATTGTCTAGAGAGAGGAGCTTTTTAAAAAAGGAATTATAGTATGTTTTTCAATACACAAAAGATCCATAACTTGAGAACCATACCTGGCAGGACCATGAAGCATCCAAGAGATAGGACCTGAGCTCTAGAGAGAACCTACTACTATTATTTTGCCAGATAGGCATAGTGCTAAATTTTTTTCTGATGACATATCATAATATCCATAGATCAATGCACACACCCCATACATTTTGAGGCAAACATGTGACCAGCCTGGCCTAGAGGAGACTGTGGCTATTGCAGATGCAGAATGAAGTTGAGTTATTTCAATTTCCATAGCTGAGAAAGAGGATGAGACAGTTGTTCAGCTGTGAAGGAAGCCAAATCCTTTCTCTGTCCTTTAATGACAGAAAGAGGTAGAAGATCTCCAGATGAAAGAGCCAGGAGTTGTGGAATATCCCTTCTAAGAACCCATTTTAAGAAAACAGTTCCTTATTGAGCACCTATCCAACATATACATCTTAAATATTTATACTGTTGCTAAGGCTACCCATATAGGTCAAGATAATAATTACTGGAGATGATGGGACTTGATGGGGTCACCTCAGCTATAAGAAATGTCTCATTATTTCTCAGGACACTTTGCACTTGATTGTTCTTCTATGTTTTGGGTTTTCAGCAAGAACTATGATGGTCACTGGAGAGCAATGCTGGGCAAAATGAGACTTGGCCTTTTCCTTCAAAAAAGTTTCTATCCAGCCAGAGAAGCAGACACAGCTTTGATAACACACGAAACTGCTGAGGACAGGAAATCAAAAGGCCACTGAGCTAGAGACCGGACCTGATATGGATGAGTAGCAGGGTCTTTTCTGAAAAATGGAGTTCAAGTTGATACCAAAAAAAGATGAATATTCTAGAAGATAAGTATCATATAAAAGGGACCTGAAACTTGTATGGCTAAAATATCTGAGCCAGAGGTAAAAGATAAGGTCAGATAGATGGCGTAGCTCAAATCCTCAAACAGCTTTCTGTAGAATGGGTGGCAGGTGTTTGCTTGCTGGCTTTTCATTTTTGTTGTTGTTATTAACACACAAACGAATGGGTTCTATTATGGCATTTATATACACACACCCTGTTTATTTTTATTCCTTCCACTACCCCCTCTTCTTTTTTCCAGTATCTGGGGATTTATTTAAAGATTATAGAGAATACATTCAAAAGTATATTAAGAAGTGTTATGACCAGCTTCCAGAGTCCCAGCAGACACTATTGGCAGACACCAGGGGCACTTGGAAAGTGGGTCTCAAAGCAGTTCCCCTACACCAGCTAGGACATCTCAGAGTGCTGTTTTGCATATGATGCCTAGGATCCCATGTGTCAGTTTATAACAGGTGCCTTGCTTTCACCTTTCCATGAAACCAGCTATGTTTTAAATTATACCATTCAGATTGCGTATGGCTTGATATTTATTTTATTTCAACCATCACTCTTTTTTGTCAAGTGTAGCCTCAGACACAGCAGGTGAACCTTAATGGCTTAAGGGATAAATAGAAAGCTGACGGGATCATGCCCATTAGCTAATGGATCACTAAGCAATGGGGACTAGTTCCACTCCAGTGCACTTAGCCCAGGGTTGCCAGGAATTTTAAACACAACAAGCAAACGCTCTAGCTTCACCTCATGGGCCCAGGGGATGGAAGCTGAAACTCAAATATAGTTTCTTTGATAGACAGGTGAATGAATGTGGCTATCATTATGTAATCACATACCTTAGGATTTATTTATTATTGACTACAAAGCATATTCTAGAAATATAGTGGAGGCATTTGACCTGCTAGGTTGGTGCATTTGTTGGTGATAGCCTGGCAGAGGAACCCTAATAGGAGATTCACTCCACTACCCTCTTTTGCTCACTCTATTCGTGTCCCCGTGAGTCATGGGAAGATATATGAAGCTGGCACTCTGTTCTGTGGACTGCTTCACAACTTGGTAAATTAGCCACTCTATGTGTTGTGCTGGGTCCTGTTTTCCACAGTTTTTTAAATCAGTTGTTTCAGATATATGTGTTTCATTAGCATCTGGGCAAAGCAATCACTTTTAAAAAAAATCCCAAATCTCATGGTTTTATTGGTCTATTAAGAGCTTCATTTGTGGGTGATAGTGAAGTAAAAGAACTTATGGTCATTGAGCACAGTATAAAAGAGGCATCCAGCAGAAGGAAAGCACCTACAAATGGAACCCCAGAAACACAGAGAAGGGATGCCACTGAGAGCCATTGCCATGACAAGCTGCTCTACGTCTGAACTCAAGTGCATCTCTTGATCTAAGCTGTGACTATAATCTACTTCCATCATCACACTCTGACTCATTGACTTCCTTAGGAAGATGGGATTGAAGAGTATGTGCTTCTAAAAGGAGGTTTTTAACAGGACACACCCTCAAATCACTTCAGATAGATGATCCAAAGTGTGAGGAAAATCTCAGTTCCATTTCCTATCAGCTTCACGCAAATCAACTTCTTGATTTTTGCTCTGACCTAAGACAAATAGCTCATAGTCCCTTATGACTAGAGAGGACGGCCTTGGACTTCTCAAGGAGCACCCTGTCTTCCTTTGTCAAAAGCAGTCTACAGATCCTTCTCTGTGCTCACAGAGCATCTGGATGAGTGAACAGAAGATAAGGATTTGTTTGAGGGCTTTTCTAAATAAGGGATGTGAGTAAAAAGGCAAATGTCTAGTTCTTGCTGAGGGGTTCTTATGCAATAATAACAAAAATAGTTTATTATCAGAAGATCTAAGTAATTTCTCATTTGGAAGGCATGGGAAATAGGGACAGTAAGAGAACTTTCAACCTTTGACCACACGATCCAAAGAGGCACCTAGTAGAAAGAAAATACCTACAGATGGGGCCACAGTAAAAATAAGGAGAAATGAAGAAATAAAGACCTTTAAAACCATAATGATATGTCAATATTATATGCATGGACTTCCCAGAAAGCATCATGAGAAAGCATTAGTGAGTAAGAAAAAATCCCAGGATTCTTTCCAGCACTCTCTGCCTGTCTACCATCTATATCTCTTATCTATCACTATAGCTATTATTGATATATACTCTACCAACTATCTATCATGTCTATCTCTCTACTTATTATCTATATTTATCTATATCTATTATCTACTGCTATATCTATCATTTATCACCTGTCTACTAGCTAAATCAATTATTCACCAATCATCTGTCAATTTATATATTATCTATCATTTCGTATCCATCCATCTACCTACCTACCTGTCTATGTACTTATCTGTGTATCTACCTGATGACCTACCTACTCATCTACCTATTGATCTATCATCTATCTATCTATCCATTCATATATATATATATACATATATATACATATATATGTATCCATACTAAATATGCAAGTTCTCTGAGATTAAAATTTAAAAGTACAGTAGGCATACATCATAAAAATATCAACTTCAAAGTTTCCTGTTTCTCCTTTCCATTGCGCTGTTCCTCCAGTGAGGCTTTCAGAACTGCCTCTCAGTCAGTGAACTATCACCTCATTCCATCCTGCTTCATTTTCTGAGGGGCTATTCTACACATCTTTTTCCTAAGAGGAAATGAGCTCTGGTGGAAACACAAAGAAACAGAAGATGAATAATAAAACAAGTAAAGGGAGCATTAATATTTATTAAGTGTGAGGTGTTTTGCACACATGCATTCATCTCCACCTTTTAACAAGACTAAAACAATTCACACGTGAGGACCGGGAGACTCAGAGAAGTTCTTTAATTTGCATAAGACCACGGAGCTGTTAGCTGAGCACAGAACTGAGTCTGATTCCAACTCTCATATTTTTCATCACTCTGCTAATTCACAGGTTGTAACTGGCCATGGGACTGGTTCCAAAGACTGTTAAAAGGATCTGCTTAGTAGGAAGATGCTAATCACCATGTTGGTGTTCGTTGTGTTAGTTGTGCTGACTCGTCTCATTGGCTTTTGGTAGAAGACTTATTTAAGCCAGCAAGGAGAAGAAAGATTAAGTAAATTGGAGGATTGCAACTAACCCCCAAGTACAGCACTGTAAATTTAATTACGGCCATGTCCCCCCCCCCTTTTTTTCTATTTTTGGATTTTTCTCTTGTATTGGCCACTTTTCCATAGTGGTCTAAGACCCATTTTTTTTTTTTTTAAATGGCTGGGTAAGGATTCAAAGTGAAGATAAAAATCATTGTACATAGGCAGCAACACTTTTAAGGGAAATAACAGAGCTAGATATTGGCAACATCTTGGGTGTGGGGGGAGGAACCATGAGTGAGCAAGGAGGCTTTGGGGGACCTGGGCTTGCCTACAGGACAAATGTTCTCCTGTGCTCAGAAGAGATGGGAGAGAGGAGGTTGCTGTGGGATGTCTTTCTACACACTGTGAATATGTGTTATTCTCATTGATTGGTAAATAAAGCTGCTTTGGTATATGGCAATGCAGGATAGAGTAAGGGAGGAAATTCAAGCAGAAATTCAGGAGAAGAGTGGCATATGGGGGATGCCAGTCAACTGCCACGGAAGCAAGGCATGTAGAAAATGAAGTAACAAGCTATGAACTACATGGCAAAGCATAGATAAAAATAATGTGGGTTAATTCAAATGTGAAAGCTAGTTAGTAATAAGCCTGAGCCATCAGCCTTCAGCCAAGCATTTATAATTAATATAAGCTGCTGAGAGATTATTTGGAAGCAGCTGCTGGACTGGACAGGACAGAGAAAAGGTTCCATTTATAGGAGGTGACATAGTGGGAATGTGGAAGGTCTCAGAAAAGGGCTCTGTCCCTTTCTTCATAGACCTGAGACTTAGGTACCCTGACTTCCCTGGAGAGACCATGTTCAGATATCCTCTCCTAAACAACCAGGCCCAAGTGAGAGATGTAGTCACCACATGCACCTGCCCTCAGGAGAGACTGTAGAGGACAAACTGTTAGCAACAAAAGGATGAGAAGGAAAGGGTAAGTCTTTCAGCAGGGTCAGCAGATATTGGCACTGGGAATCATAAGGTCAAAGAAATCCAAGCAGAGTATCTAAGCAATCTCCATTGGCTCTCTGGAATGCAATTACCCTTTGGGAAAAGGAGCTGGGAAACCCCACACTGAAAAAGATCCAGTTTATACTCCATCCAGAGAATCACTACTGAAAGCAAGCTGGGCTTCCATTATTTCTGGCAGCATCTCTGAGTGTGTGGACTGCAGCCTACACTGTGCTACACTCTTAGCTCTGACCTCTCATTCTTCACTGTGTTCAGGCCGGATTACTAAGCTGGGCTCTAAGCTTTATAAGCCACTGGTAAGAGCGTGAAAAAAAAATCCTCAGCCCAGATTCTCAGTGTTTTAGAGAAAAACTATCTTTTTAAAAATATATACTAGAAACGCCAGTCTTTAGAAGTCTGTGCTGGCTATGTCGTGTCTTAAGTATGAAGCCTGACTGTCTGGGCCATTCTGTCTGTGGGTACACAGATGTGGCTGCCATAAACGAATCTCCTCCATCCAATTTAAACTGAGCTTCAAGTTGATTTGGGAGAAAATTTATGCAGTTTACAGGTTTAAAGCGTTTCCTTCATCCCAGAGGACAAACAAGCGGCGGGAGGAAGGAGTGGGGAACTGCTAACATTACAGAGAGAAAAGAAAAGTCAGAATTCCCGGGAGAGCCAAAGGAATGAGGCCGGAGATACAAGGAGGGCAGATGACAATTGTCAGATGAGTTTCATCATGCGGCTGTGTTTCTACTTGCTAGAAACTTCTCTCAAAAAACTGTCCTTTGGGGCCCAAACTTTCCCTGTTTAGTCTCAGCCCAAAGGTGAGTTGCTTAGGAAGTTTGAGAGAAATTGGTTTAGGAATTTTGGAGTTATACATACAGGCAAAGAAATGACACTACTTCCGCTTTCAAAAGATCTAGAAGCGATTTGGGACGCAGAGGGCTCAGGGACGTAAACTATGAAGTGGATGAACCTTAAATCTCTCTGGGTCTCATAGCTATGTTAAGCTAACGAATCTCAGCAACTGGGACAGAAACAGCTGGAGAAAGAAGACTTGAAGCATGTGGGTGGGAAAGGAAGCAAAGCAAGGTCAGTTAATGAGCTGGGTCTCTTGAGTGTTTAATTACATAATTAGCCGAAGAAGATGGAGCCCAGAGTGTGTTGCTTGGACTTTGGCTCTGTCAAATCACCAAAGAGAACAAAATTCTCCTTGCCACACCTTGTGTCTTTTAAAAATTGCAGAGTATGCCATAATATAACTAGACAATTCTAAATCAGGAGTCTAAATGGACAGACAGTCTGTGGGGATTTTTGACCTAAGGTGGAATGCATGCGAACTCTCTTTGGGTGCATGTATGGAGGCTGGAGGTTGACATTGGGTATCTTTCTCAGTCACTACCCATCTTGTATTTTGAGACTGTCACTGAGCCTGGAGCTTCATGATTAGCTAGGTGTTCTAGACAGGGAGCCCTAGGGATCTTCCTGTCCCTTTGACCTCCAGTACAGGCTCATGATACTGTATCTAGCTTTTTTTTTTAAAATATGGGTGCTAAGGAGTCAAATTCAAGTCCTCACATCTATATAGAAAGCAGTCTGCCCACTGAGCCATCAGTAGTATTTTAACATGGCTCCTTTAAATAAAAACGAGTAACTATCCCAGAAGCATCTAGACAAACAGAAATTGCAAAAGAAAGTGCATTAAATGATGTGCACATATTAAGCAAAGGCCAAATAGTTAAATGGCCCAGGGAATTTTGTTGGCAAAATTCTACTTCTGACCTTTCTTAAACAGTAAGTATACCAGAGGTCCACAGTCTGAATATTTGGTGCAGGCTACATGTCTCCAGTGATGTCTCAACCTATGTTTTATGGCTTTAGTAATTATATAATGTGGGAAAGGGGCTGCCCATATTCAGTTTCAATTTCACGCATATGTGGCATTTGCCACTGGCTTGAACACATGGCTCAGCCTTATCCCAGCTGACCAGCAGATGAGCTTTAAGGTAGCAAGCATGCATGTGTGCATACATGGGAACCATGCTATAATCATCTATTCTACCTGCCTTGATCCAGCAGGTGTGGGGAGCATCTGGCCTGGCCTGCTGCTGATGGGTTCCTCCCACACTCCTCCTACCCTTTGATATGCAACTAGCTAGGGCCAAATCAGCAGCTCAATATTTTCCATTGTGGAAGTCCTGGGGGGTGGGGGGAGTGATGCACGCTTTGGCAGCCTGGGCGCCAAATTGGGCTCCATCAGGAAGTCCTCAAAGCTGAGCAATTTTTCAGAATTTAATAGGCTTTGGGGGACAGTTTTACAGACTAGTTTCCACGAGTACAAGTATTCAAATTGCTCAGGCCCTATTTGAAGGCACATCAGAAGGTGCACCCTACAACCTGTCTGTTGCAGGCTCTTTTGAATCTTGTCCTTGAAACAAAAAAAGAGAAGAGGTTAGAAAAAAAAAAAAAGAAAAAGAAAGAAAGACATACAGTGTCCCCTGAGACTTTCCCAGCAGAGCCTCTAAGTGCAGTGTGACTGAAAGACCTGCCAGGAGTCCTTGGGCCTGGAGGGAGGAAGTGGATGAGAGAGACCAGAGATGAGAAGGGCCTTCAGCAGCCATTGGGGAGGCAGTGGCGAGGGGGAAGAAAGGGAGGCACATGCACTAAAAACAACACAAACACAGGTGGAAACGGCCTTGTGGGAAATCAGGCTGTCAACAAACAAAGCTGGAAGCTGGATACTGCCTTCCCAGCCTGGCTCCTGGGCAGGGAGACCGCACTGTAAATAAATTAGCGGTGGCTTGGGCTGCTTGGAAATTATTACCGACACCAGGAAGATAGCAAATGATTCCCTTTTATCCAAAGCAGAACTCCTCCTCTTCACAAAGGGAAATTTTTTATTCTTTGCCATTCTTTGTTTTATTTTGCTTTGTTTCCTCAGAGAAAGTAAATGAGAAGCCACTTCCACGAGCAGCTCAGGTTAAGGGAAGGGGAAGGAGAAAGAGGGGGAAAAATTGTTTCATTTCATGTGCCAGTGGTTTAGAACTTCATTTAGAGCTAATCACACCCGCATCCCCCCCCAGTGGCAACAACATAGCCTGGATTGCCACGTGGAAGACACAGGCACCCTGGGCTTTTCTGGAGATGTGTATATACACAAAGGCTGAGACTTCCAGTAATGGCCGAGGAAGCTCAGTTACAAGGGAAGGACAACTAACTTCTGGTTGAGTCAGCCAAGAACCCGCTCTTAAGATATTCTAGAAAATCTTAGGATGCTCATCTCTGGCTGTTCCAGAAGACCATGTTACCTTTTTAAAATGAATCTGGATGGAGGAAGTGCAAATTGCTGACACAAGTGCCCCTCGTGAGTGTGAGTCAATACAGGTGAAGGCAAGACTCTGGAGAGGAGTCACATTCATTTTTCTAGTGGGGAATCAGAAAAGTCATTCTTTCCACGCCAGTGGTTCCCTACTAACTATGTGAACACATTCAATGAACAATTGGGAAGAATCAGATTTCCTTAGGACAATCAGCCCCTGGTAAATCTCTACTACCCAACGTCATATTCCTTACCACCCCCATCCCCCAACCGTTTCTAGGCCTCAATGGTAAGTTCAAAATTGATGAAAGCAAAATGGACTTTGTAGCCTCATGAATTCTTAAAGCACACTCTGGACTATCAAAGCCACAATTATTTGATCTCATTTTACAGGAAATTATATGTTATCTCTTTATGCCTTGGAAAAGCAATAATCCATATGTAATAGTTATGGTCACTCTATAATGGCCAGAATTCTTGATTAGTGGGCATGACTCTTCTACCAGATGGCAGGGCCTTTAGTGCATATTAATTTTTTAGCTGCTGCCTAGACAAGCTGACTAGGGCTCCTTCTTTGTGATATCCATAATACCCCCATGTAGACAACAGCAATACAATAAAGATGAAAGGGAAACTCATCCTTGGACTTCCAGCAATAAAAGGTTGGAATGGACTCAGAGGGGGTCAACCCCAGAGCTCTATTGCAAGACAGGTGAGTGTGAAATAAAATAAAAGTGCCCCAACCAGTTTCAGGACCATCAACGTTTACAAATGGGAAGTACCTGACCCATACAGCTAATGTTGCAAGGTAGAGAAAGAAGCACAGAAAAGCAAGTGGATGGTGGCAAAGATGGTGGATGCATCAGTAGAGGGACACAGAAAGGATGACTCATGTCCTTGCTCTCTCCTATTCTCACACTGCAGTGCTCTTACCAGGAGGGTCCCATGTTTCACATGCAGACAGCAGATTACATGCACCCTGGACAGAGAAATGGTAAGTTGTCTAGGCTATTGTTTTACAGAAAGATGCCAATGTATCAAATAAATAATTGCAAATAGCTAACTTTCCAACTTTTTATAACTGTTCATTTTTCATGAGACGACTGATTGTATAGTTGAGTATCTGTTTCCACAAGGTTTTAATTTTGGAAACTTGGGTAGTTGTCAGAGATGTTTGAATTAACATGCAAACATGCATATCAATCCACCATTTGGAAGAAGAAAACATATAAAATAGCATAAACTCCATCTATAATATATGTATGTATACATATACATGCTTATTTTTAAATGTAAATGTCACATATTAAGTGACAAATATTTAATCAAGCTAGCATAGCAAATCCAATAGTTTGAATTCTCAGAGAGGGCTTAGAATAGAATCTATGCTGTCTTTTATTCATACCTGGACTTATTACATACATGATACCTGTGATTTAGAATATAATGGGCTGGAGAGATGGATTAGAGGTTAAAAGCCCTTGCTGTCCTCTATAGCCCTCAAGTTCAGTTCTCAGAATCCTTATCAGATAGCTCACAGCTGTCTATAACTCTTGCTCCAGGAGGATCCAATGCCTTCTGGCCTCCAGTCATATTTATGTCCCCTGACACACTAAGAATAAAATAGTTTTTGCAAAGGACTTATGAGGAGTCATCCTGAAAATTCAGAGGCTGCAAAGAACAGAGCATATATTACTTTGAAATTTGGCTGCTCTGCCCATAGTGAAATAGTGAGATGGCCTAGATGATACTTCTAGACCTGGATTAAGACATTTGGCAGTTGGGATGACTTGCTATGTTGGTCACTTAGTAAATCTGATGTTAGGAAATTAATCTAGAATTTTCTTGGTAGAACACACACACACACACACACACCACTCTGACCAGAACCAATTAGTACAAATGGCAATGGCCACAACTGCTCAAGTAAAAGTGTTGAAGCTTCTAAGGAGATACTTTTAAAAACATTGCTGCCAATCAAAAACTCAGGGTCAGATGATATTGTTGATGATTTCTACAATAAAGAGTTAAAATAAATTCTCTTTAAATCATTTTGAAAATAGAAGGGAAGGAGTCCTTCCATTTCAAGAGACTAGCATGACCCTAACACCCAAACTGTATAAGGACAAAAAAAAAAAAAAAAAAAAAAAAAAAAAGCTACAGGGCATCATCCTTAATGAACATAATACAAAAGTTCTCAATAGAGTAGAAGCAAACAACTAAAGAGCATAAAAAAGTTATTCACCATGGTTCCAATGGGATTTATCCCAGGGATACAGGGATACAAGAATAGTCAGTTATGAAAATTGATTGATATGGTATACCATATCAATAGAATGAAGAACAGAAAATATATACCTCAACTTCAGCAAGAGTTGGGGATCTTAGCAACCCACTTCCAGCACTGGACAGATAATTTAGCTAGAAACCCAACATGAAAAACAGCAGTGTTAATTTGCACTCTAGATTAAAGGACCTAACAGGTATCTACAGAGTATCCCATCAAACAGCTGCCAAATACTATTTTCAGCAGGGTATAAGACATTCTACAGGACATATCATAAGACAGGCCACTAAAACTTAATTTTTAAAAACAGAAATTATATCAGGTACTTTTTTCAAGATAAAAGCTTGAAATTGATTAGAATAAAACCTCAGAAAACTGTAACTAACCAGGGATTAAGAACATTATCTTGAGCAGCCAGAAACTTCAAATACTAAGAAAGGAGTTAAATAATTTCTTGGGATAAAGGAGAATGCAGAATCAGCATACCAAACCTATGGGATCCAGCCAAAGCATGACTAAGAAGAAAATTTCTAGCAGTCAATGCCCACATCCAAAGAGTGAAAGATCCTGATTAACAACCTGTCATAGCACCTCCAAGAACCAGATAAACATCTAAACCCAAAGTTAATGAAAACAAAAAGTTAACAAAAGATCAAAGCAGAAACAAGTGAAATACAGACTATATACATGCATACATACATACATACACACACACACACACACACACACACACACACACACACACACACACACACACAAGATTTATGAGACCAAGAACTGATTTCTTCAAGAATATAACCAAACCCCAGATATGACTTTAGTTAGATTAAGGAGAGGAGATTCACAACGATAGGTAAAAAGAATGTATCGTAATGGCACCACAGAAGTCCTTTTTAAACATCAGTGAAGATGACTTGACAAGCTAGTTGCCAACCAATTTGATATTTAGGAAAAGATGGACAAATGTCTAGACAGGGACATATTTGCATACTGGCAGTCCCTACCCTGTACCTCTAGCACTGCCTCAGCCAGCACATCCAATATTGCCTGCTCTCCTGCTCCCAGTCCCTTGGGTCCAGCTCCCCCACACCACCAGGACCAGCTACATTGTTTTGCCCAGATGAGATATAGGGCCCTCTCTCCCAATTGCTATGGAGGGACTATGGGGGGGGTGATGCCAGCTCTCCTGTTCTCACTCCCTCAGGGCCAACTCACTGGAATCCCCAACAACAGGGTCCTCTCTAGTGTGTTGATGGTCAACATTGCTAATGAACATAGATGTAAAAGCTATCAACAGAATAGTAGTAAACTAAATACCATAATAAAAGTTATTCCCTATGGTCAAGTAAGATGTATCCCAGGAATGCAAAAAATAATTCAGTATATCTAAATTGATGGATGTGGACACCATATCACTAGAATGGAGATTAAAAAAAAAAACAACAACAAAACCATGTGATTAACAATACTAATGCACAAGAGGTATTTGATTAAAAAATCTAATATCATGATAAAAACCATGGAGCAAATTAGGCATACAATTAGGCATACCTCAACATAATAAAGGCCATTTATAGTAGGCCAGCAGCTAACATTATACCAAGTGAGGAATAGCTGGAAGCTTTATCTCTGAGATTTGGAACAGGATGGGTGTGACTGATCACTTTTCACCACTTTATTCAACACATTGAAACAAAGTCTTAGCCAGACCAATCAGGCAAAAGAAAGGAAGGGCATCTAAAATAGGAAGGAAAAAGTAAAGTGGTTACCATTTACAGATGACAGGATCTCATATAAAAACACTTAAGAACTCTACTAACTAGTAAGTGTATTTAGCAACCTGGAAGGATATAAACCCAACAAATAAGCCTAGTAAGCCATGAACAGATACCAATGAACCTAAAATAGAACCAAGAAAACAATTATCATTTCAAAATAAGAAAGAATGAGGGTGAAAGAAAGGAAGGAAGGACAAATGAAGCAACACATCTAGGAACAAATTGAGCCAAAGAGGCAAAGTATCTAAAAAATGAAAACTTTAAAAGATTAACCAAAGAAACCAGCAAAAACACAAAATGGTGGGAAACCATCCTTTGTCCACAGATTGGAATAATTGACATCATTAAAAATCTCCATTCTGTTTAAAGCAGTTAACAGATTCAATGCAATCCCTACCATAATTTTCATGACTTCAAAGAGTAAAAAGCGGTAATTTTTAATTTTTTATATGTAATAACAATAACTGCAAATAGCTAAACCATTTTATGAAAAAAATTAAGCAGGAAGCATTAGGCAATTTGTCTTTAAAATATACTTCAGCACTGCACTAATTAAGATAGCATGATGTTGGCACATTGATCATTGGAAAAGTATAGAGAGTACAGAAGTTCATTCATACACCTACAACCAAATGAATTTGATGGGTACACTAGAGAAAGGGTAGTGTTTTCAATACATGAAACTGGTACAAACTGAACTCATGTGCAGAGGAATGAAGTTGGAACTCTACCTCTTACCGACTAGAAAAATTAACTCAAAGCATATTGAAGATTGGATTTAAGACTTTGCAGCTGTGAACCTACAAGAAAAGATGGGGAAATGCTGCAGGACCAGGACAGTATACTATACAGGAATATTTTGGACAAGATGACAAAAGCTCAGAAAATGAAACAACATACACAAACTGGATCACATCAAACAAAAAAAGCTTCCACACAGCCAAGAAAACAGTCAATTCCTGCAGAATAGAGTAAATATTTATAATAAATGTATCTGCCAAGGGGTGATTATCACAATATTTTAAAAAACTCCAAAAGTGTATAAGCAATAAATAATCAGACACAAATAGTATATATGAAGATTTATTTGTGTGTATGTCTGTCTAGATGAGTTTATATTCACATGTATGTGGGAACTGGTGGAGGCCTAAAGAAAGCATCAGATCCTCTGAAACTGAAGTCATAAGTTGTTGAGAGTCACCTTTTGTGGGTGTTGTGAACTGAACCCAGGTGCCCCACAAGAACAGTAAGCACTTAGCTAGAACTAGGTCATCTAAAAGCCATGTCTTCAGCCCTTAAAAATAGATCTAGATAGCTATTTCCAATAAAATATATACAAATGCCTAACAGGCACATGAGAGAATTCTCAACACTTCCAATTATCAAGCAAAACTAACTCAGAATATCACCTCACCTCAGTAAGAATGGCTACTACGGCAAACAAACAAAACCAAAGAACAGAAGGCAAATGTTAGCAAGGGTGTGGAGAAAGGGAAGGCTTGCACACTACTGATGGGAATGTAAGTTAATACAGCCAATAAGGAAAACAATAGGGAAGTTCTTCAAAAATTAAATATAGAATTGTCAGGTGATATTGAATTCCCACTACAGAGTATACACACAAGTAAAACCAGTGTAAAAGAGATAGTCTGCATTCCCAGGTTAACTGCAACACGATGCACAATAGATGAGAAATGGAAACAAGGTTAAGTGTCCAACAACTGATGAATATATAAAGGGAATGTGGTACCTACACAGAACTGAATAGTGATCAGCCAAATAGAAGAGTAAAACCTCACAGTTGCAGCAACAACTGTGTGTGTTTGTGTGTGTGTGTGTGTGTGTGTGTGTGTGTGTGCGCGCACGTACGTGCGTGCATATGTGTGTGATATGAACTGGCAATGGCACTCACAGATTTAACATTCCTCCAGAATGTCTAATTCAGAATTACTTAGCTAAGGCTATGAATCTCCACCTTGTTTTAGCAAGTCTCTATGAGCCACCCTGGTACAACTGAGTGAGCTGAACTTTCTAATCAAATTTCAGTCAGTGTTTTTCCTCTCGTCTTGTGCATCTTATGATCAAATTGTACATAACAGGGGACTCAATTGGTCTCCAGAGCTGCCACTATTGAATGTCAAGAGCTTATTCTACATTCAGTTTGGTTGTTAACAATATGCTATTTTAAATATCAAGCATTAATTTGTGTTAGTCTTATCTTTCTCTCCAGGGCAGGATTCACATCTTACATATTTTGCCCTGTTGCAAAACCCATCTCAACCCAGAGCATATGAGAAGTTATTCTCAATCATAATGCATTAAGTTACAAATTCACAACAATAAACATCTCCTATCACAATGCAAACACTCAACTGTCAGGCACCCAGCAATATGGATGAAAGACTAATTCTAGGATATCTGTGGCCGACTTCATAATTGATACTGCAGCAGTTGCTTCTGACTCGAGGATAACACAATGAATACAGGATTCCTCCTAAGTGTGTCAATAAGTTAGACACTCCAATCTAACTTAGCTACACTAAGTTAGATCTAGGTATAGGCTGTGAGATTTAAAGATTCATCACTTTATTAGCCAAACTATCCCTTCATAGTTTTCTAACTTTTAGATTAATTATAGTAGAATTTACTGAGATCCAAAGATAGGCATATTTCTGGTGACAATTTCTGGTGTTATGAACTAAATGACTCTGATGTTGTGAAGACATCTAATGGGGTCATCAATACATTCATTACTAGTGATGAGAAATACCTGTGCTAAGGCATATGTACCTAATATGTTCAGGTATGTAATTGAAGAGAATAAGTAATAGAAAGTGCAGTGCCTAAAAATAATTAATTAGACAGCTTCAAAATAGGAGTAACTTAAGGAAGCCCAGTGAACACTATCCACACTTTCCCAAACTTTATGTGATAAGAAGAAAATTACTTTAGTAATTAATTTGTCACAACATAGCTAGCAAAGCATCAAACTGGTACATTTCTTTTTCTCTTACAACAAAACCATAATACTATATACTTGACCAGACAGCAGCCCATGAACCAGACTAATTACTTGGGAAGACAAATAGTCTAAGGATTTGCCTCAAACTCAACCTTGGATGCACAATGTGCACATGTGCAATATAGTTCCCATTATAAGACTATGGTTGTTTGATGTATGAAGCCTACAGACTGTGACAGGAACCATGGAAAAGTCAAAGGTATGAGGTCATGGGCTCTATGAACACTCTCATTGACAAACTAATTTACATTACTGCAATAATGTACATTTTCCAGAGCAATTGGGTTCCACGTTGAGAAGTCTTCTACATGCTGAACTCAGGCATCTGTGATTTCCAGCTTTCAATCCAATGCACCAAGAAATATCAATTTTCTAGCATCTGGAGTGAATCTGTTTTATTCACCAACTGAAGAAAAGAGAAAAAAACCTTTGACTGTGAACCACAAGGAGTTAGGTAAGTCTAGAGATGAGACAAACAGATTTACATCTACCCCACTGAAACAGAGATGTAATTCCTCTCCAGAGAATACCAAAGACTGACAAAATAAACAAAGAAATAACATGTTTCTTAACTTGTGAAATGTGACAGTCAATGGCAGATGGCAAAACAAAGTGCACGGAAATAATATTTCAAGTTTTTCCATGTTAGTAGTGTCAGAGGAAGGGGAAGGCACTTCTCTCAATGACAAGAAAGCATGTAGACAAAGACCCTTTCTAAAGCTCTCTCTGGGAGAGTTCTGCTATTTTGAGCTAAGACAGAACTCCGAATTTGATGGATAGAGAAGTGAGATGTTCCATCACAGCTCAATTCCCTGAAATATTCCTCCACTTTCTGGGAACAGAATTGGCAACAGAAACTGTGTCCATCCTCTTCCTCCTCACTCAGCCTGTGTCCACAGCAGTGGACACAGACTCCCACTGGTAACATCTTTTTTTCCATTCCATGGTGATAGGCTTTGGAATGTGTGTGGGGCTGCTGTTAGAGCAGTGTATATCTTTTGAGGGACATGTCCTAGAGATATTGACAAGAGGTGCTTGTATCTTCAGGGGAGGCACTAATAAATGAGGTAAGACTCTTGTTGTTTACATAGCTACTACGATGTAAACTATGTAATGAGGGTTTGAAGAAAGACAACCACAGGCCAGGAAAAGGGGGCTGAAAAATTACATAAGAGCTTCCTAATATTATCTAAAGCATAGGACTACAATGAGCTTCCCATCATCATTAGTTAATATATGTATATTTTATGTCTGTTGAGTATGAGGGATTCTTGATTTCACTTACATCCTTTCCATTTCCTGCTCCTCTTCCCAATTATCACTCCAAAAATAAATACTATATCAGTAGTTATAATGATTGAGAAGTACAGAGAACTGGTGACCACAGTTTATAAGCAAAGCATAAAAAATCTGGACACATAATAATCACTGTTAGGGTTGTGCTCAAATAAACAGTCGCAGGTCTGATGAAAACTTGAGAGGCAACAACATTCATCATGCTACATGTTTATTAGTCATGCACTCTGTGAAATATTTGTATTTTGTTCTAAGTATTTCATATACACATCTGCAGCTCATATGCCTGCTCTAACTTTTTAAAAATAGCTAATAGTAGAAAGCCCTCTATCACTCTATCAGTTTATGCTTCTAAGCAGAGCAGATCAAAATGTGCCCTCTTTACCCTTGGGTCCTCAATATCCAACACAACATAAGGCATATGACTAGCATTCCACTTGTGAAGGGGATGAACAATAGCACTTCTGCTGTTCGTATTCAAAAGCAATGTAGTTTGAGGAATACCCAAGGAAACAAAGAGTTAACATCCTAAACAGATAAAGAGTGGAGGGGCTAGAGTTTTGTAAGCAACCTGGAATGCTGATAAGCCAAATTCTATTCCTAGTATATTAAATAAAATATTACATCTTTAGAGAGACCTACTTCTTTGAGTTTTAGGGTTTGCTGAGGCATGTTCTTAAAATTTCTCTTCCTCAAGGCTTTAAAAATACCTTACATCTTCTTACAGTAAACCAGCCCTAAAAAATATTATTCAATAAATGAGGACAGAGAGTTACTAGCTACAACAAATAAAAGTTAAATACTTACACCCTAAATCAATATGAATTCTAAACAGATTGATAATTTCAATTAAAATTTTAAACTAGTTTAGAAAATATAGTTATTTAAGTCATAGGAACATCATTATCAATTTGGCCTATACTCTGAAATTGCTGTGATAAATATAATAAAACAAAAACAAAAACAAAAAGAAAGGGATTGAGAGATCCTCCAGTGGATAAGAATGAGTATTGCTTTTATAAAAGGACCAGAGTTTGGTTCTCAGCCTGCACAATGACTCTCACAACCCCCTGAGACTCAGGTTCCAGGAGATCTGACACCATCTTCTTGTCCCCTGGGATAGTTTCACTCATGTGCACAGGCCCTCAAGCCCTGTACACACATATAAACATAATACAAAAATGAAATAAATGCTTAAAAAAGAAAATATATTGGGAAAAACCTAGGAAATAATATTCAAAGCAAAACTCACAGGGGTTTAATATTATAAATATGGAGAAAGCACATGGGTATGTTTTCACAGAAGAGAAATGTAAATGTCTTACTCACTATGAAAAGAGTGTGCAGTAATGAGAACCAGGAAGTACCAAGACATTAAATTCCTTGGCCTGACCAATGTGGGTGCTTAGAACAGACTGTAAGTCCTCTACTAAAACAATAAGTGCTCTTAAATGCCGAGCCATTTCCCAGAACCTACTATTACAGTGCGTGTGTGTGTGTGTGTGTGTGTGTGTGTGTGTGTGTGTGTGTGTGTGTGTATGCACGTGCAGTGTGTGGGGGTAGGACATGCACATGTCAAAGCCTGCCTGGGGAAACCAGTGGATATCTTTGTGGATTCTCCTCTTTCATCTTGTATGTGAATTTCAGGGAAGGAACCCAGGTTGCCAGGTTTTCATGAGTGCTTTTTCCTGTGAGTCACCTCCCTGGATCAACCTATCCTATGTCTGAGATTCTCTTTGCTTGTATCTTTCTAAAGATTGCTCATGGTGTGGATCAGTTAGGTATGTGTATCTCAAGATTAATCCCGTTAGAATCTCTTGAGCTGTTTGGAAGTGTAGACTGCTCATTTTTATTTATTTTAGGACAAGTTAGGCTGTTAGACCTTCAAAAAAATTCTTGCCACTGCATTAGTCTGTTTTTGTTGTTGATAAGACCACAGTCTAAGATTTTCTGATTTGTTTCATTTTCTGTTTTTTGTTTGTTTGTTTGTTTTGCTTTGCTTTAGATACTTTGGCTTATAGCTCTGTCCTAAGATTTAGATATGTGGTAGATTGATTGCAATTGGCCACCATAATTTCTTAGGCAGTGGTATTATTAGGAGGTGTGCTTTGTTGGAGTGGGTGTGGCCATGTTGGAGGAAGAGTGTCACTGTGGGGGTGGGCTTTGAGCTTTCCTATGCTCAGGATACTGCCCAGTGTCTGAGACCATTCCCTATTGCCTGCAAGTTGTAGGTCTCTCAGTTACTACTCCAGCACCACATCTGCCTACATGCCACCATGTCTCAGTCCCACCATGATGATAATGGACTGAACCTCTGAAACTGTAAATGAGCCACCCCAATGAAATGTTTTCCTTTATAAGAGTTGCCATGATCACAATGTCTCTTCACCTTGTCCTAAGTAAAACAAGGTAAAACACCTGCTAACAAATTTTAGGCAGAACTGTGGGCTGGTGCAGGGTAACCAGAGATGATGTGTATGTCCTCTGAGTCCTCTTTGTCTTCCTATGTAGCCACCAGAATTCAATCACAAGAGTTCTATCTCTAAATACTATGGACATATTAAATTGTACTTTCTCCAATAGGAGAAACCATATTCAAACCGTAGCAGTTACTTTCCAGTTTATATGATGCCGGTCCATGCAGTGTCTTCTGACATATTACTTACTGTTCTTCATTACACCTCCTGTTTTTCAGACTGTGTAATCTCAATTGATCTACTGTCTAATTCATTCTTTCTATAATATCAAATCAGCCGTTGAGTTTGCTAGAGAGATTTTCATCTCATTTATCATACTTTTCAATACTAGGACTTTTACATAATTCAGTCCCAGTAATGGAGCTCTTGCTTTGGTGAACCACTGTTTTCATTCCTTCCTTTACCACTTTACACGTGGGTCATTTCTTCTTTACAGTATGTCTAAACTAGTTGAGTTAGAATGTTGGTTTAATAGATTCTACAACTAAACATTTTCAGACACAGTTTCTATCCCCTTCCTTTTTTTGCCCATGGATGTGCCATATTTCTTTTTGGAGAGAGTGTAGGGGGGTGAGACAGGGTTGTATGAAGTTTACAGCAGCTTTGAACACACAATCTTTCTGCTGGGTTCACAGATAGGTACCATCACACAGGCCATAGAAATGGTACCACAGATATGCTACAACAAAGTTGGACATACTTTATTATCTCTTTGTATGACCCACATGTCTTTGAAAGCTGTAAATTTAAAATAATGCTATGTGATAGCTCTGGGAATATTTTCCTCATACTCATTGCTAATGTTATTCGCCTGCTTGATGATACTATGTCTTCTTGCTGTGCATGAGTTTAGAAGTCACTGCTCAGGAAGCCTAGAAACCAGCTGCTAACCGAGTATCTATTTCCTTAAACAGAGCAAAGACAGGTTTTATACCCACAACCTACATGCACATAGGCACACACCTGCACATACTCAGGTTGTCGTCAACATTAAGTCATCAGTTAAAAAGGCTGCTTCAGTTTTAACTTTCTACTTACACAGAACCCTGAGGTGAATCTAAGATTACATGGAACTAACACAAACATAGGAACATATATTCAAGAGTCAGAAGTAAAATTTTAAGGCGACCATATTACCCATGCAGTGTGTGTGTGTGTGTGTGTGTGTGTGTGTGTGTGTGTGTGTGTGTGTGTGTATTCCCATGAAAATATCAATGAATTTCTTTGCAGACACAGAAAAGGTAATCTGAAAATACATATGTAAACACAGTCAAACAACAGCTAAACAATTTTAGCAACCATCCAAACAGAACAAAACCGTGCTGGAAGCAACAGAATACCAGACTTCAAAACAGCACAAAGGTACAGTTACAGACACAGCATGATACTGGCAGAAAAAACAGACAAATAAAGCAATTAAACAGAACTGAACACAAAACATCAATCTATATTACACTGGCAACTGATTTTTCACAAAGGTGTGAAGAACAGTGGGTAATTACAGGGAAATAACATTTGCCAGACATGACAGGGCCATTACACATATGAAATAATAAAAGGCTTTGACAGTATGCATAAGACTTGTACAAGGGCAAGCCAGCAAAATTCTCAGTATGAACGGAGAGGGATTTATGAAGACCCATCCCTAGCTGAGTAATTATTGGTAACTGATGGTGACACGGGAGGAAGAGGGAGTTTTTATTTTTCCAGAGACGAAACCCTCTGTGCTCTACATGGTCCAATACCCAAGTACATACAGGTAGAACTAATTGGAATTAGTGGGTCAAACAAAAACAAAACAAAACAAAGCAAAACAAACAAAAACCAACAACAAAAGAACATATAGCATAGGGTAGGAAATGTAGTGAGGAACATAGGGAAGTAAATAGAGGAAGTAGAATTAGGGATAGATTTGATTAAAATACATTATATACATACATGAAATTCTCAAACAATAAAATTTTTAAATAAAAGTGTGAAAAAATGTAGTGGAGATTAATAAGGACTCTCTTAATGGTTGTGGCACACACACACACACACACACACACACACACACACACACACACGAGAGAGAAAGAAAGAAATTTGTTTTCTAATTCTGATTATATACAAAACCAACTTAAAAGTGAGTCTAAGACATAATGGTAAACTTGAAACTCTGAAATCATTACAGAAAGCCCAAGGGTAATGCTTTAGGACATTGAGTTCTCAGGACTCCAAAGCACAGACAACAAAAGTAGCCACAGAATAATGGGATTATATCAAGCACAGAAGCTTCTGAACCATATGGAGAACAACAGAATTGAGAGACACTTAGGGTCTTTATTGCTGTGGAGAGACACAGAGACTGCACAATTCTTATAAAGAGAACATTTAATTGGGGTGGCTCACTTACAGTTTCAGAGGTTCAGTTTGTTATCAGGATGGAGAGCATGACACTGTGCAGGCAGATGTGGTGCTAGTAGCTGAGAGTCCTACATCTTATAGGTAACAGGAAGCTGACTGTCAGTCACACTGAGGGAAGCTTGAACAAAGGAGACCTCAAAGCCCACCCCCACTGTGACATACTTCCTCCAACAAGGCCACATCTCCTAAGAGTACCACTCCCTTTGGGGGCCATTTTCTTTCAAACCACAACAACAGTGAAATACTAGAAAAATATTGACCTGTTTGACAAGGGATTGGCATCTAGAATCAACTTTAAAAGCTGAACATCCCATACCAGATAATTGAATCAAAGAGCTACATATATAGTTCTTGAAAGATGGTGTGGAAATATCAACATACAACTGGAAAATGTTCCATGTCTTTGCCATCATGAAATTCAAATCATAACTACAATGAGATACCATCTTATCCCACTTAGAATGTTATCCTCAAAAACCCAAAATGGTAAGGATGCAGAGTAAAGAAAATTCTTTAATATTTTTCTTATTGGAGTGTGTGTGTGAGTGTGTGTGTGAGTGTGTGTGTGAGTGTGTGTGTGAGTGTGTGCACTCTCTCTCTCTCTCTCTCTCTCTCTCTCTCTCTCTCTCTCTCTCTCTCTCTCTCTCTCTCTCTCTCTCTCACACACACACACACACACACACACACACATGTGCCCATGGAGGCCAGAAGGGGACATCAGATCCTTTGAAGCTAACGTTAAAGGCATTAATAAACCACTCACATTGATGTGGGTACTGGGATCTGAATTCTGGTTCTTTGATAGAGCAGTAAGTACTCTTAATGACAGAATCATCTCTCTGCCCCAAGGAATTCTTATTCACAGTTGGTGGGGCTATAAATTAGAATAAGTATTATGGAAAACACTATTGAGATTTCTCAAGCAACCTGAAAAAATATTATATGATTTTCAATTTTACTACTGAGTCTGTTTATATACAAAGATTAAGTCTGTGTATTAAAAAACCACTTAGACTTCCCTGTAAAGTGTAGTAAAATGGCCAAAATATGACATCATCCTTGATGCCCTTCAGTAGATGAACACAGGAAGAAAAGTGAGCCATATTCACCTGGCAGAATACAATTCTGCTCCAACAAGAATGAATTCTTGCCATTTGCATCAATATAAACCAGAAGCACAAAGACAAATTCCACTGCTTCTCCCTCATTAGTGAAAACAAGAATTAAGTTTTGCAAAACAGTCTCTTCATTAGGCACTGAGGAGGGCAGGGGCTAGGAATAGAGTTTATAAAGGGCACCACCAATATGCAGAGTGAAGGAATTGCTTTAGCTTTTAAAAGCACAGTTGTCACCCTATTGTTTACCTGGTTATTCCTGGCCTCTTTAGGCAGTTAGGACATGAATTTATTTTCAAGAAATTTCCCTTGCTAAACGACTTTCTGCATGATGAACACACAGGTTAAACAGACAGCTTTTCAAAAGAGGTCATCAAAGGATCATAGAACAGACCAATCAAGATACTTTGTAGGGATGAGTTTCCCAAAGGACTCCATATTCACCATGTCATTTTTATAGTCTTTCATACTACTAGTTTTCACTTATTGCTGTAAGACAGTGGCTCTAAATCTGTGGGTCATGACCCCTTTGGGGGTCCAATGACCCTTTCTTTCCCAGGGGTCATCTCAGACCCTTGGAAAGCACAGAAACTTACTCTACAATTCATAAGAGTAGCAAAGTTACAGTTATGAAGTAGCAAAAACATAATTTTATGGTTGGGGCTACCACAACATATGGAACTGTATTAAAGGGTTGCAGCATTAGGAAGGGTGAGAACCACTGCTATAGGATGCTGGTTTCCTAGGCCCCCACAGAAATGGGATATACATAGGATGTTACAATAGGGCAATAGTATGTTATTTAAAAACTCATTGATCCACTTACTCTTCAACAAATACTCTGATATAAATTGCACATGTACAACCTATATCCTCTCCCACAGAGGTAAGGGGCTATCATAGAAAACAAGGCAAAAGAGTTTAAGAGTCAGAGGTCAGGAAGCCTGGAGCAAAAGAGTGTCTTCTATTCATTAACTCACATTAGTTGTGGTTGCTTGCACAAGACCTGCACAAGATCAAGCCAATCAATAATTCTGGCATGGAGGGAAGAAGGGCTCATGAGGCTCTACCCCTAAAGGAGAAATTACTGACAGTTGGTGGTTGCTGGTGGCTGGGTAAAAAAGGGGCATTTTTCTTTCAGAGTTTGGCTATTGGTAGGTTGCCATATTCTGGTGGATGGCCCCACATCCATGAGTGTATGGGCAGTACAAATTGGTGGGTTAAATACATACAGATACAAATGTTTTTAAAGACATTGTTTGGATCACTGTAAGCCATTAAGTTAATTTCTAGATTTCTAAATATGTTTGTTAGGTTTTGTCAGTTTTCCATTTCTTTATGGAGAAGATAATTTTTAAAGTATTTTAAGACTGTATTGTAACTTATTTGATATAAGGTTTTTTGCTATATAACCCAATCTGGTCTGAAATTCCTAGGTCACATGATCCTCCTGCACCTCCCCCTTCTGAGTGCTGGGTCAAAAGTCACGTGCCACTATGTCTTGCTAATTTTATGGACGTTTTAAACCAAAAGTTTCACTGGGACCCCCTCCCCCTCTCTCTCTCTCTATATATATATATGTATATATATGTATATATATATATATATATATATATATATAAATTAAAATTTAATCCTCTTCACAATTTTGTGCAACAAACCACAAAACATCAAACCATTTTGAAATGTATAAAATTAAGACTTGGAAAAATGAGGTGATCAGCTCTGAAATAAAGTTAAGTGGAAAAAGATGGGCTTGAAACTTTGGTTTTTACTGAATTCACTCAATCCTACATGGTAGACCAATGTCTGGAACCTTAGGCCTCTTCTTCTGGGATCTGCCATGTCAGGATATGTAAGACAGCAGGTTACTACTTCTCTCCATTCAGATTCTGCCTACAGAAATGACAGAATCTGAGAACTAGGAGACTGGTGTCATTTAAGAGGCATATGCTGATGGCACTATCCTGTGTTTCCTGTGTAGGGGAAGATTCTTTCAAAGTAGGAGGGGACCACCTCATGTGGTGGCAGCATTCCATGAGTTCTTAGCATTTAAGACTGGCAAATCATTTGTGCTACCTTCTAACTCCTCAGTAAAACAAAAGCAGATAAGACAGTACCAAGTAGAAGAATGGGGACTGTTTTTTTACTTCTGTCAGCCATTTGGATAAAGATGGAGTCCCATTTTTCAAGTGAGCAATGGGACCAGGCCTAATCAGCACTCTCAGATTCACTCACAGGAAAACAATAACACACCCTGTGACTTGGAAGTTTGCAGGTTTATGTTGGCACTGCTTAGAATGCTAATGTGAAAACAATCTGCTCTCTGCTCTCAAATACTAACAAACACCAGTCACTCCTACTGACGGGTTTTAACCCAATAAGCATTTTGTTGAGCCCACAAGAATATTTTATTTTTAGAATATTTATATTATGTTAATCACTCACTTAGGAGCCATAAGTTGTTCAGCAAAGAACACATTGCTTCAAATTATGAGAGTAAACTCCCAAATCACTCACAGCCACTACCACCACCACCACCACCACCCAAACTGATACTCAGAAAGAGCAAGATTCATGCTAATGAACTTCAAGTGTCAGAGATACCTTGAAGCATACAACAAAATCTATGAAAACCCTCTCCTATGAAATGGCCCTAATGACAGAAGTGAGTTTGTACCTTGGGGTTTATGAACACTATAAACACTTAGCTGTAATTGGGAAGTCCCTCTCTAAGGTGGGTCCTTGTCCTGGGGCTGTTAGTGTCCAGGCCATGTGGGATTTAGAGTGCATTCCACAGAATAGCTCTGAACTTCTCAGCAGCTCATTTCATCTTCTGATTTTCCCTTAGAACTTGGTAGAGATGAACCTGGATCATCACTTAGGAAATATTGCTATCAATCATGTCAGCAGAGGCTTTCAGAGAACATACAGTGACATAGATGAAACTTGGGCATGGACAATGTCATAAATAGCACTAGATCTTAGGTATCTGTATAAACACTATTTGAAGAGGTTTTTGTTTTTAAAGTTAAGATCTTTTCCTCTCGTGTAAGCATGCATATAGAATTTTAACATAGGCATTAAAAAACAAGTAACTTACAGCTCATTTTAAGCATCAGTGAATAAAACAAAGTTAGACTACCTAGGGCATTACTTTTCTCTCTTCCATTCTGCCAAATATGAAAACTTGTTTATTTACAAGTATAAGTACCGCCTTTGCATTTAACTTTCACCAGTTCCATATGTACTAAACACCCACATAATAGTCAATAGAATTGACTAAAGAGCAAATACTTGACCGTAAGATAGATGAAGTCCTTTATGAGTTTATAGTCTTAAGAGAAGCAAGCAAGGAAGTAGTAACTTCATCTACTAGGATTGGTATGAACAGTATATAAAAGGTATCTGACAGCATAGACTACAGCAAGTGGTTCATAAGGGCCAAAAGAGAGGGGAGAAGCCAGGACAAACCCCTGGGATGAGATGAAAGATTAGACTCTTAGATATAATCTAGAAGGCTTAGCATTCTAAGGCAAGGTTCCCAAAGGAATGAAATGGCAATGTTTACAAGGGTCACTGTAAGTTGTGCAGTTGGCTGTGATGTGATATATAATTAGAAAGATCAGAAAAAATATACCAAGATGTTATCAGAATGGCTGGTCACCAAATGCCTCCTTTGTCTGTCTACGAAATAGGTCTTGTCCCAGGAGCTGTCCAAGGAGCTGTGGGATTTTGTGTGAAGAAGTTGGTGGCACCACAAGGCTGATTTTCATATGGAAAACTGTGGCTGCAGCAAGGGGACTTATTAGAGGCTTATGAAGGAGGGAGGTTATTGTATTTGTCAGTGTGAGATAATGAAGGCTGGTGCCTAAGAAGTACTTAGCATAGACACAAAAGGGATTAGCTAAAAGCAAATTAAGAAGAAATCCTTAGCATTTTGTGGTTGACCAGATGGTGCAATGAGGAATGGCAAAGCAAGGAGAGACAGGTATGGAACAAGTGGAGTCCTTAAGAGAAGACATCTGTTATGAAGAGGAAGTGTTACAATGAGTCTGAGGTGCACAAAATGACTTTAAAAAAATCTGAGAGTGGAGTTAAGGTTGACAGTTAACAACCCTGAGCATGAGAATTGTCCAGTAGAAATATATAGGAGATAAAAGACAGACTTGCTTTTCAAAGAAATGTCCACCAGCACACATACAATAAATTCATTTCCTACCCCAGGGGTCCTAACCTTTCATAAAGAATAAGAGAAATGACTGTAGCATGAGGTAGGTATTGGATTGAAGCTTATGATTCACAACCTAAGCAGACACCACCTGCTCCAGAAGAACCTGAAAAGTCTACCCAATTTTAAAATAGGAAAAAGAAATAAGGATGGCTTCCAGTCACCAGTACATCCTTCACCGTGGAATCCTACAAAGCACTCCCCTCCCCCACAACATTATAATCTCCCTGCCTCTGCTTTCTAGCCTAGACTCCTTCATCCTAGTACCCACAGATTGCACAACAACTACCTATTCCTCCAAAGGTTGGCATTTATCAGACATTCTGGAATTCTTGTATGATTATATAGAATAACCTTCCCAAGAAATTTGCATATCCAATATTCTATCACTTCAATGTATCAATTTAGGTCTAAAGTTTAGTGGGATGGTGCTCAGTCAAAGAAGACTTGATGGGCACAGAGTGATAAAGTATTTCCAGGAATTAGCTCTAGTCACTAGCAGGCTCATTTTCTAACTATAAAGCCATGGTATTTTAATTCAAAGAACCATTCAAAACACAAGAAGAGAAAGTGAGGTATGCTATTTTCTATTCTTATTGAAACTGAATTTCTTATTGAAGTATTCTCACTGAAATTTTGTTTAAATAACAATTACTTGTATTAATTAGTATAACAACTTGTGATTTCAAAATGGAAAAAAGGAAGACAAAGATGAAAAATAAAGTATCTTTTGGGGTTATTGTTAATGAAGTTTAGCCTTTCTTTTTAATGAATGATGGATTCTCCATCTGTGACTTAAGAAAGTACTATTTAAAAATTAACAATGGCATTAGTGACTGAATGTAGGCTTCACACACAGCAGGAAATCTCTCTACCACTACTTACTTTCCCATCTCTTAGAAGAACATTATTGTCTTTTGCACAATATTAATCCTGACACTCCATCAGCATGGGAGATCTCTCACTTTTGAGTGATTTCCTCAATATCTTTAAAAATGCAGAGAATAACTAACTGTGAGGTGCTAAGCCCAAACTGTTAGGGTCTATAACACAACCCTTGTACTTATGGCTCATGGAACTTCAGGTAAGAAGGGAGGGGAAGACTGGAGGAGCTAGAGGATCCGTCTATGTATGACAGAGAAGCTGCACCCCACAGCTTCAAAATATAACTGCCTACAGGAGACCTGGAAAACTGCTATTTGGGTAAAGGCCTGGATGTTGGGGGAAAGTTAGTTAGGTGAGGTTATGGGATAAAAGGGAAATGTTTGAGGAAGAGGGGTGTATGGAGAAGTACTTCTCATATAGTAAGTCAGGCTTTTATCTCACACACTTCTGTATAAAAGTTTGAAAAGGCATTGGATCATGGACACTTCAAATGATTTTACAAATGGTTTTACAGTCTAAGCTGGACAGTTCTCCTCAATGGATGTTCCACCAGGGCCTACTAGCACTGCCTCAAGTTCAGAAGGCTGATTTATTTAACCACCAGTTTTTGGAGCATCCTTCTTATAAAGCCATCTTGGTTTGAGGCTTCTCTGATTCCTTTTCTCCATCAAAAATTGTGTTTTACATGTCATAGTTGCTCCCTCAATGGATATCTACCCACACACCTACAGGACAGTAACTGTTACTTTTTTGGGGAATATCTGCAGTTCATAGGGAACCACTAAAGGCAATTTCCTTCCAGAAGCATGGTGGAGATACTGTGACTTGGGCATTGTGGAGGTCCACTCCAGGAATATTTAGAACAATTGAGTCTGTAATACCTACACTGTGAGGCACAACTATGCATGCTTTTGCTGAGTTGCTCCCTTGGGAATCACCAACTGCCTGGAATACACTCCAAAATAACATACTTAAGAACAAAGATTTCCATTTCCATTCTAAATGCAGCTGAGGGACGGAGTTGGGCTATGACTGAGGACCAATGCTGACAACATCTCCAGTAGATTGTATTCTTGCACACTTACAGAGCACAGTCTGAGTAGTTTCTTGCTTGATAAAGGATTTGAGATACCTATCTAAGTTTTAACTGTTGAACCACACAAAGGAATTGTTGAAACCTCCTTAAGCAGCTAAAACCTTGTTCCCAATTCACAGGAAATTTGGCCAAGGGAGATATTAAATAGAGTGGTGTCAGTAGTCAGAGTTGATGAAATGCAAGCACAGAGATGGTACCTATCAAAAAGGAAATTAGAATAAATGAATATTAAAATATTTAAATCTATAATAATGTGTTCAAAACACAGTTTCAAAGAACATTATCATTGGAAGTGAGAAACCCGCGCTAAGTCACTTACAGTCTTTTCCAAGCAACCTTCTCCCTTCCATTTCAACTCATTAGGGTAATATTAGCTTTGAGCGTAATGGTGTAATTTTAACTGTACTGTACACAAATTACTCTGGCTCTTTATGTGACAAGACTTAGCAATAATCCCTCTTGGTAGATCCTTAACAATTGTTATGAAGCAGGTTGGGGGTGGAGGGAGTGAAGTACTTTGAAATAAGAAACAAACAGGGGGGAAAGACAGGAGTTTATACTAACCCAGGGGGAAGAGAGGAACATTGTTATATTTGTTGGGGTAGGTGGCTATCTTCCCAAAGTTTTATATTACAAATAAATTTTTGCCATTTTTGCAATCATCTGAATTCTCTGAACCTCACTGAGTACAATGACATAAGACAAAGCCCCACAGAATTGATTTTCCCTTCTTCCTAGCTGATCATCTGAGGGACAGACATCTGGCACTAAGCTCAAATACAGGAGCATGCATACTCATGGAAGACACTTCTTTTAGTGTTGAAGGTAAAATTAATATCCACCACATACTATAGAACAAATGTATGCATTTTAGTACTTAGACAACAAAGCTTACCTTGCTTCTTTTTTGATAGAAAGAAATGGAGACATAGAAGCTATTCAGAAGGACATTTTAAGGAATAAATGATGAAACAAATGTGCCAGCTTACCACACATCAAGGACTTAGGAGACATCAGCTTTTATTATCATTATCATTATTAGCCATAAGGCAAATACAACATCCATCCTGCATTTCAAGAACACATCCATATACATCAGCATCTTTGAACCATCAACCCATCTGCTGAGACAGGCAGGCAAACTTCATTTATTCAGAAGGGGAAGTTAATTCAGCAAGTATAAGCTACTTGCTTAAGATCACATATAGGAAACACAGCCTTCTAAGTCCCAGTGACCCACATAGACTATTTTTATTGTGCTTAATGTTTAAAAATCTGGTCATTAAGTTATCCATTTATAAATATTTATTAAGAGTGTGCCTTATATTAGGTACTATTATTATGTCCAGGATACATAAAACCCAAGAAAAATATATTCTTCTCTAGGGCTAGGGAATTGAGGAAATTAATTAATAAAGTAAACTATTGTTATGGGGTTAATTCTGACCTTTTTTACAATTGAATGTTAAAGCCCTCACTCCTGGTACCTTGGAACTGGGTCTAGATAGAGGGACTTTAAGGACATGATTAAATCTATGGGTTCATTAAGGTGGGCTTTAGACTAGTCTAGACTAAGGTGGGCTTAGAACGGAAAACTCAGACACAAATGCACAGGTTTGCTAGTAGTGTAGGGGAAAGAACATGTAAGGACAGTGAGAAGATGTCAACTATCACACTAAGGAGAGAAGTCTTGGGACTAACTAAGTAGATTGACACCTCTCTTTCACGTTTCTGACCTTTAGAACTTCGAGATGATGAATGCCTGGTCTGGCATTTTGTTATAGCTGTTGTAGGCACCCAATACATCTAATGATAGCGGTTCATAAACACTTTGGGGGTAAAGTAGAGGAGAACATCAAGGGTTATGAGGAGCACTGGGGCACATGCTCAATTATCCAGTAGATCTTACTAGGAAGAGAAAATTTAAACATAGACTTGAAGAAAAGTATAGGAATTGGCTATGAAGACATTTGGGAAATGGGCTTCATCCAAGGGGTCTTCCCAAAATTAGATTGTGTAGGGCAGGTACACTGAGGGGAAACAAAGAAGGGAAGTTGTTATAGCATAGAGAGTACACTGAGAGAAACAATTTATCTAAAAAGGAAAGAATGGTCACTGGGTTATGAATAAAGTGACCTACCAGGTTAAAAACCATCACTTGGTTTCAGTTTAAAAACAGCTTCAGCCTATCATAATAGTTCAAGGGAGAAACAGTAAAGATGAATGGACAGTCCTTTGGGTTGGGGAGGGTGAAACCACTAGATTTCCCCAGTAATTGGATGTAGATTTACAAAGTAGAGTCAAGGATGACTCCTAGGATGATGAGCAGTGGAAAGGTGGAGTTGCTGTCTTCTGTGATGGGGAAACACTACAGCTAGACAGGGTGTGAAGAGGAAAAAGAAGAATTTAATTTTGCATGCATTGAGAGTCAAATATCAGATATTCAAATAGGGATGTCAAGAAATCAATCTAGTGTTGGAGTGTGACACTGGAATAAAGCACTCTGCCCTGTGCTGGGAATATTAGAGACTGTCATTAAGAGACAAGAAGAAAACAAAGACTTTAGTCTTGGGGAGGGGAACCCAGCTTTAGAAAATCTAGGAGAAGAATCAATCAGCAAAACCTAGAAACTGATGGCTGTTACTAATTCCAGTAAGATGGGCTCCAAATTTTGACCTGGTGACTGAGCATGAAAATCACTGGTTACTCAAAACAATCAAATAAAACCCACAAAGTTTTGAGGGTTGGTTTCTGGACCACTTGTTATGGGCTTATTAGAGGTAGGAATTAAAGATAATGTATAGAAGTTACTACACCAAGGAGCGTTCATTGCTTAAGAGAAGGAACAACAGAAGGAGACAGAATTGTTAGGGAGGATAGGTGGCAGGAGATGATTCAATATTTTCTTAAAAATTTTCAGTTGGTGTGTATGTTTCAACATGCAGATACATGTGTGTGCATGTGGAGGCCAGAAGACAACCTCAGGTATCAGGCTTCAGATGATATCTTCCTTGGTTCTCTGTCTCATTGTCCCGGAGCATGGCCAGTAGTCTACACTGGCTCCAGCAAGCTCCCATGGTCTACCTGTCTCCATGTCCTCAGCACTGGAATCACAAGGATGTGCCACTGTGTCTGGCTGTCTGATGTGGGTTCTGAGAACTGAAGTCAGGCTCTCACGATTTCAAGGGAAGACACACTTTACCAAGTGAACTATCCCCTTGAACCCCATCCAATTTCCTTAACAGAAAATGCCAGAAGTAACAGAATGCCTGTATTCCCATCCAAACAATCTGGGCCAGGATAAATAGATTATAAAAGAGAAATGAGGAGGGAACAGCTGGGCTAGTGTCCTTGAGGAGGACAGTGTGGATGTTTTTGTGTCCTGGACTAGTTGTCTAGAGAAAGGAGTACTGTTCCTTCTGGCTCCTATGTAACTGATTATATGAAGCTGGAAAGTTCTGGTTGTTCTCAATTTCTCTTCCAATGACGGATGAATAGTCAGTACTCCACAGAGAGCATGAGGAAGAGATGCTGAGGACTGAGAGAAGTTAAGAAGAGAGGGTAGAATTGTGCACTGTTTTTCCTTTCGCATAGCAAGACATCTACCAAACTGGGTGGCTTAAAGAACCAAATTCGATTGTCTTCCAGCTCTGGAATGCAGAAGCCAAGAGTTCAAGGTGCAGGCACAGTTGGTTTCTCCCAAGGGCTGTGAGAAGAATCTGTTCTAGGCCTTTCTTTCAGTGTCTGCCGGTTGCCTAGATAGTCTCAGCATTCCTTAGAGTCAGGAGCATTCCCTGCACATCCAGCTTTAATTCTGCATGATATTCTTTGAGAAGGCATGGCTGTGCACAGGTTTCCCCTACTATGGATTAGGACTCAGTGTGGTGATCTTAACATCATCAATCACATTTATCATTGACCCCACTCCTATAAAAATGTGACATTCTGAGTTACTAGTAGGTGGTCCTTCAAAATATTAATTTGGGAGGAAGAACACATCTACTTACAATAAATGATCAAAGCAGAATAGAATAGAATTTACCTGGAAATGGATGGTTAACATAGCAGTTGTTTTAATTTGGCCTAGAGAGACATTCAGAGCAATGATGTGAGTATAGGAGAAAATAGATGTGCACTTTAACCAGATCCAAGGGTTCAAGGACGCCTGAGAGTGAATGGTGATTAGGATTGGATAGGAAGGAAGAGAGGACTTGCAGGAGATAAGGGATACGAAATTTCAGACCAGTGAGTTGGGGTTGAAATGTGGTAGAAAGACAGTTGAGGGTGGTACTAGAGGAAGAAAGCTGGTAATTTAAGAAATGACAAGAGAGGGGAAAATTGGAATTGAAGGAAAATGAAATAAGATAGTGTTTGGTTAGTGCCAGTTTTGAAGTCCATGACCAGGATGTGAATGGCTGAGTTGGGAAGTGGAAAAGATCAGGGAAGAGCAAAAGCAGGTGCTGAGAGGGAGAGGCAGTGTGCATGCTGAAATGATACAGTCCTTATCCATCCATTTATTCACTCACTTATTGAAATATTTATGTGCTCCTAATAAGGGAGAATGGAGTTCTGTTGAATACAGGGCTGATAAAACCCAGCAAGAGAGTCACTGCTAAGCCCAACTGTGCTGGCCTGAGCTTTGAGTATGGCATTGCACTATACAGAACCATTGTCAAACAACAGCAACAACAAAAACAACAACAACCAACAAAATAGCAGAAAGTTAACTTTGAAAGTCTTCTGATACCACAAAAACAATTGACCCGGAGCAAAAGAAACCACTTCATCCCCCAAACACCTCTCACTGCTTGCTTTTGGAATTATGGTTATTATTTGGCCTCCTCAGTAGCTTCCATCCATTGTGGTGATATGTGTATTTCCTGGGGATTGTACACACTCCAAAATCTGAAGAGTAAGCAAAAATGGGGCTTCTGCTTAAACCCTTCACAGTTTATAGCCACATTTACATAACATTAAATAAGTCAACAAAGGCATCATTAGCTCCCATTAAAATATGAGCAAAGAAATTTAAAAGAACAAGACAGGCTAATTGGTAAGTAATGTTCTGTATCAGAAATTATGACTGTAAGATACCCCAGCTAATGAGAAGCCCCACAATAATGTTTACTACATATTTAAAAATTAAATGAAGGTGAATAAAAGTTAACAGAAGAGATTTTCCCCTTTGTAGATGCCACTGCATTTATTGTACAGTTAAAAAAATAACTGAAGGTTATTTTTGCCATCCATCTTGGCAAAAGATCTCTTTAGCATCTATATGATTTTTACCATTTCTACTCTCATTACAGTACAAATAGGAACGCCAAATCCAGGAGAGAAGGCAAGGATAGCAAAAAATTAGGGCAGTGAGTAGGTCTGCTTGCATCTCAGATTGTGAGCTGGTTTTTCTCTGATTTCTCTGTGAGGGCTTGAGTCAAACCTGAGTAAAGAAGAATGCTCTTTAAAGTCAACTAGGAGGATACCTGCTTGCTGTCAGGTGCACAGCAAGGGCAGCTGGGATAAGACTGAAAAAGAAATGATGATTCCTGGGTACCATTCTAGATCAGCTAAATCTAAATCCTGGGGAGGGGGCTGGGCATCTGATCCTTTGAAATGTTCCACCAATAGACAGCCAACGTTGTAACTATAGTCCTGGCCCATCCCTTGTCAAAGTAACAGCTACTATTTATTTACTGACTCCTGTATACCAGGTTCTCATATATGAACTCAGGCAGGCTATTTTATATTTAATAGTGTTTTTCTTTCCAATAACCGAGAGTATTTAGCAATACCTTACCCTATAGAGAGGCTACTCATTTTCAGTGGTCTGATATATGTCAAGAAATTGGACAGTATGTATTTAGTGGGAGATATGACAAGAAGGGTGATTGGCTGGCATTTAAGTGATCGAGAAATGTGAACATAAATTGAACCTATTTCAAGTGGTATCTTGTGGGGGGCATGTCTGGTATACATTTACAACTTTCTGGGACAACAGAAGATCCTATGGAAGGGCCATCTGTCTGTCTGCTTATGCCCCCCCGTGTGTGTGTGTGTATGTGTATGTGTGTATATGTGCACACGTGCACACGTGTGCATTTGCATGAACGTGTGTGTATGCATACATGTGAACATGTGTACTCATGCAAGTAAGAGAAGCAGAGGCTTTGACACTTTGGTTTTAGCCCAAGACAGCCAAAAACATTTGTGAACAGATGACATGATATGCATTCTCTCCTTACAATACTTGATATGTGTGATGGTTGATTTTCATTGTCAATAAGATGGAATTTAGAATCACCAAGGAAACACTCATCTGGTTGTATCTATGACAACTGCTCCAAGAAATGTGTAAAGACCCATTCTATATATAGGCAGCAGCATTAATGGCTTTGGGTCATCTGTCTTCAATGAAATAAAAATGAAAGAGCAAGCTAAGTACCAGCATTGATCTCTCCACTTTGTGACTGCAGATGAAGTGTGACCAGCTAGCTACCAAGCTTTCCTGCCACCAAGCTTTCCCACTCAGGATAGCTCATACCCTTAAACTATAAACCCTTCTTGCTTCGGGTCACTTTTGTCAGGTATCATGCCATACAAAAAAGAAAAGTAATTATTACAATAAGGCAAGATCTTCCAAATATAACACAGAAAAAGGGTCAATAAAAAGTACCTCATAGGCTGTACTGATGTCCTCTACACCCTACCCAAATCCAGAACTTGCCTTAAAGAGTCTATAATTAGTGGTGTGTAGAAAGAGATATTTTCTAGAAAGCACAGTGATCCAAGAGTTAATACTTTTCAATGTTACTGATGAGGAGGAATGTTCTTTTGTGTAGCCACTTCCTACAAACTGTGACACGCTCCTGGAGGTGGGGGAGGGTCTTCAGAAAACCTAGGAGAACAAAGAAATGTGGAAGGGCCCATGATCAATCAGGAAGAAATGTTTAGAAGTGATTGCAGCTATGGCCTGAGCTAGGCTGTGGAGTCGCGGCTTCGGAATTGTCTGAGATGGTAGAGCAGCCCACCTGTTTCTACACATTGTTTCCTTCTTACACTGTCCTTGCAACAGTTGGATTCCCAGTACACCTACTCACAAAGCAAGGAGAGGCCTCACCAATAAACAAATATAAATTGGCATGCTTGGGAATTGTATATAGCCCAGCGGACCGAGGAAAAAGCTTCTTTTACATTAGCCAGCTGTGCTTTGGAATAATACACAGACCTCTGTGAATCATTTCATGGTTTATAAAACAAAATTCTGTTTGCAATTGGCAAGTTAGCGAAATAAGTGTCCATGTTTGTTTTCACTTTCTATTTCTTCTGTTCATCCAGAGACTCACAACTGAAATCTTTGGGGTCCCCTTGGGGACCCATTAGACAGACCTAGATCTTGATTTTGATTGTCAAAGAGAAATGAAGCACAGAGCCCCAGACAGCCATTGGCCTCAGAGAATAAGAGGTAGAAAGGGGTGTGTTGATGTTGTTTCTGTCTTCACCAAGTGTATATAAGAAGGCTCTCAACCTCCAAAGGTGCCCATCGGACTGGATATAAACTCCCTGGGCCATCAACCTTTTTGTATACCAGGAGAATTCCAGGAATGACATTGAAGAAAAGCTTTAGTTTTTCCAAGAAATGATACTCTTATCACAATCTCATTTAGGATGTGTGCATCTCTCTCTCTCTCTCTCTGTCTCTCTCTCCCTCTCTCTCTCTCTCTCTCACCCCCTCTTTTGTGTGTGTGTGTGTGTGTGTGTGTGTGTGTGTGTGTGTGTATGCATGTGTGCGTGCGTGCGTGTGTGTGTATGGCACGCCTATTTGGCTTAATTCTATTTGGGTACTGGTTTTAGAGAGGGCAAAGTTTTGAGCTCACATCAGAGTCTCTGATCATTTGGAGGACCTAAGATAGCAAACACTAGGGTTCCATACTCAGGAATCGTAGTTCCTGAGTAGATTTTAAGGAAATACCTGAGAATTTTCATTTCATTGCAATTTCTAGCCCAGCTGTATTTAGCAAACACAGGATTCCTCAAACACCTTGGTTGGTCTGAGTGTACCTGTGGTTGGCCTGTGTGGTACCGTGTGTTTAGAGTTCTCTAGAAATTCTCTCGTTGCCCCACTCCCACCTCAAGCTACATATATCAGACTCCCAGGCCATTGCTCACACTTTCTACACCATAGGATCATCTACTTCCTTGTGTGGGATTCTTTCTCGAGAGACTATGGGCATTCTCATTCTTTGGCATATTGCAGAGTATTTCAAGTATTTAGCAACATTCACTAATTCAACGAAAGACTGAATCAGGATAGATCTCTGACCCAGGACATATTGGAAGTTCTTAGACTATTCACCTGGAAAGAAATACTATTTCTACTGACTGTCACATAATATAATAGCCAAGGCTTCTATTGTGAACTCTGTTTTGTACTGTCCATGAGTGTGGAGACCAGAGGTCAACCCCAGCTGTCGTTCCTTAGGAGTCGATTACCTTGTCCTTTTGAAAGCCATGATATTTTTCTTGACTCTGACTCATGGATTAAGCTCTGCTGCCTAGTCAGTAGGTTCTAGAATTCACCTGTTTTTATGTCAGCAGTGTCCATATGCTACCATGTCCATAAGTTTCTGGGAATCAAATTTAGATCCTCATGCTTGTGTGACAAGTGTTTTGTCATCACTGTGGTTTGTGGCAAGTGGTTTCTCCCAGCCCATTTTCATATTTTAGAGTATTCCTTATAAAATATTATATCTGACAGTTTCTTGTTTCAGACGTCCATAATGTCACCCAGATTCAGCTATCCCAGTCTTCTGGGTCTTTCCTAGTATAGCAGATACTTCTTCCTATGGCTGAGAATACAGCCTAACTAGAGGCAAACTTGTGTAGCACAAACTGTAGAATGACCATCTCTTTTACTGTTTAGTAATAGGAGTGATATTAACAGCAATAAAAATATTAAGTTTCCATTATGTTTAGGAATTATGCATGCTCCTTTCAATGTATCATTTCTGTCTTAGTAACTGCTGGCTGAGATGATACAGACAGTTAGTTGTACAACTAATCAAATACTTGGTAGAAAAAAAAAACATGATCCACTTCAATCTTCCGGCTCTGGAGGGGGTCCAGTCACCCTACATGCCACCTTGTTGTGTCTAGTTAAGTCTCTATGAAAGGAGAGAGACCCTGCTATTAGTCATCAGAGCAATGCTAAGAACTGAGAACTAGGGGCACGAGGTTTAGACTTCACCTTCACTTGCTCATTGCTGTAGTAGACTCTATCTGATCCTTTTTCATCTCCCAGGGAGGCAAAGATAATACTCTTGGGAAGAATATAATAAAACCCAGAAACTACCTGGTGAACCAAAATTGTTGCTATCAAACACCAAGAAGATGAGAAGGTGTCAAAAGACTGAGCCATGTTGGGGGTGACACATCTCTTTACTGAACCAAACAGTTATCGATGGATCTACATTATAGCCATTCCTACTGAACAGTTTGTAGTAACAGTGGCACCCACAGAGCAGTATTGAATGTTACCAGCAGGGACTGTCAATGGATGAGCAACAGCAGCAGCTCCCACACATTGGGCACTTGTTCCATGCCAGGCTCTGCTAAGTACTAATGACTGTCAAGCCATTCTCTCATAGGCCTTTTGATGCTCCAGGTAGTAAGCTACTGTGATTACTCCTCTTTCCTGGAAAAGGAAGCTGAGAATTGAGCTGAGTACATGGCTTCCCTCCTAGACAACACAGGGTTGGATAGGGCTTGAATTCTAAGGCATTTGACCCATAAGACATAGTCTTAACTTGAGGCTGTTTTGTTCTACGTGTCTCATTGCTCTGACAAGATGTTCAGATGGACTCCACGGGGTTCTTCTAGGGATATGGAGGATAGTTGGCAGTTATGAGGAGAAAATACACCCCATCGTAGTGGCCACAGTAAAGTCTACTGGAAGAACTCAGTTCCATTAGAAAAGGTGAAGTCGAGTAGTGAAAGCATAGCTCCATATTCAGAGAAGGTCTATACTTTTCTGAGTCAGCATCATGGATAACGGATACTCACATTTTTTTATAACAACTCTATGAGGCAGAAATGCTGCCATTTCGTGGCCATTGGTGGGATCCTGAGAGCAGCAGTAGTGATTGCCTATTTCAGATTCTTTAGCTAGATTAAGCCTGGACTGCAGACCCCAAGCTGGGTCTTCATAACTGAATAAAATTTTCACTCATGTCTTTGGTACTTTGTCTTATTGATTTTAAAAATTATATACAAATTTGAATACCATTGATAATAAAAGATGCAAATACAGATAAATAGGAAGAAATTGGGATAACTCCATCTATATACTAATACAAAATATTTTTCTATTTCACAGCACCAACCATGCATACATGTATGCATAAATCCATATTTGGCTTTTAAAGAAAGAGTAGTCATAAATATATATTTGTAGACTGCTTTCATATCCCTTATACTATGTTATGTTTCCATAGTTAAGCATGATTCTGTGCACAATATTTGGATGGTCATTCTACTACATGGTTTCAATCCCTTCAAGTTAAACTTGCAGGCCTTAGCACTCTTTGTATTTGATCTGCAAGGCCATTCTGAATATGGTTGAATAAATAAAACTAAAAGCAAAACAGAATGAAAACCAAAAGCTCCCTTCCCAGCAGTCTAGGCTAGACTAGTAACAACAAATCCCCTTCTCCCCTTGCTTTCCTGTTGTCCTAAATTCCATCTGGCCACAAGGCCACCAAGTGGGAATGGACTTTAAATTTCAGAGAGGCAATTAAAACTCAGTCTAAGCCAGAAACTCACAAAGGTTTCCTGTTGACTTCTTAGGGGCAGGGTTTTGTATATGGCAAGAAAAAGAAGAGGCTCATGTTACCTAGGCTGTGACCACTCTGATAAGGGAGAGGTCTGCAGTCTTAAGCAATTGCCCTAAGCCTTTGTAGTGGGTACGAGAAGGATCTCCCCTGCAGACTCAAACTCAGTCCAGAAGAGAGAAGTGCACCCAGCCATTGATGGAAGACCTTTCCCAAGATCTCGCCTTACCAGGCATTGTCACAGCATTAAATTGATAACTCTCTGGGTGTACATCCAGACTCCCCTTGCCGACCTAGGATGACATTTGTCATTAGCATACAAAATTCCTGCTCTGCAGGCTTGCCATCCTCTGCAGGATCAGATGAGGGTTTCTCTTTAGAAAATAAGAAACTGAGGAGGAAAAAGAGGCAGACTGAGGAGAGATCAGTGGGGTTAAGTGTGTTTGGGGAACATTCTAAATGAATTAGCTATGGATACTTGCTTAGCAGCATGTTGTGGCTTCTATTTCAAGGCATCATGTTCATCTATTCTCCATCTTTCTTTGTGTTGAGCCAGAGAATTATCAAGTAAAGAACTCTCCCTGCTTTGAACCCATGTCAACCATCAAAGACACACAGAGAGGCTGTGAAAGCAAGAGGAGGGTCAGGGAAGCTTAATAGCTCTGGGAACTCAGTCCTTCCTCTCCATGGAGCCACATTAATAGAACAGTTTGGTAACATCAAATGACTTTGATTCTGTTCCCTAAAACTGCTGTTTTGGCTTCTCCACCATCTTCAAACTATATTTCCTGTGGTAATTATCACACGTCCTTTATTTCCAGTGTCAGCTTATTTTCAAGGAAAAAAATACTCATGTAATTCAGGTAAAGGAGCCCAAATAGAACAATTTGTTATATTAAGCAAATACTTATTTGCATAATTCTGACTCTCATTTCTTTATTAGCTTAGCAGCAAAACTAATAGTAGTCAGTTCAGACAAGCCAGGTAAGCCCATGTGTCTTAGTGGGAAATAGAGAAGAGGGGATGGTGTTTTTAGCAACTAACCTTCTCCTCCAAGGCCAATGCCCAGGAGAATGTCAGGAATTTTCTCTATGATTCTACTTCTTCTATCATTTTCACTTCAAGGATTACATTTTATCCTAAAAATGTTGGGACGGGTGCCTGAAGAGATGATTGATGGATAAGGCACTTGCCATGCAAGCTTGAAAACTAGAGTTTTGATGGCCATCACAACATAAAAGTGAATGTTTAGAAGAGCTTGGTTGTTGTTTAACACAGCCCAGAGTCAGATATAGGAGAAACCCCTCAGGTCTGTTTTTGAAAGCTGGGTTGCTTGGGGTAAGTGACTTGGCTTTAGGGATCATCCTATTATCAACCTGTAAGATGAAAACCAGAGGAGTAGTGAGATGGCTCAATGGGAAAAGGCACCCGGCACCAAACATGATGACCTGTGCTCAGTACTTAGGACTCATGTCATGGAAGGAGAGACCCAGTTCTAGCAACCTGTCTTCTGACCTCTTGGGGCATCATACACACACACACACACACACACACACACACACACACACACACACCCCACAGTATGTTAATTATTCAGAGCTATCAGGCCTCTCCTTGAAGACAGTGTGTGTGTGTGTGTGTGTGTGTGTGTGTGTGTGTGTGTGTGTCTGTGTCTCTGTGTGTCTGTATTCATCAAGGTACCCAGAATGGCATTGCCAATCAATCAACATCATTGGCTACTGGTGGGAAGTATATGTAGTGTTTTGCAGGAATAAATGACTTTCCAGCTATGTTTAAAAGGGCCTCATCAGAAAGGAGAAGTCCAGGGACCTGGATGGGGAGGGAGTCACTGGGCAAGAGGTTCAAGGGGAAGGTGAGGAATACAGGAATCCATTTTAATTGCAATTTGAAACTACCATCTTGACCTCGCAAAGCACAGGCATGGTCTTCTGTCATCAGAGCCTCCATTAGTCACAAGTGGGCCAGGAAAGAAAGGAAATTTCTTTCCAATTATCTCCCAGCACACCAGGGGGATCTTTTCTCCTCCTCTGGAATCTTCTGCTAAGGTTACAGAGTTTATGGTTCCCATAATGCACATGTACAGTATCTATTTCACTTAATTCTCTATTAACACTTCCAGTTTCACTTACTGCAACACAGCTGGATAAAAAGAATTGAAATCAACCATCTATGGTGGAATTGGAATGTGGCTATTAGCAGTTTTATTTGCAAACCACCCTACTCTCACCTACCTTGTATCATGCTGTAAATTCCATTCAGCACACAATTATTAAATACAGCCTTGTGATACACACAGTTGCTGTGCTTTCCCAGGAAGTCTGCCCCTAATTCACATTTGCTGTACTCCAGCTGTTTATAAAACACTCTTGCTAAAAACATAAAAAAATAATTTTAATTTTCTATATTTTTTGGAGGGGGAAGGAGCTGAGATAGGGTCTCCTGTATGTATTCCAGGCTATCTCAAACTTTTTATGCTGCTGTGGATGACCTAGTGCTTCTGAATCTTCTTGCTTCATCTCCCCAGTGCTGAGATTACAGGCATGTACCACCATGCAAGTGATATGTAGTTCTTTGGAATGTGCTCCTAGCTTTGTACATGCTAGTTAAGCACTCTACCAACTAAGCTACTTCCCCAGTTCAAAGCTAATGGAAAAAATTAATTTTCAATATTACTATATCTTTACATCAAGATTTAAATATTACACTTTTGAAACTAAAGTGCAGAAGTTAGCAACATTTTTCTTTTATTGGATTTTAAGGTACTGGGATACCATTATCATCAAAGTCTTTTCAGTCTCACATGAGGAAGCGCCAGCAAAAGAAAGTTGCCTATTCTAGGGTGCTCTTCAAGAACCCCAAATAGAAACCCATATGGATATTTTTTAGGCATATACATCTATCATCACATCACATATGCTTCTGTCTATATAATAGATCCAAATTCTCGCATCTCAAGGAATGTAGGCTTTTTTCCGCTAAGCCCTCAGCCTGCAAATAGCAGAAAGAAAGAATGATATATGAAAAAAGGAAGGAAGGAAAGAAGGAAGGAAGGAAGGAAAAAAGGAAGGAAGGAAAGAAGGAAGAGTGGGTTGAATAGAGAGAGGGAGTGAAGAAGGAAGGAAAAGAAAAGAGAAAAGAAAAGACAAGACAGGAGAAAAGAAGAAAAGGAAGAGCCAGTCCATGTTATCCCACTGTTGCCTCTCAATCCAGGGTCTTGACTTGTCTGATTCTAGCTACTTGATCTCTTAGTTCAGTTTCTCCAGAGGAAGAGAGAGTTCTTCTGCCTGGCTTTCCATCACTCAAGTCTATCCCCCTTTTAACTAACGCTTTAGACCTATGTTGTAGTATACATGGGAAATATCTCTCATAGTCTCATGTATTGGAAGACTTGGTTCCCAGATGTTAGTGCTGCTGTTTGGAAAGTTTATGGAACTTGTAGGAGATGAAGTCTTGTTGGAGGAAATAAGTCACTGGGGGTGGGCTTTCAGGGTTTAAAGCCTGGCTCACTTCCTGTTCTTCCTCACTGCTTCCTGTGTGTGGATGAAAATGTGACCAGCCTTCAGCCTGCTTCTTGTTCTTGCTTTCCTTCCTTGCCTGCCTGCTGTCATGTCTTTCTGGCCATGTTTCCCTGTGACATTGTAAGCTACAATATACTTCTCCCCTACCATGTTTGTTTTGGGGGTAGTTTATCACAGCAACAGGACAGTAACTAATCCAGGCTTACCTCTCATTGATGTGTTTGTCTTAATGAAGTCAATGGATCAAAACTTCTATTTTCTAACTTTAAGGAAAGGGCATCTAACACCTTGTGAAACTACCTATAAATGAAGATTCTATTTTCTTTTTACAGATTAAAACTGGCATAACAGGGGTGGAGAGATGACTCAGCAGTTAAGAACACTGGCTGCTCTTCTAGAAGACCCAGGTTCAATTTCCAACACCCGTATGGTAGTGCACAACCATCTGTAACTCTGGTTCTGGGGGTACAGCACTCTTTTCTGTGTTTTACAGGTACTGCATGCAGCCTGTGGTGCATAGACAAATACTCATACACATAAAATAAATACAATATTAATTAAGAAAAAATTAAACAACTGGAATAACATGGTGTTTATTTATAAGACTTGCATCTCAAACAGGTTTAAAATCCTCTTATCTTTGCTAGTGTTGACTCATCACCAAATCTTTTAAGCAGGTATTGTCTACTTACTTCTTCTGTCAGAACAGGAATGCCAATGAAATTGCTACAACACTCACACAGAGCAAACACATTTCCCTTATATAACGGATAATTCCCATTTGAATCTAGTTTTATTTTGCAGAGACTGATAAAGGACTTCTACTACTGTTTAACTGCTCATGCAAAGTTACAATTGTCAAAACATGTACCATCCTATTTAGCTCTAATTCTGAAAGGTCCCTGGAATATCATTTTGGGGACTCTTCCTCTATGTTGGTGGCACAAATGTCCTGTGCATCTTTAATGGGTAGCTGAGTGCCCAGGGCTATTTCAGCTTCTCTTTTTATTAGGACAGAGTCTTTCACTTCCAATAAGTTTTCTTTCCTTGGCAGGAGGGAGAGACTAGGAGTACGGAGTTGGGGGTAAAATGGGATGGGACCAAAACCCCATTTTGAAATGGATGAGAGTTGGATACTCCCAAAATTCCAACAAGATTACACACATAAAGAAATCTCATCTGGTAAATATTACATTCTGTTTTCGTCTTCGCTTTAGTTTTTACACGACTTGACAGTTTATGGTATTGTGCCACATTTTAGAGCTAAGGTTTACAAACATCTGGCTGTGGGCAGCATTCCATTCTGCATGGCCCCCAGTGTCTCTGGGATAAAGTGTTTGCAACATACCAACTGAGGTGGAAAACACGAACTTTCCTAGAGAACAATGGGGTATGCAAGGCATACTAAGCTCTGGGCTCCTCTGGGGGACTCTGATGCAATTAACCCACTGACTTCCACCAGATGAACTTTGGAGTGCTAGGGATCACTGGGTTCCCTGGCTGAATGGCCAGTTGGTTGGCAGTATCCTTATTCTGTTGGAGAAATGAAGATTTCCCAAAGTATTTGTCAGAGCCATGGAGTAATGCCAATGTCTCATTCACTTCCACGACTCACACTTTCATCTTACTGTAATGTCCATCCATAGAATGTTCATGAAATACATAACAAAATCATTCATGTTAAAGCATGCAGAGAAATACACACACTTAATAAGAGCTACCAGAATCTATGCACATTTATTTATTGTTAATATTTCTATGCCATAGTAAGTAAGAAGAGAAGAATTATTTTAATATGGTCAGGTTTTGTGTTAAATTGCAAAAATGAATATACCATAGAAATGTACTTTTTCTTTCCTTTGTTTTGTTTAAGTACCATGATGGGATATTTGCGTTTTGTTTGAATCAAAAATAGTATCAGTATTTAAAGACTTGGTTTGGACTGCTATTTATGTAGTTTTTAGTTTTAAGACAGAGTCTCATGACCTTGAACTTCTGACAGTCTTGTGACCATATTCCAAATAGGAAGACTGTGATTTGTGCTACCATACCTATTTTATGTAGTGCTGAGTTTTGTAACTCAGAGACTTGTGTACATTCTCTAACCAAATGATTTCCTTCCTCAGTTACGATTGCTCTGCATAACATCTCGTTCTTAAAAAAAACCAAATAGTAGTTTATATCTCACATACAATATCCCCAAAGAGTTCTTATCTTTTCATGGAGAAGATGTCTGACCAAATCTGCAGTTATAACTCTGAAAGTTATTCATCTATGGTAGGGGATGAGAAGAGGTCCATAGACTATTAAGTAGGTCCGTTTAGTCCTTGCAACTGTTTGCAGACGCGTGTGTGTGTGTGTGTGTGTGTGTGTGTGTGTGTGTGTGTGTGTGTGTACTCACATTCACTATGCTAACCAATGGACCAGTAGCTTCTATCATATCTTCTAAGTTCATCATTAAACATAAAAGGTTAATATCCATTTATGTCAAAGAGAGTAAAGATAGCCAGAATATGAAAGAGGTTTACATGGAATTAAGAAGGCATCAGGGCTCCTGTCTAGCATGCCCTTTTCTCAACTCAATATTGGCCTTAATCTCCAGCCACTATGTATACAAATGCAATCTTTCTTCCCTTCCCTATGAAAATGTAACATGGGGTTTCTGATTGACCTGGAGAAGGTACACAACAGAATAAGGCCAGAAAACTACCAGGTGGAGAGTGGGGCTGTGTGATTTCTGAAACAACTGACCTGTGCTAGTGTCAGTATGTTGCTGGGTACAGAGCTGGCACACAGGAAGATGAGAAGCCTGGGCTTATGAGTAAAGCAGAAAGGGCCAAATTCTCATTCTGCTCCTTGAATAAAGTGGAAGCCTGGGCACGACAGTCAAAAGTCTTACAAGCTTCATTTATAAAATACGCACAACTGTATTGATTTCCTCATGGGTCAATTATCAGGATTAAATAGGGAAACAGAAAAGACAAGTGAATGGTTTGGCCTGTGGTACACAACAGGAGGTAAATAATTTGTACCTTCTCCTGGTTCTCTCACTGACTCCTCTGTCTGTGATCCCCCCCACCATTTTCTAGATAGGAAGGCTGATAATGGGAGGAGAAAAGAATGAGTCTGCAGTCACGTGGACTAAAACCTGCAGAATCTTAGCAACAAAAAACATTTCTCCAATGCCATGTACAACCCACTGATCTAAGGAAGGCAGATTTGGACAGCATATAAGAACCACAGCTATATAATTATAGTAATATGTATACACATATGTACATGTATACATGTACAAACAGCTACTATCAGTCTCATTGTTCATGTATATATATGAAGCTAAGTAAAAAATATCAAGGTGATATGATTTTTTTGAAGAGACAGACAAAAATGTGTATGCATCTATGCATGCGCACAGCATGTACATGCATGTGCATACATGTTCACATGTGGATGTATCATTCATTCTAGAATTGGAATAGCTTACTACTAACATAGCCACCTGACTACGGCATTTATAGAACTCAAACAATCAGTGATCTCCAGAGAGCATTGATCCTCTACATAACTCAAAGAAAGCTATAGTAGTGAGGAAACAACTGATGATAATTCTGGTGACGCGAAGAATATTAGTGGAGACCGGGCCTTAGTGAGTACATTGAAGATAAAGGTAAAGCCTACTTGCATAGAAAATGAATGACATACCCCATTGCAATCACAATGTTCCCTTGACAAATCCTGCAGACTCTTGCAAAGTGGGCCCTAGTTCTGTAGATGCTGGTATTTCAAATTCCTCTCATTGTCCCTCCTTATAGAAGACCTTTTCTGCCTTCCTCCAGTATTTTGTCATAAAGCCTTAAGCTCCCTCACTGAAGATTAAAAAAAATAGTACTGCTGATGATTTTCTCATCCCTAGTGCCTTCCTTTCTCATTACTCCCAAAAGAAACAACTTACACTTTCAAGAAAGGAGTGAAGGTGGGGAGGGATCCCCCAAAAGAGCCAAGTTAAGTCAATACTAATACCAAGGATGCAGCTCAACAACTCGTCAAGATCTCATGTGATAGAAAGAAAGTCTGGTGACCAGACTATAGTGGGTTAAAGTCCCGCTCTTATCTTTAAATGTCCAGACTGTGTTACCTAGAACATGTTATTTAGCTTTTTGGATCCAAAATTCCTTCCTTAAAAATAAGTATCACAACAAAACACTAAATGTATCATGAAGACTTAAACACTTACTAGGTAGGTAAAGAGCCTGGAAAGGTAGGAAAACAGTGGCTGACACGATTTGAGTAATTTCTTTCTTTTTTCTGTCATTTTAGTGTCATGCATCCTATCTCCATTTCCTGGCCATAAACAGGAAGACTCTAATCTCATTCCAAATGTTTTCTTCCTGCATCACACATTCTGGCCAAGACCTATTTTCCAAGCTTGTCTTTTGAAAGTTTCCTATCTGTAAACTGTCAACACAGGCCTGTGCAACATTAGCCAAGATCTGCCTTCTTGCAAGAACAAAGTCTAGGTCAGATCCAGAGAGATGACCTTTTCCACTGAGGATGCCAAAGGGCTCTGTATCTCCCATAAAACCCAGCCATCCATCCCTAGAAAAGACACAGTCAACATACTTAGATCACTTTTATTCTCATCTTGTTAGAACAGAATTTATTATTTCTTTCAATAATTGCCTTCTTTCTTTGAGCCCAGAACACAAGTCTCTATCAGCATTTAAAAATGTTTTTGGTTTTTTTTTTTTAATACAGGGTTTCTCTGTGTAGTTTTGGAGTCTGACCTGGAATTCTCTCTGTGAACCAGACTGGCCTTGAGCTCACAGAGACCCTCCTGCCTCTGCCTCCTGAATGCTGGGATTAAAGATGTGCACCACCACTGCCTGGTGCTTCTTAAATTTCTTAAAGTTTTAAGTTATATTTATCATTTTGCTCTTGTGCTTTTTGTATGTGTGTATGTGAGTGTGTGTGTGTGTGTGTGTGTGTGTGTGTATGCGCACATGTGTGTGTGCACACGCACGAGTGTGGTTGCGTGCATGTGCACATGCATGCGAGTAGGGGCACACATACAGAATAACATGCAGGAATCAGTTCTCCACTTTTACTACATGAACCCTGGGAATGGTACAGGTCTTCAGGATAGGTGGGAAGCACATTTATATACTGAACCATCGTGCTAATCCTTCTGACATTTTTTTTTTTTAATTAAGAGAAAATTCCATGTTTCTAGCAAATACTTTCTGATATTCAAATATTAATCCAAGACTATCATTCCCATTAAATGAGGTTATGTCTGGGATTGTATATGTGGTTAATAAGAACAAATAACTTCATCACCACAGGTAAAGTGAAAGTTGGTATTCTAAGGTAGAGGTTTACAGGTAATATGGAAGAATCTAGAATGACTACACCTCTCCTGACACTATTGCTGTGGAATCTACTATTGCTTTGATCATTACAGTGGCCACTTACACAATGCAACCATATGTATATTCTGGAACCTTCCCAGTCCTTTTTTCTGAGGTGTAGGCAAAGTACTTCTTTTAAACACAAACCTAATAGCAGGCCCCACATATTTAAAACCACTCAATGAATTCCCATCACTAAATGGACAAAGACTAAAATATTTAATGAGATTTGAAAGAACATTCTAGTACTTCTCTATTCCCTAGCCTACTGTGCTTCCTCATAACTTTTTTTTTCTGTTAGAGATGTGCTTCTCTCCTGTTACTTAGTATCACTTAGAGATGGTGCAGAACACAGACACAGGGCAGACTCTGTTGGAAGTTTTCTATTTTCTCTTACAGTTGTTTGCCATACTCATTTTCTACGTAGTATGTAGTGCTTATTTTACTTTGTAATTGCTGTATATAATAACTGGTGTAATTATTTTATTAATCTTTCACTAAACTATGAGCAAGGTCCTTAATAAGTTTTTTCATCACTCATCTCTAAGTCTGCTCAGGTCCAGAGACACAGGATGTTACTGACAACAGTTGTTCATAGCCAGTTCTAAGCAGTTCAGCAGCGAATTCCTAAGTGTTACAACAAACAAGACAGGCAGCATAATCCTTGATACACTAGTATGGAGAGGCAAAAGTTAAACAAGCTGCCTAGAAAGCTCCACAGCTAATACACTGAATATTTGGGGATTTGGTTTTCAACTCCAGGATCTGAACCATTGCAGCTAATCATTTCTCTGGAAGCAACGGACATTCATGTCATAATAAGCATCCAATGAGAAGTTAATTCATCAATGACTAATGATCAGAAGGATATTAAAATGACTCACTGGAAGGGATAAGACCCTAGAATTTGTTCAGATTGAAGAGGAAGCCACTAAAATATCAATTCCAACAGTAATAATGGAACCATCTTATAGTTCAATGTGGTTGTGGATATCAAAGCAGCCCCAAGAGCTGTGCTCCTTAGCCTGGAAGCTGTTTGGAAATACTCACCGGCAGCATCCCTGCTCCTGACTAAGCAAGAACAAGTTTAAATATAGATGAGTGCCGTGAAACTGCAGCTGCTGAGGCTGTAACAGGTGACAGTGTGCTTTCTGTGTGTGTCTAGGTAAGCACATTACAAAGCCTTTGAAAGTTGAGCCTGAGCCACAACTTCCCTTGAGTGTTTATCCCCAAGAGCTTTTAACGTGATGCTGCGGACCATTGTCATTTACTGAAGGATTTGTCTATTTGCTATGAATGTCAAGAGACTGAGAACTTGCCTATTTACCATGAATGTCAAGAGACTGACATTCATAAAGATGAACAAATACCTTTTACCTACAGACACTGTGCCTCTGAGGAGGTCATTTGGGGCTGATGGCAAGTGAACAGCATAGAAGAAACTCTTGGGGGAGTCTTTCATCCCAGAACAAGAGGGAAAATGGCAAACTAGGGATTTTTGCTGAGTGCAAATATTCCTGAAAGGATTTAACATTTGGAGAGTTACTTGCACAACACTTAGTCAACAAGGAGGACAGCGAACATTTACACAGACTAGAGCAAAACATAGGTCATCAAGTGGGATAAATAAGGAGGAGATGGGGCCTCTGTTCCTGGAGAGCTGATAATTTAGTGAGGAAGGTCAAATGCTCACCTTGACCAATCTTTCCAAAGCAACTAACACATCAGGGAAAAACAGTGTGTAAGCTACCTGGAACAGAGTATAAAGGAGAGTGGCCCAATTGCAGTGGGGCTACTGTGGATACTCACAGGTCACTGGGTATGCTGCTGAATAAGAACACAAAGTTGACTCTTCACAAGCAATTACAGATGGACTAAGTGCTAAAGCACAAGCAGCTTTGGTGCTAGAAATCCAGGTGGTTGGAGATGGAGGGGTGACTCTTAGAAAAGAGGAGGAGTGTTAGTGATAGGGCTAATGCTGGTGGGAGAGAAGTGAAGCAGAGAGGCTATAGTTCTGGTCACATGGAGAATCAATAATAATGTTAGGATCTATCTGAAGGTAAATATCCCTAATACTCTCTACTTATTAGACAGTCTCCCAAATTATGAAATATATATTGCATTTTGCCATAAGTGTACTATGTGTTAGCCTTAATTTCTATGTTTTATTTTTAATCCATCAATTGTTTATGTGTATGCTCACTCATACATGTGTGGGTGCACATATACATGTACAAAGTAAAGGGTAACCTCAGATATAAGTCCTTAGGAGTCACCGACATTAGTTTTGAGACACTATCTTTTGCTGGGACTACAGGTTGCTATTTCTAGGCTAGGCTGTGTATACCAGCAAATCCAAGGGATCCGCTTATTTCCATCTATCCAGGATTGACATTACAAGTGTGTATCACCATGTTGGCTTTTCATGTTAGTGGTATGGATGGAACTCTGGTCCTTCTGTTTATGTTTATGGTCTCTATACTTTAAAATTACAAATCTTAAAATTAAAAACTTAATGATTAGAATTTTAAGTGGCTTTAGTGCATGTTGTGAAGCCAAAAATGTACCCTAAAGGAAAAACTCAATGAATATTTGATGACTAAATTAGAATGTATAAATGAATATGTGTGTGTTGCCATGTATGAGAGAAAGATTGGAATAGAAAAAGTGATGAACCAGGAACAGAAAGTCTACAGTAGAATTTTGATGCAAAGGTGGGACATAAAATGACAAACCTAAGTCAAGAACAGAAAATGCATGAGCAAATGCATTATTAGAACTTCTGTCATGACTGCCATCATTAGCACTGACATGCCCAGTCTGGTTTACCCAACACTCACCATGTGCTTTATCCTATACTTTTTTTTTTTTGTATTGCAAGGTAGGTGGGATTTTTCTATTAATAAAACTTGGCATAAAACAAAAAACCAAAAAAAAAACAAAACAAACCTTTGTAGAGCACAATACAATCTAATTTCTTGAATTGAAAAAAAATTTATTCCTTTTAATATGGTCATTTTAAACATCTGCTACATGAAGTGAACTCTGTTCTCAAGTATACAGTGCAGTTGTGGTCCTGGACATAGAATCCACTCACCTTCTTATTCATTGTGAGCTTCATCTGATATAGACCTTTGCTTGGCTATTTGGGAGAGGAAAATGTTGGGCCTTTATTGTAACATTCTGAGCTACAAAATGTTGTTTTGTGGCACAGCAGATTTATGTGGAAGGCTTATTGGGAGAGGGGAGGGAAAGGAGAGGGTAACAAAAGAGGTCCCTAGAACCTAGGATGGGAGCAGTGGAAGAGAGGGAGACATGGAAGGGGTCTGCTTTTTATAAGGGTAGCACATGCACACTGGGAATGGCTGTGACTGATGATATATCCTGTCAGGACTGATGATATACCTGGACAGTGTGAATGTCTTAATACGGACAAGCACGTGCACACAAGGAGTGCTCTTACTGGCTGCAGTTGAAGACCCAAAGGGTGGGCCACTGTAATGCCTGATTGCTAACACAAAATGTCAATAATTCACTTCAGCACTAATCAGTAAATATGAGATAACTTTATGATTGCAATACTAATTATAGTTAGACCAAATATCTGTCTTTAGGAATCTTATATTCTACAGGAGTATAAGCAGATGAACAAATAAAAGGGCAATATAAATAGGAATGTCAGAATATGACAACCCTATCATGGAATGAGATCAAGTCATAGGTTAACCTTGACTATGAGTGTAGAGGTTACTTGCAGTGATCATGGAAGGCTTGTCCCCTAGGGGTGACCTGAGTGGTAAGATGAGCTAAGGAAGAGCACATCTGGCAAAGCATTTTCTCCCAAGAAGAAGAGGTATGAAGACCTTGATTTGGGAATAAAGCACAATGGGTTTAATAGTCAGTAACTCTCCAGAGTATTTGATTCTAGAGGATTAACAGAGTGAACCGAAGCACTGGGAGTTGGGAATAGTTAGGAAATAAACCAGAGAGGTCTTTTTAGTTGTGGAAGAATTTTTTTTGATATATGATGATTTTTTGCTCAACTTCTGAATCTGACGGGCATGATACTCCTTCTTCTTTAAGGCCTATAGATTTTTAAAGAAGAAGCAAGGAGGTCAGGGAAGTGGCCATTGTTTCTGACCAGGCACCAGGTGATGGTGGATGGACTGAAATGGTAAAAGTAGATCATGGAAAATGGAGAAGTATAAACCACATTTTAGGATAGAATTGCTGAAGCTTATAGAAGGAGTGGCTTTATGTCTAGAGAGGGAGAGAGGAATTGGGGTAGCTTATAGCTTTTTGACACAATAACTGTATGAATTAAGGACCATCTCAAAAATATTCTTAATTTTAAGTATGTTGAATAATTTAATAGGAAATACTTTTTAGAGTGAATAGTTTAGCCCTGGTTTTAAATATATAGAAACAATGTCTCCTTATGGCACCGATAATCTTTGGAAGGGATTTAACATTTTTAGTTAATTGTGTGTGTGTGTGTGTGTGTGTGTGTGTGTATGTGTGTATATGTGTAGTAAGCATGCCACAATGTGCCTGCAGAGATCAGAGAACAACTGTATAGAGTTCAGTTACTCTATATTTATAAGAGCTCCAGGGGTTGAACACAATTCACCAGGACTGAGCAGTAAGCTATCTCACCAGCCCCTCTAAATTCTCCAGGTGGGTTCTTTATGGTCACACTAGATTAGGAGTTGAAAAAGATTAGAAGTTTCATTTATCTAGAATATAAACATGTTGCATACAAAGGGAAGAATAATCACAGAACTTGTAAATTATTTAATAAAATCCTGGACCTTTGATTGCCAACACACAAAGACATGGAAGAAAATGTATTTATCATATGCACACACAAACACACACACACACGCACACACACAGAGCAGTCAAGGGTCAGGAGGCCTAAGCAGCCTGTAAACTATACCTTCGAAAACCGTGGTTTCAATTTCCCCAAATTCAAGACTGAAACAAATAAAAACAATCAAATTAGAAAATATGAACTATAATAAAGAAAAGCTAACATCTCCAAATACTGTAACTAAATCTATTCAAAACAAAGCTTTGGTAATTAGCAGCTGGCACTGAAGGCATCAGAAGATGCCTTCTCCAAGATTCCTACCAACCAATGTGGTAGTTAAAAATTACATACAATATATTCAAGTGTAAACTCGTTACTGAGAAGCGTGAGAACATCTAGTAGGCAGAGTTCTTGGCTTCTCCCCTCAAGAAAGCTGGGCAGCTCTGAAAAGCTAAAGTGGTTTCCCAAGTGACTGGGTCATATGGAGAATTACTTCAGCCTTAGCCCTCACTCTGTCTCTTCCACAAGCTAACACACAGTGAACTGAAGTCAGATTGCCTGAAGTGGTTCTGGAAGGACACAGAAGGAACCAAAACTTTGCATCTCCTTCATTCCTTTTCCATGGTTCTCAAACAGTTTACATGCAAATTGGGGAGATCAGGACCAAGGCAAACCACCTGATTCATTATGGTAGCAAGTAATCCTTGCTAAGTTTAAGGCAAGAGGCGTGTGTCTAGATGGAAGGTGTGTCTTTGTTATGAGACTCCTGCTGTACTTTGTCAAGAACAGTGTGAGGAAGCTGAATGGAACTCTCCGGTCCTCCCCTTTCTCTCATCTATGTCTTTGGGGGTGCTCCATCCTTCATTTTCTCTAATAAATATGGCTATATTTGGTCATTCCCAGGTTGTCTATATGTTCTCATTGAACATATTTAGTCCTAAATCCCAGCTCTATTCTCCTTTAGCCACAACAACAGATGTCCAGGGAGGAAAACTGTCCAATTCTATTTGTCTCGTGAAGAACATTGGTCCAATATTTCATGGCTGATGAAGATAAAGATACCTGTTACAGAAATGGCCTCCAGGTACTGTCTATGAAGAAGAATGAGAAGAGGGAGTTTTCAGAATAATGTAGGCCTATATGGTTCTATGACTAAAAGGAGACCTCAAGAAACCTATCACCCTATTAGAAAAGGAAGTCATCAAGAACAACTGAAGAATGAAGAAAGAATGGTTACTGAGGCTAATCTGGAATGGCTACACAGCAGAGGTGTTTGCACTCTCTCCGGTCAAGAGTTGTCTATATGATGATGTGTTAAGATGAAACAAATAGTAAATAAATGTTCCCTCATCAAAGTTTGCAAACTTTGTTCAAAGTCAGTTCTGAACTAATGGAACAAAATCTGCCTGAAGAAATAAAAACAGGTTTTAGGAATTATGATACAACTCAAGAGTACACAAAACCTTTATTGTTATTTGTTGAGTTTTAAAACCAGACCAACGCAACTTATTCCAATAATATTTTGATTGTGGTATTCTCTATAATTAACAAAGTGTTAAAAATACTTGATATTCTATGTATATGTGTATGTGGTTTTTATGTGTTTATGTGCTGCACAAGCATGCAGGATCCTAATACAATTCTCTTATTGAGGAAAAAAATGTGTGTGTGCGTGTATGTGTGTGCCTGTATGTGTCTGTGCATACCAAGACAGAACCAAGAACAATATCTTCCAAGACAGTGGTAATGGATATAAAGTTGAATGAATGTCACTGGTACAGAATACTTTAGATATCTAAGATTTGGTGACCCCCCCCCCTTTCCCCTGAAAATTTTAGCTATCAAAAAGACGAGAAAAAAGATTTTAGTATTTTTAGGCCAAAAAGTGTTTCTTGTCCTTTGGTTGCAAGCTTAGCCTTTAATGACTGGACTCTTCATTCCAAATCCTCAGCTATGAATATGTAACATGGAGTAACTTCAGGAAAGTCTGAAGGGATCACAGTGTGGGTGGGTGGGGGGTATTTTGAGAGAGGAATGACTGAATACAGGTGATATGAAGTAGGAAATGGAAAAATAAGGCAGGATGCCCAATTTGAGAAAGGGGAAGGGGGTCAATATAGAATGAGAAGGAGGGGTAGGGGCAAATAACACCATTTTTTTTTTTTTTCGTAAAGACTCAAGGAATCCATTTAATGAGCCACATTGTTGGTTGCCCAATACACAATGGTCAGCCTTGAAACCATTTATACAAGAATGGACTAAGCAGGTTGCATATTTGTGTATGTGTGTATGTATGTGTACACATACATATATATAATGTGCATGTAGTAATCATAATCAAAGGAAAGAGTGTTATCAATTTGAGAATTACCAACTTGAGAGGGAGGATTGCTAGGAGGGGATGAAGGGAGAAAAGAAATTGAGAAAGTGATATAATTATTTCAAGTTTAAAAAGAGAAAATTCAAGAAACTATTTCTATAATTTTTTAAGAATCTTATATATATTATTAAGTAACATTCGTTTTTGATTCATAGTTAAGAGAAAATGCATTCTGAAGCATGTAAACATATTTGTTTTCTTCTCAAATCTCATAAAGACCTTTCCCAACATATTTTCTAAATTACTCACATAATTTTGGTAACTTTTTATTCCTCTAGTGACATTCAGCTTTTTTTTTTTTTTAAAAAAAATCTTTATGAGTATGTCTATAAAAAGACATTCAAATACCTGACTCTACAGCATGATCAATCACTTTTACAAACTACTTTATGAACAACACCTTAAATTTTGATTAGGGACTAGTCTGCCTTTTCTAAGGTTATTCTTAAAAACCAACAGCAACAGCAACCATTGACTTATAGATACACAGATATTTGTCTCTCCCACAACATTTTTTCCCTTTGACTCTTTACTAGACTGTGATAACCTCTATTACTTAGGTTATATGATGCTGTAGTTGAATAATTTCTAATCACAAATCAACAGCATTACAGCTGATAAGAGAAAAATGTCTAGCTTGGATAAAAATTAAACCATTCAAAAGCGACATCTCAGTCCCTACTACTCTGCTAGTTTCTTAACACACTACCAACTAGAATTATAAGAGAACAGGATGCAGATCTGGCAAATTTGCACTAGCTGGTTTCTCCTCCTATCAGGTATCCAAACCCAGGTTGTCAGGCTTGGCAGCAAGTGCCGCTATACACACTTAACCATCATGCTGGGACTAGATCTGGTAAGTTTTAATGAAAAGAAAGCAAAAGGAAAAAGGCCCTAGAGGCCCATTCCAATTGGTGGCTCTCTGAAGGACCCAGGATACATCTCAGCATTGAAAAGAACACACCATAGAGAAGTGAAAAGCCTGCTAACTCATCTAATTTACAATGCGTGTATGTGTGAGAACACATGCATACGCACATGTGGGTATATACGCTAGAAGCTGATGCCAGCTGTCTTCCTTGATAACTACCCACCTTATTTTATTTTAGTTTTCTGAGACAGGTTTTCCACTGAACCCAAGACTCACTGACTTTCTAAACTGGCTTTCCAGTGAGTCCTATGACCTTGCTCTGTCACTTCCTCCCATACCTGGGTTTACAGGTATGCATGGCCATGTCAGGATTTTAATGTGAGCCCTAGAGATCTGAACCAGGTTCACAGGCTTGTGCTTAACACTTGACTCACTGAGAGTATCCTCATCCCTACTTTATGAATTTTTAAGGATCTTTCTACTGTCCATTTTTTTCTTCAAATAAATGTACCCAACAATTACTGATTGAGCCCATCTGTACATGACAATCATTCCTGGCAGCAGGGTGAGACATAAATTCAGTTTGGTGGCTGAGAATAGTTCACTTCTCCTATCTTTGAGTTGCCTCCTGTCCTAGAGAAGCATGTGCTATAACTAAAACAGCAGGCACATTTTTAGGCCAAGTTCATATTTCTTGAGGATGCTCTAATTCTGGAGGCAGCCAGCAGCTAAATGTTCAGCACTTGGATGCTGATTCATTTGAGATCTTTGTGTATAAAAGTCAAGGTTTCTCTTGAGAAGAGCAGTCTCAGATCCCAGCTGTTGAGGTCAAACCCATACAGATTAAGGGGGTCCACTTCCCTCTTTTTGGTTGAAGCTCTGTGAGCATGGTGCCGAAGTGGGGGTGCAGATGATGGAGCTGAAGCCTCCAAAGTTCTTCTTTTCTCTTGGTCATAAAACTGACTCACATTCCCAATGGTTCAGGACTTGAAACCCTGACATGAACAATTAAGTTCTGTATTTATATTCCTAGCAATTTCATCTTGTCATTTGTGGTTTTCTTCAGATTACAAAACAATTAAATGAAGAATTTGGCAAAGAAATCGAACCAGATGCAAGTTTCTTGTCCCCCTCCCCCATGTTCCCTTTTAATGGCAGGAAAAAGAATGTAATTTAAGTCTTCCCAGCTCTTCAGCTGTGGAACAGCTGAACAGGCATCTTGCAGGAGAAAGTGTCTCTTTCACTAAAGAGTGTGATGTAGTGTTTTATCTGCAATGTTGAAGAGGAAAGCCCTTGAAGTACTGAATTCCCTAAGAGAAATGAAACACATGCAGACGCCAAGCACAGCATTTATTATCCTGACACTGCGATTTAGTCCACAAAAGGCACAAAAATTGTCATTGCTGGTCTACCTTTGATAGTCACACACAAAGTGTATTCTTTCAAAATGCAATAAACCTGTAAGCTAATTCTCAAGCACAAACTAATCTCTCATATCTGAACTGGCCTCATGGATGCCAGATGACTTAATATTACCCCATCAATGTATTTGAACTCTCCAAATTTTAATTATTCTACAGCTGAGTAGTATGCAAGATCAGATACATTTTATATGCCTCACACTCTTTTTACACACCTCATCAGCCAGGTAGAGAACTTACTTTGATAGGTAAGTTTGGTATCAGCACAAACTCATTACATCTCTTTAGAAGTCATTCAGTGTATAGTATTACCAAGGGATACGGTAGGCTCTTATGCAACCTCAAAGGATAAATTCCATACTGCTGTGAAGTAGAACATCTCCAAACTCTCTAACCTTGTGTGCAAGTGCAAGAAATACAAAGACTAGTTTGGTATACAAACACACACCTACACCCCCACACCCCCCATGCACACATAAGGGATAAGTGGGAAGTAGCATCAAATTCCTATGGGTTGTTGTGAGTTAATGCATGGAGAGTTCTCCTGGAACAGCTTTCAACAGAGAGGATAAATACAGGTGTGTGTGTGTGTGTGTGTGTGTGTGTGTGTGTGTGTGTGTGTGTGCATATTAAAGGAAAAATATATTGCATTCTTTTAAAATTTTTCCTTTTGATTTAAATTATGTATATATACTATGTGTTTCTGTATGTGAGCATTTGCATATAACTGCAGTTGCCGCGAGAAGTCCAGAAGAGGTATTAGGTCTAATGGAGTTGAAGTTAAAGGTGGTTGTGAAACCCCTATCCTCATCCCAAGGACTATAAGTGCTGGAAACCAAACTCTGATTCTCTGCTAAAGCATAAATTCTATTAACTGCTGAGCCATCGCTCTATCCTTTCATAACATTCTTTATGAAATGCCATGTCTATACACATACATATATGCATGCATATATATATGCACCCTTGAAATAATTATGTCTATATAATCTATGTATTGATCTACCAACTGTCCTACCTATTGCTGAGAACTGATTCTACAGAGCTTTCCTTACATTTTATGACAATAACCCAGTAATACACACACACACACACACACACACGCATCTGTATTAAAAGATGAGTTCAAGCATTGTGACACATTTTATCCTATACTATGCAGTAGATAGGCTCTCTGCATAATGATGTCCTATGCTGACATACACTGAGGAAGAACATTTTCACTTTTTTTTATGATCAATACCAGGAAAAAGGCTAGCGGTACAAGAAACACTATTTGCTTAAGAGTGGTTCCACTTTTATTATATTTAACCTTAACACACACACACACACACACACACACACACACACACACACACACACACTTAGAACAAAGAAATAAGCTTTGGTACTCTTACCTCACCTAAGTAAGGCACAGCACATGACTCAACAGTTCCCAACACTGGCTGGGAAATGGACTCGCCATGGGAGCTAGAATAAGTTCTATTCTCTATAGTATACAGTCTCATCTTTGGAAAAATAGATGGAATAATATTGTCTATATAACTTTTGGGGATTCTTTGTGGGGTTATTGTGAGACAATGTATGTATGGATACTGCACCGAAGCAGTTCTGGGCAGAAGACAAGCATAGTGGGAGAGCTGTCTGTCACAGATATGAAAGATCATGTTAGCCGTAGCCCTCTTGCCTCTGATGACTTGTGGTATTTGTGGTCATTCCTCCTGTGCTCTCCAGATTTAAAGTCAATGATTGCTCTACTCAGCTCTCACATATTCCCTGGAATTTGTAATATTCCTTTTATACTTCATTTTCCTTTCCCAGATTGAATGCCTCTTATTTAAAACAAAACCACATTTTCCCTATAAAAATAATGCATGATCCAGATCTAAAATTTACCAAATTCAGATAAACATATACATATATTGTATACTGTTTTACTCCTAAGTGATTATATCTTTTTCAAGTTTGTGTTTGTCTGTTTGCTGTGCATGCTGCTTGTTTCCCATAGCAGCCATCATGGATACGCTCAAAACATATCCAGGTCTGAGGTTGGGAAAAGTTTACAGAGAAATATTTGCAGGGAAGAGGCTGTGACTAAGGTTTTGCCATCAACATGGTAATTCTGAGCATCTCTGAGCCACCATGGGCCAACACGGGTGCCCCCTAACAAGGGTGAAGATAGTATCCAAGTCAATTGCCCCAGCTCTGTCTGGCATGTACCACAACTGGAGTTGCAGGAGGTGATGAGCTCTTGTAGAAGGAGATCTCTTGTCTTGAGATGTGAAGAAAACAACTGAATCACAGTAACTGTCATGCCTCATCACCAAGTCAGCATTTGCAGTGGTCAAACTGGGTCTGTTATTCTTGGCATGGACAAACTAAACTTGTGTCACTCATGGAGCAGACATCCCTCAAATTGGAAACACTGGGACAGGCAATTTCTCTGATGTTTTGGTTTCAACAGGACTGATCTGTAATTATTTCTCCAAACAAAAAGAAAGTGTTTGACAGGGACATGTAGAGACCTAAAACAACTTTCTTATAGGAAACACATGGTTCTTCTCCGAATTAAAACACACATTATGCTAATAAGAGGCCACTCAGCAAGTGGAATTTGTTAGTAATTTGTTGGGGGGAGGTGATCCCAAGGTAAGAGACAACTGACTTTTGTTAGCTGTCCTGAACAGATGCCAAGAGAGCCAAGCTCAACAACTCTGTCCTTAAAATGACCCTATTTTACACACGAGGAAGCATCTTAGGGCCCCCAGGCATAGTACAACATTGAGCTTTAGAAGACACAATCAAAACGAATTTATGCTTGGCACTAGCACCTTCTCACCTAGGCTCTGAATTGGATCACACATCTTCAGATAGGCTTGAAGGCAAGCAGGGACCTGTATTATCTCCTTGTCATCTCAACCCATCTCCTGGCTTAAGAACATCACGGCAAGACCTTTTTCAGCTCTCTCTCTCTCTCTCTCTCTCTCTCTCTCTCTCTCTCTCTCTCTCTCTCCCTCTCTCTCTCTCTCTCTCTCTCTCTCTCTCTCTCTCTCTCTCTCTCTCTCTCTCTCTCTCCCCTCCCCAATCTTTACAACCTACCACCATATCTCACCAAGAAAAGAAAGATAAACTACTCATCCACATTGATGGACACTGGAACTGGAGATGCTCATCTCTGGAAATGAAGTTATTCTGGAAGCACAGAGGCTATTAGAAGGAGGGGCTCACAGTGAGACATCCTTGTTCTTAGTACTTCAGATCTTACAATAAACTTACAAATCCTCCAGTGTTTTAGGCGTGCACTTCAGGGCTGACTTTGTTCATCAGCGGGTGCATAGACACCAATGCCAGAGAATAGTCTGCCAGTGTTCTACTTGATTGCTTGTTTTTTTTTTTTTTAAATACAACTCAAGGGGAGTCATGCCAAGATTCCCCAATCTATCACTCACATGCATCAGGTCCTATCACCATTCCCCGTGGCAGGAATTGACCTCTACATCTTGTTGACTTCTTTCCAAGCATTTTTTTCTCCAAGGCTTTACTGTCTTGTCATGGCTAACATACCCAAGATCACAAAGGACTCAGAATGGGTTGTTTTAAGATATGTGCTTGATTTTCTTCATCTTTATTAAAGGGAACATTCCCTGTCTTGTTACATCTTCCTTCGTTAGTTTCCAGACAATGTTGAGGTTCCATTCTTACAAGTGTCATTCTTGGATCAGCCATACTGACACTGAGCACATACTAGCTCTGCATTCAAATGTAATGCAGGGGACTGGGCAGGGACCAAGTTGACTCTCTCAGTCAAACTGTCTATACCTAAAATATTAATTATTAATTCTTGGATGGTCTTCATATATTCTAATGTTTTAAAAAGCTTTCTAATTTGTATCTATCTTTTCTCATCTGAAAAGGGTAATTTAGAAAACAGAAAACACATTATATGCATGAACACACACACAAACACACACCAACATGAAGGCATGCACATACATGCATGAACATATGACAAACCCTTCCACACACACAAATCCAAAAAATAAAGCCAACATATATATATTTACACACACACACACACACACACACACACACACACACACACACACACACTACCCTCGAGAATGGAGATCTAAGAAAGGATGTGGGAAATCCAGGTACCCAGCAGTAGCAGATACCAAGAAAATGGCAGCAAAGCAGTTCTCAGCATCACTGGTCCTTCACCCACAGACACTTTGGCGAGTCTAGTGTTTGTGGTTTTCAAGGAGGAAGCACAACTCACATCTGGTAAAAGGAAGCCAGGGTGCTGCCTAGTACCCTTTGTTGCTCAGAGTAGATCTTCCCAACAAGGTGTCATCTGGCCTTGAAGCATCAGAAGGACCAAGACTGAAAAACCCTGCCCTAGAGCACTGAGGAAGAGGTATGGGTATGAGGGTGGCTGAGCATGTAGAGTCAGAGCTAAAATTAAATAATAATAAATAAATAAATCACCAGAGCTGTCTTGGCTTGGAAATACATGCTTTCCAAAGACTGTGCCCTTTAATGCAGGCAACAAATGCTCATAGTAAACATTATATTATGGATAAATAAACTGAGGTTAAGTAATATATATGTGCTTAAGGTCAGGGTTTATGAATAGTAACACTGGCACTTGAACCTAAGGTCATTTAACCCATTAACCATTACCACAAACTTTGCATTTATCAGAGCTAACAAGCTCTTCTTTTCAATTAACAAAATTAAGGGCAGCATGTCAGGGCATTCAAAAATGTGGGAAAGTTAAAGCAAGCACCAAAGGCGCTGAGATGGGAAGTGAGGAACAGACTCATAAAAAAAGATGCCTGGGATAAGAAACAAGCAGGCACACAGTGACTGAAGGGGGGGGGGGGCTCCCAGTTGGCTTTGGTTTTCAGAGGGAAAGAAATCCCAAAGTGAAAAAGAAATTGCAATGACCAGTTCTTCAGCACCATTTAATACTCCCAGATTGAAGGACTGAAAAAGACATCATCTAAGAGTCTCATCAACAGACACTTTTCTGTATCCTCAGGGACATCACTATAATAAATAATAGGGCTGTTGGCTCAGGATTTCTCAGTGCAAGAATCCAGAAGAGTTGGTTATGAATGATGGTTTTAAAATTCCCACACATACATATAATGAGGATTAAAGATCTCAATAATTAAAGCTACAAAAATTGAAAAAGGTTGAAGGCAACACACAAAAGTGAAAATACATCCTGTGTTCAGGGAAATATTGTTAAAATGCCTACACCTCAGGTTCAGCACAATTACTATTAAAGTACACAATGGCATTGTTCACAGAAATAAATCATCAAACAACCATGCATTTGTAAGGAGCCACAAAAGATCCTGAATAGCCAAAGCAACCCTGAGCATCATAAGCAAAACTGAAACATACCTGCCCTCAAAACATACCACAAAACTATAGTAACCAAAACAGCATGTGTGGGCACTAAAACAGTTACTGAGACTGAAGTAGCAAAATGAAGAGACTCCAGGTAAGTCCACATGTTTACAGAAAACATGTGTTTTACAAAAGCATGAGAATACACATTGGAGAAAGTGTTGCTTCTTTAACAAATGGCCTGGGGAAATTGCATTCACCTCTCTATAAGTAGGTATGTGTATCTCCATGAATTTGTAGAAAAATGCAAACTAATCAATAATTTTCATCAGAAATAAAAATCAATTCAAAATAAAGCAAAGGCGTAATCTAGAAGCTTTAACATATACTACAAAAATAGGGAACATTGAGAAGTTGCTATGGGCAAACAATTTTGTTTTTTGGAGAAGACCTCCAAACCATGATTACATCAAAGTAAAATCCTGAAGAAGCTAAAAACTACTTTTCTGAATAGGGATTAATATCCAGGTTAATACTCAGACAGTTGAGCCACCCCAAAACCCAATAACTAACAAGAATAGAAAATGCCAACAAAGGATCTGGGTAGACATTACTTAAAGAAAGATCTATAAATGGCTAACAAATATATAAAATAAACCATTGAGAATTATTAAAAGCAAAAGTAAATACAAATTAAAGTGAAAATCATTAATAGGCATCATAATGTAAAACCACAGTGAGATTATCTATAGTTACAATGATGCTACTACAGATAAAAATCAAGGACCAGAGAGACTTTGGAAGACAGATGCCTATCTTTTTTTTTTTTTTTTAATAATATAATTTAAAATTTTTACATGTCGATCCCAGTTTCCTCTCCCTCCCTCCCTCCCTCCCTCTCACCGTTCTTCCCTCCCTCCTTCCTACCCTCCCTCTTACTCTCTTTCCCCTGTGACATGCACCCTGACCACCCTCCCCTCCCATCCCCCCACCCCCATTCCACTTGTAGGGCTATGCTATCCAGGTTGGGTCATGTAAATCTGTCAAGTCATTTCAAGTAGGGACTAGGACTTCTCTCATGTCTCTAGGTTAAGGGGGTATCTCTCCATGGGGGATATGTCCGCAAGGTCCTTTTGTGCACCAGGAATAGATCCTGTTTCTACTGTCTGAGGTTCCCCCAGACTGCACATTCCTTCTAGCTGAGACCCATATTCAGGGGGTCTGAGTCAGTCCCATGCTGGATTCCCAGCTATCAGTCAGGCATTAGCTCCTCCTTGTTCAGGTCAGCTGTCTTTGTGTGTTTCTGCAACCTGGTCTTGTCCCCTCTCTCTGCATCTGGATTCTAGTTCGACTCAGTGTTTAGTTATGGGTTTTGCTTCTGTTTCTAACAGGTACTAGATGAGGGCTCCACGATGGTGGCTAAGTTAGTTGATGATCTCACTATCAGGGAAGGGCATTTATGGTAGCCTTTCCACAGTTGCTCAATGTTAGTTGGAGTCAGTCTTGTAGGTCTCTAGACATTTCTTTAGGTTCAGTTTTCTCTTCAAACCATTAATGGCTTCCTCTTTTATGTTCTCTCTCTCTCTCTCTCTCTCTCTCTCTCTCTCTCTCTCTCTCTCTCTCTCTCTTTTCTGTCTTCTATTCCTACCATGACTCAATCTACCTAGTCGCATGTGCTTTCCTCTCCTCTCCTCTTTCTCCTAGTTCTCTCTCCATTACCATTTCCCATGTGCTCTGGGGGATTTGTTGCTTCCCCCTTTTGTGAGGGACGATATATGAATCTCTTAGAATACACCTTGTACCCCAGTTCCTCTGGTGGATGGAATTTGAAGAAACCATCCTGAATGAGGTAACACAGTCACAAAAAGAGGAATGGGTATGTACTCACTCATATATGGATTTTAGACCTAGAGCAAAGGATCACCAGACTCCTATCTTATACCCTATTTATGGGTGCGTGTATACGTGAGTGTGGTCAAGCTGGAGAGTCAGCTCTATGGTAAGGATTTGCTTTTGGATCCTCAGCACCCACAAAAAACAATCAGGTATGGCAGTATGTGTTGATAAGCCCAGATTTGTGGGGCAGAGACCGGCAGATCCCAGGAGCTCACTGGCTAGCCAGTCTGGCAAAAATGATGAGATTTTCTGATTCAGTGGGAGAACTTGTTTCAAGATAGCCCCAGAATAAAAGGAGGACGTCCATCATCCTGCTCTGGACTCTGCATGTATATGCAGAGCATGTGTACCACACACTCATGTGCATGTAAAACACACACAACTCATTATTGTGATTGTTATAGAAATAGTGTATGAGGCAGAACAAATTAAAAAAAAAAAGAACTACTTCATGATCTATCAATTCCATTGTGGTGTGTGTCTGTCCAATGAAACTAAACCAGGATGTTGAGGAGGCACCTCACTCCATGCTTATTGCACAGGAGCCAAGATGCTAACCAAGCAAGACAAGCTCAAAAGAACAACTGCTGGCTGGCCATTCTCACTCAGGTGGAAACTGGGTGCATTGATCTAATAAAAATGAGAGCCGAACAGTGATTATTAGCAGCTGGGGAGGATAAGAAGTTAGGCAATGCTTAGTATGCTTATCAGATACAACATGGACAGGTTTTATTCATCAATGAAAAATAAAGGTGATATTTAAAGTGATGGAGAGGCTTAAGTGGTGGCTCAGTTGCTAAGAGTACTTGTTGCTCTTAAGAACCCAAGTTGGGTTCCCAGCCACCATACTAGGTGATTCAAAACCATTTGTAACTATCTCCTAGAGATCCAATGCCTCTGGCCTCCTTGGGCACTACACTCATATGACATGTGCATGTGCGCACACACACACACACACACACACACACACACACACACACACACACAATCTTGAAAAAGTAATGGACTGTGCATGAAACAAAAGTAACGTGTCAAAGGTCTGACTCACTGGGAGAGCTGAAACAGGGGACAGGAGGTTCCTTTCTCACATATTAGTGTTCCGGGAGCCGTGACTCCTCACATTCATCTTTAGAACTGAGTGTCTTGTAGGGTGATGGTCTATGCATCAATAACACACATGTATCCTTTCTCAGTGTTGGTCACTGTCTTAGGGTTTCTATCACTGTGACAAGACACCACGACCATGACAATTCTTACAAGGGTAACAACTAAATTGGGGGCTGGTTTACAGTTTAGGAGTTTAGTCCATTATTGTCTTGGTGGGAAACATAGTAGCATGCAGGCAGACATAGTGCTGGAAAGATGACTGACAGTTCCATACCTTAATCCACAGGAAACAGAAGAGACTGTGTGACACACTGGGCATAGCTTGAGCATGTATGAGACGTCTAAGCCTGTGAAACACTTCCTCCAACAAGGCCATGCCTCCTAATAGCCCCACTCTCCACGGGCCAATCATTCAAACACATGAGTCTATGGGAGCCATACCTATTTAAACCACCACAGTCACTGAGATCAACCTGATGACTTTGGTGCTTGTTGCCATGGAAGAATAGTTTCACCGAGGATAAAGAGGTGCATCTCTCTATATAAGCACCATCTGTCATTCAATAAAATTTGTCAAGCATCTACAAAGGGTGAGACACTGTGGTACAATGGACACATTAATAATTTCACTAATGAAATGTATCATTTAGAATTACTGATAATTTTTCTTGGTGTGTGTGCACATGTGGAGGTCAGAGGATAGCTTTAAATGTCTTTCCTTCAGAGCAGGCAGCCTTATGCTTTTGACATGAGAGTCCCTCTGGGACCTGGGTTCACCAACTTGGTTTGAGAGGCTACATAGCAAGCTCCAGGTATCTGTCTAACTCGAACTTCCTAGTACTAGGTTAAAAATGTATGCCTCCACACCTGGGTTTTATGTGGGTGCTGGGATTAAAATCTACTTCTCATGCTTTCACGGAGTCTCAGTCGTTGTTCTGCAGCTGTGATAAGTGAAAAATAAGATAAAATTATGTGCTTACCAAAGGATTGTCCCCAAATAAAATTTATCACTTATTATCAGTAAATATACTAGGTGTACATATATTTTATATATCTATATATCAGTTTTCATTTAAAAACAAAACTCATGCGAGGAAAACATTTAAGAAGTCTGTTTTATATTACCACATTAGAGACCTGGTTTCCAGGACACAAACTTAGGCAACCCCTCAAACAACATCCACACCATTGCAGTCCTGCTAAAGTAGTACCCAGCTTCAACCTTAGAGAACCAGACATGCACACAATAAATTCACGGCATTTCATTCAATATTTAGCATCTGATTCATAAACCCCATGAATCCATTTGCTTGCTCAACACTATCAACCCTCTCATTGCTCAGCTTTGGCAGAAACATAACAAATTATTTCCCCTCGCCAAGAGAAAAGGGAAAGGGAACATGTTTTGTCATCTCTGAGGTGAAACCTTGTGTCTTTCCAAAAGCAATCTTTTTTAGATACCAGGATGTGCTCACAGAATCCTGCTGAGTATTTTAATCAGGGTGTCTTGACAACCCCCATTTTCACTAATCACATACAAAGTTTTTTACTTATGAAATGACATTTGGCCAAGGTAACATGCTTGACCATGTTAAGGGACAGAGCAAAGAACACCAGCATTCTGTGACACAAGTCCAGCTCAGAACGCAAACATTAGAAGCCTTCAAGTGTTCTGTAGTTCCTCCGAAAGGGTTCAGAAGGTCCTCATTCTTTCCCACTTGGATTCTGGCCATTCCCAGATCTGAGTTGAGGAAGAAGAATGTGGGAGTTTATTTTAAATTATATTTGGCTTTTAAAACTCACTGTGCTTTAAGTTCTAAAACTGAACTGGGGAAGTGTGGTTATCTGAAAAGAAAGAGAAAGACTCTCTAAATTATGCTTTCATCTCCAGTTGTTTGGTTATTGCTGCAACTATTACCCAGTTTACCCTTGAATAAGATGTATGATCCAGATAGTCTGCGTGACTCCAGGGATTTTTCATTTTAAACAAGCGGATAAGGGCAGAGATATTTGCTGTTCAAATGGCATTCAAAGGGTTTAGAATAGAAGACCTTCAAAGATCTAAAACTATCCTGCTAAGACTAGCCTTACTTGATAATATCCTAAAAGTTCCATATATTTTATTGAATCACATATTCATTCAAAATTGAACATAAAAGTTTACTTTGTCTTTGGTTGGTATCTCATACATACAAACGAGTTTCTACTTTTTATAATCAGCTTAAACTCTGAAATTTTAAAATTCCCTCATGTAGAACAAGCTCAATTATAATTTTAGATAATAGTCTGGAATAAGGAAGACAAAATTTTGATTTTAAAAATGGAAAGGTCAGTAACTATACAATTAACAAAGCCAATCATTACTGTTGTTTCCTCTTAAACAAATTTTAATTGTCATAAAATTAATTATGCTAATAACATGACAGTCACTGCCTAAGACATCAGGTGATACAGGTTGTGTTTTCCTGTAAGAAGTCATAAAATGTAGGCTGCGGACATCTCAGTGGGTAAAGTGCTTTCTGGTTTAATCTGCTTTTCAGCATTCAGATTCCAAGCCCCACACAAGGCACATGGAATAGTACACACATTTGTAATCTCAGTACATTTATGGGGAGACAGAAGAGACAGGAGAATCCCTGGAAGTCCATGGACCAGTAAAGAAGAAAACTGTCTCAGAGAAGTAAGAAGGCAAGGCTCAATGCCCAAGGTTGTCTTCCACCTCCACCCATGTGTCATGATACTTTAGACACTCACACATATGAAAGAAACACAACACAAAGAGTGCAAGGTCACTGTTACTGCTTTTCACAGAAGGATGCCCAAGGAAGGAGAGACAGATTTTAAAGCAAATCCAATGAAAAAGAATTGGCCTTGGAGGAGGGAATCTGATGCCTCACCGTTTATGTTGTGTTTCTATCACAATTGATGTTGAAATAAGCACACACAGAGATGTCTCACAACAATTTAATAAGTGCACAATTTTAATTATGTAGAAAGTGGAAGAATAGAACCTGAAAATGGAAAAGCCCTAAGATGCAGGGGTCTATATCACACCAAATGACAGTTGTTTATTTATGACCTCAATTTATTCTTCACTTTGCAATTACGTAAAAATAGCAGGAACATGGTAAGAGAGATGAGGCGATTGATCGGCATTCTGAATTATTCATCTAATTTCAGTTGTTGATTTCACGTCAGACATTTTCCAATGTGAGGACTATAAATCAGGAACAATCTTTTTGCCACAGGCACTCAAAGAACCAATCTGATGCTTTTTGTATCCATTTATGCATAGAGCCTAGGATTCCCGGTATCCCCTCATGTAAAGTGAGGCCATACATCATCACATACCGAAGGGCGGGGCTCCAAAAACAGTCTCCCTAATGCCACATTCTCTTCCGAAGGGCAGGTAAGAAATGGATTGACCACATACATAGACAATGCTTATATTCCATATTGTATTCAGAACATCCACGAATGTTTCAGTTAGGTGACAATGGCCCTAGTGAAGAGTGGTTATTTTAAGTAGTTGCCTACAGGTGCTACCTGGCCACTGTTGCTTCAGTGATCTTCTCTATGGACCAGAATGAATCTACTATCTCTTCACAAATAGGTCTTATGTGCTTATGGGTATGTCATGATGAAAGACTTCTCTCATTACCCACAGTAACCTAGGGCCCTTACAAAGGATCTCCTGGTGCCACCCATCACACACCGTACTCTACCATGGTACCTCATTTGAACATTGTTACTAGCCTAGTTTCATTTATTTTCTCCTAGTATCCTTTGAGACTAAGAAGTCCAGTACCTCCCCTTCCTAATTTCTTTGCCTAATTTACTGAAACATAATGATAGGATAAAAATGTGTTTAGTGGGGTGTTCGTAAAAAGATATGTTAACCTTTAAGCAAATGTACTTATGAGAGACCATGGACACCCATTCTGTGTTGTCTTCCCAAACCTTCCCTAGTTAGGATCTGGAGAGATGGCTCAGTGGTTAAGAGCACTGGCTGCTCTTCCAGAGGATCTGGGTTCAATTCCCAGCCCCCACAGGGAGGCTCATGACCATCTGTAACTCCAGTCCCAGGGGATCTTAAACCCCCTTCTGGCCTCTGTGAACACCAGCATGCGCACACCACAGAGATAGACATACAGGAAAATACCTCTACACATAAAATAAAGCAAGAACAAAACTACTGTAGCAATTTAAGAAATTTTATCCTGGACAGATAGAAACATTTCCTACAGAGCTCTTCCATTATAACCTCACACTGTTGTCCTTACTTCAGGCACCTGAATTGGGGACATATTAAGCATTAGTCTCAACAACAGAGGCTTTTTTTTTCATGATCTTAAAATCTGATGTTCTGATGATGAGTGATTAATGTTTTAAGAATTATTTTCATATGACCCTTACATAGCTCTATTACTGAAAGTCTCATCAGAGTATGGGTGACAGCCTCTCCACAGTTGCATTATGGGTCCTTCAGTGTCCTCTTACCCTCTATATACCCTGAACCTCAAAGCCCATGTTAAACTGGGGACAAATGACATAGAGCTGTTAGGGAGGTACAGGAAGGAAGGAGAGGCTGACATCTTGGGTGAATGTGTAATGCGTGTTTCTGACCCTTTCTTCTACAAGGGATGTTGATGGACACAATCTGGAGCATCACTTGTCAGTAGTCCCAGCAGGTTGGATGGAGGCAATACAGGCTGCCCTGCTCAGAACACTATGTTCCACAAGGTGCCTCATCCTCACTCAACAAGACTCTCAATTTGTGTTAGGTATGGAAAAGACATAGCACACGCGAGTTTTTCTGTGTGATATGGCTAAGCCTTATCCCCTCAGCCTGCCCTACCTCTCTAGGCAGCATAGGCTTGAGACTTCAGGAAGGAGTCCTGCCAAGTGCTGCGGGGAGGCAGCTTTGCCCGGTTGCCAACACATGGAAGTTGGTGTGCTCAGGCGTCTGTTGTGGTTGTGGATTAGGGTTGAGTGATTCCTGCTGCAAACACTGTGAATAATTCTAACAATGAGACTGCATGCCGTTGCCCTGGTCTTTCTGCTCCCTGGGTCATGTTTCCAGCCACAGATGATTAGCAATAAACACTAATCAGTAATCTGGTCAGAAAGACAATGCCAAAGTCAAGGTCTGCCAGAAGAGTACTAATAGGACACCAAGTTCTGATTTTAATTAGACTTGGACTTTTGTTTTGAAGTTGGGTTGGGGTGGGGTGTGGGGTAGGGGATTACAACAAAGCAAGCAACAGCAGTGAGCTGGTCCTCTAGCAGGATAAGCATCATCAATCTTTCTCATTTTCCATAGTTATAAAATCTTGGGAACCATATGCCACATTATTCTCTTATGTATTTGAGAGAGGTTGGATCCTCCAGAAGGCTTCTTGCATGGTTGTCCCAAGCTTGGTGGCTTTTTGTGCAGTTTTGCTGATTGTAGAACATATACAACATTCCCAGGCTAAAAATACACCTGCATTTAACAGAGTGCTCTTTCAGACAGACCCCATCTGTGCCCAACGTCAGGAGGAGCCTCCATTGTCTTATGTTCCCATAGCTATACAGAGCTTATGCAGGGCTGATCTAAATGGCTTCTTATGACAGCAACAGAGATGAGAGGCCTTGCAGCTATTTGATTTTTTTTAAAAGTTTTTTTTAAGTTCAAATATAGCTATATCATTTTTCTCTTTCTCTTTCCTCTTCAACCCCAAAATGACCATACATAGCACTTTATTACAGAACATAATATATATCCCCCTAAATATGCAAATACTGAGACTCAGTCTGTATAGAGCTACTTGTTTGTATATGATTTTAGGGCTGGCCATAACCAATATGGGGGCTCTCCCCTAGGGAAGACTACTTCTCCCAACACCCCTGACTTGCCTGCAGTTCTTTATCTAGGATATAAGGCTTCACGAATTTTTTTTCCTCTTCCATGTTAGCATGTCCTCCAGTGCCATGCTTGTTCAGGTCTGGCCTAAGCAGCTATGTTGTTTAGACTTCATGAGATTGCATTTCCTAGAAATGCCAGGGAATCCATTTGACGTTTAATTCCCTAGAAGGAATGTTAATTTTATTTACCTTTTAGATCATAATCCTTATCCACAAACCCCAGGAAATATTTTGAGCCTAGTTTTTCTTATGGGATATATGGAGCACTATGGAATCTCAGTTCATAGTTTTCTCCTTAATGGGGTTGTTATCACCATCACCAACCATCATGCCATGATCACCATTACCACCACCACCATCATCACTACTATCTTTAAGCTCTTACTACTTATTCATTCAGTCAAGGCACTGGACTAAATAATTTACATATGTCACTTAATCTCCAGAAACAACTGAAAGAATTTGGACTTTGTGAATGCAGCCATTGGTTTGTTTGTTTGTTTGTTTGTTTGTTTTTTCACTTAATATGCATCCAGGGCTCATCAGATTTCTTCTTTTTCAGTGGCTGAGCAATAAGCCATCAAACTGATATACTGATATTTACTATTTTCACATTTTATTTTTTAAGTACACGTTTCTTAGTCCTACTTTATAAGAATCTTTGTGACTAGAAGCATGTATTCTAGCCATGATCTGAATCTGAGGAAACTGAATTCACATTCACACATAGCACATTTTTGGATCTCCCCAAATATTTTGCTTGAATATCTTCCCTAAAGCAGTTATTTTTCTTTGTAGCCAGAACTCTGAGAGAGTTCTTCATTGGCTTAGAGCTAAAAAAAATTTTCTGCTAAGAAAAATAAGAGATCTTGGTCTTGGGTTCTCTTGTAAAACCACCCATGTTAATGACCATGCCTCATCAGAGATGTTACACATGCTATGAGGGTGATTACCAGCCTTTGGTCCTTTGGATGCTGTACATAGCGTGCACTAACCTATGCCCAATCTTGTGGAGGTCAAAGGTTAATGTCAGGTGTCTAGGTCTATCAATCTTCACCTTATATTTTTCATTTAAAAATCATTTTATTTTCATTTTTGATTGCACGTATGTGTCTTTGTGGGTACAGACACCTGAAGAGGCCAGGGGTGTAGGCACTCTGCCTGGAGCTGGCATTACCTGGCTACCGGATCTCCATTCTGGGAAGAGAACCAAGTGTGCACTTTTTTAACATTTATTTATTTTTATTTTACATACAAATCTGTGTTCCCCCTCCCTCTCCCTTCCCTTCATCCATTTTTCCCACCTCCCTCCTTTCCCACCCTCCATCCACTCCTCAGAGGAAATAAGGCCTCCCTAGCATACCACATTGAGGCTGGACCAAGCCCCTCTCCCTCAACAAGGCTGAGGAAGGTATTCTGCCATAGGGAATAGCCTCCAGAAGGTTAGTTCATACATCTGGGATAAGTCCTGATCCCACTGCCAGGGCCCCACAAACAGATCAAGCCTCACCACTGTCACCCACATTCAGAGGGCCTACTTTGGTCCCATATATGTTCCCTAGCTATCAGTCCAGAATCTGTGAATTCCCACTAACTCTGGTCAGCTGTCTCTGTGGGTTTCCCCATCATGATCATGACCTTGACCTCACCCCCTTGCTTACATGATCCTTCTTCCCTCTCTTTAACTGAAATTCAGGATCTTAGCCCAGTGATTGACTATGGATCACTGCATTTGTTCCCATCAGTTACTGGATGTAGGTTCTATGATGACAATTAGGGTAATCACTAAGCTGGTTACAGAGGCAGCCCAGTCAGGCACCCTCTACACTATTGCTCAGAGGGTGTCTTAGCTGGGGTCATCCTTGTGGATTCTTGGGAATTTCCTTAGCACCAGTTTCTCCCTAACCCCATAATTGCTTCCTCCATCAAGATAGCTCTCTTTAAGCTGGGCGTTGGTGGCACATACCTTTAATCCCATCACTTGAGAGGCAGAGGCAGGTGCATATCTGTGAGTTTGAAGCCAGCCTGGTTTACAGAGCTAGTTCTAGGACAGGCTCCAAAGCAATACAAAGAAACCCTGTCTCAAAAAAAAAAAAAAAAAAAAAAAAAACCAAAATAAATAAATAAATAAATAAATAAATAAATAAATAAATACTTCTCTTTCACCGCTCTCCTTCCATCCCCCAACTTGACCATCTTGATTTCTCATGTTCCCATCTCCATCACCTCCCTTATACCCTCCTCTCAATTTACCCAGGAGATCTTAACTATTTCCCCTTCCTGGGGCTCTCCATGCATGACCCCCTTAGGTTTCTCCTCATTACCCAGCTTCTCTGAATTGTAGCCTAGTTATCCTTTGCTCTGTGTCTAATACCCACTTATGAGTGCATACATGCTGTGTGTGAACTCCTAACAACTTAGTCATCATTCCATTCCCAGTTCCACTATGATTTTGAGATGCCTCTCACTAAGCCTGGAATTCACCATATCAGTTAGACTGTCTAGACACAGTGTACCCTTAGGGCTTGCCTGTCTCTGACACTCTAATTCTGGGGTGGCAGGTGGTTTTGGGGATCCATGTTCAGGCTCTCATGCTTGTATTGCTTGTACTCTGCCCACTGAGCCATCTCCCCAGCTCCCTGTTCTCACAAGTGCTTGCATATTAGATGGTTTTGAACTTACTCATCCTCACAACATCCAAGCTGAGCTATAGGCCTCTTCAGCACGGTACCCTAAACTAATTCTAACAGAATTCTGAATCTGACTCTTAAAGCATGGGCACAGCCTAGCATACAAGATCCCGGATGATGGACTGTAAGAGCTCAAGTCTTTGTGTAGTAAACAATACACACAAAGAAAAACAGGCCAGCCACTGCACCAGAGAAAACAACTCAAAGCTTTAATACGTTTTGAAAGATATCAGAAGAAAACAAACTCATGTGTCTGTAAACCATCTTCTACATACTGATGACCCCAATCTACCCAAGGCTCTTGGCCATCATCAACTTCAAACTACTCTTTGTGTGGTTGTGGGAGCAAAGATGGACATCACTTATCTCATGCTGATCTTTCCATTATTCCCCCCTCCTCTGCTATACTGAATTTTGCTTTTCTTTCCATCAAACTTGGTTTTCAATGTTACATAACTTCTATTTGTTTCCCCCACCTAGCTAAAGCATCACAGAAGCCCCATCTGGAAAATATGGAATTCTCTAAATAGCAGAGAGAGAGATTGAAGATATAAAGGATATAAAGAGAATTCTCTCCCCTGAGTGAGAGACCAAGAGGGTTATAAGCGAGAACACTACCTTGTTCCTGTCACATGAGGGTGAGAAGTCACACAATGGTTTAAATACAGTAGGGAAGGGAGGCATGTTAATTTTCTGAGTCCCCAAAGTCACAGGTTTCTCAAAGCCTTCAGACAGATCTTCGGGTCCAGAGTCTCTACTGACATGCCAAGGATTTTTCCCTTTCCACACTCTGTATCTATTGGGAGGCCCTGCTGGTCAGATATTGTAGTCTACCATGGTCTCGCAGCTCTCTCTGAGCTATGTATAACATGAAGGACCCCCCAGCCCCCAACTCCAGTGAAGGCCTCTTGCTGTCTACTTGACTTTATTTGGAGAATATTAAGTGCCCAGATGCCTGTGACCCTTAACACAGTTCCCCACAAGAGCTTTCCCCCTGCTGCTCATATGGTAATCAGACATCATGTTAGTAGCTTTGCTATAGAACATATTGAGCCTTATTATAGGAACATCCTGCTTAAAGGTAATTAGGTGATGGATGCCCAACCACTGTCCCCAGCCTTTATATCTCTCCTCACTATGGAATAAAGTTGATCTGTAACACTGATACTGTCTCCTGGAAGGCTATTTCTGTCATATCACAGGCCTGACAAGGCCCCACTTGTTGCTTCTGCTCTCTCTGCTCTTGTGCCCCAGTGGCCAGTGTTCTATAGGGAAAAGGGGGACACTCACATATCCGCACAAGAATTCTGTCATTCTAAGTTGTTTCTATCTTACATTCATGTAAAAAGTCTTTTCCTCTAGGATAGAGGCTAGACTACATGTTGGAATGCCCTTACTGTGGAGTGGTGAGCTTCTGAAATAAATATTAGAAAGGAAACCCCTAACATGGATTTAAAGAAAACAATGAATCTTTAGCAAGTGTGTGGCATAGAAGCATCTAAATACAGCCCAAGAAACATCCCTGATCTTAGGGACTCGAGAGATTGTTCTGCTGTTAAGAGCACTTGCTGCTCTTCTAGAAGACATAGATTCAGTTACCAGCACTTATATCAGACAGCTCAGAACTGCATTTAACTGCAGCTTCAAGGATGTAGTGATGCCTGTGGCATTAGTAGGCACCACTGCCACCACCACCACCACCACATACACACACACACACACACACACGAAATTAATTTTTTTTAAAAAAGACCTACAACTTGCTACCCTAAAGATCCATGACTTCTCAATGTGTTTTCAGTTCCTTCTGGAGTCTTGGCCATCCTGGAACATACTCAGCATGTAATAATCCTTAATTCAATTTTTGATACTCAAATGTGAATCTGCAAGCCTTTAATAAAGCATACTAGATTCACGCAAGACTATGTTCACTTTTGATTAATAAGTAGATTAGTTATTTCAAGGGAAACCATGAGTCAGAAATATCAAATGACTGCTTGAAATCAGGGCCAAACAGACCCTTATTATGAGTCACTCATGGTGAGATTCACTTGAGTATACACAATATTTACTGCAGCCTTGTGCTGAGGGTAGACTGACTGCAAAAGAAAAGATTGGAGGAGCAAAGTAGAGATTCAAAAGCAAAGTTCAGTAATGAATACCCTTCTCTTTAAACTTCATTTATTATTATTATCATCATTACTATTATACTTGCAAGTGAGTATGTGTGGGGTGAGGGCACAGGAGGCATGTGTGGAGGTCAGAGGAAAGCTTGGTGGAGTTGGTTCTCTCCTTCTACCATGTGACATCTGGGAATCAAACTGAGGTCATCAGGCTGTGTAGCAAGTGTCTTTATTTGCTGAGCTCTCACTGGCCTTTGGAAATTCATTTTTAAAAAATCCCACATACTTGCACTTTATTCCATCAATCTTAGTAACACTTTGCTGCTGAGGTGAGTGACTGCATTTTGTAATGTGGTTTAGCCATCTACTATGAAACTGAGAACATCAGCTAACTTCCCTGTAATTTTTTCTCACCTGTAAAATGGACAGCAGAATAGTACCTTCCTCAAAGTTCATTGTTCATCCGTAGTGAATCAATTTATGGATATCTCTGAGGATAGCAGCTAGTGTATAATAGCAGTGTTCAATTATCATACACCAGGCTGTAAGGTGGGGGAAACACTTAGGAAGAAAGGTACAAATATGACAAAAGAGAAAATAAACAAGTATGAATGATAGAAAGGGAGACAGAGAGAATATTAATTTGGGAAGATCATACCAAAGTATGAAGGAAAATGAGGCTATGGGTATCACAGAGATTGAATAGAAAGGGCATAAGACATTTGAAGGTGAATGAATAATTTTAAGAACTCTTAGGTCATCGAGTTAGAGTGAAACTGCAAGACTGTGTAGAAGAGGTACCAATGTCTTCTAGACAAAGACCACCAGAGAAACAACTGCTATTGAACCAAGTGGGTTTTGTGTGGTGGCAGAGATGGATGAACACATTGGGAAACCACAAGGTAGCTCAGTCATAATGTAGATAAAAGAACATTAGATAGGTCCTGTTCAATGTTATCAGAAAATAGACACAGTTATTACAACTATTATAATACATTTTATCCAAAGAAGACTTAAAGCTAACTCCAGAAGTGAAGAAACAGTCACCACTCATACCAGCCATTGGGCAGGGAGCTTAGTATTTCTGTAGTTTGTTTCATAATATGTTTTTATGTTCAGACAAACCTTCAGAGACCCTTGGCATTCACTGAACTTTATCATGGCCACAAAGTGGACTTATATGATCATGTTAGGTGAGACTGCATCCAACAGGAAGACAGCATGGTTTAGTTCTGTGTTCCAGCTCAGCTGTTAACACCAACAAGGTACCATTGGCCTTTGTCTCTGTTAGTGGGTACACCCACTTTAGCAAGATGAGTTGTGGAGTCATGCTTGAATTTGGCATGTCTTCCACAGACTTGTGATGGGAGATGTTATTCTGTAAATATGTTTCTCATTTTGGTTAATTAATAAAGTCCTGTTGGCCAATAGGAAACTAGATAGGCAGGGCTAGGAGACTAGAAGGAGGAAAGAGGAAGTAGTTAGGAGTAGTCAAGATGTAGAGCATGGAGGAAGCAAGATGCTGGGACCGCCGCTCCCCAATAAGATGACCACGTGGAAATACTTAGATAAGTAGAAATGGGTTAATAATTAAGACAGAGCTAGCCCATAAACAATAATGGTAATTGGCCAACAGGATTGTATCAAATACAGAGTCTCTGAGTGTTATTTGGGGCCGGCACGCCAGACTAGTGGCAGGCAGGCTGGCAGAAAACATACAAGCTACAGACTTGCATGTTTGAACGCTTACTGTGGGACTTCTGAGGCCTAGTTATATGGCATAGGCTACCAGGGGTTGGCCTTGAAGGCTATCGTAGTTACTGCTCTAATCTATCTTTGCTTCTTGATGCACTAGAATGTGAGAAGCTGCTACCTCAAGTTCTTCCTACTGTGAATGAGTAGTTTTGGTTGCCACTTTCCAAACCAAATGGGTTACATCCACTGGAACCATGAGCAACAATAACCCTCTGCTCCTTCAGTTGCTTTTCTCATGAAATTTTTTTATACCAATAAGGAAATCATTTTACTGGACATAATATAAACTGAGACTCATTGATGTCCAGAAGCAGAGAACTCAGCTAGACTCCCAGACTTTTCCCACTCATGACCCTTTTTCATGAGAGAAATTTTTATATAACCACAAGTAAACAGAGATATAGAGCAGGGAGATGAATCAAATACTTAAGCTTAACAAATCAAGAAGAAATTTATCTTAAAACACAACATAGAAAGCATAAATATATGTATATATGTAATTTTATCATTGTTGAAGACAAATGCAAATATTCGTACTAGTGATATGGCTATGCTGATTTATTTTTAAGGAAAGAACTAAAACCTAGATGAATATTTAATGCTGCAGGATACAGAGTATCTTGACCATTTTTCAGATTGGTCAATGTTTTGATTATATAACTATCAATGCTAAGAACACTCCTTTGCATAAACACATAATACCCAGTGACAGAAGTATGTTTAGGGGCATTTAAAAAATTGTTGGGAATTAGGTCCTGATTACTATCCAAATGCATCAAATGATTTGTGATTAAACTCAAGTCTGCAACTCAAGGAGCAGTTTTTAAAATTATTTTAAATTTATTTATTTTATTTTATATGTATGAGTGGTTCACTTGTACATACATACATACATATGTGTAGCCCATGCATTCCTGTTCCCACCCACCATGTGATTAGGAATGGAAGTGGAATTCCCTAGGACTGGAGTTATGGATGGCTGTAAGCCAATATGTGGATACTGAAAATTAAACCTGTTCTTCAAGAGCAACAAGTGTTCCTAACTGCTGAACCTACTCTCTGGTCCTACAAACAACAATTAAAAAAAATCCTAACACAATATAATCAAATGATGTCCTAATTTGATATTTATACACCAAGAAATGGCACCTGGAAAGTATTAAAGAACCTTTGTAGTAGAAACACTGCAGTTCACAACAGCTGATAGTTTCTAATCTTAGCTGAGGTTTCAGGCAACATTGGTGTTGCATGGCATGAGGGCTTTCCAGTGCAAAGGGAACATGCTGCTTGTTCAGAACAAAGTCTTCAGTGAAGTCCTAAGATGCAACACATCCACATACGGCCAAAAGAACCTTAGATGTATTGCACACTTCACTGTAAATTAACTTTGGTGATTGTGCATTCAGAAGCTGTTCTCTATTGCCAACATTTTCAGGACCCCCTCATTCAGTTCTGAGAGTTATCATGACCCCAAATTAAGAAGTTGTGAGCTAATCTCTGCAATGGAAGTAACTATACTGCCCCACATCATAGCATGGAACCTGGAAGTCACTACACAAATAGGGACTTTTACTATCCCTGTTTAATAAATGGAGACCAGACTGAGAACAGGTCTGTAAAGAAGTAGCTGTCCGTCAAAGATAGCAAGTAAATTGGAGATCTAACCTCAGATCCAGCTAAATCCTCTCACCAGGACATCCTACAGTGGAGACAGTATCTGCCCTGTGGTCCTGTGTGTCACTAGAGTCTCCCGGTGAGCTTCCAAGAGAATGTCTGAGTTTGACCCCTAGAGATCTTAATTTCAGGAATCTGCCTGAGACTTGAGCATCACTTCATTTCCAACACCTCTTGGGTCCTTTAAATGTGACGCAGGTTTGAACACTAGCCTGGTAGAAGAAAGGATCTAAACTCGATATGCAATTATCAATGCCAATGAACACCTTGCTTATCTCTCTCATGAAGAGATGTCTGCCTGGCGGGGGGGGGGCAGAAATCATGCTGTTTTGCAAAGTTGGTGGATTTTCTCATGAAAAAGAATAAAAACCAAACCCATAAGTGAACACCCTTTCTCCCAAGAAAGCCTGCTAGCAGCCAGTGTCCCCAGACTCCCTGAGCACCACTGCAGCCAAGAGTGGTTATGAGGGGAAACAAAGACTTTTTAAATTTTGCTGTTAATTGGGGAAACAAATGAACCACCTCTAAGAAGCAAAGTTCTGCAAAGGGAAAGAGGAAAGACCCATGTGTCTCTCTCCTTATCCTCTGTTTGAAAACAGAAGAATTAGGCAGTTTCTCTAATCCTTCCTCCCAACTAAGGAGAGCTAAAATGCACTTGGGGATGGGAATTTCATCCTTTAGTGCCTGAGGAGTGTAGCAATTGTACCCATCAGCTGGAGAAGGCAAGCCTGATTATAACAGAGTAAAGTGAAGGTGGCAATGGCTTCATTAAAATGGTTTGCATTGCTCTCCCAAAATAGGCATTGCTCAATTTGAGTAGTATGCAAGTTGACAGCCACCACAGAAGCACAACACAAAAGCTCACACTAGTTGCAAAAGAATAAAAAGTATTAAGCATCAGTGAGGCTTGGAAAGTTCAATTAGCCTTTAAATGACAAGACTGGATCTCTAGCAAGCCTTGGCAGGAAGTGAGCTTGGTGCAGGGTAAGACTGTGACATAGGGGCACACCTGAGGAACTGAAAATGACTACATCCCCATTCAGTGGACCCTTCCCCTTCTTCAGAACAAGAAAAATGTTTTTTAAGATGATTATTTGTTTGCCTTGGTCCTAAAAGTATGGCAAATCAGCTGATAAGGCCCCTACAAGCACAGGACAGACCGCCCAGTGGCTTGCCTTGTCAGGCACTCTATTGATCAGGAAATGTTTACAAGGGATTGATGAGGGGGACTTTAAAATTTAAATATATGTATGTAGTTGTGTATGCATGAATATATGCATGATTGTACATACTAACATAGGATATCATTTCATATATTCCAGGCTGGCCTCAAACTTACTATGTAGCAAGGATAGCAGTCAACTTCTTGTCCTCCAGCTTTCATCTCCTGAGTGCTGGGATTACAGGCATGTGCCAGTATGGCTGGTTTATGTAGCTCTTGGGATCAAATCCAGGCCTCTGTGAATGTAAGATAAGCAAACCCTTTATCGTTTGCGCTATATCCATGGAACCAGTTTTATATTTATTTAAGCATACTTCTGAAAAAATATATATACTTACATACATACATATATGTGTGTGTATATACATACATACATACATACTTATATGTATGTATTCAATTACACACCTGAAAAATACTGCTACTAAAAAATGAGCATAGACTAAATAAAATTGGTTTAAAAAATGTCAAAAAGAAATCACAAAACATGGCAAGAGCAGGAAACACAGGTAGTGGACCTAAACTTAAGAGCTAATTTTGGCTATTCTTCACCTTCTCTGAGCTGCATTTTCCTTAGGTTGGAAGGAGGTGTCAATGAAGTTGCCACTGGTCTCCATGAAGTTACTCTGAAAAGTTACTCTCCTTATGTTGAATCTCTGTTTATCATTCAGCAATGAAGATGTGGTGGAGAACTGAAGTGACATTAGGAAGTGTCAGTTGTCCCAACTCTAAAATACAAATAGTAATACCTAACTCATGATAATTACCTCTCTGTGAGAAGAGACTGTTTGCTTTGATTCACTGTGGCACCTGCTCTCCAAATGAACAAGAGGGTGTAGGGACACAAGCTACCTGACACCAAATACTCAATCTGTAGAATGATGCCAATGTTGATATTTATCATGGATATCTGTTTTGGTAACTGCTAAACCATTGGCTTTTGGAGCAAAGCAAATATGTTGCTAAGTTTGTCAAAGTTATATCCAGCATCACACTGGTTGGCTTAGAGATGGGACAATGACTTCATCAAAGCAAATGAGATGTTGGCTAGGAGTTCTAAATGAAGAACGTCAGAAAGAATGTGGCATTTGGAGCTATTGCAGCTATTCTGAGAAATGTGGCACATGATATCGAAGGAGGTACCAGGGGACATGCCACCATGCAAAATGAAGTGAACACTATCCTGGTTATAACAGTAAACTTTGTATTAAGCAACAGGTAAGGTCATTTCATTGATTGAAATGATTCTTGCCCAAAGCTTGTTTGTTTTGCGTCTGGTAATAGTGAGCCACCTTAACTGCAAGAAAGACTCTTGATATTTTCCCTATTACCAAAACAATAAAATGTAATTATCAAACATCTGCAGGTCACTGGCATAATGTTTCTATTTTGCATGAGGGAAACTATATCTCCTCAAACTGTGAGCCAAAAGAAACCCTCCTTTTCCAAAATCATATCTTGTCAGGTATTCGGTCACAGGTGTGAGAAAAGTAACCGATATACCAGGAAAGTGGCTTACATAGCATTTCAGGATCATATGTAGGGAAGATAGGAAATAAGGCTACTACCACACACCCTCAGATTGTCTGAAAATATGTCCTGTTCAGTGCACTGTTTGAAAACTTCTAATAAAGTAGGGGCAGTCCCATTACTGGACCCATTGTGGAGTCTTTGGCATATAGTAAGGGGTAATACTGACAGCTGGAAATGTTTGGTGACCTGTTGTTGGCAGCCATGTGACTCACTTCTCCCAATCCTCTCTCTTACATTCCTCTTTTTCATATGGGAAAATCCACATTCTCCAATGTTAAATAGCTTTTTCCAAGTCTGGATAGATGGAAAGTGGTGGAATAGAATTCCCCCTATACTGGCTGGCATCTTACTCACTAGATTACATACATTATGGTCATTTGGGGAAGGGGAGAGACATGTCACAAATGTTTCAAACCATTTTCACCTTGAAACAATCACTGTTCACTCCCATGGACACAACTAGGAGTGAAGTTCAAACTCTACATTAAACACCTAAGGGCATTGGTTTCCATTTGATACTAGGTTATTCACCATTGCTGTGCTGTGCTTCAAAACACATAATCAGTGGCATTTTGTGAGTGACAAAACTTTACCTGGGGAGATGCAACACACACCTACTCATTCCAGAAAAGGAATCCACGACAGACTAAAGTACAGATCCCACCAAAGTCTAACTTGGTGAACCAATGAACTTTATTGTGGTTCTTTACAGGAGTTATAGATGAGAAGTTAGAGGAACAGAAACAACTTAAAGACAGCGGTATCAAGGTCCACCGCAGCATGGGTGTCAGCTCACAAAAGCTGGGAACCCAAAACACTACACAGCCTGCAGGTAGTTCAACAGGTTGGAGATTGTCCTTTCCAAGGTGCCTTGGTTGCTCTAATCCTCTTCCAGACAGCTTAGCTGGTTTCTGCTTCCTGAGGGCAGATGGTCTGGTCATAAGACTCTTCTTTGCAGCATGGTTTCCCTGAGTCTCAGAGGGACTCTCTCAGATTTTATTGTTTACTCTGTCAGGGAGGAGCCTAGTGAGTCTGGTCAATTTTCAAGATTTCTCTAGACTAGTTTGACTTATTTGCCTTCCTGCTTAAGGAGCTTCTCCACAGGATAGAATGTTTCTGCCTCAGTGGATACAACAAACCTCATACAAATATACCAAATGCTATGGTTGGAAGTCACTGGTCTAAATCAGTGGTTCTCAACCTGTGAGTCACTGGCATCCAGTGAACTTTTCCTGGGAGGTGCATGTCAGATATCCTGAATATCAGATGTTTACATTATGGTTCATAACAGCAGCAAAATTATTGTGAAGTGCAACAAAAATAAATTTATGGTTGGGGATTACCACAACATGATGAACTGTATTAAAGGGCCACAGCATCAGGAAGGTCAAGTACCATTGCCAACTAAAGATAAAGAGCATCATGGGAAATTTATGATAACTCTCTTCAATTCCATCATCACTATCCAGTATCCCTCAGAGATTGCAATCTTTCCTGACTAGAGTCAGTCTTCATAATGAGTAACAAAATGGAACCAACATACCAAGTTCTCTTTTAAAAATATGGGAAGGCATGTAAGCAGGAAACAGTTCATAGAGGTAGGTTAGTTTTCCTAAAACAACAAATTCTTTTTATAAAGTTATTTTTAAAATTATGTATGGGTGCATTCCATGGGAGTACATTGGCCACAGAGACCAGAAAGAGCATCAGATTTCATGGAGCTGGAATTACAGTTTTGAGCTATTCCATTAGCTGGGAACCAGCTCAGGTCTTCTGCAACAGTAGAACCTGCTATGAATTTCTGAGCCATCTGTCCATACCCTGTTATAATAAATTCCAGCAACAAGCATCACATAATCCTATCATGAATGCTACATGATTTTACACTCATTGAACACACTTCTGTGGTCATAGCTCAGCCCTGGGGAACCTGTCATTGGTAGAGTCATTGCTCTACTGACACAAGGCATATATGGGAAGGAAATAAATCAGAAGTACTTCAGTTGGCCCACTATTCATTTTATGACAAGGTTTAAGTGGAACACAAATGAGCAAGCCAAGTCTGGAAGTCTCCATCTCCATTTTCAACTCCCTGCTTTCTGCTATACTTTCCATTACTCTCAGGGGTTTATTATCTTAAGAGGTTAACATTTGTCCATTTAAATTGAGAAGGCCATGTAACTCACTCAGCATAATGCTTTTATAATCTCAGTCACAAGTGATATGACATCGGCAAGACAACCCTGCTTCATTTTTCTAAGTCGTGATCCCTCGCCCAAATAACTTTGTTAATGTTGTATCAGAGGCAGCTGTTGTATTTAAAGTCCATTCAAAGAATTATTCTTCTTAGTGTTAGAAGTCTGTCAGGGACCAATTCATTTCATTTAAGTACCAGTGACCTGAAAGATGAGGAGACCTTTTCCTAGTTAACTTTAACTGACAGCTTGACCTGCCTAGAGTTTCCTGCAAAGGGCTTCTCAGCTGATGAAATGCCCAGATGAGAATGACCTGTGGCATGTCTGTGGGGGATTGTCTTGATTTTTTATTGATGAGTGAGAACTAAGCCCACTGTAGATGGAACCACTCCCTAGGTAGATGGTCCTGGATTCTGTAGGAAAGCTAGTTAAGCACAGACATATTGAGTTCTGCCCCCCCCCACCCAGGTCTCTACTTCAGGTTCCTGCTGTGACTTCCTCCATGATGGACTATGACCTGGAAATATAAGATGAAATAAGCCATTTCATCCCTGAAAATTGCTTCTTAGCCAGATTGTTTTTTTTTTTTTTAATCACAGCTCTAGAGATGAAACTACAACTAACTTAAAATATGAGTATGAGGGCATTGCAAAAGAAATGATTCTCCATATCCTGCTCTAAAGTTTTGATAATAGTATTAGCAAGTTAGCTAATGTATATTTTATAGACATTGCCTCACAGATTGATAGCAATGGTAGCAAGCACAAGAAAAGAGAGAGTGCCATTTCCTTGCTGCAAGAATGCTTCCTCTAATTGAAGAGAAGAGATTTCAAGACAACTCACTGGGAAGTTGCTGGAGTTCGAGTGATGTGGTAGCTGTTTGGGAGGTAAGATATGTAGGGATTAGGAAGAACCAAAATCAATATCCTCCACAGGATATAGTCGATACAGTCAGTAATAAACATCTACCAACATCCCTGAAAGAGAGGAAGGGAAGGAATGCGTTCTGGGTTAGAGAACTTGAAATCAGGGATGAGAGGGTAGAATCCAGGTATCTTGTGAGTTTGGCCTAAGCAGAGATGGGCAACGAGAAAGAAGTGAACTCTAACAAAGAGTTTTTTTCCTTGACTTTGAAGTGCTCCCCACCCCATATACTGATGGCTGCATTTTCTTTAACTGGCTACAGTGGCACTCAACCAAGGACAATTCTACCTCTCAGAAAACACTGAGAATTCTAGCCAACAGTTTAATTTTTACTTCTGCCTAAAGTGGTGGGAGGTAGGTGGGTTTAGCAGTATCCCAATGCTGTTAAAGGGCCTACAATGCCCAGGAAACCCACAAAGCATTAAACAACCCAGAATGTCAACGGTGGTCTAGGCTGCAAATCTTGGCCTGTCAAGATGGCAATCATGGATCCAAAGTAGTAGATGATCTGTTTCTCAGCACCCACTTGTTGCACTGTTTTTGGACAGAGTTTCTCTGTAGCTTTGGAGCCCGTCCTGGAACTCACTGTAGACCAAATTGACCTCCAACTCACAGATCTGACTGTCTTGGCTTTAGCCTCTGTCTCTGGCTCCTGAGAGTGGGGATTAAAGGTGTTCAACACCTTGCCATTTGCTGCATTTTTAAACAGATTTTTTTAAAGATTCTACAGCAAGTTTAAGTGTGTAACAAAACTGAGTGGGCCCAGAGATTTCTCCCATGCCTCTAATCCCTCTAGTACTCCACCACTGGCTCTTTCTCTCTGCACACTTCTCTCTCTCTCTCTCTCTCTCTCTCTCTCTCTCTCTCTCTCTCTCTCTCTCTCTCTCTCTCTGTGTGTGTGTTTGTGTGTGTTTTCATGTAAGAAATTGAGACATAGAGATTCTCCAATTGTCAGCTAGCAAGGGGTGGTTTTCTAGTGTGGAGAGGTCTGCAGAATTTGAAAGCTGTGGCTCTCATGTCTTGTACAACTCTTTCATGATGAGTTAATGCAATAACAATACATATGCAGGTAGAGGAGGACAGGCCATGCCTGTTTCTGAAGACTCAGGGCCCTTCATTCAGAGCGCTTTGTCTACTTTAGACCTTCACCATTATTTTCTAGAATGGACAGAGGAGAATCTAAGACTCTGGAGACAAACTGACTTCAAAGAGTCAACTCCACCCTGGGCATTTAAATGCCTTTGTGGCCATTCTTCATTTTTTCAGTGAGTACTTGATATCAATTGATGGGAGAGGTGAACATAAAAAAAACCTGGATTTCAGTCAAAGTAATTCTGTTAAGGATAGAAATGACTGGGTGAAACCTGAGGAGGGGAAATCACTTACAGCAGACCAACAGCTGGGCCCCAATGACATCACTCCAGCACATCAAAGGAAATGAGCTAATCAAATATGCAGAAAAGGCCTTTTGGGTTTGCTTGTATAAAAAATTATAATTTGCTTTCAAGTGAGAGAGAGGTGAAAAAACGAATCTCTTTGAAATACGTTGGCCGTGATATTTTGTTTCTTTCAATTGTTTTCAGTTATTAAAGCATGTGTGAGAAGAAAATTCTGCAAATGTCCTCAGTGTCCTTGGTGTTGGAAGGAATTGTCAAAGGAATGTTGTTTTTACAGGTTCCTGTTACTTGCTCCATATGTGATAGCCCTACTGGACACCTTCATCCTCGGTGAAAAATAAATACATATAAAGAGCCATCCCTGGGTATTTTCACACCATCCTGCACTCTGGCTTTCCTTTTCTGTTGCAAACAATTGGATGTCCACTGTAGTGATGAACTGTATGTGCATCAAATTAGAGTTGAATTGTGGGTAAAATTAGAATTAAATAGTGTTAAGTAAAAGAGCCAAAAGGCAAGGAATTCAAAGTCACTTACTCTGTTTAGGGCAAAGGAAGACTATCCCACAACTCCCTAAGGATGCAGGCAGAAGATGGTGGCAGACAGGCCTGGGACTTGGGGACACTGGTACAATCAGGGAAAGCACACAAGGAATGAAAGTGTTTAGACTTTCCTCAACTCTGTCTTTTGCCTCTTCTGGCTTCTGATGGCAGAGCTGAACTAAGAAAAGTGGGTTGCATTTGGATAATGCTTTCAGACACATGGCAGAGTCATTAGGGGGCAATTCTTTGGAGGTTTCTCAGAGAAGGCTGTTGGGTTTGACCCTTGGAGGTGTAAGATGTGGTGAAAGAAAGGGTGTGGTTATGGTCCAGATATTTGAGATACAATGCTCTCCATTGAGATCACCCAGTAGCCAGATGCCAGCTCAGGTACTCCTAGTGATGACTATTTTATCATCAATATTGTGGTTGGAACATTTAACATGAGTCTCTCTATTGTGGTTTAATACGGATCAGGATAAACAAATAGGCTGAAAAGATGTTTATTCAGGGAGAAATAACTCACAACATAGACAGATGAACACCCCAGGTTCCTGGTCCCAAGGACGTTTCCAGATATCCCCGTGCTGCCAGCCAGAGAGCTCTCTGAGCTCCCCCTCCTCAGCCTTTTCCCCCAGGTCATGTCCGGCCCAGTCTCCACCCCCTCAATGGGCGTGGTCTAAGCCACTGGTGTGGACAAGGTGAATATCTCACTACATCTCTCCTTTGAAATTTTAAGTGCACAACACAACATTATTAATTATGGTCTCAGTGTGGTCCACCAGATCTCTCAAACATGTCCATCTTGTATAATTGAAATACTATGTCCAACAAGTCCCCATTTACAGAAATTTCCTATTTCCTTCTCCTAGCCCTGGGCAACTATGATACTTCATGGATGAAGTGGAATTATGAAAGAGCTCATCTTTCTGCTATAGTTTCAGTATGTTTCCTTCACACCACATGGCATCCCATCCTCTGCTGTGGTGATGTATGGACACAAAGCCTACTGGGAAATGATGAAACATGGGGTTTTACCCACATGTGACTAATTGTTGTGAAAGCGTTGAGGGGAGCTAACTTGGGCTCTGATTCCTGCATGCTTCCTCTGCTTCCTGTGCCCTTCTTTCTGTGATGGCACGGAGGTCTGGGCACTATCTTGAAGCAGAGAGCATTCTTCACTAGACCCTATTCTTGGATGTTTATTGAGTATGAGTCACCCATTACTAAACAGCTTGTTGCCACTGCATAAAGAGATGGAGAGCTTTAGTTTGCTTTCAAATGGTTCTTTTTAATGGGGTCCAGGTGCAGAGCCCAAAGTATCTGCTTTGTGGCATTGGGCTTGGCTGTCTGCACAGAGGAAGCCCTCATTGAGTACCCCACCCTAATCTGAGACCCTCAGTTTATGTCACCCCTCCTAGAGAAAGAGAGCTATTTGATTGATTTCATTATATTATGACCATACATTTCCTGCCTTTGTCTTTATTAGGGGTGTGTCATTTCTTTCTGAAGAATTGAATGTAGATAATGCTTCAGAAAACCAATTTCAAGAAGAGTCCAAAAAAAATATTGTTTTTCTCTACAACTAGCACCAAAAAGCAAAACATGACTGAAAATTGGGTATTTTTCAAAAGTTCTGTATTGGTAATCAACCCACAGAATATGTTGAATAACAATACTCATTAGGGAAATGTACCTCTAAACCACGATGACATTTTACATTGAGTACATTAGGTTGAGCACTGTCAAAATTGCCAGGTAATATCATGTGTTGGAGAGGATGAGTTAGAGGATGGTGTAGCTGCTGTGGCTATTAGCGTGTTGGGTACTCAGTAAATGGGAAATGGAAACTACTTCCCAACCCAGCCACTTGACTTCTGCAGTCCCAAAGGGTTGTGTCTCTACCTCTGTTCATGTCAGTTAAGTGTGGAAGCAAGTGGCATTTAATGGAAGAAGGAATGAAAATATATACAATGGACTGTCACAAGGTCTTATCAACTGCATTCCACGAAGGCCTTAATCCCAGGAGTAGCTAACCCACACAAAACCAACTCTGTGTGCTCTGTGTGGTTTTGTGGATTTTTTATGTTTCATTTTGGCTTTTTTGGGGGGGTCTTTTGCTTGTTTTGTGAGTTTTTTGGGGGGTTAAGAGTAATTTGGGGAGAGGTGAACATGATCAAATATATTGTATGAAAAGTTTTAAATAAAAAGAAAAAGGGAAAACTTTGCCATTTTATTCTTCAGAGAAGAGAGAGAGAGAGAGAGAGAGAGAGAAAGAGAGAGAGAGAGAGAGAGAGAGAGAGAGAGAGAGAGAGAGAGAGAGAGAGAGAGAGAGAGAGAGAGAGAGAGAGAGAGAGAGAGAGAAAACACAATATGGGGTCAGGGATGTAGCTCAATTGATAGAGTCCTTGCCAACATTCACAAAGCCCTGGGCATGGTAATATATCCCTGGAATCCCAGAACTCAATAGGTAGAGACAAGAAGATCAGAAGGTCAGGGTCATTTTAAGCTACATGGTAATTGAGGCCTGCCTGAGCTACATGAGACCCTGCCTTAAACAAAGAAAACACTAAGTAAAAAACATGTTATTCGTCAGCCTTGATGAAGGAGCAAAATTCTGGCACATGTTACAATGTGGGTTGTTATAATAAACACTTCAGCTATAAAAGAGCTAATCACTGTATGATCTAGAATTGACCACTTCATATACGGAGGAAGGATGGCTTCTGTGAGAAGCCAAAAGAATGGGCAGTGGGAAATTATTGCTTCCTTGGCACAGAGTTCCAGGTTTTCAGGATGAAGAGTTCTGGAGATGATTGTTGTGCTGGTTATATGACATCACATATTCTCTGAACACCATTTAATGTTGTTTAACACAGCTAATTGGTTAAGTGATAGGTATCTAAGAACAAATGAAATAGAAAGTATTTAGGATGGCTAACACTGAAGATCTTTCAAAAAGAAAAAAAAGAACAAAGCAAAAAAAGGCACATGGAAACCTGCTATTGTAGAAGCTTCCTTTGAAAAACCATATGTCCATATACATGGCAAGAGCTAAAACAGAGTCACCCTCTAACAGGGCAATAATATAATGCCCCTACTGGACACTATGAGCTAAAAATGAAAATTCCTAGTGCCAAGAATTGATTTCTTCTTTTGGCCAGTGATCACCAAACATTATAGTCTATTTCCAGTATTTACATTTACATTCTAAAACTCCATGGTTAAGACTTACTTGTTAAAGACATCATATTGTGGAGTCACAGAATGTGGCAAAATCAAGCTGGTACTGGCTTGGAACTTTCATCTTTCCTGGTTAGCTTACATAGTGCTGGAAAGTTCTAGGAATGCTATTAGAGGAGAAAAGTAATCATCAATTGTACCTAGATATGAACCCTGTGAGCTACAATAATGACAGGCCTGCTAAGTTATTCCCACTGGTGTAACAATGACACAAACACCAGGGGGAATAAATAACTACTTTTTGGGTGGATTTATGTCCTACTCCACAAGATTAAATCCATATCTGGCATTACTAGTTGACTCAGAACCTACAGCTGAAAAGGTCCTAGATCTTAGGGGCAAACCAATGACTGCTACATAGATATAATATTAAACCAAATCCTAATGGCTTATTGTTATATACATAGATCATTGCATGTTTCATCCCTCATCTACAAAGTATATGGTGATTGACACAGAGATGAACAACTGTAGAATTCCCAGTCCTAAATGGAACATACATACCAAACACTCAGTTATCTCAAGGCTCAGAGATGATTGAGGAAGAGTCAGTAGAAAGGGTGTAAAAGCTAGAGGCCTATCACTGCAAGGAAGCTGTTTTCCTTGACACACCAGAGAAGCTCCGCATAGGAACTCACAGAAGTTAAGACATCATGCATAAGACCTGTACAAACACAAGCAGGCTAAACCTCAGCAAGAAGACTAGAGTTGGAAAAGGAATCTCACCATGGAGCTATTGCCATTGTTAACGTCAGAGAGGGGGAGACAGTGTTTTTACAAAATGTATGTATGGTAAAAGGAGCAACAGAAAATCACCCTAACACTGACCTGTCTACCCTTGTTTGGAGACTTGGAAATCCCTGTCCCCCCAGGACTCAGAGTTAATGGCCAAACAATGTTTCAGAGGTTTCAGAGTTAAGGATGCATGCTCCAGAGATTCCATAAAGCCCTGGTCCTCTACCCAGCCCACTGCTGTCTGTGTTCCTACTCAGAGGCAGCTGCCATTCTGGCCTTCTGCCTAATAAATCTCTTATGTGGTATTTGCTGTATGGTATGACTTTGTGCTATTCCTTGGCTCCTGGCTGTCAAGATGCTTTCACCAGAAAAACCCCTACAATGTAGCCCCTGGTAAGTCAACCACACTCCCATGGAAGACTGCATATCCAAAAATATATGGGGAGCACACATTGGTCTTAATGGAATTGTTAAAAAGAGTGGTGTATATGCAAAGAGAGTAGAAAAGGGAAGATTGAGGGGAGCAAGGGACACATATACCATGTTTTCATTTTAATTTTTATGCATTTACTTAAATGTCTTTCACAGGAGAAAGTATGGCTTGGAGGTCATAGCTGCCCAGTGATTTGAAAAGATAGATTATAAATACTGTTGCTATTTATTCAGTATGACTGCTACACTAGGGGACTGCACAGGATTCTCATTTAACCTTGACCACATAGACTAGGCATCCTTGTTCTTTGTTTCAGATGAGGGAACAGGTTCAGAGAGAGTAAGCGTTTTTCCATGCATTTGTGTCAGCCAGCTAGATATCACCAAGGTGAATACCTAAAATAACTACACACAATGCAGAGTTTTAGAAGTTCTAAATTCTGATGGAGTGGAAATTTTGTTTGTTCTTTTGAATCTCTGATAGGGCAGCACATGCAGGGAGCATGTAACTGAGCAACATTGTTCCCCTCATGGTCTGAAGTGAGCAAGAATGCAAAGAGTGGACCAGACCACAGTCCTAAAGTATACCTTGAGGACACAATGTGATGAGCTAAAACCTCACAAGGCACCCCACCACTTAAAGATCTACTCCTCCATCCTAGGCATTAAAACTTGAACATATGATTCTTCTAGAGACAGTCAAGGTCTAAACTGTAGCAACCATGTGGGTTGGAGTCCAAACTGTATGGGTATGCTACCACATGTAATTTTCATTAGCTAAATCTTATAACTAGAAGTATTCCCCCACTTTGTTTAAAAAGAGTAAAATGAGATGCAGAAGTTGTATCTATGTTAGCTGTGGAAAGAGATGGGGCCAGGATACAACTCAAACTTGTATAACTATAAACCCATATTCCATTTCTACTACAATCTACTCAAATATTAGTGTCCTTACTTTTGAGAACAAATTTGTTTTCTCAGTGACTTCTATATTTATTTGATGAATCAGGAGGTATATTCCATTCCGTTTACATTTTAGAGACGATACTACTACTTTTTTCCAATTAAAAACTAGTTTATGTACATGGGTGTTTCTATGTGCATGTAGAGCCTGTAGAGGCCAGGAGAGGGCGTCAGATATATGGAACTGGGGTTACAGACTGTTGTGAGTCACCAGCATGTGTGCTGGGAGTTGATCCCCAGGTTTCTGGAAGAGTAGTCAGTGCTGAGCCACCTCTCCAGCCCCGAGATGAGGATTCTTGGGCTCATAAAACTAGGTAAACTTAACCAGGGACACAGAGCTAATGATTGGTGGCATAAGGATACAAAGCCAGGCAGGCAGGCATCAAGATGGCCATGCTCTATAAACACTCAGCTACTAATTATCATGTAATTAAAATTGGCCCTGAGGATTTGGTGGGGGGCCTGCACTGACCAACTTTGATTAAGTGAGATATTTAAGGATAGAATTGGATGATGCCCAGTTTTGAAACCAAAAGGGCTATTTATTTAGTTGGATTTGTTCTCTTAGATTTCAATTGAGCTTGTTTGTGTGAGTTTCCATCTAAGCGTTATTAAGTCCTTGTGCTGCTGTGTTCAATGAAGCCATCTGAGCTATTCAAGATAAACACTAAATAGTGATCAAAGGGCTACCTGCTCTTGGTGAGTCTGCAGCTGAACTTCAGGACACCTATGAGATGTGTTTAGAGTTCAGGATGTCCTCCTACTTCAGATGAAAATGCCCCTTGTGGTGCCATGGCCATATATGATACATAGCATAATCAGGTCTGTGCAAAGAAAGTAAACTGTGGCATAAAAATTGGAGAGTTTATCCAAGTAAACAGTGATAGAGAAGTGGTGTGGGTCTGATTCAATCCTTCATATCCTTCATGACAGAATACAAGTAGGAGGCTGTGTGTGCCTGCCTGTATGTGTATGTGTATGTGTATGTGTATGTGTATGTGTATGTGTATGTGTATGTGTATGTGTATGTGTATGTGTATGTGTATGTGTATGTGTATGTGCTCTTGCTCTCTCTCTCTCTCTCTCTCTCTCTCTCTCTCTCTCTCTCTCTCTCACCTCCTCTCTCTGTGTTAAAGTGTGCTTATGTGCAGATGTCCATGATATATGAATGCATATAGATACCAGAAGATGATCTCAAGTATCTTTCTCCACAATGTTCCACCTTAACTTTTGAGACAGGATCTCTCACTGAACCTGGAGCTAGCCATTTGGCTAAATAGCTAGCTGTTCTACAAAACCCATGGATCCTCCTGTGTCAGCTTTCCCAACTTTGATATTAAGATCTTAGTGTTCCTGTATTTTTACTTGGGTTCTGGGGATCAAACATAGATGACAATGCTTAAACAACGCACACTTTACCCACTGAGTAAACTTCCCAGCCCAGGAGAGACTCTTCTTGAACAGGGAAGGAAAGTAAAGAAAACACTTGACTGGTTATAGTTATTAACTTCCTTTAGAAAGTCCTTGGTATATAACTTTTATATAACTGCTTCTAATTGGCTAGGTCTTTTTTTTTTAAACACAATATAGGCATTTACAGTAACAACCAATTCGTGTTTCTAATGTCTGTGAGTCATGCAAGGATAAAAATATGGGTGTTACCTGTTCAGGCATTCTTCTGGCCTAGTCTCTATTTTGAGTTACTGTAACAGCCTTGTGTGGTCAGGATCTAGGCTGTTTCTCAGAGTTGGCATAATGGACACTGGAGAAGGATGTGGCTGGTTAACTTTATAGGCCTCAAGACATTGAGACATTGAGTTAGCTCTAGCCTGGGGTGCTCACCTAAAGTCATCTTCCCTCTGGGGTGTTTTCACTTGGGAGACTCCCACATAATGTCTACTTATCTGGTATGTTATCTGAGATGTTCTTGTCTGTGTTTGCTCCCCTGGGATGTTCTCATCTGGGGTTCTAATCCACAGGACTCTCAGAAGAGACAGAATCATCCACAGTCTCTGCCAAGCTCATAGGTACCTTATCGTTTAGTGTATGAAGCCAACTATTGTTGGTTGTGAGCCTAGCCTTTAATGGTAGAGCCATCTCTCCAGCACCTGAAATTCTGTATAGCAATTTTTATAACAACTGGTCTTGTATGAAAGAATAAGCAAAAGCCTTCATTCAGGTTTCAGGATACTCCAGTCTTCTACGATAGAACCATCAAATCCCTGGCCAGGATAGAGGGTGAATAGAGATCTCTGTTGTTTTTGTTTGTCTAAAGGGTCAAAGATACCTTATTTTGCTTCAATATCTGGCACACATAACCTCACTACACCTCTTCAATGGATGTGTTTGTGTCTGTGAGTTGGCCACATGTCAGTGGGGCTCATGGGGTGTGGTGAGGTAAGGGTATATCTTGGGTTGCAAAGTCAGAGGAAAAAGTAAAGGTTTTAATCTCACTCCAGTTTGATAAACATGCTGAGGACTCTGGGCAAAGGTTCAGTGTAGGTCAAGAAAATACAGTTCAACAAATCAAAGTAGCCTAAAAAGAGCATGAATTTCATGACTGCATTCCCAAAAAATGCAAGGTTACTTAATGCACAGAGCTACAGCCTGGTGACAAAGGGTAGGCACCAGTCACAAAAATTGGTATTTATCTCTAATATGCTATTTGCAAGCTGGGTAAAAGTGAACACATTATATAATGGTGTAAAACAAGGATTATTTTAGGATATAGCTACTTCAAAGGATTATGGGGACAACTAAAATAAAGGGAAATGCAAGAGAGGTTTAGGATAGTGCCTGAGATATGGGAGGTGGTAATGAATTTCCCCTCTGTGTCTCATATCCTCTTATTATCTGCCAAGTGGATCAACATTTCTCCTAAATATTATGCAAAGTTCTTTCTCTTTTGAGCCTTCCCTTCTTACTGGCCTGTGCATTAAAACTCAAAATAACCACTGGGAGGACACACAGTGTCCAGATAAAATGAGTGAGCAAGGGCAGAACTGTGAGGGTGAATGTTAAGACTCACAGGAAAGCCTACATTCTTTCCAGACATGTAAGGCATAGAGAATAACAGCCTTAGGGCTGGGGAGATGACTTGGTGCATAAAGCACTTCCCATGCAAGTATCAAGATGGGAGTTGGAACCCCCAGAACTCATATAGAGCCAGGTAGGGCAGTGCACACTGGTAATCCCAGTGTTCCTCCAAGATGAAAAGCAAAGACAGAACTCCTGGAAGCTCCTGGGCCAGCCAGCCTGGCTTAAGCAGCAATCAACAACAAAAGAGAGAGCCTGGCTCAAACAAGATAGAAAGTCAACATAAAATCCCAAGGGTATCCTCTGACCTACACATGTGCATAATAACAACTGCATATCTGTGCTCAGACACAGGGATGTCTGTACAGGTACACATATCACACACAGAGGGACAGACAGACAGACAAACTACACACACACACACACACACACACACACACACACACAGAGGCATGAATGCATGCACACACAAATATACAAAGGATAGGAGCTTCAGAAATAGAAGCCCTGCAGGTTTTCATCCTTACTCTCTTAGGAAACACGAGTTAAAATGTTGAGAGTTAATCTGTTTTCTCTGTAAATTTCAGGGAGTGACAGCGATGTTACTGGGTCCTGGTGAGGCTTACAGCTGTTTATCTAATACTGTGCTGGCCTGTAGGAGTAAGTACTCAGCAATTGTGAGCCATTGTTATAATGTCCATGCAATTCTTAAAAAATAGCACAAAAGAGGAGTGGATGCCAAGGCTGCTATGAGTTTCTTCCTACCCCAAGACTTCATCCCTAAGCCTCCTGACCCTTTCTGCTTCAAACAGAGTAAAAAAGCTGCATCTTTTTGCAATGAGTCCACCTTATCCAGAAGCTGCCTAAGAGAGAAAGGCAGAGCCTAGTCTACCAGGTTGCCACCCTCTGAGCACAGGAAGAACCATGAGCAGAGGCAGCAATGAGCTGAGGGCTCAAAAGTTTAGTGGAGGGGGAAGGGTCACCACAGCACACTGTCTTCCAGGTCGAATCGCAGCACATTTTTGGGATCTGCTGTCAGCACACCATGATGCAAATGCCTTGGCATGGTGGGCGGAGAGGAGTCAAAATACCTCTGAAAGAGCCACAGAAACACATGCTGACCCTTTTCAAGCCTATGTTCATATTCCACATTGGAGCCAAACTAAATGAAGCCAACATCACTGCCCAGCATCCCCGAGCTTGTGCAAATAGGAACTTAGTGTTTCTCTAAATACACAGAGTATATTACCTTAGTCATAAAATTGGGGACTTTCAAATCTAATTTGTTCAGCCCTAGCACTGTTGAAGACTGGGCAGGGTTCCAAAGGAAATCACCTCCACGCAAACAGAGATTAGCAGTTCTCCCCTGTAGACATCTGGGAGTGATTCCCTATAATCTCCAGTAATTGTGGCTGCATTACATTCAAACCCTGTTTTCAATTTTCTTAAACTTCTAGGACTGATTGTGTTATTAAATCATGCTGGCTGATGTGTTTAATAAGGACCTATTAAATGTTTATAAAATTAGGGAAATAAATATGGGGCTCTTAGTCAGATTGCCCAATGGATCTGGTAACCTATTGTTAAAGTAACAGTTCTGTTAAAGCTGCCTCTCCTGGCTGCAGAGGCCGGTACCTGCTTCAATCCATCCCAACGTTTTTGGCAAGCCGCTTATTCTAACACTCCATTTGCTGAAAGGTTTGCCTCTCTCCCAACTCGACAAAGAAAGACAAACACTCAAAGAAGACTCACTGAAAGATGTAGTGTTTTGGCCCACAAACAAGGAACACCACCTCTGTTTTCAATGAAATAGGGACAATTCCAATTTCTAGGCTCAACCTGGAGAGCCCTTCTCAGTCAATAGTGTGGACAACTTCACACCTGGCTTAATTTCAAAGTGGAAATTGTACTCAGTACTCCAAGGCCTTCAGTAGGTACGTGTGATTGGATAGCCAGGAGGGCAGAAAACTTGGCGAGGATTTGCACAGCTGGGAGAGCCAACATCCAGTCTTCAAACAGGAGGACTTACTCAAAATCATCATTGGACAATTATCTATCATTGGGTAATCTCAGAAGCTGCAGAAGTTTTCTAAATCACACCCCACTCAGGTTAGTTCCTTAGACTTATCTCACTGGCCTTTGAAGACAAAGTCTGGAAATAGGTGTGGAAAGGAATCTGGGCTAATAATGATTTCTAATAAAACAAAAGACTCCCAGTCCCCAGGACATGAGCCAGCGGACCACGGCTTGTATCTCATTTCATATTATGTAGCCACTTGGCCTGGGAAATTCCCCTCCAGGGAGCCTCCCTCACCTTGTAACTAAAAGGGAAATTTTAGGAGTATCCATCTCTAAAATTCAAGAAGATGGAGATGTGTGTGGACTGTGGTCTGGTAAAGGCAAAGACTTCCAAAAGTGTTGCTGAGATTAAAAAGAAACGTGAAGAACCAGAAGCCACAATCCAAATGAGTGGTAGTCACCTTTAAAACATAAAGAGCAATCCCGAAGTGATGGCTAATAGTAGATATTAATGCAATATTTAGCATCAACTCATCTTCTAAGCATGGCAGGAAGCACAGTAGGACATGCTTGGCATTCAGAGCATGCCCCAACACAGACACACAACCATAGCATTGGTTCTCCTTGCCAAGATTTTCCCAGCTACCCAACCACAGTTTCCTCTACCAGTGACCACAGCTCAAGTAATTCTGTAATCTTCAGGACAAATGCAAACCCCACTTTCTTGGATGAATTAACTGTTGAGTTTCCCCTGAGGAAGTGAGGGCAATTAACCAATGTTTCTAGCCCTTAAGATGGAGGAGGGCAGAAAATGACATCATTGCCATGAAATAAACATGCCACCCTTAAAATACTTCAGACAAGTGTGTACTGTCTCTGTTTCTTGCCTACAACCCCCCACTTCTGTCCCAGAGTATCATAAAGTGTTGGGGAGCTGGCCTGCTTCACATTAGGACTTTGAAAGGTTGGTAGAGAATTGGATGTAAGGTTAATATTTGGCAGAACCTTATAAATGACCTGATTGTTATTTTATATAGGCGACAACCTCTGCATTACCACTTCTCGCCAGAAAGTCCCCATGTCTGGCTGGGTCTTTACATACAGCAGGGTCCCAAGCCTGCTCTGTAGACAACACACTCACTCTGCATGCTTGTGTGTGTGTTTGCTAGAACTATGCACAGAGACTCACTTGCACCAAGCTAAAAAGCAGCAGAAACCCAGAACAGCAATTATTTTTATGTATTTTCCCCCTCAGGGGAATTTCTCCCAGTTTAATTGTCTGGGGGATTGTTTCCTTGTGGGATTTTATTTCAAAACACCTCCTCCCTACCCCTGCCCCCACCCCTGCCAGGAAAAAGGAAAGAGAAGGTGAAATTAAAAAGAAAAAATAAAACTCCTTAAACACAGAAACCTTCAATCACATAAAAGCTCACCAAACCCTGTATGCTGAAATTAATAGAGGTATTTCCTGGTGCATACGTTTTGAAGATTATTTGTCTACAGATACATTCAGAATTGATTATATTAAAGGTGTATAAATCTCGCTTCCCTTCTCCCACTCCTTGGCCTTGGAAATGAATTCAAGCAAACCCATGGAATTTTAAGTTAAAGCAAACACGGGGGGGGGGGAAGAGCTCATTTTTCTCCAGTTATACATGAAATGGCTCATAATAGCAAATGCTGAGTTCATGAAGTGTATGTTCGACCCCCTTTGATATAAATCCCATCATCAGCTCACAAAGAAATTGTATTTATGCATAAGACAGTGTTCTCCAATGTGAGCCCTATAAATTACAAGAACAGGAAATCCAAATTTATAAGATGCAATTTCTAGATTTATTTTTAACACCCTCTCCTGCATATTACCAAACAAATGCCACATTAGCAGAGCACAAAAGGCTTTTTTACTGGCATAAGCTACAGCCATGACATTCACAGCAGAGGCTGGGATAAGGCTTAAGTGCAAATTGGAAAGCAAAGACAAAGTGTGAGGAGGATCCAGGACCAGGATGTCGGAAGGCACATTGTTCCCTGCAATGCGGATAAGATGGTTGTTTGCTCTGGAAGAAATATCAATGTTTGTTTCTCCTCTACATCCTACACAGTGAGATGAAATTCAGTCATTTTTCCCCAGCTCTTACTAATTCATTCAGTAGCTCGGGTTCCAGGATTGGAAGGCTGGGTTGGTGGTGAAAAGCAGGTACTGGGGCATAGAGTTGGGTAGATAAGGAAGGGAGACCAGATCTAGCAAAAAGTTGTGAAGAGGGGAGGAGAATATGATGAAAATGGATGGTATGAAATTCTCAAAGAACTGGAGTTTAGCTCCCAGCAACTACATCAGATGGCTCTCAACCACCTGTAATTTCAGCTCTCTGAAATCCAATGTACTCCTTTGACACCTTTGGCCTCTCTGTGAGCAATATATATATATATATATATCCAATACAGACACACAGACAAATACACACAGAGACACACACAATTTTAAATAATTCTGGTACTGTTCATTCATTTTCTTATCAAAATTTAATAACTGCTCAATATGTCACAACTGAGGGCAAAGACTCTATTAAGAAGGACAAAGCAGAGAATGCCAGATGTTCTGTCTCCCTAAGTTATAATCATAATGTTATCAACATTGGCTAGCTTTTATAAACCAATTGCCCAATGTTAGATACCATTCTAGACTTTCATGTGGTAAAATTGTTTATTCTTCTCAAAACGCAGTAGGGATAGATGGTGTCTTTTTAATGTAACCATGAGAAAACTGAAGTTACATGTAAATACTCCTACCCAATGAGGAGTGGAATTAACAGTTGTACCATTGGCTTCAAGGCTAGAGGATTTAACCACTGTGCAGAAAGGACTGGATACCCTGAATCAGCCATCCATCTCTCACTTCTGCTCCATGGCTGCTGATCTTGGACAAATTAGTTAACTACCCAGTGCTTTCTATTTTCTCGTCTATGAAATGGGTAGAATCCTGCTTTCTTTTTCATACCACAGGGATAAAGATGGAGGACAAAGCTACACAAACAGGACATAGCTTGCACAGCCCATGCTGGGGATATACCTTACTGTCCATCATGGCCACCACTTAAAAAGTCTCTCATCTCTCTCATTACAAACAAGAGATGCAGGAAGACATCACAGTATAACTCTCTCAGGACCTTTATTGATGAAAGACTGACTTGGACAAGCTTAGTTTCCATATAGAAGAGATACCTAGTCAGCCTTAGGTCTTGAAAGTTGGTCACTAAATATCTACTGCCTTTCCACAGACCACTCTAGAAAAAGAAAGTCACTTCTATCACTTGGTAATTCAAGCTGAGGTGGAGTCTAGAGGACTCCAATACAAGGGAGCTTGTGCCTTAAGGTTCCATGATGCAGCTTCCAACTGTACATATAGCTTAGATCCGCACTCATCACCATATCCTCAATTATAGCCTTCAGGGAAGACTAGAGGAGTACTTTTGACAACTTCACACTTTGAGGGGTCTGTTTTTAAAATGAATATATCCTAAAGGCCATAAGGACTGGATGCCAAGTATCAAACACTTGACTTTCAACTACTTAGTAACAGTCTACTCTGCCCATACTGTGGGCACCAAACCCCCTTCCATCTCTGTCTTCTGAAATCAGCTGTCATTTTCTTGAAGTTTTTATTATCCTTCTCAGGCAATGTTCCCAGTGCCAAGCAAAACAGACCTAACAGAACTGGCTGGTACAGAAAAGGAATTTACCAAAAGGTCATGAAGTGAAACACTAGTAAAGACCAAGCTTGGATGTCATTAGCCTGAAAGAAGACACCTGCCCTCCAGCCCCCATCTGCCACAGAATGGGACAAGCAGGTGACTGTACTGGTGCTGGGGCACTAATGTTGGAGTTCATCTCTCTCTGGCCCAGACTGTTTTGGGTGCCATCACTCTCTCCTCCAAAAGTCAGTGCAATGCAGTAACCATTATTACTGCTAAAGTGCTTTCCCTGACTCTGTTGCTAGCTGACACAAAACTAGGAGTGAATGGCCATGATTATTCCATCCTGGGCCTATGTACTCCTTGATAGGACAACTTTTAAAGCAACTTTCTTCCATCCTTAGATTTTTGTAGACAAAATGGTTGCCTTGGTCAACATGGTATACTATAAGTAAATACCAAGGTCTGGGAGGCTTAAATAACTGGCCATATTCCTCATAGCTGTGAAGGTCAGAAGTTCAAGGACAAGGAATTGGTACATCCAGTTCCTAGTAATGGTGGTCTTCCTGGCTTGCAAATGATCATCTCCAACCCCCCTCCCTACCCCGTCTTTCTTTTCTTTTAAAGGCACCAACCCAATTATGGAGGCCCTACTTATATGACCTTAATGAACCCAATCATCCCTTAAAACTCCATTTCCAAATACCATGTTATTGTGGGGCCAAAACATTACTCTTTCCAAAGAGACACAAACACTGAGTACACAGTAGATGTGGTCTTTGTGTACCCTCAAATCTCACAAGGAAAAGCCTCCAAAAACAACAGCTCCAGTGTTCACTGCCACCTGCCAAAAATTATAAAAAAAATACTTTATATCTTTCCAGTTAAACCAGTGCTCCTCTGAGAATAACTTTCCCTGTCTCTCCTCAGGGCAATTCATACTGTGTGGAGAACTGGGAGATTTGTTTCTAGAATCTATTAGATAAAGACCAGCATTGCAGGCAAATATCCAACAATATTATCTAATGGGGACACAAGTGAAAAAGGCCCAGGACGATATTAGAATCAAAGTAGTAGGGCCCTGAGTTACTATGGATGTATCACACAATCAAAAACATTGTTTGGACTTGTACAGTTTTGTTATCTTTTTAGCAATTCAAGGAGTGGAGGTTGAATTAATAGATATCTTTAACCACTAGACTAGTAGAGAGTTTATTAGTATGTAATCTTATTTGACTTCTGAGTTATTCCTGGCCATCATGGCTTAGAGCACATTGATATAAAGGAAACAGAAAGCTAGCACATTGTTACGTTGATTACTTTTTGTCAACTTGACACATATCTCAGTTGTCTGGAAAGAGAGAAGCCCAATAAAGGGGTTGCCTCCATCAGACTGCTTATAGCCAGTCAGATTTCTTGATTACTGACTGATTTGGGGAGGGACCTGTCTAACAGGTGTTTGCATCCTTGAACAGGTAGTGCTGGTGGTATAAAAAAGCAAACTGAACAAGCCAGTGAATCCGGATTCCTCCATGGCCTCGGCTTTAGTTTCTGCCCTGACTGTCCTCAATGTTGGACTGTAACCCAGGAATTATAAGATGAATTTTAAGGAAATAAACCCTTTACTTCCCAAGTTGGTTTGGGACAGTGTTTTATCACAGTAATAGAAGGCAAATGGAAGCATTTACAAATTAATGATGTCAGTGTAAAATCCAAATAAAGCAATGCCTAGGTGGTCATAAATAATACATCTTTTCCTGTGCTTGCCACATCTTCTACCATGCCCTTTCACCTTGCTAAAGCTTTCCTGGTATTCTCCCTCTCTGGCCACCATGTTCCTGTTCCCTCTGCCTGGGAAGTCCTCTCTTGCACCACTCAACAGATAATCACTGACTCCCTCTGTCATCCTGCAGGATGTTGCTGACATGATCTCTTTCTAGCAGCATTACCCCCAACCACTCCTGTCATTTCTGGTATCTACTGTTTCATTCTTATTAATATTGGTCATTTTCTAACATACTTCAGGAACTTCTAATCTGCTTTTGTTGTTATTTGTCTTTTCCTCCAGAAAACTAATGAACAGTTTTTAAATCATTCTGGTGAATAAATGCTTAGTATAGGTGGTCAGCAAATATTTGATCATTAAATAACTAATGCATAAATCTCAGGATTTCTAGAATGAAATCCAGAACTGAAATAATACAATTACTTCCCAAACCAACTTTTTAATGTTTACAGAGCAGCAGACCAGAGGGCTACAACAGGCACCCCAAATGTCTGGGTTCCTTGACCTGAGAAACATATCCTCCTGAGGCTCTTGGTGTATTGGACAATGCCCATGATTCCAAAATTAGTCTCTGCTTAGCACTAGTCTATGAAGGAGATGTGACTATCCAAACTTTACAATGAGGAAAATGGGGCTTCTTTTAGAATACCTTTCCCCAGGGCAACAGAATTGGAAAGTAATGGAGAAGAGGAGTTATCTGGGCACTCCTGATCCCAAGGCTCTTGATCCTGAGCCTGACTTGGAAGAGCTTTGAACTTGGTGTGGTAGGAGAGTTTTTATGGAAGCTGTTCCAAGTGGGCTGGTGGAGGTGAAGAATTAACAGAAGAGGAAGTTAGTCACATTGTTCCACGCAGAAGACTTCTCTAGGTCAGCATCTAATTTTGTGACTGTTAAAAATAATACTATGTTTTTGTGTGTTTGAAATTTTCACTAAAGTCCATTGTATTACTTAGACTAGAAGATGTGTCTCTATTTTACTACAGATAAAGCAGAACCATGGAATGACAGTGTGACTTTGATCCACAAGACATGGAGGAAGGATAAAATTTGGAGGTCCTTTCTACTACTTGACCTTCAGTCAATATGAAGTGGAAAAGAAACCTAGTCATATATATGAAGAGTCAGCAATTCAGTGCATAGCAGTCCTGAAATGAACCCCAATTCACTTCCTAGCACCCCAGTTAGACAGTCACAACTTCCTGTAACTCCTGCTCCACAGGATCCTATGCCTTCTTCTGGAGGATCCTACACTCTTTTCTGGCCTCTGAGTGCACTGTATTGGCACACAAAGCCACATATATATGTATACAAAATAAAAATATTTTAAAAATCTTCAAAATAAGCATGATTACTATATTTGAACATATATTTACATTGAATGTATATATGTATATGTATGTATTTACATATTTTGTGTGAATATACATAGGTGTGTGTGCGTGTGTGTGTGTTATAAGCTCATACTCCAATGACAAAAGCAACACCTTGCTTTTCATCGCAGGCATTATGTTCTCTGCCTGTTCCAGACACATCTGGAATTCAAAAGAATCAGGAGGGTCCCAAGTAACACCCTAACAACCTGTGAGTCAGGACATCTGGTCTCTAGACTTGACCTTTTCACTTTCTTTATTTCGCAAAAGAAGAGTTGTGTCATACAATCTCCAAAGTAGAATGGCCATTGTTTGCAGAAACTCCAGGTCTCTGTGCAAGCCGTTCTCTCCCCAACAGCTGCTTTCTCTCCTTTGACAGGATCATCCCTCATGCCTAGCTTAAACTTCACTTCCTTGGGGGATCTCTCCTCTCACAGTACCCTGAACTTTCCTTAGAATGAATGTAGCACAGTAGTCTAAAACCATCCTTTTATCTCAATGTGACTTGTTCTAAGTCTGTCTATCCTGCTTGGGTACCATCTTTCAAGGAAAAGGAGTTATTTGATTTTCCTTTGCTTCCTGAGACCCTGCCCTGCCCTGAAGCAATGCAGGTGTCTCTCATTCTACATGAGGTTAATGGAGGGCAGAGCAAAGATCAGAGATAGGTTTAGCTTCAGTTTCCTTTGAAATCTATGTGTGAGATATAGTCCTGTATACACCCCTCTCTCTCTGTAGTGATGCTTCAAGGCTGGTAGCAGACTATAAAACACAGACACGGAAAGCCAACGTGACTCCATTTTATAAATATCAGAGCTCTGTGAGTTCCTCAGTCCATAGCAGGCTTCTATTATTCTGTGTCAGATGTAGCCAAAAGCTAAAATCAAGAATGCTTATTCAGATGGCTGAGTGTAAATTCACTTGGTAATGTTGCTTGGGAGTGTCTGTTTGCAAAGGCCCTTTAGCCAACTACACAGAAAGATTCATCTTATGACCTCATGACTTCACTCTATTTCAAACCAGTGTTTTACCCAGTGTGGCCTCTTTCTTTCTTCAGCATACTCAATGCTAAACAACGTTTGACCCATTTCAAGAGTTCAGTCCTTGTTCCAAGGATGACTGACAATAGTCAATGTTGTTCAAAATACCCTTGGACCTGAATGCTAGCAATGGCTGTCTCTCTGGAGATCACATACTCTCATAGAGACTAATTTAGACATTATAGCATCTATGTGGTTTATTATCATAAAACCCTGAAAATTTACTAAAAAATCAGTAGACATTCTATATACAAACAATAAACATGCTGAGAAAGATATCATGGAAACTATACCCTGTACAATAGTCACAAATAATATAATATAGCTTGGTGTAACACTAACCAAGCAAGTGAAAGACTTGTATGTCAAGAACTTCAAGTCTTTGAAGAAAGAAATTGGAGAAGCTATCAAAAGATAGAAAGATCACCCATGCTCTTGGATCAGTAGGATTAATATAGCAAAAATGGCCATCTCACTGAAAGCAATCTACATATGTAGTTCCCATTAAAATTCCAACACAACAGACCTTGAAAGAACAATACTCAACTTCATATGAAAAAACAAAAGCTAAAACAATTCTGCACAATAAAAGAACTTCTAGAGGTGTCTCCATTTCTGATTTCAGTGTGTACTGCAGAGCAATAGTAATAAATATCACATGGTATTAGCATAAAAACAGATAGGAATCAATGGAATCAAATCAAAGACCCAGAAATAAACCTATACACTTAGGGACACTTGAATTTTGACAAAGAAGCCCACAATAGAAAAAAAGAAAGCATCTTCAACAAATGGTGCTGGTTTATCTGGTTATCCATGTGAAAGAATGCAAATAGATCCCTATCTATCAACCTGTAAAACCTCAAGTCCAAGTAGATCAAAGACTTCAAAGTAAAACCAAATACACAGAACCTGATAAAGTGGAGAATAGTCTTGAACACATTGCCACAGGAGACAACTTCCTGAACAGAACACCAATCTCACAGGCAACTAATAAATATGACCTCATGAAACTGAAAAGCTGTAAGGCAAAAGACACTGCTAAAAGAACAAAACAGCAGCCTACAGAATTGAAAAATTCCTTTACTAACCCCACATCTGACAGGGGGCTGATTTCCAAAATATATAAATGACTCAGGAAGCTAGACAACAAACCAAATAATCCAATTAAAAACTGTGGGTACAAATCAAAAAAATTCTTAACAGAGTAATCTCAACTGGCTGGGAATCACTTAAAGACATGTCCAACATCCTTAGCCATCAGAGAAATGCAAATCACAGTGACTCTAAATATTCTAGCTTATATCTGGCTAAGATCAAAAACACAAGTGACAGTTCATGCTGGTGAAGATATGAATGAAGCAAGGAGAACACGCCTCCATTCCTGGTGAGAATGCAAACTTGTACAGCCACTTTTTAAATCAATATGGCAGTTTCTCAGAAAATTGGAAATTGATATGCCTCAAGAACTAGTTATGCCACTCCTGGACATACACCCATAGGATGGTCCACTATACCACAAGGATGCTTATTCAATTATGTTCATAGCAGCTCTATTTGTAATGGCCAGAAACTGGAAACAACCTAGATGTCCCTCAACTGAATAATAGATAAAGGAAATGTGGTACATTTACACAATGGAGTACTGCTCATCTGTTAAAAACAATGATATCATGAAATTTACTGATGGATGGAACTAGAAAAGATCATCCTGAATGAGGTAATCCAGACCTGTATACTAACTGTAAAATAAAAGATAACCATGCTACATCCCCAGACCCAGAGATGCTAAGTAATAAGGAGATCTCAATAGGGGGTGGGGTCACATGAATCTCACTGTGAAGGGAAAATAGAATAGGCATCTCAGGTGGATGGGTGAGGGGGAGGGCTGGGGATGAGGGATGAGAACAGGAACAACTGGACAACTGGAATTAGGGAGTTGGGGTCATCTCTGGAAAGAGCCAGAAACCTAGTACAATGGAAACTCCCAGGAATCTATGAGGGTGACCCTATATAAGACTCCTAGCAATGGGGGATTTGGAGCCTGAAATGGCCATCTCCTGTAACCAGGCAAGACTTCCAGTGGAGGCACTGGGACACCAACTCAGCCACAAAACCTTTTTGTTCTGCCTGCAAGGTGTGCTGGGGTAAAAGTGGGAGAGTAATTGTGGGAGTGGCCAACCAAAGACTGGTCCAGCCTGAGACCCATACCACGAGAGGGAGCTCATCCCTGGACACTGCCTGGAGGGTCAGAGCCCAGAAGCAAGATAGCCCAGAGACCTAGGATAGAACCAAACACAAGTAGAAGAAAAAAAAAAGTCAATGAAGTCATATCATGATGATAAGATATTCTGCCATACTCATAGATTGGTGCTAGGTCAATGTTCATTAGAGAGGCTTCACCTAGCAACTCATGGAAATAGATTGAAAGACCCACAGCCAAACATAGGCAGAACTCAGGGAATCCTGTAGAAGAGGGAGGAAGGGGTTGTAGGAGCCAGAGGAGTTGAAGGCACTACAAGAGAACCCACAAAATCAACTAATCTGGTCTTATAGGGGCTCGTAGAGACTGAACTGTAAGCCAGGGAGCCTGCATGGGACTGACCTAGGCACTCTGCATATGTGTTATCGTTGTGTAGCTTGGTCTTGTGGGACTCCTAACAGTGGGAACAGGAGTTGTCTCTGACTCTGTTGCTTGATTTTGGGACCCATTCCTCCTAGCAGATTGCCTAAGTCTCACTGCAACTATATATGCCATAGCTGGTTGATATCCTTGGGAGGCCTGCCCTTTTCTAAAGAGAAATGGAGGAGGAGGAGGAATGGATGACAGGGGAAGAGGAGAGGTGGGGGAGGGGCTGAAGGAGAGGAGGGAGGGGAAACTGTGGTTGAGATATAAAAACAACAACAACAAAAAAGACTCAAATTACTTTATATAGTAAAACTCAAAATGTCTTGATTGATGTGAAAACAGCTCTTATCTCACTGTCCTTGAAGTATTTGGTACAAACATCTTGATATCACTCAGGAGTAAATAATGCTTCTTATTGATAAGTCTTCTTTTCCAGTCCACTAGGTTATAATGTCAGAACATGGAGTTCATATCTTTCCCTGTGACTGCTACACCTCCAGCAAGAAGCACATCAGCCTAGAACAAGGTAGTATGACGGGCATGTGGTCTAGCTTTCTCAAGACTGCTTCTATTTGCTGTGTATTGTCTTGGAGTTCTTCACAGCCTTTTTGCTCTTGAAGTGCCCCGAGTTTGGAGATGAGTGCTCTAACAACAGTTATATCTGACTAATACCAAGTATGAAATCATGAATGAATGATGAAACAGATGAGTCACACCTCAAGCACCACCTAAGAAGTATGATGAACTGATAAACTCTCTGAAAAGAAACAAACAGTTGGAAAGATTTCTCAGTTAAGAAAATGTGCTCCTTCTCCAGAGTACCTGAGTTCAGTTCCCAGCATCTATATTGGATGGCTCACAACTGCATGTAATCCCAGCTTCAGGAGATATGGTTATCTTCTGGCTTCTATTGGTACCAGAACATATGTAGCATATACATCATACACACAAGTTAAAATAAATCTTAAAAAAATTTAAAAAGCCCTAATTGTACAATTGGATGAACTCTGTGAGATGATGATGACCACTGTGGCCTGTTGCCCATGTCAACATCCTATTGATGAATAGGGCTTGGGAGGAGAGTATGAACTGGTGCAAGCTGATAGTACCACATGGCTGTTGCAGTGGATAATTAGCAATAAATACAGCATGGTAGAACTGATATGGCAGCACCAGAATGGGAACTTGTTTAATCATCAGAAAACAAGGATTGATTGCGAATGGCCAGGGTAGCCAACTAGAGAATGATATAAATTTGACCCCACAGAGATCAAAGCCATCAAACCTTGACCTATCTTTTCTGTACTTAACAAACTTCTCTAATCCATCAGATGTAGGGAAAGCCAAGACAGAGTATGCTTTTCAGGTCCTCATAGCAACCTTTCAGAGCTCTGTGGATTCCTGAGTGGGGTAGACTAGTAATTCCCTGTGTGTGATGCACTGTCTCAGAGCTGTGAGGAGATCACAGAACATTTCAGATGCATGCTGGGACCCCCTGCTGGCCTGCCCTACTGGAGAACATTCTGCAGCTTCTCTGTTACCTTGACGTGGAAGTGAACTGCAGAGGAGTTAGACAACACAAGCAAAAAGAAACTCCGACTTTCCTTTGATTTGGGTAGAAAAAGAAAATTTAAGATGAGAGAAAAATAGGTCATCAAGACTCCAGTTCTTAGAAGACATGGCCAGATTTTTAACTCCATTTGAGAAATAGCTAGTACTTCTGGGGCGGGGGTGAACACATAAGCTCAAAGAGAATGATGACAGAATAAAACTCTTCCTTGGCATCTTGAGGGGTGATTGAAGGACACTGCATGACCCTGCTGCTTGGATGCTGGGATGCCTCCCATCTTATTCCCAGAGAGCCAATATTCCACAGGGACATTTCCTGTTGGTCATCAAACTTTTTGACTAGCTGTATGTCTGTCCTCACACATAGCCAGTAGATTGGGTTTGGCAGGTGTATGTGTTCCCAGTTTGGAGGAGATCAAATGTATACTTAGAGTTGCTTATGATCCAGTCTGGCTTGAAGACATTGCAGAACCAGTAAGATGCTTCAGTGGATAAAGGTACCTGCTGTCAAGCCTCACCACTTGAGCTCAGTTCCTGGGACTATGTGGTGAAATAAGAAAGCAGACTCCTACAAGTTGTCCTCTGACTTTCACAACATGATGTGTCACACATGTGCACACACAAACATCAAAAAAGACACTGCACACTCATAGATGACATGTGCACATATGACCTATGCAGTTGCCCAAGTATCTGTGGAATTATGGTTTAACCCTCATCTACTACAATTTTGAAATTCTCCATAATTATTGAGCAAGAAACATGGAATTTTGATTTTATGCTAAGCTCCAAAGTCTGTTGTATCTTTCAGAACATCCATTGGTAGAGTTGATGTCACTATCTATCAAATTTTATTTGTATCTTGGAGGCCTAGAAAATATCTTGAGCAAGAGATGAATATGAACACATGACAAATCAGTACATAGATTCCTTCACCTGTCAGCAAGAATACATTTGTCTGAACACAAAGGGGGCTATACCTAATCCAAGACATAGAGAAAAAGAGTTTATGTGGGGCATGGAAGTGGGTGCAACACCCAAAAGCTATTTGGAGTATGGAGAAGCTTATGTAGGAATCCTCAAATAAGAAAGCAGAGGCAGACCAATTGGCCAAATTGGCAAATGTTATTTCCACAGTGCTGCCCAAGTCTGCCTGAATTTGACTTCACCTCTTTCTCTTTTTCTCCTCTCCTTCCTCCATCTACTTACTCTTCACATAAAGTCCTTCAGTGAATCTTGGTGGGACACAATGGAAAATGTGAGAAGAGAGAAGAGGGAAGAACCCTCTGGGTGCTCAGAAGAGGAAGGCAGCCCTCCCAGCTGGTGAAAAGATATTTGGGAGAGCTGGTATTGTAGCTGGTCCCTAGGAAGTGGGACTATCTTGGAGACAAGGTGACAGAAAGGTTTTCTGAGTGGAGGGGACAGTGGGGACAAAGGCATAAAATGAGAAAGCCTAGGGATGATGATAAAGACAGAGTGTTGAGCTTTGTTCTGCAGGAGAACAGGGCTGGGGAGAAAGAACAGTAGGTGGTAGTGCTTTCGTTTCTCCCTCTATTGATTCTTTTCCTAAATATTTCACAAGAATAGAAACCACAGTTTGGAGAACAGCAGGCTGAGGCAAGGAACTGGTCTTTGGAGACAATCTTATCTTTGTCTTGCACTGTGATGGATCATGATTCCCAATATGGAGACTGTCAGTCAAAACAGGAACAAGTCATATGGTAGAGATAAACAATTTCCACATTTTGATGGCTTAAAAATGTCAACAAGGTTTATTTACTGTTCGCGCTGCTTACCCACAGCAAATCAGCTGGGGCTCTGCTTCACTCCATGCTGTCTTGAGTTAGAGATCCAGGTTCAACAACCCTACCATCTGGGGCTCTGCTGGTAGCCTTCAAAGGAGAGCAAACTATCACTCTCTTAGAAGCAGCTATCACTCTCTTAGAAGCTTTGTCTCAAAGGGAATCTAGGTCACCTCTATTCTCAATTTCATTGGCCAATAAAAATCTTATGAGCATACTCAGCAGCCTGGGAAAGACATAATCTTGTCATATTGCTAGTGGAAGTGATTCTGGGAATAGCTAATGGATGGCAATAATGAATATCATAGCATATCTCAAGTCAATTTGTTTTAAGGCAACCTTGTTACCTTTTCCTTTGTTAGCTATAACAAAATACCTGAGGATGGGAATATGTAAGGACAAAAGCTTTAAGTCAAAACTCTGGTGCCAGTCTCTTTTCAGTTTAGACAATATTCTATGGTAAATAGCATCCCCATGGTGGGAGTTTGTGTAATAGGTAGGTAGAATGTTGACAGATAACAATAGTCTACTCTGATGGAAAATTCCAAGTTTGATTAGCATTGATTCCTTCCCTGGGCAACACCCTTGGTGTCCTAACTACTTCCCATCCTAGTGTTTCCAGCACCTTTTAGCTCTAAACTCTGGGGACCAATCTTTGTATGGAGATACACACAAAAACAATATCCAAACCATAACAATACACAATAACTACCTGAATTTATGTGAACTGGAATTCAGTAAGTAGTTTTTTACTTTTATATTTTGACAGGTGACGTTGATAATCAAATTTATTTATACAGTGGAATGAAGGTTAAAAATAGATTTACCATGGAACCTCTTACAATTAGTTTCAAAATTAAATTCTTGGTACATCAGGCATTTCCACCTTCTGGCTTTTATTTATTTATTTATTTTACTGCTTTGTACTAATGTTTATGGATTAAACAATATGATATATATTATATAACATATATACTATATATATGATATATAATAAAGTGTTACACTTTCAGTGTTATACTTGAATTTTGTCTAGTTTATAGATTCAGCACTGCCTTATCCTCTTGTTCTCAAGACAAACATTACTAGTCAGTCATGGATCTCTTCATTAGTCCCAATTTGAATCCTCCTGATCTAGTGTTTCAGCTAGCTACTGCCACATGATAAGTTTTAAATGAAATTTAACCAAGTTCTTAAGGGGAGGTCTATTTAAGATGAAGAGCCTGTCTGAGCAAATTAGAAACAAAGGATATACACTGACTCGATTTCATCCTTTAGTCAACAAGTCTAACTGAGATGAGCATTGATTAAGTCTAGGCACTACTGTGGTACAGAGGATGCTGGGAGATGAAATAAGGATGACTTCTTCAACAGAACCAACATTTTCAGGTTATTAAATAAGTATATTAGTGTGAGCATGAGATTCTCAAGGTAAAAAACAAAAATAAATCATATTAGAAGATACAGAAGACAAAACTTTAACTTGAGAATACAAATTTGAAAGTTCAGAGAAAGAGCCAAAAACCCAAATAATCCCTGAGGGGATGCCAGAGAGAAAAATGAAACAGTAACAAAACCTGTCTTTATTCAACCCAAATCATCAAATCAATTGAACAAATTAGATGTTTTATAAGGCTTAATGATAACTATCCTTCTTGATCTATTCATTGGCACTTTTTCATTATTCAATTATTTACTGAGCACTTACTGTGTGTCAGATAAAAGACAATTACAATTGCCTAAACATGATAGCAATTCCTACTTTCAAAGAGTTCCCAGGTGGAAGTCAAGGGCTAAACAGGGACAAGGAAGAGAGGCAGAAAAACAAACAATTACAAGACAGAAATACTGACAATGGTACCACAGAGGAAGGGTTGATTATCTTTGGCAGTACAGGGAAAACTGCATAGTGCTAAAGAATTATTGGAAATTTGCTTAAGGAAGAGAAAGTCAAGGGTACAGAGGCAGAGGGAGCCTCCCCACTGCAACAGACAGTGTCTGGGGCATTGGATGGAGATTGACAGCTTTGCCATGATGAGGTCAGGATACTCTGTAGAGCTGTGATCCATGACCATCAGAGACTGAGGGTTCAAAGGCCAGCATAGGTATGGGAAAGTGTTTATGAGTGAATGCAAAATTCTCCTCCTATTGATGGATATTCCAATGCTACCAATTTCACCAGTTCACCCTGACAAATTAGACTTATTTCCCTTCTTCTGAGCTTCAACACAGGCTTCCTCTCTCCTTCATGGCCCTTTGTCTCAACTGCAACACAGAGAACACTAAAAAATAAAATTAATATATAAAATACCTTATTGGGAGATAACCTCTTGGTGAGTGGTATGCAAGATTGTGTCTTTACACGTCATCAAACCAACCTCTACTGCACTATCACACCAGTGTCTGCATGACAGTTGGTGACAGGAAGTGCAGGGTAAGCTTGTGGAACTTGCCTCCCTATAACTAAAAGGACTTGGACTTCAGACCAAGCCTTCAACTTTTTCAAAGACTCATCATGCAGATGATGCTGCCTACGTGCTTCTCAGTGTGAGTGTTCAGGGAGTCCACTGAACTGACTGAGGTTGCAAAGTGAGGGTGTCTTGGGGAAGCTGCTTTGTGGCATGTTCCTGCTTCATTTCTGTTTCTCTTTGGAGACTGACCCTCTTCATTTGTGAAGCAAGGCTACATGCACACTATACCATTTCTCTTCAGCTTTTAGAGAAGCTTTTCTCTTCAGCTTTTCCTTGAAGCTCTAATAGTGTTTGACCAACACATTAGAACTGGTCCTTAAGTCATCTTGTATGAGTCTCTGCTACTATTGTCATGACCTGACAGACATGTGTTCCTGTGCAGTCATGAGAGATGAACTGCAATAGAGGTAACAGGCTTTTTCAAGTGTGTGCATAGTGTTGACTTCCCTGATACTACCCATGGGAAATATAATTCGCCCTAACTAGTAGGACTTTTTTCCTCTCTTTCAGGAGACCAGCCCTACTGAGACTTTAATCTCAGCTCTACTGTTCCAGTAGACTGAGTATGGTTTGTATCCCACAAGCAGAATTCACAACAGTGGTCACATTGCAAAATGTGGTTTCTATCCCAGGAAGCACAAAGAAAAAGCAGGTAGGAAAACTGATTTTACGACAATGGAAGATACATTCTACAAAGGACAGGACTGACAAACATTTAAGTAGATATCTCCAATACCTTCTCATGAAAGACTAAGAAAGAAATGAAATCTACCCTGAACATCTTCAGAAGGTCCAAAGCTGCCCTTTTCTAACACCTGCCTACAGATTTCTTGTTACTGAAGATCAAGACAGTTCAAAAGGACCATTCCTTTCAGAAGGACCTTCCGCCTCATCACTCAATACCCCAATCTCCATTTTGGTTGCCAAGGAAACATAAAGTAAGACTCAAACTCTAAAGCTCTAAGTCATTTTCCTTAAGCCACTGAGCAGCTGGCAGATGTTGATAAATTTGACTCAGTACCACCCAGGAGCAGAACTCTGTGAACAAAATGTGGGAAGCTTCCAAGTGTATGACACAGCCTGTCACACCCTCTGTTCCTCACAGAGGCGCTTCATGCTCTGAGGAAGAAGGAAGACTGTCCTCAACCACTGGACCAGATGCAAGCCCAACACTTTCTTTAGAGCAGTTTTTTTAAGACCTTCTGCCCTGAGGTGATCATCCGCCATAAAGGCAAAAAAGATGCTTCTCATGTCAGACTCAACAGGCTACTGTCCACAGAGTCTAGTTGGCACTCAGCTCATTTGCTTGTAAAAGAACCTTCCAAGCCCGGGTTCTCTCCTCTGAATTGAAATGCAGCCACAAGAGACTAGGTGGAGCTTAAGGAGAAAAGTTTGGAACATGCAACCCTGCTTCAGGGAACCAATGCACTCCTCTGTGCAAGGAAAATGACCAGATGATAGTACAATAGGGGGATTCTGATGGAAGGCCACGGAACAAGGATGTTTGTTATTTCTATATCAAAAATATATGTGAAATGCGTCCAGCTTCTCCGTGGCCCACCCTCTGGGTCTTTCTGGGCTACTGTCAGACTAACTTGTCTCCCTATTTTTACCCTGACCCATTTCCAATCCATTCTCACTGGCAGCCCAAGTCATTGACTTAAAACTGGTGCATTCATCTTCCTTGGCCACAGCTCTCTCAAGACTGAGAAAAAAGCCAATTACCTGCTGTGGTCATGAAGGGGCTGACCCCTGCTTGCCTCCCTGTCCTCATTTTCTCCATTCTCTTTCACTTGTTACCCTGACCTTGTTGTTTCCCTCTGTTTGAAGCCACCCAGGGCTTTCCCTCTGCCAGTCTATGGCCCCTGCTGGGTCTTATCTCTTAGTTGGGTTCTCTTTCCTCATTGCTCCCCTTTAGCTGCAACATCACCTTATCAAAGAGCTATTCCCTGGCCACCCTGACTCAAAGAAACCTTCCATCCCTCATCAGTTGCTCTCGCAACAATATGCCTGACAAAAGCAAATTAAAGAAGGTAGAGATGATTCTGGCCACAGTTCCAGGGTTCAGGGAAAGGCATGCCAGTTGTAGAACAAGGCAGTTAGTTGGTCCCATTGTATCCATGACCAAAAAGCAGAAAGGGAGGATGGTGGTGCTCATCTGGCTTTCATCTTTTTATATAGTCTAGCAGCCCCACCCATGAACTAGGGCCATCCATGCTTAGGGTGGTTCCTCCCTCATCAGTTAACACAATCTATAGACTTCCTCATAAGCACACCCAGAGCTTGTCTCAGGACAAGGTCAAATTAATACTCATATCGACCACTCACTGCTCCTCCTCTTCTCCATCACTCCTTACCCTCGATAAACTCAGGATCTGTGAAAGAGTTTTCTTCTAGTATTTCAACCCCCTAATGCTTTATAACTACCATAAAGGGAAGGCCATGGCCACTCCCCTTGCCCATAGACTCCCCTCCACTCAACACATTTCTTGGTGCTGACAAAAGACTGACAATCTCCTTTTCAAGTCCCCATTTCCCTTTTGCCCTGGGGACAAAAATGCACATTGCTCTTAAACTTGACAAGATGACACTGTGCAAGAAACAGTTCTCAGCTGGTGCCTCGCTGGTAACAAGTGTTCAAAGATTTTAGGTCTTGGGGCTGAAGATAATGAACAGTTTGTTAGAGTGCTTGCCTGGAATCCACAAGACCCCGAGTTGTAACCTCAAACACCCCATAAAGCCAGGTGTGATAGTTCATGCCCATAATCACAGGACTTGTGGGAGTTGAGGCAAGAAGATCAAAAAATTAAGGTCATCCTAGGCTACCTAGTGGATACGAGGCCAGCTTGGACTACATGAGACAATGTCTTTGAAAAATTAGGTGTGATTATTGCTAACTGTATTATTATTGTTGTTGCTGTTGTTGTTACTTTGGTTTGCTACACATGACCTTAAATCTTAACGGAGTGGTCCATAGGTGTTCTATGCCTTTCTGGTGGTTGTGTGTGGGTGCATGCTATTCTCTCATTTTCATCATGGTAATGCATAACCCCAGCCTTCTGTTCTATTCATTTTTATACCAGACAGCATTTTACCACAAAGAGAGGCTGCTGTTTCTCTAACGGCAGTCACACACTTAATGCTTCAATTTCCACATTTTATTTTATATGTAATTTAAAGCCCGTGGTGCCTTAATTGTAAAATAGGCCTTATTAAAATAATAGCTTGAAAACCAGTGGGGCTCCCTGTGCCAAGCAATGAGGGTTTTTAGTGTAACGGCTGTTTACTAGGATTTAAAAAGAGACACAACCCAAATAAAGCTGTAAAGACATTTCCAGCGTGAGTGATGGGCCAAGGACCAGCTGATAATTAAGCTCTTCCCTAGCCCCCCGCACCAGGTTTTTCTTCCCTTTCTTTTGGTTCTGTCTGGAGCTTTCCTTAGCAATCCAAAGCTCACTCTTACTGCTTTTATGATTGATGAGGCGGGGAGGATGCTTCAGTACGAGGCAGCAACACAGTGCTTTGATTAATGATGCTGGTGGGGCTCCCAGAAGACCAAAGAGAATAACACTTATCAGAAAGGCAGCTGATGCCACTGAGAGGGACCACAGCTCCTAGGGACCTGTCAATTGTGGAACTGGGGAACGGTATACCCTGAGGGTCTTTAATACAGCCATACCCCAACCTCACCTTCCTAAAGGGGAGAGGCACTAAAGGTTATGTTCCACCATTTCACAAATCCAGCACTGGCCAAAGTCTCCTAGATATCTCTAATGCACAGGAACTGCCAGCAGCCCTTGGCACTATCTTAGACATAACAGGTTTTCTTCACTGTGATTTTTCTTAGGCAGTAAAAGTCAGGTAAAGTGGTTTTATAGGTTAAGAGCCTTAACTGCTTCTACTCTTAGAGCTCTGGCTGTACTCAGACTTCTGCTAGATGTTCCTAATAGCTATGAGGTAGGTGTGAATAATCTTACTTTACGGCTAAGGAAAGCTAGGCTCAAGGTACTCTATGGTATAGGGAAGATTCATCTTGAGCTGGAGAGCAACAGCTCTAGTCTTTGATATCCCAATGCTCAAGTCCATGCTCTTGGTTCCTCAGTAACCCTGTGCTTTCATGAAGAGAGTCAAGGGACTCATGGGAAGATGTTCAGCTATGCTTCAGCACCCCTGGGGTGTAGTCCCTGCCTGTGTATAGAAGCTCCCATGAGATGCAGACCTCCCTGGATCTTGAGTCCTTAACTGTGAATTAGATACACCCTTCCCCTCCTCCCAAAGCTTTCCTAGGAACCATATATTCATACTCAAATGTTCTTGGCAAAATATGAACCCTATGAACTCCTTGTTCTAGTGACTCCATGCAGAAAAGCATACAAGAAGCAAAGCTATGCAAAAAAATTCTTGATTTGTGGACAAGCTGATATTACTTCTAAACTCAAGATGTCTTTCAGAATGAGGAGTGAAATCCCTCTGCCTCTCAGCCTTCTGCCCTGCTAAACCAGCTCAATCCTCACCTTGCCGCATCTTCAGAGAATCCCATGATAATGTGTCCACAGAGTGGCTTACACACTGCCGGGCACCCATTCCCCTGCACCTTAGCTCCCACCACCCTTTCTTTCCAGTCTTCCCCTCTGAGCCATGGCTTCCTCTTCATTACCCTCTCAAGGGGATTTGCTCCTGCCTTTGCAGATGCCTCTCCAGACCTCTCCAGCCATTACAAACTGAAAGGGGAAACATGAGTCAAAGAGAACCCTGAGGCTCCAGGACTGTGGCTTTGAAAATCAGTATGGCTGTCCAAAGTGGCACTCACTGCCTCTCGAGGGAGTGCCTACAGCAAGTAGCTGAGCTCTGCATCCCAGCATAGAGCACAGAGAAGCTTTGTGAGGTCAAAGTGCTGCCCATACATCACATCTGTGTCTCTGTCAGGCTTGCATATCTGAAGTAAGCCTGTAAAGGGAATTTAAACACAAGGCAAACCAGATACCCCCATCATCCATCCACTCCCACACAGGCTCCAAATCCCTCTCTGCTTCTTCCCAGAGTCTTTCACATCCCTTGTGGTATGTGTGTGTGGAGGGGAAGATGCTGTGAATGGAAACATCAGTCAAAGCACATGCTGTGGACTAACCTGGACCAAATTGGCAAAAGAGAGCATGAGAGCATGAAGTGTTTCACAGAATGTAAACCTGGCGTTGAACCATGGAGCCATCATTTCTGACTTCAGGGACCCTAATTTTCTTATATTTCCTTTTAGAAAAAAGTAACTCAGTGTAGTCTCAGAAGGCAGCTTTAGTGTCCAAATACTACATCCCAGCTCCTTTCTGATGCAGCCCACTGTGTGACTGCTGTATTAAGTAATCCCCCACTATATAAAAATCCAGAAGATAAAATAAAAATTTTAAAATAAGTATGTGAAATCTGTAGTAGGAAGCATTAAACTGATGTCAGCCAGTATAATCAGTATGTTTGCAAGGATGGGCTGAGCTATATTCTAGTGAGAAAGAAACCACTACACCCCAGTGAATTAGCACAATGATAGTTGGTTTCTCATTCATGCAAGAGGAGACATTTCTCTTTCATCAGAGAACTGGGATCTTTACCTCTTCTGACACCACAGTGTCAATCAACCTGCTCCTTTGAAGTTAGCCACAGCAGAGAAAGAGCAGGGTGGATGAGGCAACATGGCTGATGTCTCCCTTGACACAGCCTCACCTCCTGGCACTTCTACTCATTGTCTATCAGCCACTTCTGATCCTAACACAGCATCCCAATACAGGGTAGCTGTCGTCACTGTAAATAAGGTAGATTTCCCAACTCATACTGTTTTTTCAGGGTGTGTAGAAAGTGCTCAGCACTATGCCTGGTCCTTGGTCAGTGTTGGTTGAATGCTGTGGTCAGTGTCACTGCTTCAGACACTATCCCTGCCTAATTGATTCGATGTAACTCTGATTTGAATCAAACCCTCTTGAGTTCCCAGCCTGCAAACTATGGGAAGTTGTAAGGTGCATCCATTGCTCTTCTGTTGCTGATGTAAAAGACCATGACTCAAAGCAACACATTGATGAAGCATTTATTTCTGCTTATGGTTTTAAAGCTGTAAGAATTCACAATGGCAAGCTGGGGAGTCTTTAAACCCAGCACTTGGAAGGCAGAGGCAGGTGTATGCTTGTGAGTTCAAAGCCAGCCTGGTCAACAAAGTGAGTTCCATGACCATCAGGACTACACAGAGACACCCTGTCTTAAAATAAAAAGTGAATCCACAACGGCAGGAAAGACAAGGCAACAGGCAGCTGAAGTAAGATGCTGAGAGATTAATCTCAACTGTGCACAGGAAGTAGAGAAAGGTAACTGGATAGACTAGGATAGAAACCCACAAGCCCCCAACACCCCAGCCAGTGGCATCTTTCCTCCAGCAATGCTGCACCTCCTAAAGCTTCCATAACTTCCCCCAAACAACAGCACTAGTTGGAGGCCAGCCACTTAACTCTCTGAGCCTGTGGTGTGTTCTTATCATTTGAACCAAACACACACACACACACACACACACACACACACACACACACACGGCACCTTAGTTTCTTACTTCCCTTCATCTTGCCCTCAAGCAGACCCTTAACCCAAATAATGGTTGCAAAGTTAGGCAATACTGTGATGTCAAATGCACTGTAAGTGTTCACTGAGACCCTGCATCAATTTATTGAGAAGAGAGGCTTTAACCAAATGCCTCTTCCATGGCAGAACATGGGGTAGACATTGACGTGCACAATAACCCAGGAGTTGGTCCATTTCAGCCTTGATTTTAATTAAGCAGATGGAATGTCACAGAGGTCAGAAAAAATGCTTTTAAGTCACACAGCTTGGATGAGAAGAAACCCAAATGAGTTGAGGTTGACATCCAGGCTAGTGGCCTCTGAGGCTGACATTTATTTTCAACAAATTGTTATGCACATTGTAAACATTTTTTAAGCCTTATATATTTCTCTTTCCCTAATAGACAAACCCAATACATTGATCAATCCAGGTTAATCATGTGGAAGACATTGGTCATCATGTTATTTAGCCTGGGACTTTTCAGTGGCTATATTGGTACTGTCCTGGCCCAACAATCTGCTGTTAATGGTAGCTTCCAAGTATTGAGTTGGCTTCTGTAGACATTGTTATTCTGAGGCAATGATAAATTATCCCCAAATCATATCATATCATAGCAGTAGCAGATTTCTAATGACAGCAACAACACAAGATTGTTCTCTCTGGCCTCAGTGTCATTATCCAAACAGAAAAGAAGAAAATTAAATATCTTGAACTCAGAAATCTTATACTCTGTGTGGGGATCCAGGAATAAGGCATACAAATAAAGTTTCATGTGGATTCCATTGAATTACAACTACTTTCAATTCGTTTTTAGTTCCTACTTTCTGGATGCAATGTCAAGGATTTTTAAAAACCCAGATGTACCAGCTCTAATTTAAAACATAAAAACCCCAAATTCCAAACCTGAAACTTCTTGAGTTTGATGTGAGGTCTCCAAGTAGAAAATTCCACACTTGACCTCATGGCCTTGGGTCATGGACCAAATGGACCTGCACTCAACAGCCTGTATAAAAAATTATCCTCAAGCTACATGTGCAAAATAGCCATGAAACACAAATTAGTTGGCCTCATTTCTGAGATTTCTCAATCTGTAGCTTCAAATATCTCCGAAGTCTAAGAAAAAAATGAAGTGAAATCTGACCATTTGGTATTGAGTAGCCTACAGGTGTGCTTTCCTCCGGGGAAGATTCTTTCTCCTGCTCTCAGCATTTGTGTAGTTCTCTGTGTGGGGAGGAGGTCTTCTAGGATTTCCCTATACACATTGCTATACCTATTCCTTTTTCCTGTTCACCTCATGTTTACAGTCAAGTTGGTGGGAAAAAACATAAAAATAGCATAATAGAGGATGAGCAGGTCATACTTATGTACCTAGGAGTGTATACAACAGCAACTAATGAAAACGTGACCATGAATTTGAAAATAAGGGTTTAGGGGAGGGTTTAGAGGGAAGAGATGGGCAGAATGATATAATTATATTATAATCTCAATAAAGTAAAATAATTAAAGTAAATAAATTTAATTCACAGCTAATCCCAAGCATTTCTGATTATGGTTTATCCTCCAATCTTATCTTCTTTCTTTATATTCAACATGTAATATCAGGATAAATATATCTCATAAGATGACACTGGGGGTTACAGGGGCTAAGCCATTGAAGTGGATCACACAAAAATGTCAGAGTTGGAATCTGAAGTAATCCCAAGATCCATCGTTTTTACACTACCAAGTAACAAGCTGCTCCAGAAAGGGGAGGTCCTAACTGTCTAAGGGACATTTTGTTTGTTCCAGAGTTTCCAGGGTAGATCAATGTGGCACCTCAGAGGGTAATGTGGTGACATAGTCTGAGCCAGTGGGCAGAAGTCTGCCACAGCACACAGTCTGTTTCTACAATAGGAACTTCACTGTTGTATCTTTTACAATAGACTCGCCCAGACATATTTTATTGTAAAACTGCAATATCTTGCACTTGTCAGATAAAAAGAAAGGGAAACCCCCACAGAAATCAAAATTTTATTGTATATACATATGGGAGAGAGCCATGTGTGTACCCCACCACGAGTGTGCTCATCAGAGGACAACCTGTAGGAGCTGAATCTGTCCTTCCACCATGTCAAAGCTCTATTTTAGGATGATGGACTCAGGTTAGGAAGTAGCTGTTCAACCTCAGAAGATGAAGTGACTTGCGTATGGCCATGCAGAGTGAACGATGACAGATTATGGTTTTGAGCTGGGCTTGGTAACTCTTTTGGTAAGAAGAAAATTAGTAAATATCTAGGGCTCTGCTATCATAAGGCTCAGCCAAAGATCTTCCATTTGGCCAGTACAACATACACAGTGTTACAATAAAGGTGCTAGTGGTGACAGGTCCCTGGTCTGCTGAGAAGCTGGTTATGGAAAGTGGGCAGATGGGGAAACAGAGACCTGTAGACATGACTCATATTGAAAGTTTTATGAGGGTAAATAAGAAAATAAGGTAAAGAGACACAGAGAGAAAATAAGGGAAGAATGAGACAAGAAAAGTCCTGTCTGCCCCAGAGGAACAGCTGGAAAGAAAGAACAGAAGTAGGTGGACTTTTTCTTTAAAGAGTCAGGTACATACATCTGCCATGCGCAGGTGGATGAGAAGCAGAGCCAAGTTTGCCTGGATTACAATACTCAATATAAGAAAATGTGGGTGAATGAGTCCAATAAGTTTTGGTTATGGCTATGAAACATGCTGAGTGCTGGACTGAACCCTGCCTGGTGTGTGCCGACACCTGATTTAGAAGTAGTGCTCTTGGCAAGTTCCTGGATTCTCTGTAGAGACAAAGCTGACTCCTTAAGGACAGATGGCTGTGTAAACCTGTTACTGTCTTACACTGAGGGAGAAATGAAAGATCGTGGTTGGAGAGTGTATGAGGATTTAAAGAGCAAGTAAACAAGAAAGCAGACATTACATGTTTGTGAGTTGGAGAAGCGACTCAGGGGGACAGACAGACAGAGGCGAGTTAAAAGTGAATTGAGAGTGGATGCATAGCTTAGTGGTCAAGCATTTGCCTAGCATGTGCAAGGTCCAAGGGTAATTCCCAGCACTGCCGAACAAAAGAAAACAATTGATGTGACTTGAGGTAAGCCCTGGTAATGACATCAATGTGTTTTGAACTGAGGATTCTGTACCAACCCCCACCAAATTAATGTACTTTGGGAATAATTGGACATGATAATTGACACTATGAATAAAATTGACCAATGCTACCAATGTGCACACATTAGAGTGGTCAATTTTATATGTAAATTTCACTACAATTAAATTTTAACATGCACCAATAGTTAAACTCTTGAATGCCTTGAAATTGAAATGATATAGTTCCTCAATACAGCTGATCATTTAGGTTGCTACTTGCTTTGGGTCCCAAAACAACCTTCCATGGAGCAGATGAACAATCTTTCTGCAAGGCCATGTGACAATTTTACCTGATTATTTTTTCAGCTTCAGTATTACACAGGTTTACTCTTGATCTCTATTGACTTTGGACCTGAGTTTCCCCACTAGCAAAACACAGGTAATCTTGTATTCTGCTGGGGTTGTGAACACTCAGATTTTAATGTAAACCATCTTTGTGTCCTTGAGCTTCTAGAGCAAAATGCTAAAACCTGGGGTGGAGATGGGGTAGGGTGGAGTGGGATGGGGCTCCAATAGACATTAACTTCTCATAGTTCTATAGAGTGAGGAGTCAATTGTCAAGGAGGGGACAGTTGTGGCTTCTGGTGGAGTCCTGCTGGTGGGGTGAGTAGACACAAAGTTTCTTAGGTAATAGAGCCATTCCTTGGTGCATTGGTGTAGGAAATGAAAAAAACTCTGCCATTCTCTTCCTACAAGAACATCCATTCCATCATATTCACCTCCATGAAATGATCTAAACCAGGTTAGCTTCTGAAGGCTTGAGCTGAAACACCACCATACTGGAAGCTTGAACTTTAGCATATAATTTGAGGGAGATGCAAATACTAAGCCCACACAACATATAGTGCCTGGTAATTATCCATAAATATATACTTATATCTTCCTTTATGGCAAGCCTATGATGGCTTGTTATTTTTTTTAACTTATCATTTGCTACTAGTGGGTTCTACACAACGTATCTTGTTTTTTACTTCTCCATCACAAATTTCTCCTAAAATTTGGTTACTTCAAACAATGAGCATTTACTATCAATTATCACATGACAAGATTTCTATAATAAGGCAGCTATCAATACATGGACTGGAGCTGTAGTCATCTGAGGGCTCAACTTATGGACCAGCTCTCTGGCATGGATGTTGACAAGAATCCTTGGATAACATCATTATGAGAAAATTACCAGTCTCCCTCAACAGAAAGTCATGAGAAGAAAGACAGTGAAGATGATCACAGTGTCCAAGTCACTTAGCTACTGATAAATCAAGCTCACAATTATGGAGATAGTATTACATAAGAGGACTGTTATTGAGAAGCAGATTGGCTGGGCACTCTTAAAGGATGGTTACCATAGTACCTTATTCGTATGAGTTCTGGTGAGCAAGTGATGAGGCAGAGGGCCATTTAATTCAAAGGACTAACAAGAAACAGGAATGTATTAAAATAATAAGAAAATAAAAGCATAACAACTAACTGATATATGACATTGAAGGACAAGGGATAGCAGGTTATGAGAGGCATTTAACTGAGGTCCTTGAATCAAGAGAGTAGAGTAACAAGAATGCATTTCTTAGGAAGTTACATTTTAGCTGAGAATTAAAGGATAACTGTTAGATAATGTTCAGTTAAAACTATGATAATTGCCTTGAAATATTAAACACAGAATTTTCATATTAATGAACAGTTCTACCACTAGGCATATCCCTCAGAGGACTGAGAAGTTACATATGCAAAAATTCATACACAAATGCCTATAGTAACACTACTATAATAAAATAGTGGAAGTAACTCAAATATTCATCAGTTTGTAAATGACCAAATAGATAATAGCATACTCATAAGATGGAATATCACTTGATTAAAAAGAAGTAAGTGTTTTTGCACGGTTCAACAAGGAGGAACTCCAAACACATGGTGATAACTAAAAGAAGCCAGGTACAAAAGGCCACTTACTGTATAAAAACACAGTAGGAGATGCCATATAGAGAGTAGATTAATCATTGCCCTCATGAGTGAATGTAGGGGTATAAGGATGTTGAGAGAAACTGGTAAGTGACAGAAAATGGAGGGGAGGGAGGAAGAATGTGTGTGTGTGTGTGTGTGTGTGTGTGTGTGAGTGTTTATATGTGTGTAGAAGTCAGAGGTGAACCTCGGACATTCTTGCAGGTGATGTCACCTTTTTGTTTGTTTATTTGTCTGCTTTTGGATTCTGAGTTCTTATTAGCCTGGATCTTGTCAAGTAGATTAGAATGGCCAGGAATCAGCTACATGAATCTATCTATCCCTCCCTTTTCAGAATTAAGATTATAGGCTCAAGTCACCTTGCCTAGCATTTTTAGTTTTAATTTCTTAGAAATTATTTTTAATGTGAATTTGAGAGATTGAACTCAGGTCCCATATTTTGACGCAAGCATTTTACAACTGAGCACTGGTCTTAGCCCTACAGTACTTCTTTGGAAGTAATAAAACTGATTTGAAGTAAATTGTACTAATATTCACACAAAACTGAGTGTGTTGTGAACAATTGAAGTATATATAAATCATGTGGCATGGGCATTATTTTTTAACGATACTTAAAAGAAAGACATGATCACTCAGTGGTTAAATGTGCCTGACACTTAATCTGATGACCTGAATTCAATGTTTGGGACCAATATGATGGGAAAAAAGAGAGTCCTGAAAGTTATATTGTCCTCTGATCTTCAACACACATATCCACAACACACAACACATACACACATGCACACACGCACGCACGCATGCACATACACACGCATATAATGAAAATATTTTTTAAAAGATTGGCTAGAAAGTTGCTTTGGTGGTGAAGAGTACTTGCTGCTTTAGCAGATGTCCTGGGTTTTGTTCCCAGTCTCTATAGCACATGTCTCATAACTTTTTTGTAAAGGGTTAAAGCAAGGAGCCTCAAACAAGCAGCTCTGACTAGACTCATACTGATAAAAACACAGGCCTAACAGGAAGGCCAATAGAGTAATAAGAATGTCTGCTGTCAGTTTTGAGTCAGGAGATTCCCAACAAGAGGTTCCCATATGATAAGAGGGTTCACTAGTGCTATTCAGCTCTAGGGCTACAGACAACACATCTACAGATAAAATTTCCACCCCAAAATTTCCTTTTCAGTCCTATAAAATGCTGAAGCCTGGTACACCTTGCTACAGTCTCCACTCCTGCAGAGGTACTGTAGTTTTTCATTATTCTAGTCAATTTGCTTCTGGGGAGGTCTTTTGTTTCCACATCATCTCAATCCATTTCTTTTTGAAAGTGTGTAGCTCTAGCACTCTTCTGGCCTCTGCTGGTATCTGCATGCATGTAGGTACATAATACACTCAGGCATACACATGTACATATAAAACAATAAAAAAAACCTCACTGCAAGCAAACAAACTTGCAAACAAAAATAAACCACTTCCAAACCGCTACGTCAGAAGGACTGTCTTGAACAGAATACAGAGTGTGAGAAATGAAAGGCAAAATAGAATTCCCAGGGATGGGAAGCAAAACAGACCAGAAGAGGTGGGCAGAAAGTGGTTGTGCAGGTGAGCCTGTGAAGGATTTCTCATTATGGTAATGGGATCCTTTGAAGACATTCACTCAGGATCAGTAGTCATGTTTAAAAGTTGCTCAATAAATTAAAATGAAGATTTTTATTATTAATATTAAAATCCTTATTGTTTTTTAAAAAGTCAACCACCATGGCCTAATAACACAGGCTTTGGAGTTTGAGGACAGTATCATGTACTGTTCACCTACTGACCTATGTCCTAATTAGGTCCTTATAGTTCACGGGGACATCAGCTGGACTTGCCCATCTTCAAGTGCTAGCTTCATATTTCCATGTTAAGGAAGCTTGGGGGCTGGAGAGACAACCCACGTGGTAAAAAGTGTTTGAACAAGTATGGGAACCTGAGTTTGGATCCCTAGTATTCGCATATAAAATCAGGTGCAGCTCGAAGCTTTTATGAGCCCAGAACTAGAGAGGTGGACATAAGAAGACCCCCGTGTCTTACTGGCTTCCTAGTTTTGTCCTGTCTGTAAGCTCTATGTTCAATGAGAAAAACCTGTCTTAACAAAATAAAGAGTAAGACAGTTAATGTCAATTCTGTCTTCCATACACAATGCATTCATAATTGCATAACATACATATACACACATATCACCCACTCCCACACATATATAACCAACAGCACCCCCCCCACACACACACACATGCACACACCAAGTGTTTTGGAGTCAGGGCCAAACATAGCTCTGCACAGGGCAAAGGGAAAGAAATATGTGGTAAAATGTGACTTCTACTCTTGTTTAGCATAGCTTTCATAGGTGTGGCACAGTTGAGGCCACTACAGGAAAAACTGATTTCAAGTCCTGGCATCATGATTAGCTGATTCACAAAAGATGTGCATCTCTTTTTCTTCCTTTCACATCTGTCCTGTCTGCTTTTAATTTGGAGAAACCCGTTTTAATTTAGTGGCAGGACTGTAAACTCCATTTCTATGAACACAGAATGACATACTTTGTGAAACAGAGAATCTCTGGCCAAGAACTAACCCATAAGTAATTGATGGCAACTAGCTGAGAATGCTCCAACACAAACACTTTCCAAGGCAAAAGACCCCCAAATCAGCTGTATGGCAAGCAAGCCTTACTGGACTACTGCCCATTTAAATATAAGCCATATCCTGGGAGCCTGAACAGAGGCCAGTCAATCCATCCTACATGCACACAGAGGCTCTCTCTAGTCTACTTGTTGGGAGGTTGTGGCCCAATGCACAGATTTCCTCATCTTTGGGACTGAAGCACATAAGGCAGGAAGCTTCTGCACTAGGGACTGTTTTGTTCTGGTGAAAAGGACACACTTTTCATCACATTTGAAAACCAATTTTTTAACATCGCACTCATATCCAATACTCCATGTGTGTGAGGGGGAAAGAAGCAGCATTGAATTACATCATCCTTGTGGTTTAGGAAATCTTTTCCACAATATGTATACTCTTTGTGAGGTTTGGGATTTGAGAAGAAGAGAGCAAAGTAAAAGGGATGGAAGTATAAGACAAAATATAAATTTTCCTCCAAGCAATAAAGAATTGGTCACCAAATGCAACAAAATGGATAGAATTTCCATGAGACTGGAATCTTCCAGAACAGGATTTCCAAACTTCCTAATGCCTCAATGCTTTAATTCAGTTCCTTATGTTGTGGTAACCCCCCAATCATAATTTTTTTTTGTTATTGCTACTTCAGTGTTACTACTGTTATGAAAGGTAATTTAAATATCTGTGTTTTCTGATGGTCTTAGGTGACCCTTGCGATAGGATTTTTCTACTGCCCTTTAAGGACCAGTGCTCTAGAACATACAGATGATGGTTCAGAATCAATCATGCTTCTTTACAATTAGTAAATGGTATTCAAGTCCAATTATCCTGAATCTCCACCGAATTAAAACAAAGTAGGTTTTAAGACATATATATATATATATATATATATATATATATATACCACTGAATAATTATTGAATGCTTAAGGCATGACCCACATTCCTGTAGGTCATGTGGTGTTGGTTATGTCACCCATGAAGTTTTTGGGTTATTCTGTGCAGAATCCTAACAGGAGACACAGGCCTTGGAGTTGGCTACCCCTGGGCCTTTATACACTCACTCTGGTACTCAACAGAGTGAAGATCATTTAGATTGTGTGATTCTTAGCTTACTCAAATGGAAGTGAAGACAATACTAGGATCTATTTCTAGTGTTAGAGTCAGTGGGGGGAAGGAAAATTAATTTAGGTCAAAGGTACTTAGGAAAGCTTCTAGAACATCAGAGATGCTCAGTACTGGTGTCTGCTGTCAAACTGTTAGAAAGTGGCACATGGCTGCCTCAAAAAATTATTTTGATTGCAGTAGGATTCCTCAAGATGTCCTTGGGTTGCCACCTTTATTTAATATAGATTTAATTGTCAGTTTCTTCCCCAAACCATAGTAAGGCCAACAACACATACTGTTATTGGTTTTATTTAAGTGTCAAGAATCCCATTGTCCTAAAATCAATGTGGGTTTTTTTGAGGATCATCTTTACATGGAGGGCAAGGATACCCCTCTCTAGCACAAACAACAGAACATCCCTTAGATGGTTTACTAAGTATCTACTTAATTCCTTCCTTCCTTTCTTCCTTCCTTCCTTATTTTCTTTCTTTCTCTTTCTTTCTTTTTTCCTCCCTCTTTCTCTGTTTCTTTCTTTCTTTCTTCCTTTCTTTCTTTCGTGTCAAACTTGTTTTCTTCTAATTTACAAATCCCTGCATATTTTAAGTGAAATACAATCCACATGCCACTGGTCAAGTAACATTAGGGAAGGAAGTAGGCAAGAGTGAGGACAATGGAAGTGAGTCTTAGAGAGATTCATCAAATGAGGGTGTGGGCTACACGAGAAGAGTCTAGACACTTGAATCTCCACCCAACCATACCAATTACCCACTACATGTTTAAGAATCCCACACTGTTCTAGTCACTGCGAGTCATACAGACAGGACAAATGTGATCCCCAAACAAATTAGATGAATGACCAGCAAAGGACCAGTGGGAAGGGCCAGACAGGATGTTCTTTTGTCTGACTTCTGTTGTAATTAGTCAACTCTACTGTACTATGAAAAGTTTTGAGTATATAAGCAAAGGAACTCTGGTTTTGCTCGATGTGGGGTAGGGGAGCTTCTAGTTTCTGTGACAAAATATTTGACTGAATAATTTTCAAAGGAAAAAAATTGTATTCTGACTCCAGGTTTCAGAATTCTAAGTCCATTGCCCTTAGCTCTCTGGTGAGTCAGGCAACATGTGGCAAAGGTTCTCTCATACCAAGACAGGACACAGAAGAAGAGAGTGGTAGAGGGAGAATGAGGGGGAGGGGGAGATTGTGCTACCAACTTCTCAGTTTTTATTCCACCCAGGTTTTCCACTCAGGTCCCTTGCTTCCCACACCATTTGTAGTTCACCCTCTCTGGAAATGTCCTCACAAACACACCCAGAGGTATGCTTTACCAATCTTCTAGGTATTTCCTAATCTAATCTGGTTGGAATATGAGATGAACAATCACAAATGTGATCTAATTTATATCTATTTATTCATACATGTAATTTATACACAGACATAAACTTTATCTAATTTTAATATAAACAATTATGAATATTTGTGCATAAATACATTATGTATAACTATGCTATATTTATATGTAAGCATATTATCTATAAATATATTTCTATAAATAAATATTAAATATATACTTTATAAAGAAAAGAAAGCCAAATTTGACTTTGGGCTATTGCTTGCTGATTCTTAGATTAAATTATACCAAGAAATACCATTCCACACTCATTCATAACTCAGTGCTGGTCAAGGAAGAGATTGGCTGTGACTGAAGATACACAGAAACTCAGTGACAAGGGTCCATTCTAATGGTATTCAGGGCAGAATCCATTCAAATTCCAGTCCCTCGTAAGCTATGTATCGTAAAACAAATTACAGATTTTTTTTTCTTTTTTTCTCTTTGGTAAGCCTCAGCTTGCTCATCTTTAAAATACAGTCATACTTCCAGACTTATGTAATATTATAACATCACTCATGAACGTGAGTAATTGACATTATTTAACCTCAGGATTCAGTGAGACATTACATAAAAGTTCCATGAGATGTCTGGCATCCAGTGGCTAGCTTGCTTCAGAAGCAATGAGGGTCAGATTTGGGGACTGATGGCCCTCTCTGGAAATGTCCTCACAAACACACCCAGAGGTATGCTTTCCCAATCTTAGATGGGTGAGAACCACTCCGCCCATCTAACTATAAGTCACATATGGCCATAGATACATTATTTTCTAAAAGTCATACCTCTTTAAAAATATAAAGCTACCATAGTATCATTTTTACTTTATAAGCCAAGCTGAAAGGCACATCTGGCCTGAGGGCTATAGTTTTCTGACCTTTGCTCTATTCAACAGAAACAGAATGCAAAACATACCCTGAAGCACACATGTGATGTGATTTTAATTCTCTCTCTCTCTCTCTCTCTCTCTCTCTCTCTCTCTCTCTCTCTCTCTCTCTCTCTCCCTCCCTCCCTCCCTCCCTCCCTCCCTTGTGTGTGTATTTGTCATTTTATGTGTGTGTATATGTACATGAGTGTGTATGCAAGCACATATGTTCATGAACATGCTTGTAGATACAGAGGCCAGAGGAGGGCACTGGGTGTCTTGCCTTATTGGTCTTTACATTATTACTCAAATATTTGGGGATAGTGATTCTCACTGAACTAGAAGCTTATAAAATGGCTAGGTTGAATGGCTGAGGAAATCAGGATCTGCCAATCTCACCTCCTAAAACTGTAAAGGGGGGGGTGACACAGCTACCAATAACCATGACCAGATTCTAAAAGAAGTATTGCTGTCTTTATTTAAAAGTCAAACCAGTTAATTCCTTTTTAAAAATCCATAATTTGTCTTAAGTCACATACCTCACAATAGATGGGACTGGGAATTAGAAATCAGGCCCCTTACATTTGCAGACCAAGTGTTCTTTGCAAACCCATTGAGCTATCACCCATGGCCCATAATTTAATATTCTCTAGTAATTGAACTAGGCATGAAAACCATGGGTGGATAATTCTAGTAACAGTTTGTTTAATCTGACATGTTCAATATCTACCCTTTCCATACATAATTAGTAGTAAAACTTGTTAATAAGCCACTCCAAATGCTTTTTTAGTTTTTTTTGGGGGGGGGATGGTTCCTATTTGAATTGTATACTACAGCTAATATCAGGTGTGAAAAACCATCTGTGATAAGGATGCATTTTGGAAAGGGCAGTTCTTTTCCAAAATAAGCATAGCCATGCAACTAAATTGGTAGCATCCTTGGAATAACTTAGAGAAGCATGCAGAAGGTGTTGGTTGCATGCCTGGGATAATTCTATATACCAGGTTACCATTGCCAATAAGAACCCTCATAAAATGCAATAATAGTAATGATTAGTAGGGAGCAGGGTTAGTAATCTGTATCTTTCTTACATTTGCATAGAAATTCTTAGTCTTGTGGACCAGAGTCCTTTCCCAAACTCTTGTAGATTTCTCGATCACCACTTTCAGGATCCCAGGAGAATTCAGCTGGCTCATTGGGAAATAGTTACCCTAAGATAGAGAACAGAAGCGAGAGACTTGGCAGCAAAACATGATATTTAAGAAATGAGCCACAGCACATGCCTCTCAGAGACCCTGTAAGGGTTAGCAACATCCACGTTTAAGCGCTCAACTTCTGCCTAGTTCTCTAAGAGTCTCATTGTACAATCTTAAACATGACGTGTGTGTGTGTGTGTGTGTGTGTGTGTGTGTGTGTCCTTTCTATTACTTGATTTCTTTCATCAAATCTCATTTCCCTGTTTGCATTTAGAGAAATAGCTGGGCACTGCTGGGCATCCTCATCTGAACTCATCCCTTGAATAGTAATAGGCATGGTGATCCACTTTGCTCTTTGCTTCTGGGATGTAGAATCAACTATTAGAAGGGAAGCCTTAATAGTCAGATTATGCCTAGGACCAGCTTGGATTTCTGGAGATGCCCAGTAAGGTGATGGAAGAAGAAGGTCCCTACATGGAAACAGCAAATTCCCCTTATTGAGGTAGCCCGTTCAGTTCCCTCTAAACCAAGATAACACCTCTGTGCCATGGGTCAGATCACATTACTTAGGAAACCCAATGCTTCCCACATGGCCTCTGAGAAGTTTAAAGAATACTGGAATGTACACCAGTTGTATAGCATAGCAGGTGATAACTGTATACTCTCAAGTTGTGGGTATGTAGATAGGACAGTCAACTGCCCTAAGTTAAAAGATTCAACTAAGAACGTGGTGTGAGAAGTACCATAATTGTTCCATTTCTCCAGTGAGATGGCTGGTTGCTTGGGATAATTGTCTTTCCTTTCTCCACAGTGCTATGTCCCAAGCTCCCAGCCCTCCTCTTGCACCCACTGTGTTGTGGAACAATTGCCCCTAAAATTAATGCCTAGGAGCTGAGTGCCACGAGGATACTGGAGACAGGGAATCTGAATGACATATCTGGGAAGAAGCAGGAATTAAAATAAAATAAAAACTCTCCTGGGCTCATGACTTATTCTTAAGCAGTAGAGCCCCAGGCAAACCAGATCTCCAAAGGTCACATTCCCATGACATGGTACCATGTTTTGCTGCTCCTGCTGGGAGACAGCCTGGCACTTAACAGGTATAGTTGTACTGCGTCCAGAACACAAGAACATTAACAAGCCTCTCTGAGGTCCTTTGATGTTGTTATTTGAAACTGAACTACTTGGAGAATTCTACAAATTGCTTTGCAGTGTGACATTCATACATCTGGCCAAATCTTGATGCAAAGGATTGCTTCTTCTTTGTATTTTCCTTGGGTAGTCCTGGGAAAGATTATCCTCTTGCTGAATGAGAAAGGGCAGCACCGTGTTACAATTATAGTTACTTTCATTACCAATAAAACAGTGGGAGTGAAAATTAATATTAATGAACTAACATATTATTTCTTGTGCTACATTAGGACTTCTATAAAGACAAGCCTGTGCTTATGTGAGTCAACAGAAAGCCAAATGTGGAATTAGCAAACATTTTACATAGAACCTTGACTAAAGTAGAAATGCTTTTACTCCTATTTCCCCCTATACTTCTCTCAAACATGTGCTAGGGACCAGCAAATGTATTCTGTGAATGCTGCAGAATAATGACCTTAGACTTACAGAATACACTGCCTCAGGTGTGACCATTCAACTTTGTGCCTATGCTATTAAAGCAGTCTCAGATGAGTCACTAACCAATGGGTCTGGTTGTGTACCAGTGAGATATTACTTTAAAAAGGCACACACTAGGACTGGGATATAATTCAGTTGATGGAATGCTAGCTTAGCATGCTCAGGGTTTGATCTTCAGCACCATGGAAACCCAGCATTCAGGAAGTGAAGGCAGGAGAACCAGAAGTTCAAAATTACCTTCAGCTATGTTAGTGAGCTCCAGAGCAGGCCGGGCTACATGAGCCTGTGTTCCCTAAACAAACAAACAAACAAAATCAAGCAATCAGCTTTCATTTGTGGGATCACTTTTAGCCAACTTCTTCTCTCATTTAATAAACAATAGCAAGATAATATGTCAACTCTTTATACATTTATCTTTGTTATCTCAACCTAAGGCAGATTCAAAATAATTATTTATTTAGAAGGGTAGAAATTAAAAGACTGAAAGAGGTCCGATTTTATGTTCTTGGGGTAGGAATCGTTCCAATCTCTGAGAATAAGAATAATAAAGATAATTAAAGTGAATAGAAGGCAGTGTGAACACATGCATTCCAAGTGAGCCATTCCATCAGTCAGTACTAACTCTGCTTTAGGAGAGGGTTTGGTTTTTATTTTTATTTCATTTCACTTTTTACACACATTTCTGAAGCACCTAAAAAATCAAGCCACGAACAATGTCTTGTCCTTGTTAGGCTAAAAGCATAAGGGCAGGTCCAATCTGTCTTTTTGTAAAGAGCTCTGAAGGATCCATGGAAGTCATTAGGAGCAAAAAAATTAAAAATAATAAAAAGTTGGTTATATTAGTGGTGTAACTGGGCATTGACACCATATGACATAATTGGCTCTCGCCTCTGAGCTCCATCTGACTCCAGCATTCTGAAGCCATTTCGTAACACCAAGGAACATCTGCTGGGGAACAGAGCCCTACACCCAGGCAAAGAGAACAGCACAGAGGGCGTGCTTTCCTTAAAGTGCAATAATATGGTGCTAAAGTGTCACACATCTAAATTTGCAACAATAATTATATAAACACAGACTAGGAGACTGTGAGGGGGCGGGGAAGCTCTATTAGTCTTAAAGACAGTAACTCCCGGGAGAGGCAGCATGAGAGGCTACAATGAAGTTGGTTAAGTTTTCCAGGGCTAGAGCTGAATGTATTAGGAAGGAACGAAGATAATTCTAGTCATGTTTTTACTGCCGTTTCATCTCCAAGTTTCCCTTACTTGAAGCCAGAGCTATGTATTAACAAGTAGAAAACATTAACTTGGGCATCTTATTTCACCAAACTCTATAAGCAACAAAACAGGCTTCCAAGCTGCCTGAATGTCATCTTCTTGCTTTCCACACTTTCCTAAATTGAACTGGCACAGAAATAGCATTTTCAAAAGCCCACCCAAAATGTTCCATGGTGCTTGCTCTGACACAAGTTAAAAATTGTGTGTGTGTGTGGGGGGGGTAAGATTATAAGGGATTAGCGTGTCTGCAACTTTTTTGAAGCTGTTTAACTATTTGTAGGTTCATGTTGTCTCCAGAGACCAAGGCAAATATCTTTCCTCACAGGTTGAAGTCCATCCTGAAAGCAGATGGACTGATTATGTCTTTGGGGAAAGGGCTTAATTCAGAAGGTTTGTTTATGAAGGTTTGTTTATGTGAGACTACAAGTGTCTAGATTTCCTCAATGAAGAAGTTTGTCAATAGGGGCTTATGTGGCAGCTGAAAATTCCAAATTCCTCCTTTCATTTCCACTGTTTCCTTGTAGGGTTGTTTAAAGGTTGTGCAAGTGTTAAAATATCAGATTTAAAAGAAAATCTTAGTTACATCCAAAGCAAGCACTCCCAGGACTTAGCCTATGTTGGACAAGTTAGGGTTATGATTTCTTACTTTAATCACATTCATATCATGTCCACAATTTGTCAAATTGTATATCACTCATTTTTTGCTTATTTTTCTTTAAAATGCCCTTTTCCCCCACATCAATTTGCATGGGAAGTGAAATTTTGTATTACTGCTATTCACAGGAGAACATTTCTACTTGTCATAAAGGCATTTGCTACAAAAACATGAACAAAGGAAACTAAAATACATGCTTAAGAGTCTAGTTATATACATTTTGACCAAGGCTCCCTGGACGTCCAATTCTCTCTCTCTCTCTCTCTCTCTCTCTCTCTCTCTCTCTCTCTCTCTCTCTCTCTCTCTCTCTCTCTCTCTCTCAAGCAAAGGAGCCGGGTAAGCATTGGAGGGTTGCTGAAGGCAGCACATGCCCCAAAGAGACACCTTCCTTAGAGAAATCAGAAAGGGAGACAGAGAACCGAAAACCAACACTGTGAATTCAACACTGCTTAATGTCCACTTTGAATGGGATCTCCAGACTCTAACGTGTATCTTTTGTCATTAAGCAATTTAGGGACTATTCTGCCAGCTGTCTTTGTGCCTTTGTGTGAATATAGCGATGTGTGTGTGTGTATTCTCCTCTGTCACCATTTTTTTTTGAGACAGGGTATTTCACTGGCCTGAGTCTTGCTGAGTAGGCTAGGCCAACTGTCCAGCAAGCCACAGAGACTCACCTCTCTCCATTTTCCAGCACTGGTTATTGTATCATGCTTGCTTTTGTTTTAATGGATTCTGAAGGATTGAACACAGGTTCTCATGTTTGAAAGGCACATGCCTTCCTGACTGAGCTATCACCCCAGCTCATGTTGCCTAACACTGCCTTAGACTTTAAGGAGTGCTCCCCCATGCAATGTTGCTCTAGGTCCTCCTGCTAATTGTCCATTGAAAAAGAGGCACAATCCTTACTTTTTATTCTACTTCAACTAAAGGCGGGGTGCATGATGTTCTCAGGCCATAAGGCAAGCCAATGTGAAAGCTTGCTCTGGTGGTTAGAAACATTTTCATTCAGAATCACACCTTGCAGTCTATTGCCAAGAACGGCAGTCCACATCTTCGATCCTAGCACTGGAGGACAGAGGTAGGCTGATCTCTGTGAGTTTGAACTCTATTGATAAATTCCCCACTTTATTCACTTTATTTGATATATTTTCATTCAGAGAATTATTCAATTTTCTCCTTCAAATAATGGATTAATATTTTCAATGAGGTTCAAATATTTTTTATTCTACCCTGAGTTGACTGTGTCCATCAAAATAAAGACTGCAATGACTCACTCAATCTCATGCACGTCAACATTTAAACAGACACATTTGGGGACAGGACAATAAGTAACCTATTTGAGATGCCAGCAGCTAGTTCTTTTGGACTCTTTAAGCTTGGATTTTTCAAGGAACGCTTTTACTGGGCCTAGTGTTTCTTATATATGTAGTGCAGAAAACTGAGTTATGGCTCCCAAGAAAGGCTGGAGGGCGTGGAGTTTAGAGCACAGTATACACATTATAGGACAATCTTCTGGTTGCCAATCAGGATGTCTAAAAGTCCCCAAGTCTCTAGGCTATGTGTGCCTCTATTGAGGTAGCTACTCTATCATGATGTTCTGTGGCTTTGGTCAGTGCAGTAAGTACTGAGAAAAATGAATTGATCATCTATCCAATTTGGTTATCACATATGACAGGGATGGTTCTGCCAAGCTAAACAACCAAGCCCTGTTATGATGATGGTTGAATTGGAGTGTCTACAAGAGCAGAGGAGATGGACTGTTAACTCGATCAGCTGTATAAACAAGGTTTCTGACCAGTGGAAAATGTTAGCCAGCATCCGAGGCAAGGGGAAGGGCTTTAGCCAAAATAGCAGGGAGCTGCTGATGGAACATAACATGTCCCCAGACTCAGAGTAGAGAAAGAGGCAAAAGAATCTTCCCATCACAAGTGCAAGGCTCAGCTGAGGCTGATGAGGTAGGTACCCTGCTGAAGCAGAACAGAAAGGGCATGAGAGTGGGGGTGCGTTGCCATCAGCCAGCCCTGTTCTTAAAATCCTCTTGATGCTGAGTCTGAGTCACGGTGCTAGAAAGATCTGTTATTCATTGCTGGGTCTGTATCAGATTTAACGAGGAAAGTACAGAGTGTAATAAGTTTGTAATAAACATCTTTCAGAATATCATCATTTCAGAGGTTTTCAGAGATTGTGAGGACAAGAGGAGCTGTAAGGATGTGTTCATGTTGTTTACACTAAGGTCATTTAGTCGGAAAGCACTATAAATCCGTTGTTCTATGAAGGGCTTTGTGTAACACTGTGATAAGATCCATCACTGTGAACGATACCAGACCCATTCAACTATATCTTCAACTTATATGTGATCCCAATACGTATTTATGGATAAGAAATTTTATGAGGGTATGGGCTTTTCCGTCTCCTTCCTCCATGTAACCAGAGGCTTAGGTAGTATTGTCATAAAGTCATCCATTAATAAATGAAAAGGAGGATTACATATTGACTGAAAAATCTTCCCTCAGCTCTCCTGTCAAAAGTACAAATTAAGAAAGAAATCAGATATAAAGCGCTAGCCTCACCATCGACATGAAGATGATCCTGGTAGGGAAGTAAATGACATCAAATGTAGCCTATGAGTTAGCTCAGGGATGACATGGCTCAGTCTAGGCATTGGAGTATTATAATTATTGTGTGCATGTGTATGTGTTTATATGTGTACAGGTGTGTACATGTATGTAGAGGTAAAGGCACAACTTTAGCTGTCCCTCCTCAGGCAGCAATCAGCTTTATTTTATATACCTCAGATAGAGTCTTTCACTGCCTGGAGCTCAACAAGGTGTCTAGGCTACCTGACCAGTGAGCCCCAGAGATCCACTTGCCTCCACCAACCTAGGAATGTGACTGCAAGTGTGTGCTACCATGACCAGCTTCTTTTTTATTTTTTCCTTAAAATGTTTTAATTGCTTGCTTGCTTGTTTGATTGATTGATTGATTGACTGGGGTGGGGAGTGAGTGTATGTGTGTAATGAGTAGCATGTTATGTGGAGGTCAGAACCTGCTGGACTGGCTCTCTTTTTTCACCACATGGGGTTGGAAATCGAACTCAGGTCATCAGGCTAAGCCACCTCATTGGTTTGGCCTTTTTATTATTGTTGTTCATTAATAGTACATTTCTTTCTTTAGTGTAATGATCAGAGAACCTATAGGAATCAGTTTTCTCTTCCTACCCTGTGAAGAAGGGATCAAACTCAGGTCATCAACCTTGGCAACAACACCTTTATCCACTGAGCCATCTCATTGACCCCTTATTTTCTTTTGAAGATCTCAGGTCCTCATGCTTGCAAGGCAGACACTTGGCTGACAGAGCTTTGCTCCCAGCCCCCAGTACTGTGTTATTAAAACTGAAAATGGAAGAGCCAAGTCTGGAGCTGCCTTTGAGTTCAGAACTACTTGCCCTATGGGTATAGTACACTAAGCATGTGGGGAAACATGTTTAAAATGAAAACAAATCTATGATTTTTTTTTTCACTACAATAGAGTGTTTAGCATGTCTAGTGGCTAGCTATTTTACCAAACAGCCCTCTCTCACCTCCTTCCAAAGTGGCATAGAAAATGCAGCTTTTCTATTCCTTACCTAATCTTCCTCTTTAGTATATTGTTTAAATTAGCTCTGTCTTTAATTTTATTAACTAGATTTCCCACAACAGATCCTGGAAGTTAACATTGCAAGAAATTGTCCTATCTTGCTTGGGGAAAAAAAAATGGGGATGAGGCAAAATGTGTTTTCGCGCATAAAAGGGATTTCATCCTTTGTAACAAATACAAGTAAACAGGCCTAATTGCATCCTAGGGATTTTTTATTATTATTGAAAACAACATCTATAGCCATACATGCTAAAACCTCATGACGTCCAAGCCACATGACATGCAAGTCCTACAGAAGACATGCATGTGCACATGAAGTTACTAAGTCAAAACTTCCTGTTTGATACAGGAAGTGGCAGAGAGAGAAGGCCTGAAGGCCTAATAAGAATGAAAAGACCAGCTACACCTGAATTTTCAGTTCATTCATTCTAGCTCATTTACCAGCACTAAAGACTACAAAGGACAGAAATTAATAGTGCTGTTGTCATATTACTATTACATCACTACTCTTCATTTTTTGGTAGCTTAAAATAGCCACTACTGTGCCTTCACAGGCACTCAGGAAAGAAAGCAAGCCACAACACTCATTTAGCTTCCCCTCACCCTCAGTTTCCTTTGACAATTAAATCTGGATGTAACTGCAGTCTGCTATGATTTGGACTCAGTATCAAGTCGGGGGGGCGGGGTGGAGAGGGTACCCAGAACCATTTCCTCTAAGGACAGGGTGATACCTATTTCCCAACCCTGGCCCTTGTTATTTTAAAGAATTCATTTATTTGATTTTATGTGTATGTGCAAGTGCCTACAAGTACATTATATGCTTGATGTATGTATTTGATGCCTGCAGAGGCCAGAAGAGGGCATTTCATGCCCTGGGAACTGAAGTTAAAGAGGGTTATGAGACTCTGGGAAGGAGTTCTGGGAACCAAGTCTGTGTCATCTGCACAAACAGTGTTGAGCAGTGATTCATCACTTCAGACCCAACTAAATACCTTTTTGGTTTGTCACTACTAGGAGGGGATGGCACTGGTATCTAGTGGTCAAGGACAAAGGGTATTGCCAAGTACTTTGCAGTGCAGAGGACAGTTTCCCACAAAGGTAACAAGGAAATTGCCCAATCAAAAATGTCAATAGAAAAGATAGGTTGAATAACTTCCTTTTAAAATACTTGATCCAGGATCTCAGGAGACAAGTTAGTTGGCAAGGTGCTGGAGTTGAAAGTGCCAGGACATGAATTTGGACCTAATAGCATGGTGAGTTTTAAAAAGGCAGGTGTGATGGTACACACCTGTGACCCCAGCATGGGGGGAGGCAGACAGGCTGATCCTGAGCTTGCTGGCTCTCTAGCTCAGACTTCTTTGTGAACTCCAGACTAGTGTAAAACCTTTTCTCAAAACACAAGGAAGAAGGTGCTTGAGAAGTGAGACATACATAGTTGACCTTTGGCCTCCTCCTGGAAATATATAATACTTAATATATAATACATAATATATAATATACACTGTGTGTGTGTAAATGTATACTTGTATGTACCCCCTCAACACAAAGATAGATAGACCGACAAAAACAGAGAAACATTTCATTTAGTAGCTTCATTCATGTTCTCTGGGCTTTGGGTGAAGCTGTAAACAACACTTTATTGGCAGGAATAACTTTGGCTTTCTGCTGACTTCAAGGGTTCATTTCTAAGAAGTAGCTTCTTGAAGTCGCCTAACCCATCACAATTTCTTTCACCTACTGTGAGGTTCTGAAATCTCCACCAGTGATCTCTCCCTTCTAAAGAGAAATTATTCACAAAATGTTAGTTGGTTATTTCTGTGTTTGCATAACATGTTTAGTAATTATTCTGTATCTTCCAGAATAATCTTCACATGTAATCATTTGCCTTTCCTTTACTGCCCCTTGTCCTGGGGCTACTCATTGGCTATCATTAAAACCAACATGTCTGCATTTAAGAAACCTAGAGAATCTGATGTACAGTTTTCCCTGTGAGAGGTACCTTGGTTGAAAACACATACTTGTTGTTACAGCAGGTTTCCCCGCCGGCTGCCGCCGGTTCTACCGCCATTGTCCTGCAACCACGTGTGCCCCAAATAACACTCAGAGACTCTGTATTTGATACAATCCTGTTGGCCAGTTACCATTATTGTTAATGGGCTAGCTCTGCCTTAATAATTAACCCATTTCTACTTATCTAAGTATTTCCACGTGGTCGTCTTATCGGGGAGCCGCGCGGCAGGCTTCCTGCTTCTTCCCGGGCTACATCTCGACTCCACCTACTACTTCCTCTTCCTCCTCCTAGTCTCCTAGCCCCACCTATCTAGTTTTCTATTGGCCACAGGGCTTTATTAACAATATGAGAAACATATATACAGAATCACATCTCCCATCAACTTGTAGCATAGTTTCAAATTGGTACTTTCAGTTCACCTGAACAAGAGGAACCCTGCCATGGGCACGAGCTTCAGAAGATGCCCTGCCCTGAGATCTTGTCTTCAAGCTTATGGGGACATGGTCATCTGAAGGCTGCGTCTCTCCTCACTATAGACCACATTCATTCTGAGTGGCTGACATTTTTTGCCCACATTTCTGTGAGCATCTCCGAAACCCGAATAAGTCTCTTCTTTTGGTGTGTTCTACTGTAGAAAACAAATCAATGGAAATATGTATCCCAAGGCTGAACACTGGCAGCTGCTGAGGTAATGGACTGAAAACAGAAATACATGAGCCCCAAAAAATCATTGCAAGTATAGTTGTAGTGAATACAGGGAGTAAGAGGAAGGAGACTGAGGCTAGGGACCATGGGTCAAAACTCCCTCTTACGCATAATCTCATGTAATTGCAAAGGCACTTAAAAGTCAGATTAGTCATTGGTAGCCTTGTAGGGTGCAATGAGTAAGGATAGAAGAAAAATGACTTCAGTAAGTACTTGAGTTATAGCTTAATGTATAGGTTGCTGGTTTGTGCTTGCTCCAAGTGATCTGACTATTAGGAAGAGAAAATAATTCAAGCAAAACAGATGAACAAATTACTGATCCTTTCTCTGTGAGGGGATTCGAGGCCTTTCTTGGGGCTGAGATGACACACTTCTCATAAGTGGCATCTCCACAACTCTCCTCCATTTAACTTTGTCCAAGATTCTGGCACAACTGTATTTTTGCACTGAAAAATCAGCTCATCTTAAGCCTACTATTTTTGTGCAATGCAGCAAGAGTGAGTGAAGAGAGAAGTCTGATGAGTTTGCTGAGTCTGGGCTAACTGAAGGAAATAAAGGACAAGGGAACAAAGGCAAAGGAGACAGAAAAGATGGTGTGTTGGGGAAGAGGGTCTCTGAGCAGTCAATGTGACAGTTTTGGCCACCTAGGGAATACAGAGAGGAATCTGGAGTGGGGAACGCTGGGAAGAAAAATGTGAGTGCCTAGATAAACAATAAGGGAAAGGACTGGAAAATCTAGAGGGAAAGGGGAAGGAAAGGAGAACCATCAAGCCACCTTCTTTCCCTCCCCTTCTGTAAAATGAGTGAGGACTCTAGACCTTTTGCCAACTCTGTAGCACTTTCTATCTTGGGAAAATTGCTTACCATAATGCCTGAGAAACGGATGCTATTCCTTGCCCTAATTAAGATCCTGATAAGAGAAGAGAACTTAGAAAAATGCTACTCTTACACACTGTTTGATAAAATCTGCAGGCAGGATCTTTCCCTTGTCATCTGTCTGGAGGAAGCACAGACTAAGTTCTAAGACTCTCACCTCTATGAAGGGTCCAGACCACAGTGCCAAGGGACCAGGCTTGGGAGGGATACAATACCCTTGTTTAAAATAAGCAAGAATCAAGATATTTGGAGGGCCTTTTATCTAGGACCAAGCTCAAAGTGGAAGGAGGTGGCCCTGGGTTATGAGCAGAGGGGTTTCTGAATTATAGATATGCAGAGCATTAACCACAAGTAGCCACATCCCACCGATGCTGGTGTGAGCCACCTCCACACCTGAGCCAAACACAAGGCAAGAAAAGCCTCTCTGTAAGATGAATTGTCTCTGTTTCTTCTTGAGGGAATGAATGGGCAGAGGATCGGACACCCTGATGACCAAAGTTGTGGGAGAGAGTGGAGAGACCTCTGTAGGGAGTTTCCAGGGCATGCCCTGGAAGGGCTTCTATGTGTAGCTCTAAAAAAGGTACATTTCCAAGAGAAAATGACACAGCTCAGAAAGTTAGTCACTAATGTAGCGGTCTGAATCCACAATGAGAAAAAGATTGAAGCTGACATGATTTTTATCTCTGATATTATAGCTACTGAAGTTGAGAAGTAATTATGTATTTAATATTACATCCATTTGAGATTCACTGAATTTCTTCTATGATTCTTTCTTAATTAATCTTCCCTCCGCTTTCCCCCCCCCCACACACACACAACCTCTGTTCCCAGCCCAGGCAAATAGTTGTGTAATACATGGGAGTGTTCTGTAAAGATCAGAATTAGGAATTGGAAAGAGTAGGATTTGGACCAAAGAGCAATCTCAGGCACTCAGAAAGCCAACAATAAAATTAATACCTAAGGACATGGGAGTGGAGCTAGAAGGAAAGTGCTTACCTAGCATGTGCAAGGACCTGGGTTTGAGCCTCAGACTGCATCAGCCAGAACACCGAGTATCTGTTGAAAACATGGTACTGGGCACTGTACAAAGGTTTCTTGCTTATTGTCTCTGGATCGTCATGGGAAGTCTAGGGTGTGTGAATCACTTGCATTCATCTCTCAGATGATAACATCAAGACTCAGTGTAGATGCTGAGCATAATGGCCCCAGCCTGCCTGTACACAGCAGGCTGGCTTCTGAGGACATTGGTACCCTTCACTTTGTCCCCTGGGAGTTTGTAGCAAAGATGGAGACAGCACATGCATCATAAAGGTGGGAATGAAAATTTTTGGTATTTCAGCATCACTCCTTTTCTCTTTCTCCCACCTAACATCCCAGCAGTGCAGAGCTATTGTATATCTCTGGCTTCTCCCTTCCTATAACCCCCCACCCCAGGACCAAGTGACCCAAAGCATCAGAAAAACAATAACAAATCTCTCTCTACCCTTCCCTCCTCAACAGAACCCAGCAGCCTCAGAGCCTTCAGAAAATCAAGGAAGCCACAACTTCTGTCTCTGTTATTCAGCTGAAAATAGGGACACTCCAGTCAGATTCCAAGGGCCAGTCGCAGTAGCTGAGGCCACCATCCTCACCATACAGTTCTCAGAAAACCTGAGTGACTGCTCTGGACTATTAAATGGGAACAATAGAGTTGTGAAGATTGAATGAGATTCCACACACAAAAACACTACACAATAATAGAAACTGTATCTTATAAACCACAGGGGTGAGAGAAACAAAAGAAGAACACAGAAAGATGTAAGAGAAGAAGTAGAGACTAAGTATTTGCTCTGGGGCACTCATGGTAATGATCAATTAATTCATTTATTTAATTAATTTATCCCTTCCACCTAACAAATATTTACTGAGCATCTACTATGCTCCAGAAACTGTGCTAAGTATTGGGCAGAGGAATAACACAATAAAGAGCCCTCTTGTGCCAGGGGAGCTAGCTGGGAAATAAAATTTACAGGTAAGTTGATACATAATTACATATTGTACATAACCTGTCTTCCATAGAAAAAGAAATTAGGCTTTATGAGCAAAAAGAATGATTTATGATAGATGAGCAACTAGAGAGATCAAGGAGCACATCACAGAGCAGAGGGCTTAAGAGGCAAAACTACACGGTGATCAGCAGTCAGGGAAATAATGAACTAGAAGGTCCAGGGCTTAGGGACTTATGCAGACTTGCTAAGTCAAGAGAGGTGGGAGAGAGAGTCAATCACAGACCCAGTGACTACAAAGATGGCTTAGCTTTCAAAGGCTGGAGTCATAGTGTCTTCTCCTAAAGTGCTGGGTTGGAACTTTGACCCTGTGGCCTATGTACTTTCCCCTGACTGCCCTCAAGACTACAAGAACCTAGAGAAGCTTTTGGTTTTTTCTCATCATCAGAAAACAAACAGAACAAAGACCATAAGTGAGATGCTGCTTCATCTAATGACTGTGGCATGTATAACTATAAACTAAAAAAGGAATGATAAAGGAACTGCCTATCACATCCTCCAGACCTGCTCCCTGCAGATCCCATGGACTTGGCTTGCACCAGCTCGGCATTTGGTATTGTTTTTGAATATCCAATGCTAACCAATACTGCCTTACTGTCCCATCTCCATGGCTAGTAAGCAGTGAGCAGTCACTTGCACACGGGAGCCAATTCTTTAAGGAATGTTTAAATAAATGTTCAGAATTCCATACAACAGTCACTGTCCAGACTGATCACAAATCACATCTAGATTTTCCTTTTAAACAATTTGGAGGCAATTGCTTGCTCTTACTCATTTTGTAAAGTTTGGATTCTAAGGCTTCATGATCCTTACAACTGTTAAGGAAAAGGTCAAAGGATTGAGCAATGCAATCTCTTATGAAAAGGCAGGAAACCTAATAAACAGGAGGGTGGTAAAACATGGATGACTCAGTATGGAGGAGGCAACAGAACACACATTTGAAAGAGCATACAGATCATGAGGAGTGTCAGGCTGCAAACAGAAACCACATCACTACTCTTGGATCTCCTGAACACACTTCGTTGCTTTCATATTCATTCAGACATATTTCCTAAAATCATTCTACTTTTAACAAATGAAAGCATGATGGCCTTTGTATATCTTCCCAGAATCTACAAAGTGTCAGGCATAGCAGCATATGTCTTTTAGCCCCTATACTAATACAATGAGATGTAGGGTGGAGACAGGGGAATCCTCAGAAGCTCATGGGTCAGCTAGCATGGGGTGCATAGCAGCAAACACCAAAAACACCCTGTTTTAAACAAAGTGGAAGGCAAGGGCTGACATTTGAGGCTATCCTCTGACCTCCAAACATATCTCATACATGAACACACACATCATACATATATAATACATGCACATGCATCACACATGTGCATGTGCACATAAACACACACATGCACACACAATCCAAGAAACCCCGAAGATGGCTTTTTATGTGTTTCTATGACTACATACATCAATGGACCACCAGACCTCTGGGCTGCACATCTAATGATACAACTAGCCGTGGATGGGAAATATTTTTAACTTGTTTATATACTGACAATGTATAAATATTTAGTTTTGAGCATTATTTCCCAAATAATAGAACTACTAACTATATAGTGTTTACATTACCTCAGGTATCATAAATAAACTAGAGACAGCTTCAATGGGAAATGTCTATGGTTTATATACATAATAAATTCTACAATTAATATAAGTAACAAGCATACAAAAATTTTGGTATCTTACGAGGGTTCTGAAACCAGTCTTTCAGCAACACCAATAGGCAACTGAATCCATATACCTATATAGCATGAATAAAAACAAAACCTCTCTTATTAATATGCCTTAGAGAGTTTATCTATAGGACACCTCTCATAGTCTTTGTAATGACTGTGCAGAATGGAAGTCCATGCCAGCTGAGTCCTGAGATGGGTCTTGACAGTTCCCAGAAGAGAGGTGGGGGGCAGCGACAGGCCCTTGCCAGTGAGTGACAAGAATTTCCATTCTTATTTATCCTGCGTTTATTAGGACAAACTATGCTAGAACAAATATAGTCATCAAACCAAGACTTAGCTGCTAAGAGCTTTGCATCCACTGTTTTTTAAACATCTGTACCCTTCCAAAGTAGGGGCTGTTATTTCCACATTTATATATGACAAAATAGAGATCTGCTGTGGAGTGTAAGGAATTGGTTAGAGGTGGTGAAGTTAGTATATATAGCAACACTCTGTCTCATATTAGTGATTTTCAACTTTATATTTTATCCTTTGTCTAGAAACATGTCCAGCATTGAAACATGTTACAGCGTTGGCAGTAAATATGGCCATTAATTTTGGTTCTCAAAGATGTTACAAGTAAGGAAAGCATGGCAATTCCATGACACCACCTGCTTGCTTTGTTCTTTGGCTGGATGGAATCACAGTTTTTTGCATTCTGTCTTTACACTACCATTCATGTGTTCCCCTATCACTGGTGAATCTGTGCATAGTTAGGGAGCATTAGGCCAGCAGTGGCAGAAGAGGGGCCAGGAAAGGTGACTTGAGCTTTGGTGGTCAGAGCCAGAATGTGTATAAGGAGGTAACAGGTTGGCCAAAGCATTTAATAGGAACTATTCTCATTAGAACACTGTAATTGGTTCCCGCAGGGCATTGGAGGCTAGTGTGCAGTGCAGACAGGGAGGAGGGGCAGAGCACTCTGTAGCTTCTGATTTCTCCTTTAGTTTTTCTCCTCTGGGAAAGAGTTTTAAGCAGCCTGGCCTCACAGTGGGGCTGGCAAAAGCAGCCTCAATGTATGGCAAAGTTGGACTCTTGTACAGCCTGCCTGCACCTGCCATCCGTTCCCTCTGCTTCCCTCTCAGACCTCTCTCTACCCTCCACCTGCCTTCAGGAGCCTGCAGGCCGCATCCCAGCCCTTCTGCCAGAGATGAAAGCTACTGATTAGCAGATCTGGAGAGCAATGTTGCTATTTGGAAAGACAGTGCTTACATGCTGAACAAGGCAAATGGGACTTCTCAGGAAGGACTTCATACAAAGGATGATCCTTTACTTAACCTGGATTATACCACAGGAAAGGAACCGAAGACACAAGGGCAGCCTTAAAATATCCACCCATACATAAAGCAAGGCATTGTCACCATCATGGAGGTGTTTGATTCTTGAGTGAAACAAATAGGATAGATAGCCCTTACCACCACCACCACCACCACCACCACCCCGGTTGAGTCTTTGGTTAACACAAGCTATACCTTCCTGATAACAAAATTCATTCAGCACTCCCAGTTTGCTCACTCCTGCCTTCCTGAAAACCTTGAAGATGGGAATGGCATATAAGTTACATATTCATCCCTTCTGAGAAGCCCAAGGTAGACCTCATGCTAACCTGGGTGTGGCTCCATGATTTCACACCCAATAAAGTCTATGGCGCCATACACTGCAGAGTAGCTGAATTTCTGGTATAGCTCATTTTTTGTTTGTTTGTTTTAAAGTTTTAAAATAAGGCTTTTGAAATGCTATTTATTGGCCAATATTTTCCTCAAAACTTTCTATGTTAGCAGGTAATTAACTTGCCTTTCTCTTTGCATAGCCAAGAATTACTCTGGTTTATCGGGGACTAAGGGAATCCTGTATTAAGATAAATTAAAAATTAGGATACACAAAGAGGTTCTGATGTCTTAAAACCTGTTACAGCAAATTATCAGAAACATATAAACTTCCTGTCACTCACCCACTTCAAATGCTCTGGGGTTGGGCAAGTTCCAGAGCTTTCCAGAAGCTGACCCTACATTGCTATTTAGCACATTTGTCTCAGGTCAGAATGGACATGTTAGCATTTCATTTTAGTCCATTGGCATTGAACTACATCTGCCTCCTGCACACATGGCCAGCTATCCCAGGTGAACTATCAAACCTTACAGCACCTATCATATCTCAGCACTGCTTTCATTCCTCTCAAGGTGAATATGTTTGCATCCCCCCCTTTTTTTTTTCTTTTTAACCAGACAGACTTCCATACTGCTGAAATAAAATGTTTAGGGGGAGAAAGAAAAGGGGACTCTCGCAAAGACAGGTGGCCCTGATGATACAAGATGATAAGTCATTAGCCTGAGTAAATGGATTCCTTCCATGTCCCCACCGTCCAGATTGTGAATATGCACTCGGCACTACACTCTGCCAAACATCTTTTAAAAATTGGTTTGACTGGAAATTAACCCTGGGCCATATGGAAAGTGAGAGGTATTCTGGCTTGGCTCAGATAGGTGAAGTCGTTCCCCTTGTCTGACTTCCCTTCTGTTTGACATGAAGAATCCCATGGAGAAGAAAGACGAAAAGAGGAAATAATGCAGAGAGAGCGGGAAGAGAAAAGAAAGGAGCCCAGGAATAAAGGAAGGGTCTTACAAAACAAAAAAAGTAGGAGATTAATGGAAAAAGAATACTTAATAAAGCTCTCTTGGGCGCTCTCTCTGTCTCCCTCTTATTCCCTCTCTCTCTTTTGAGGCTGCTGTATTAAATTAAAGTCATACATAGGTTTCAAAGGAAATCACAGTTCGGCAGTCTGGCGAGCCCACCTGACAATGCACGCTAACAGAATTGTAAATGTAAAGGGTGATGCCTGTCAGCGCTGACAGTTCTAAATGGCCTTTTAGTTCAGTACGCAGAACTGTCATAAAAAAACATAAAAATGCATATGCAGACAGCTGAAACTGCTATGCACATCATTATCTGCAAATGGTATAAGTATCCTGAACAAAGGGCCTTCCAGTTTAAGGACATGCATAAGACATTTCTCTGCCTCCAGCTTTAAAACAAAGTGCTGTCAAGTAAACAAGCTTCCCCGAGCCAGAACTGAGGTCTTGCTGTCAATCAGTGGGGTGCTACATCTGTACATATTTTTCTGACCCTGCATATGAGAAGGGCATTCTTAACAGATGTGTATTTAACTTGTGGCAGCTACATCTGTTTCCTCTGCTTCTCCCTTCTCATTTCTTTATCATTGTTCTCACAGACCACTACAGAGGGGTGTTTTATTGTGTACTGATTCATTTCACCCTCTCTTTGCTTTACTCCTCCCCTCTCTATCCCGGGATCCTTTTCCCCCACAGGGAATTTTCTCCCCCTTCTTTTCCTCTTTGCAATTCAGAAAGGCCAAAGGAGCCCATATTTGGGGCTAGAGCCATCAAACTGGTAGAGATGATTGTCTCTCCTTCCCGGAGCAAGGACATTGACTGCCAACTAAGATAGCAAGATCCTTGAGAATATGGGCAATGTCTCTAACATTATATTTTTAAAAGGGGGTGCACACTGGAATAATGGGAAAAATGTAAGACTCTCCTTCAGGGGAGTCTTTGAGAACGATCTTCAGGATGGATCTCATGGCATTTCTCTCTTTAACATATATACCAGTTGTTACCACATTTACATTCCTGGAAGTAGCAGAAAACACTGGTTGGTCCTCTACCCACACTAGTTATTCTCCTGAAGGCCAAGGATAAGAATGTGAAGAAGCAAGACATATTCCCCCAACTTAAAACACATTGCACTCTATTGAATGAGGCAGGCCAATAAGCACCCAAAATAAACGCATGACTGATTATTACAGGCAGGGACAAGCGTCTGGGGGAAAGAAACCCTGAATAGGGTAATGGAGCAGAGAACAGCTGTACCCAGAGTTGGCAGTTCATGACTAGGAACTGGGAAAGCCTCAACTGAGGGGCTGGCCTTTTGTCTAACACCTGAGTGACAAAGCAGCAGCCATGAAAATACCTGTTAAGGGCTTTGGTGACTCCTCAGGCAGAATTGAAGTTGTCATCATAAACTTACAAAAGAAGACAGTAATGCTTAGAGAAATAAGTGACTTGTCCCCAATTACACAGCGAGTTCAGTAGCCAAACCAAGATTCATACCATATGCAAGACACAACTCCAAAATTCCCTTGTATCCCACACCTAACCAAACACAGCCAAAAATTATTGTGACATACAATTTCTTCCCTCCACCACCTAAGATGCAGCCATCACTGTATCTATTCAACTATTAACCTGTCTGTCTATCTATCCATCACTCTATCTACCTACCTTTGTAAAATGTCTCCAATCCAGTCTGGCTTGAACTACATTATTTCTCAATTACTGTGATTTGGACCAAAGCATGAATTTCCATTCAGGCAGTATGTGTGGAAAGTCTTAAGACTCTAAGCTTTTTAAAGCTGCACTGTATTTTGTAACTTCATTGTTTCAGGTTCATGGAGATAGACTCTTATCCCTTTCACAAGTTTATGGTTCTTGGGTAGAATCCCAAGGCCTCCAAATGAATTGCAAAGAGAGATAATGATCTTTAGCAATGATTTTCCCAAAAGAGCAATAACCATTCCATTGTTGGAGATGAAGTTAGGGCCTTGGCCTCGGAAGTCTATAGAGCCAACTCTTTACAAATGTGGGTCATAGGGTCAGAGATGAACATCCCTTCTGTTAACTGTCAGTAGCAGATAATCTGTGAAGCCTTGATTTGCTTGAATTTAAAATGGCAATGATAATGAGTTATATGAGAGCCATTGAGAAATGAAATGAAATAAAGCATGCATGATACTTAGTGATGTGTCTGTCAGGCATAAAACAGACACTTAATAGATGCTATTGGTTGTTATCATGAGGGCTACTTTCCTGTGTACTTGTAGGGTATTACCATGTGAGAATCTGAACAAATCAACAGTGTTTTAAATGTTGTGCTTCCCCTTATCTTCAAAGACACTCAAAATGCAGCCCCTCCCACTTGCCCAGGGTCCCCCTGGGACTCTCTCTAAGGAAGGTATCAATTTTTATTCTATGCTTTCCTACTATATTTTCTTCTAATAGAACTCATGTCTCCAGCCATTATCAAAAATGATGTTCTTCTGCTCTGTCTCCTGGGGTTTTACTCTTGCTAAGAGCTATTGCTTTTTATTGAATGTACAAGTTTGTTGCTATGGAAAGAATATTGTGATTAATGAGACCCTGGGACCAAGGTTACTTGGAACAGGCTTGAACTAGTTAGCAAGATGTCCTTACTTTTCACAAAGTTGGCTGTGGCAAGGACTTGCATTGTCAACCCTGTTTGTAACTCCTGGTGGAGACATAGTTTTAAAAGGGACTACTTTGTGGTGTAGATTTAGAAAGAGATGCAAAAGGCTGAGAAGTCACACGTAATGGAATAGAGTTGTACTTATGGATAACTTTAGAAAGAGAAGAAAAATTAACAAGTTAAATGGGTATTTATAAAATTTTCCATGTCAGTGTGATTGGTTTTTATGAAAAATTGATATAATCATGACTCTGTGAGAAAATACTTGTTGAAACTTTTATATAAAATATGTTACATATGCTTAGGTGAAGGGGACTTTAGGAATCATTGTTGTAATTGTCTTTGCACAAATCTATAGTTAGTTTCACATTGGTCTGAAGACTCTCATTGCCCTCAGACAGTAGATGTATGGTTATGTTCTACACTTGGAGAGTCTCATGCTGGATCAGTGGGCTTATTCAGGGGATAAAGGTGCTTGTCACCAAGGGTGGCAAGGTGATTTTGATAAATCTGGGACCCGCAACCACAAGCTGGAAGGAGAGAAGCAATTCGCAAAAGTGCCTCCTGCCCAACAAATATATATATATATATATATATATATATATATATATATATATATATATATATAAAACATTGTGTGGACTCAAATCTACCTCTTGATAACTTTCACTCTGGACTTTTGAGAACAATTAAAAACAAGAACCTTACATTGTTTTTTTCCCAGTAAATTTCATAGTTGAAAAAAAGCAAGGAAATTCTTAGACAGTATGGAAAACAGGATTCCATCCTGTTGGAGGTGACTATGAATATGCACAGTTAGAATAATGGAGTAATTTGGAATCCATATTTACTTTTTTTTTGGTAGCTAAACTCACGAGAAAGGGGAACTAAGAGCATGTTCAATGAAAACTCAATGGCAAAGTGAAGTCTGACATCATTGAAGAAATTAATTGTGCTATTTATAATTACAATATGATCCAGACAGACCTCCAATTCCACAAGGTATTTGAAAAATATTATTTCAGAAATCCCAACAATGCAAACTTCTTAATGTGAGTTTCTTTTAAAAATGCAATGTATAAAATACTTTTGTATAGCTCATCTCTTCCTTTTCAAAAATATCTGATTTAGGGAGGCTTGCTAAAATTGATCCTGCCTACAGATGCCTTATAATCTCACTCATACCCTCTATAATGTTTCCTCAGTATTATGTTGCTCTTTCCCCAAATATTTTTCCTCTTTTCACAGCCATGCTGCTGCTCTTAAGCAGAAAGTGCCTGCTGAGCGTGGTCCTTGAAGCCATATTCACCTGTGTAACAACAGTGAGATTGTTGGAAAGCTGCGTGACACCTGTTCCTTACAGAGAAAAGCACGGAGCATCCTGTATCATCCATCTCTTCTTAGGATGGACTTCTTTTTTATTTACTGATTATATTCCTTAAAACTTTTACATAGAAGAAAAAAAATCAGCTCTGTTAGATAGTATATCAGTATATCAGTTCTCTTCTTGGGATGTTGCCTAAACATTTTAAAATCAAAAATACTCACAAAAAAGCAAGTAAGCAAGCAAGCAAACAAACAATAAAACGTTATCTGTGAAACTGGGTCAATGGTAGCACCAAGTGGAGTACAGTAAGTCAGTTCCCAGTTATCCACCCCCCAACCTGAAAAGCACTGGAACTCATAAAACGACTGATGGTGTGAGTTTCACAATTGGCATATATGAGTGTTGGGAGATGCCAAAAGCAAGAGAGAATTCAGCTTCATGACCAGCAATCAATTCAAGGTCATTGATTAGTCTCAAATTTTAAATGTATCAGAATTATATTTGATATGTAGTCTACCATATTCTTCAAAAGAAATTCTGGAAAAAATCTTTACTGAAACTCAATCAAATTTACTTACATCATTATGATTCTCTCTCTCTCTCTCTCTCTCTCTCTCTCTCTCTCTCTCTCTCTTGTGTGTGTGTGTGTGTGTGTGTGTGTATGTGTGTCTCTCTCTCTGTGTCTCTCTCTTTCTCTTTCTCTCTCTCTCTCTGTGTATGTGTGTCTCTCTCTCTGTGTGTGTCTCTCTCCCTCTCTCTCTCTCTCTCTCTCTCTCTCTCTCTCTCTCTCGTGTGTGTGTCTATACACAACAGTAAGATTTTACAAATGATTGTATAGGCTAGTCATATCTGTTTCATTCCTTATAAACCTCCACTGGCTCTTACATATCACAACATTCTTTGCTTGGACTCCAAAGCTTTACTAGACACTTAGTCTATCCTAGAATTTTGGTCAAGTGTAGTAAAATTAAATTCCTTTCTATGGTTCCCAGAATTTGCTGTTAAAAAAGAATCATAGAACTGTTTATTTGCCTCCAGCATCCTGGCATGGATTTCCTTCCTGCGACAGTCTCAAAGATTACAAACAGCTTTACTTAACAACATAACATGGGATCCATTTCCACACCCACACACTTGAGTTCTTCCCCTCCTCCCTCCCATAGTGGCCTGGGGAGAAATTTCTTTCCTCATACACAATTGCTGCTCTTCCGTTGAGTTTCTTCTTAGTGAGTTTCCACTCACTAAGCTGAAGCAACTACCACCCTTTCTACTTTACACCCTCATGTGTGGCTGAAGAACAGCCTTCCTCTTTACTACAGGGGATGCTTCCAGATGCACTCATCACAGGGATGGCCACATCTGGCTAGGGACCGGAAGGAGGTGATCTCCAGAGTCAAGGATGTTGTTTTGAGAGAGTGTTCAGGTCTCAGCCTTTCTATAAAGGCTATGCACTGACCCTTGGGAGGCTACTGAACCATGGTATGTTAGTGCTCATCTCAAAATTATCGCTCCTTCTACTTTTCTCATGGGAAGAAAATTAACAGAAGAAATTGGCAAGAAGAAAATGTAGATTTTTAAAAAATGTACAATGCCTAATTCAACCTCATAGTTCCTGCCATAGGCATGCCTTTTGGCTTTTCATGGTACCCATGGCTTAATTTTTGTGTTTCTATCTTCTTTTGTGACATCCAAACTGTTTCAAGACTCAGTCAGCACCATTCTTGGACAGGCACTTTCCCAATTACTAGTCCTTCATCCAAACACATTGCCCTGTATGTTCTCAGCATGGTTATTACTGACTAATTGGGAAAACAATCCAAATTCGTGAGGAAATGAGTTATAATGGTTCACTCTCCAGGAAGCAAACAGCAATGCTTGGACCACCATGGAAGTTATGTTCCTGAAAATTAACCAGGATTGACAAATGTAGCTTACAAAGTCAAGGTCTTCTAACAAAGAGGATAGTGAGGGAAGTGGCATCCAAAAAAAAAGTATAGACCCACACAGAATTCTTCAAGTGTGTGATCTTGTAATAGAAAAGTCCTTGAAGTCATCTATTTGCAGACCATATTCACCTAAGCTTAAAATTATCACTTCATAATATCATCTTGTGTAAATATTGCAATATCCTATGCAAATTAATACAAATCATTTAATAAAACATTTACAAAGTATTTTGTCAAGTCTAAAGGCAAAATCTTCCTTGTAGCTTTTCAATGATATGATACAAAACTAGATTTTTCTAAAATTGGGGTAACAACTTTCCAGCATGTTTACTAAACTCAATTCAAGATACATGTGTGCAGTGTGTGTTTCCTCACACAATGCTTAAGAATTTTAAAGTAGAATCTTTGTATAGTTCATATTTATTTCTAGAAAATTTCCCTTATCTACACTTCTCTTTATTGTCCCTAAAACATTTGTATATTAACAAAAAAAGAGCACAGATCTTAGAGTGTGAAACTCCAGATGCCAAGTCTACAAAGACATACATTAGAAATAAATGCAATGTGCTGGCTCCATGATATTCTCTTCTTTCCCTTCTCACTGAACCCTAGCACCTTGGGTATAGTGAAGATATACTTTTCTCTGCCAAAATTGTAGAAATGCTGTGGCCATACAAAATTATATCCCCGGATGTAATCCATACATGGTAAAGTACACAACAGATGTATTGTGCTATGAAGTAACAGCTGGTGGCCAGTGTAAGACAACCCTCAACCTACATACATCTTCACACTATCTACTGACCCCAAACAGAGAAGACAAAAATTCATTTACCTTAGTAGTTAACAACCTAAATGGATTCTATTTCTATAGGATTGCCTACCAGTTTTCAGTCTCAAAATTTTGCCACACAGTTGTTTGTTTAATGGCCCCTTCATCTTCCCTTTCACCACTTCTAGTACTTCTTGTCATTCCCCCATTAAAGTATCCATTCATCTTTGATAATTCTCCAGACCCTTATTTGTATGCAGTGCTGTACATAATGCATACTATGTGTATAATATGTACTTATGGGCTAGAAGAGAGCCAAGGCCACACACACCAAATAGCTTTATAACAGTCAGAATGCCCACAGTATTTTAATTACATAAAACAAGCATATTGGGGATACTGTATATACATGTGTTTAAACAGATATAGAAGAGCACATTAGCTGCCATGTGCAACATACCTTAAGAGGTTGCAAATGTGTATATAGACATGGAGAGCCCAACATCAGTGATTCCAGTATAATTGATAAGTATTGTGTCTGAAGACTCCTCAGCATTAGAAAGTGCCCATCCTCTGAGTTCTGTTGAGTGTCAGTAATGAGCACACTACCACAGGAATGGATTTTGGACTTAGTCTAGAACTGAGTGTTAGCTTGTAAGGATCCATGATTTTTTTTTAATGTAGAACTTTGGTACTGGAATTACAAGTACCCCAGCTATTAATTCCACTGCAGGGAATTAATCTTAGAGAAGTATGGTTTTTGTGTTCAACGACAGTGACTTATGGTGACACTGTAAAAATGAGCAACTGTATTCACAATATTTCTCAACAGAGAGTTATAAAAACCAATGCAAAGAAATACTATACAGCTCTAAAAAGAGTAAGTCAAATCCAGGAACTCTAACATGAAAGAAAAACAAAAACAGAATACAAAAGTTACAGAATGATATGTGTGAAAGATTCATTTTTAATAAGTTCTCAGGCTCAAGAGAAATTAATGCAAATTGTGATCCTCAATAAATTTTTGAATAAGTTTTTGAATTCATAGTAAAATTTTAGAAGGGACAAGCTTCAAACATTTCCACAAGTTTTGGAAGTAAGAAGAGATAAACAAAGGAATGTTTTTATTTTTTACTTCATCATCAACATTTCAATGTTTATAAGCATAATATTAGAATATTTCAAAAGAGAAAATTGCTCAGCAGCCACACCCTTTCTTCTATACTCATTGCCTTCCAGCCTAAATACACATCTAAAAGTGACTGCAGTGATTATGGAGGATTTTCTCTGCAGATAAAAAGCATGCTGCAGGAAAACACGTGTGACTAGATAGATTGAGTCAGGCTGAGAGGTGAGGGGACATAAAAGAGGGAGCCATTATTGGTTCAAAGAGAAAACTGAACCTAAAGAAAGGTCTAGAGAACTACAAGACCTACTCCAACTAATAATTCGAGCAACCATGGAAAGGCTCCCATAAATGCCCTTCCCTGATCATCAACTAAATTATCCACCATCATGGAATCCTCATCTAGTACCTGTTGGAAACAGAAGCAAACACCCATAACCAAACACTGAGTCAAACTAGAATCCAGATGCAGAGAGAGAGAGGGGACAAGACCAGGTTGCAGAAACTCACGATGATAGCGGACCTGAACAAGGAGGAGCTTGGACCCTCCAGACTGATGGCTAGGAACCCAGCAAAGGACTGGCTCAGACCCCCTGAATATGGGTCTCAGCTAGAAGGACTGAGCAGTCTGGGGGGACCTCAGACAGTAGAAACAGGATCTATTCCTGGTGCACAAAAGGAACTTGCAGACACATCCCCCATGGAGGGATAACCCCTTAACCTAGAGACAGGAGAGAAGTCCTAGTCCCTACTTCAAATGACTTGACAGATTTACATGACCCAAGCTGGATAGCATAGCCCTACAAGTGGAATGGGGGTCGAGGGATGGGAGGGGAGGGTGGCCAGGGTGAATGTCACAGGGGGAAGAGGGTAAGAGGGAGGGAGGAAGGGTTGGAGGGAGGAAGGGAGAGGAAACTGGGATCCACATGTAAAATTTTTAAATTATATTATTAATAAAAAAAGAAGAAAAATGCTGCTGGATTAATTATATATACATATACATATATACATATGTGTGTGATTTATATATATATATATATATATATATATATATTGCTTTGACTTCAAAATTTAAGCCTAAGGACAAGTTACTGGGGAAAAGGATTTCTAATTTTGTTTCCACAGAAAATGAAAAGCTGTGGATTCCTTCCAGACTAATGTGGTTTGATCGAGCAAGACCTCCTGAAACAATGTCAATGGGACAATGTAGCCTTGCAGACCACTACAGCCAGGATTTCTGGGTCTTCTTAGGATTCCTCCAGTGCCCCCTACCAGCAGGAAGCAGTTTGGAAAGAACGATGCCCAAATTCCCAAATATTGTTTATAAACATTTGTTTTCATAAAAAAGGCACGTATAATCATGTCCAGCATAAAATAAATAAATGTTTAATAAGTAAAGCATGCTGCATCTTTTCTATTCAGCATTCAATGAGAGTGCCACAGACCCAAATCCTGTGTGTGTGTGTGTGTGTGTGTGTGTGTGTGTGTGTGTGTTTGCTCATGTGCACACATGTGCACGCATGCATGCATGTGCGCAGGTCCATGTGCACACACACACACACACACACACTTGCTCAATGGATCTTCCCATTGGTAACAGTTTAACACTCACATTCATCCTCAGGAAGGTCAAAAGGGAAAAACTGGAGTAAAATAAAAAGCTTTAGAAATGTGAAGCAGATCCCACTTCCAAAATTCTTTTCCCTCACATTCACAAATGACATCAGGCATGTTTCCATGAGTTTCTGCTGTTTTTAATAAAACAAGAGGTGATTCTGTTCATAGAAAAAACAGGATTCTGGCAGCCTAGATCTCATCAGAAATAAGGCAGATCATGGAGGACAATGCTGAGTTGACAGCATCAGCGTAAAAGTCATCATGCTTGATTTTATGTCCTTGTCAGAATTCATACAGGGATCTTATGGCCATTTTGAAATGTTAGAGTCCTAAGGGGAAAAAATCAAGTAATTTTCATATTCACGGAAAATTGGCACTTCCTCGGTGATTAGAAAATAATGAAAATTCCATTCACAAAAGAAAAAAGTAGTTAATTTCCTATAATTTTATATTTGAAATTTCAACTTGAAGCCTCGGTACACTTAAGTGGCAAAGCAGACAAGCCCAGCAACCATCATGTTTTATAATGATTCAAGAGGAAGGAAGAGCTTGGGCAACTGATGATGATATGATATTTAAGGATATTTTTGACTACGCTATGGCCCAGTGCTTCTGGTCAGATTTTGTTGATTGATCTTTCTTTCACTGAAGGAATGAATGAGTCAGTAAATTATGATACAGTTTTATCAACTACACACGCCTGCTTCAGAATCCTTGGACAGCCATGATTATAACAGTTTTATTCTTAAAGACACACAACGTCAAGGATGTTATTACAATTTTCCTTGCCTTTGTATTATTATCTGCTAAAACATGAATGAGAATACATGCTTATCTGGTATGTCTGTGATGAGGATAAATGGGAGGGCACACAGTGAGGCAATTTGAAAGTTGAAAGGCCATGCACAGAAGCAGAATAAAAATGTCAGCAACTGGGACTAGGGAGATGGCTGGCCAGTTAAGGGTACTTGCTGTCCTAGCATTTATACAGCTTACAACTATCCAAAATCCCAGCACCAGGGATCTGAAATTCCTCAGATATCCTGCAAAATCCACAGAGCAATACCCATGGTGATTATAGACTGGCTTCTTACCCTATAATCAGAAGAGCCCAGTGGACTAAAGGGTGTTCTCTAGAAGGCTGAAATACCCTATTGTGAAACAGAAGTCTCAGGACAAAATATAATACAAAACTAAAAATACACACATGACTCTCAACCTCATGCATGAATTCTGAGTTGGGGGGGAGGGAAGAAAAACCCACATGGCGCGGAAATAATTAATGTCACAGAAGGAAAGAAAAAACAAACAAGGTCAAACAAGAGATGGATCCTGTCCACAAGTCCTTCATGTTGTAAACAACTCTTACTGCACAAAAGTCAACCAACAAACTTTCCATGTAAGAACTGGGTGGGGTTCTGAGGTCCTTACTCAAATAGAAAGCTATTTGCTGTTTTACAAAATATTCCAGGCAAAAGAACATGCTCCAGTTAGCTTTGCTGAGCACTAAGAACAACTGACAAATACTTGCAGAGAAGCAAGACCATGTTCAGGATGTGTAAAACACAGACCCTGGAAAGCCTGTGGTATGGATAGATTAGTCTTTTATATACATGCAAATGGATGGCTAAAGTGAGCCAAATTAGCTGGTGTCATAGGTGAAAGTTTTTAAGTAACACGTTAGGTGGAGTCCAGTGAGTCACGATAGCACTCCAGGCCAGCACCACCTGCCCTATGAGTGTGTACACACTCAGAGTCTCTTTAACCTATTCTCCACTAAAGTTACACTCAGCTTCCCTCCCTTCTTACATGAACCATGCTCTTTTCTCTCCATAGTTTCACCTACCTTGACCCTTCCTCTTTAAACAGACCCAGCTACATGCAACCTACTTCCATGCCCCATACACATGGCTGTCTTGGAACCATATACAAGATCTAGTGCAAACACTGTCCTGCCTCTGTACTCTGTAGCTCTCTCTCTCTCTCCCCTCTCTCTCTCTCTCTCTCTCTCTCTCTCTCTCTCTCTCTCTCTCTCTCTCTCTCTCTCTGTGTATGTGTGTGTGTGTGTGTGTGTGTTTGTGTTTGGGGGGCATTGTTTCCCTAAAGTTTTCCCTTAATCTTTATGTCCCTTAATGTCTCCTGATCCCTTTCTTCCTGATAAAGTCTCTATACTGTAATCTCTCCAATTGTCTAGAAGTTCTCTGAGACGCTCATTTGTACCATATACAAAGATAAATATTTTATACGCATATTGAATTTGACATTAACTACTCTCAGAGACACTCATTTTTACTAATCCTACTGTGAAGAAGAGGCAACTATTGTCAAAGAGAGTAGCTATTCCATGATAGCATTTTCAGGGCATAGGTCAGGACTATCATGATAGCATTTTCAGGGCATAGGTCAGGACTACTAAGTTGTAAAAACCAGAAGGTATTTCCAACTGGTTCAAGCTGGAAAGATTAAAAGAGAGTACATGGCTCCCTGAAGGTCTCACAGGGCCAGAAAGCTGGGTTGGGGGTACTAGATGACACACATATCCAGGAGGAAGGCACATCACACTGCTGGCTTTCACTGCCCATCAGACATCACTGGTGATATGGGAGCCCAGACACTACAAGTAACACATCAGCTTTCTGAGGGTGATAGAAACTTCCATCACAGTGAAGACTGATTTTCCCTACTGAAGCCATCACCTCAAAATGGCCATGGCTGCTCCAAGTGCAAAAGATTCTGGGCAGTGCTACTTTTAGCTGACAACCCTGATAACTGGACTGGAAACGTTCCAATAGAAAGGCTTTTTGCAATGGACAATAAGTACAGTATCTGACATAAGCACTCATTTGCTTTACACAGAGCATGAACCAGCCAGAATTCAGACCCTGCTTCAAAGTCCACATATTGAATTGCTGTCCTCCTCCATCTTAGAAGCTGTTTGGTAAGGTCTGGTATGCCTCAGCTACTCAGGTCCACTGTTCTCGAAACGTACAGCCCTTCCAGGTTCATTAATGTACAGGCCTTAGATCTCCGAACACCTTATAGTTTTCTATCTGCTTTGAGAATGAGCATAAATCTCTAGCAAGGGATATGGTTCAAGTAGATGGAAGTATCCTCCTGGTTTTGAGGAGCCAGAAGTGGATTCAAAATGGCAAAAGGGAAGGATTTAGAAAAATATGGCTTAAATGAAAATGACCAGAGGTCAACTATAGGGATGACTATTCATTGGTGCGACATCTGACATATAAGAATTCTTATTTTCTCAGTAACTTCCATGGGAAATGCTGTTATCCTACTTCAAGAGATGGGATTATGGCTCCACATAAAGAGAACCAAGCAGGAAGTTGGAGCCAGGCCTGGAAGGCAGCTCTTTCTGCTCCTTAGACCACTTTCCTACAAGTCAACAAGGACAAACGACCTAAATGGCTTCAGATTTCAACTTGCCAATTCTAAGACTTCAGTTGCAGGATCTGTAAACTGGAGTTGTTTGCATCTGTCTGATGGAGCTACCAAGACAATCAAATGTGATAATCTTATGTGGCATGTGTGACCCACAAGTGGTGCTAGAGAGAATGTTAGCTACTGGCTTTGTTACTGTTGCTACACTATCACTGTAGTGACCATTACTATTACTCTGCACCACCAGCTCTCTTGAGAATGATGTCCTGGGATAGAAAATTGGATGGAAAAATGCCTGAGATGCTCATTTGCACATAACAGCCATGGTGCCGTGAGCTCCTTCTCTTACTGGAGTGCAGGGTTCCAGGTGAGGCAGAGAGTCATTGGTGGTAAGACAACAGATAATGCAGATGGGTACTGCACAGAAGGCTTTGAATTCCCTAGGAGATGGGCTACACTGGGCCCTGGCAGAGACCCGCCTTGGGGGTGGAAGTCACAGACGATTCCCAGCCGCTGTGCTCCCCCATTCTTGTCTGACACAAAAGACAGAGATGACTGACACCTCAAACAGCTCTGGAGAGTCTAACAACAATTTTCAACTTCAAACAGGCCACACATAAAAGTTGAAGCCTTTTGCTACAAACCCAACCACTGGGAAATCACTGCCTGGCTGACATTAATTCCCTAGTCACTGTGAAGCTGCCACTGAAAAAATGCAACTTATTTCACTCCATGTCCTTTTAACACTTCATCCTAGGGCATGGGCAACATGGAGCAAATCCAGGTCAGGTCCTGCTTTAATCCCCAAACTGAGTATCAGTGGCAACTCTGTGAGGAATTTAAGGCCGGAGGTTAGGGTAGGGAGAGGTGAAGGGCAAGATGACGTATATCTTACTAGAATTTCCCTCTCTTTTAACATAATACTGATATATTATTTGGGCACTGATTATTATTGGTGATTGTCTTCCTGTTAAGATTTGAGCCGTAGTTTCTCTACATAATACCTTACAGACCACACCTGTGGACCACTGCGCTTACTTCTTTGCTCTATAGGGACTGGACAAATGAAGTTTGGGAATGAAGTGTAGAACAGCAAGAACTCATGAAAACATTTCCATTTTTTAAAAGGATAGGTCCATTCTGGAGAAAGTATTAATCACATTGCCAGGCAGTGGGAACCCCAGATCCACGCTCCTGCAAGCAACCTAGTAAAACACACACACACACACACACACACACACACACACACACACACACACACACACACACACACACACACACACACACACACACCACACACAACACACACTGAAAATAGAAGAAAATATAAGGGATATAATTGTGAAAAGGCAGAGATGGAGGGCTCAGTAGAGAGGGGGTAAAAGGTAATAGGAATTGAACATGATCAAGATACACTAACTACACATATGAAAATGTCATAATGGAACCCATTATCAATAATCACACATAATTAATATATGGTAATACAAGACTTTAAAAAATTGGAACAGTTTCCAGATCACTGAACTTTTGGACTTAAAACTGGAAAAAATTATCCAAGCTTCAGTTATTGCAATGGTGTGTGACATGGGAACTAGGAGAGAGGCAAATCCTCATCTCAGAAGACAGTCTCCTTTGGTGGCTAATTCATAGGTCACAGTTAGCTGAGATTGGGTAAGGTACAGTTAAACACAGACTGGAAAGGGACAACCTGCTCAGGGTTTCAAAGTGGCACAGAAATTTTCAAGGGGCATACACATACACATGCACACACACACACACACACACACACACACACACACACACACACACACACACACATCCCCACGGCATATATGTGAAGGTAAAGTGACAACTTTGGGGCATCAGTCTGTCTTTCCTTTGTGAGTACTAAGGATTGAATTTGGGTCCTTAGACTTGATGGCAAGTGCTGTTACCTCCTGGACCATCTTGCTGGTCCTTAATCTACCTTTTTTCCCAGAAATACTATTTTCTCCTCTCTCTCCCTTTTTCCTTCTCTCCCTTTATCCCCCCCTCTGAGATACAGATTTTCCATCCTTTCCTTGTACTGAGGACTAAATGTAGGACCTTGATTCATGTAAGCTTTCTCTCACTGAGCTATATCCACAGGCCCTAACAAGCATCCTTGATCATCCACGTGGCTTCCAACACAGTGATGTGATGTGCATCCTTTTGTGAGTCTTACAGGTTCAGGTGAATGTCCCTTCAGGATAAGTTCATAGAAAAGGCCTTTCTCCAGATGACTGCAACTTGATGCAGTTGCTAAACTGTCTCTTTTAGGGGTAATTTCTCAAATTTGAGGTCCTAGATACATAGCTGTGTGAGAGGCCTCCCTGCCTCAAACTTACTTCCCAGAATTTGAGGAGAGACAGTAGAGAGAGGGTGTGGGGGAGGGATAAAGAGAAGAAAGAAATGAACACAAACATGTCATGCTTAGGAAGTGAGGCAGGAAACATATGTACTGAGGTTCCAGACACAAGTAATCCAGTGTAAGTTACACTTCATTCCTGAGAGGTTGGAAGAATCTTGCTACCCCATGTGACGTTTGAAGACTCACAACTTCAGAAGTTGGGCCAGTTGCCAATTTCCCTATAAAGAAGCCTCAGCACTGAGACTTGGGCATCCATAGGGTCACAAACACCCTGCACATCTGGAGGTGAACCAAGAATGGAGGCAAGGAGAGGCTACATCCTCTTTGACTGCCTGAAACCCTCATGCCTCTCCAGTGCCTACTAAAGCCCAGTACTCAATCTGCATGTTGTGCCAACAGGTCCTCCATAAATGTCAGCACCTGCTTAGGGCCCCCTCTCCCTTACAGGGCTTTTCCCTAAATTGAGATCTGAGAAACAGGTGAGTTTCCTGCGTCTCCATGATCTTTAAATAAGAAACATCAGCCAGAAGCTGTGTGGGGAAGCTAGCCAAAGCATGTGCTTGCTGGAAATAAAACTGGCAGGCCCTTTGGGGCAGGGAGAATGGACTCGGGGGCATTTCTTCACCATCTGTTTTAGTCTCCTATGTGTCTTGATGGATGGTTTTCCCTTATAGCCCATTAGTCACCTCATCCCTCTCCTCAAGCTCTGTTTCTTGAAATATGGTTCTCTCATTTGAATAGCAATGACTAAGTGCATTGGAACTTATTTAAAGACATTCTAGAAGCATTAAATTGGGAACATGCAACTCAGTGATGCACCAGTTGCCAAACTATAGTAAAAGTTGGAGTGATTAAACAAGTTAATGCATGAAGCATGAATCCAGGAAGGTTGGGGGAAAGTGTAAAATTTTCCAGAACAAAGTCAGCCCGGTGGTTGATATTTTAGAAGTGGGTGGAGGTCATTGCCAAGAAAAAGTGAAATAATTGATGAACTCCCTAAGGAAAATGCCCTTGATCTAGAAGTTACTGCTTCGTGTCTTGAAATACCTTAAGAGTCAGTGACAAACTACAAAGTCAGAAAGTCAACTGTGCCCTCTGCTTTGGATTCAATTCCAAAGTGTGCACATAAACACGTCTGAATGTCCTCTAGAAAAAAGCAGCTATAGCCTGGGATCTGGCCCATGCTTTCAAATAGCCTTATTATTCTTCTTATGAAGTGGACAGTCAGACATTTGGCCTGGAACTTTTATCCACACCCAAGTAGCTGGGAGATTTATAACTTGTTATCCACATTCTCATAACTTTTGGTCCCTTGTAAAGCTACAAGTTAGGCTTCATGTTTGCTCCACTGGGAAATGCAAGTACACACACAGGGAGAGACTAAGCAATCACTCAGCAATGTTGTCATAGGCTATCAACTACCTCAAAGTACCTTTTCATAACTCAGGTCTCTCCTTCCTTCTTCACTCCTCATTTCATTCCTTTTGCTCTCTCTCCCTTCCCTTCTCCCTTCCCTTCTCTCTCCCTTCCATCACTACCCATTCAAATCCTATGTTATTTTTATTTTCCTACTCTTCTCCTCTATCACCTCCCTGTCCCCCTCTCTTCCTAGTCCCATCTTTTCCTTGCTCTCTCTCTCTTTTTTCTCCTACTACATCTCAGAAAGGGGTCTCAATATATAGCCCTCTCAGTGTTGAGATTTTGTACCAGCATTTGAAAAATACCCAAATCAAGAAATAAATGTTTGACTCTAGACAATCCCTGTCTCATTTTGGATAAAATACCAAAAACCCCATGAAAAATGATTCTTGGTGCCTTAAGACAGAAAACGCCTCTCAATAGCCACACAACCAGGAAGCATAAAGAGGAACAAAAAATATTCAGGTAAAATACATATTTTTTTATAAAATGGAAAAAGCTCATCAGTTAAGTAATAGAAATGTTTTGGACGCCTCTGATGGTAGGTGCTGTATTTATGTGGGCTCTAGCAATGGGCGGGGACATGATCCTGGAGGAACAGTGCTTAGGATATGGGACAATTCCAAGCATTAATTCCTCCATGTTAATAACTCATGCAGAGGGATTGCCACCTTGTTGAGTTCCAGGAGTGAAAACTGACTGATACTGCCTTCTCTATCTCTGCATGTGTCAGCTCAGGGCAGGGATGGACATGGTCACTGCATTGGCACAGTCACACAGATGATCCTTCTTCAGGAACAACCAACTGCACCTTAGTCTCTCCATGCTCCACCCTCCTCTCCATATCCCCAAGCTGTCAGTGAAATACCAACTAGCCATCACACAGCCTGAAGAGAGAAACACCTAAAAGGAAGGTGGAAAGAGAACAGAAGATATATAGGGGGAACATTAGGAAGCTACTGGGCCAAACCTAGCTGAAGCCTCCGCACTTTCAAATACCCCCTCTTTTCAATATAACCAGTCAGTTAGATTTTTCTGTCAAATAATTTAACTATAAAAGGTTACTGATATATGCAGTGATGCATTGTTTATCCAATGGCATCGAAAGTACAATATTCTACTCATGTAAATGTATCTCCTCACTGAAACCTGCTTGCATGGTCTTTTTCTTTTCTTTTTCCTGAAGTACTGAGGTTTGACCTTAGGGCCTTGCATATACTAGGCAAAATAACATCTCTGAGCATTTTAAACTATTTCTTATTGACAGTTTCATATAGTCTCTTTCACCTCCTATTCCTCTCTCTTGCCCCCTTCCCTCTCTTCTCAACAACCTGTCCCTTCTGATTTTCATATCTTTGTAGATTTGTTCGTTGTTTCTTTCTTTTCTTCTTAATGTGTGGCCCACTGAGTTTAATTGGAATTGCTTACCCAAGCATGTGTACTGTATCAAGGACAACTTATCAGTGGTCACACCATTAGAGAAAATCACATCCCCTACCCCAAGAATATTAACTACCTATATTTCCTTTTGGAGAGGTGGGGGTTCGTGGTTCTCTCCCCTATCCATGATGAAATGTTGAGGAGCCCAATCTGATGCAGTCCACGGGCAGATCATCACAGCTGCTATGAGTTTCTGGGTTCAGTTGTTACATCATGCCTAGAAGACATCATCTTGCTACATATCTCTGCATCCTCTAGACTAGACTATCACTAGACTATCTCTGATAGGAATTATTATATCTACTTCAGGGCCTTACACATTTGGTGCAGAAGAGTATGTGAACAAATGATCTCCCCATAATCCTAAAATTTCTTCCATGTTTACATAGTACTTTGACATCATCATAAACAAATGCTGTTGGTTGGATTTCAGTCTACATGATAAAAATATGTTAAACATTTCTTAATGCTGTCCTTATTTAAAACCTGCATATGGAGCATGGGAGTGTTTAGGGATAATTGTGAAGATAATTATTATGCACTAAATGATATTTTATATTTGTCAAATGTCTGAATGTTAAATATATGACTACAAATGTAAAATAAAGCAAATACTGTAAAATGTCACCTTCAACCATAAGAAAATTCCATAAAAGAGGGCAACTTCTGAGCAACAAACAGAATGTTCTAAGATTTGAGATTTGGGTTTCTTTTTTAAAAGTTGCTCTATGTAGTTTTTCAGGTACATTCCTGGCTTCTAGCATCAGTCCTGTGAGATCACCATGCCAGTGTTTACTGGCTATTCCTTCCAAATAATTTATTGCCTATAAATACACTATACACCAGGCAGCCATACAACCAGGCTTGTTAGAGTTGTGTTTAAAGCAAAGGTGACTGGATGTGAAGGATACAGCAGGTCTACTGCCAATCACCATCTCCTGCCCCTGATGTTGGAAATCTAAGATTCCAGATAGGATCATGGAAATCCTGCAGAGGATAAGAAGACAACAGAGCCACTGGATCTGACATCACTCCAGTCCTCTCTCAACCAATTTATCTACATTTTATCTGCCTTGTATATGAAAGTTCTGAAAAATAGGTTTCATATGTACAAAGATGTTACTCTTTAAAGACAAAAAATTAAAAACCATTTCTCTTTACCAACTGAATTTGTGGAAAGAAGCAACTTGTAGAAAAAAGAGCCTATATGGGTTCACAGCTTTGAAGAGGTAAAGAGTACATCCTGGAGGGGAAGCATGACAACACAGCATAGGCCTGGTGACTGGAGCAGGAAGCTAACAGATGGCATCTTCAGCTGCAAGAATGAGGTGGAGAGAGCAAACTGGAAGTGAGGTGAGGTTGTACAATTTTCAAAAAAAAAAAAAAAAAAAAAAAATAAGCCCCCAGTGACATAGCTTCTCCAGCAAGTCCACATCCCTTAAGCCTCCCAAATTGTACCACTAATTGGGACCAAAACATTCAAAGAGCAGAGGCCATGAGGACATTTCTCATTCAACAATTTAAGTGGGAGGGTGATGGGAGATGTTATTCTGTAAATTTGTTTCTCATACTGGTTAATGAATAAACCACTGTGAGCCAATGGGAAAGCAAGATAGGTGGGGCTAGGAGACAAGGAGGAAAGAGGAAGTAGGAAGGAGGAGTCAACATGGAGAGCCCGGAGAAGTAAACACCATCCAGCTGTGCTCTGGCCGGTAAGATGAGCCACGTGGAAACACTTAGAATAGTAAAAATGGGTTAATCATTAAGACAGAGCTAGCTGATAAACAATGATAGTAACTGGCCAACAGCCTTATTTCAAATACAGAGTCTCTGCGTGTTGTTGGGGGCTCGCGTGGTGGCGGGACCAGACCATCGGCCAGACCAGACCAGCGGCAGGGGAAAAAACCTGCTCATAACAGGAGGGTATCTTTAGGTCTCAAACCGTGGACAAAAGGCTAACTGAGGTGCCTATTAAAATCAAAGCTGACACAGGCTGCTAGGTTCTTCCATCATCCCTCAATCCCTACTTGTTATAGGGTCCCTTCCCTGCTATCCAGCCCAGGGGCTGCCCTTCTTCCAGCTGCTCTTCCCTGTATAATTAAGACATTTTAGGTAAGTCAGCCATTTTGCCTTTTGTCCCCTTTGCCTCTTGGCTACCCAGGTTCCTCTCTCTTCCTCTCCTCCCTCCCCTCATTTGTTATCTTATATGGCCTGGGTCAGGGTCAAGTTCTCTAAGGACACTTCCAGATGCCTCTGGCTGTACTCTCCCTCATATCAAAATAAGCTGCCACACCTAGGAGCAAACATACTCTTCTTTTCTTCACCCAAATATCATTGTGCTTGTCCTGTTCTGGAAAAATATCTATCCATAGTATATCAACTCTAGAATGTGCTGACCTGCCAGCCTAGTTTCAGTGAGGGTTAATATTACAAATAAGACTAATCCATATTTTACCTCAACAAGATTTACCTTTGCAAGATCAGAAAGCTAGCATGTCCTGCTAAATGCAGGATATTGTCAACTGTCAGCTACAACCTTAGTGTATGTGGCATTGAGAAAGAAAAGCAATAAATAAATAAATAAATCACCACCTTAAATCATAAAGCACAAGTTTACATTGCTTAAAGATGGGATGAATTATGAGAAGTGAGTTATTAGTTGAACTGGGCATTGTGGGAACACTACCATGTACTTGTTCAAAGCTAGATGGTATGGCTCATTGTACACCTTGTCATATGGTATATATAACTTGACACAAGGTCTGTCACTGAGACATTCAAAACTTTAAAAATGATACATTTATTTACATAGAATATATGAGTGTGGGAGCACATATACCACGGTGTGCATGTGGAGGTTGGAAGACAATTTGTGAGTATTGCTTACCTCCCTCTACCATGCAAGTTCCAGATAATTTCATTGGGTATAATGCTACCTGCTTCCATTTGTGTGGCAGAAGAAAAGGGCAGAGGGATTTAGTTCTTTTACAGGTGGGTAATATTCCATCTTGTACTTTTGCCTCATTTTCTTCATTTGTTCAACTGGAGATCGATCTTTACTTTAATCCTATGTCTTGGCTATTTGAAACAGTTCTATGGTAAAAATCAGGTGCAGATATCTCTTCAGAATACTGGCTGTATGTCAGTAGTAGAATTACAGTGTTATACGGTAATTCTATTTCTACTTTTTTGACATCATGGTGGATCTTGACTGCCAAAACTTCTAACTTCAGCTACAAGTTGCTTTATACAAATCCTTCAACTTAGCCTATGCCTAATCTTTAGGTTACTGTCAGAATTTGCAAAATTCTCCAATTAAGAAAACACCCAAAATGAGTCAGGCATGGTGGTACATGGCTGTAATTCTAGCTATCAAGTAGTTGAAATTAGTTCTATTGCTTTAGAAGAATCTTGACAGAAGACAAAAGAAGACTTTGAATCTCTAGAGTTTTTAATCCTGTAGACCATAGTAATATCAATAAGTATAGATTTAGAAGATCCAGAAAGCCTGATTGATTTGTCAGTGCTCGAGGGAAAGTTTAAGTCAGAGCCAGGTTTAAACTTTAGAGTCCTTGGTCAAGCACTGCTTTCAAGCCATAAAAGAGTACATACAGCATCATATATACATAAAGAAACTAGTGACATGTGAGGCCTAGGCTGTGTGTGTGTGTGTGTGTGTGTGTGTGTGTGTGTGTGTGTATGTGACATAAATCTCCTATATCATGAATCATCATTTTGCATATGAAAATTTTCACTAATGCATGCTATATGCAAATGGTCATGTTTTCTCTATATGTTAAAACCTTGGAAAGGCAAGCTCAACAAAAATTGCCAGGTGAGGTTGCTTTTCCTCATCAAATATCATAATGGAGATGGAATTCATCAAAAGTGCTCACCAAGAACACTGATTTGAGAGGTAGGAGAGATGGGGTTTACTGCTCTTCCAGAGAATCCAGCCCAAGGATCCCTATGCACTCTTCAGCCTCCATGGGTACCCATGCACACTTGACATACATGCATACAAACCCACAAACATATATGGGGGGAAGTGTTGATTTGAAATGTTGAGGGTAGACTCTTAAAGGGTTGGTGTTTAAAGAATCTTCTTAGTTTGAATGATGTTGGTTTAGTCTGATTTCTGTCTCCATAAATCTTGCTGTCTCTTAAGTAAGTGAAAGTTTGTCACAATGACTAAGAAAATGACTTTTGAAAGCAGGATGATTCCATCATGGTGAACTGGTGCAAGAACAGAACAGTATCCCCTGCCTCCAGATCTATAGTGCCTACCATGCAGGACCATTCTTTGTATTAAAGCAGATGCTGAGAATATGCTCATGATGTTGGAGGTATTTTCCCGTACAATGTATGTAAGTGGGGAAGCAAACTGATCTCATAATATCAGGCAGCCTAAGGGAGAAGTTCCTAAGCAACCAAGAAAAATAAGTGTTGTCCTGTGTGATTCTGGGAAACCAAAGATCAAGGCTGCCTTGGTCTCCCTGACTCCTCTCTTGGGGTTTGAATATGAAATTGTCCCATAAGGTCATTGGTCCACAGCTGGTATTGCTGAGAAGATTGTGGAATCCTCAGAGATAGAACCTCACCAGAGCAAATAGTTTCCTCTCTGTTTGCTGAGTGTGAATGAAATATGACCAAATGTTCTGCTCCTGCCCATGATGTTGTCCCCTGCACTCCACCCCAGACTGCAAGCCAAATGAGCTCCCCGCTTAAGTTGCTTTGTCTTGTGTTTTGTTGTAACAGTGAGTGAGGTAACCATCACCACTCCTACATCATCGCCACAGTGTGACCCTTAAAGGAAATGTTAGCATTGGAAAGCTACTTTCTCTGTCTTAAAGTGCCCCTCAGCTCCTCTAGCCGCGAACTGCAGGTGTACCTCATGACAATTGGCATTGTGTTAACAACTAGATTCCCAAAGATCAATAGGACCATCTAGTTAGAGACACATGGCCATGCATTTGAGCACTAGCTATGTTACACATCATTTTAGAATCTGGAAATGCAATGATGAAAATTCCAGGTAGAAGTCATTTCTAGCAATCTGTATACCCAGGTATCAACAGAACACATGTAAAACCTTAGCAAAAATTAAACAGTACTTCATTTGTTCACAGCAGTCAGCCTGGCCCAGACAATGTATTATGTCTGTTTCTCGCCAGGTGAGTTCCAAATGCCTCAACAGCCATACTAAGCCCATGAGATGTGGGTTCCCATTCCCAGGTGTATGACATTCCACCTTTGTCTAAACTCGATGCCAATGCACAACTCCATTGTGAGTGGAAAAGAAAGAATAAGAAGCATTGTGGGGAGGGGAAGGTCAAGGTTCAGGGACAGAGAGATGGGTAGTTCAGGCAGGCAGACCAGTGTAGTAGCTGATGAACTATGGGATATTAGGAAGCTCCTGTTAAGAAACTTCACCCAGTTCGAATCTTTAGAGATGTGCCATGCTCTGATTTCTTTTGCAAGAGTTCTGCAAAGGTCTGAACTCTCCATGCATGCTGCCTCTTGCCTTGCTGCCCTTAAGGAGCCGCCCAGCAACCCTCAAAGGGCAACCTCAGTGTGTCCTCCAGAAACGCCAGGACTGCTGGGAGGTGATGAACTCCATTTTCTTCTTTTGCTGTGGCTTCTGAGTGCAGATCTCCATGTGTGTAGAGTCAGTGAATGGTAAATATCAAGCCCTGGGCTTTCTCAGACCTGTGGGACCCGTGTAGGGGGAACAAGAAAAGGGCTCTCAGTAGTTCCATGATCTTTTCTTTAAGCTGACCTCTCATCTCTGTTTGGAGTCTTATTGCCTGGTGTACAGAGAAGTAATAAAACATGGCAGAGTATGGCATGAGGTTAAAATGTCATACTACATCCACTTTGGGGCATTTTATGAAATCGTGCACAAAACTCAGAATCAACTGAAAGCTCAGATCCAACACCCTGGCTCCTCTGTTGTTGCTAAGATTACTACATTGGCATTTTGTTAAGTTTGCCCCATCCTGCCCAGGGATAGTGACTGTTTATCTTGCAGGATATGACATCAGGCTATTCTAGCTAAAGTTGTAGCTTGCCATATGCTAAATGTGTGATGGCAGGGGGCTTGCTCTACCTTAGTCAAATCTCTTTCCTCATCCAGAAAATGAGTCAATAACACCCATCTCTGTGGCTAGTTTTAAGATTTAATGGAACAAAAATCTTAGAACAGAGACTAACATTAACTACTAAAATATGCTAGCTGAAGCATTTGTATTAGCGCATACATATACATATCTCTAATTTGTGGAGAGAGGATCACAATATGTTCACTAATAAGACTTAGGAGATGGCTCAACCAGTAAGAGTAATTGTTGTCATTGCAGAGGACACCCAGGTGTACTTCCGGGCACCCAAATGGTAATTAGCAACCATACTTAACTCCAGCTCCAAGGGATCTGGTTCTCTCTTCTGACCTCTATGAGCTAAGGGCAGGCATGTGGTACACATACATTTATGTAGGCTTAACATTCATACACATAAAATAAAAAGTTTTTAAAAAAGCATTCTGGTAATATAAATACACACTTGTCTATGTATACATGTGCCTGAAACTTTAAACATATCTTTTGAAACTAAAGGGGTTCTTTTGAGAGCATGCTAGGGATTAAACCTAAGACCAAGCATATGTTAAGTGGCATTGTAACACACACACACACACACACACACACACACACACACACACACACACACACATTCTTGACTCTTCTGGCACCTACCATGACAAGACACGCTTAACTTGCATATCAGATGTTCACTCTGCTTCCCCCAAGCATAGTTCCATCCTAGAGATATGTAAGTCACTATCACCAGAGACATGCAGCTTTCTCTGAATAACAAAGTAACAGGTCCAAAAGTTGTCCTCTGCCTTCATCACATGAGCATCTGTCTCCCTTTGTTTATTCTTCCTCTATCTAATTTATATAACTTGTCATTCTTCGGGCATTTTTTTTCTAGAACATATCCTTGTATGCCCTTTAATAAAAGACCACACACTTCTGATTCTTTCCCATTTCCCTCCACACCCAGCACCAATCACAGCCTCCTCATATAAACCATCCCATAAGTCTACTACAATCCTGTTTGCTCAAGTCTCAAAACAAACCAATGAACAAACAAACAAGGAATGAAGCCCAGTGGGCCATTAGCTTTGCCCCACTCTGCTTGCTTTCGCTTCCCCTGCTTCCTCCGGGTACTCTTCCCACGGTTCCCCAGACTCCACCCCCTCTACACATCTGTCATCAACTTCTTTGGTCCCACAATTGTTCTGTCTTTTCTCAGCAAACTTATGTCACATTATGAAATTAACATTCCCTAAACCCACAAGTATGCATGTCCATGTGAACAACCACACACACAAACACAGAGGAGGGTAAGGGTGCAGAGAGGAAAATGAGAAGGGGGAGGAGAGACAGAGGGAAAGAAGAGAGAGAAGGAAGGGGAGGAATAGAAAGAGACCGCTTTCTTTAATATCAGAGAAAAATAGGTACAGATATAGCTACACAAGAATTTTGAATTATGAATCTTTTTATTTTCATTCTATATTGTGGGAACAATTTAAGTGAAGCCATACTTTAAACATCACCACCCTCTTTTTCAGGAAATATCTGGAAAAATTAGACTTCACCTGTACTTTTAATTAATGGGTTAAGATCAGGTTCCCTTCAGCTTTAGCAAAACAGTCATCAGTTTACAAGGTACAGGACAGTTTAAAAGATAAAGGGACAAGTTTAGGAAAACACTCAACACTTTGAAAGGTATACTAAGAGTTATAGTAAGTAAATAAATAATATTATTTACTGGCTAGGTACCCACTCTATGCTCAGTACCACACATGGGACTTCTATTTCTTCTTAATGTCCCTGCCAACCTAGATACCACTATTTCCAATCTTGAAATAGAGATCCTGGGAATAACAGAAACTCAGCAATTTCTGTCAAAGCCAATTCGCTTATAGACAACATAACTGGGACTCAGTTTAATTTCCAGATTGCTCAGATTGTTCCCTCCACCCTCTGCTGCTCTGATCAGAAACCAGCTCCACCTTGGTTTCATCAAGTCTTCAACTTGACTTTCTTCAGAGCGATTTCACAAGGCCACTGATCATTTATGGAGTTGATTTAATGTGAAATTCCTTGGCTTCATGTCAGGACAATGCTACAGATGAGTGCATTGACTATAGTCACCAGCAATTCCACTCAGATCCAGAGTCATAGGTGGTTCCTGGAACTTTCTAGACTATGAACCCCATGTGTGGAAGTTTCCATTTAGTTTATGAAGAAACATCACTGCATCCTAGCTTAACGGTTTTCTAAGTAGAAGTTTATGAAGCAATGGTTAGTTCCCAATGCCTATTGTCCTTCTTAAGCAGAATGTGCAAAAACATGGTTCAACCCACATTTGTGGTTGTCATCTCCTCAGTGTCCTGATATGCAATGGCCATAGAATCACCTTCCAATTCTAATTCTACATGATGAAGAAAATGCATATAATAGGAAAATGCCTTCCCCTTTGCATTTATTCCTTTCCTTTTTGGAGAGAATTGTTTATCTGTTTTATGTATTGAATCCAATAAAAAATAACAGGGGCTCTATTGTCAGTGTGCTGTCATAATCATTATTTTGAGTTTCAGTCTCATAGCTGGATTCCACTGTTTTTCTCACATGGCGGAAGTAAGCTATTAGTAGGATTTCAACATTTTCTTTAGGAGTAGACCCCAGAGAAGTCTCCTTTGCCATGTGAGGGCAGATCGGATCTTGACATGATAGGATGATTTAGTTTCCAAAACAGTAACTTTACTAAACAAATCATTTCAACACATTGTTGTTATTTATACATGCAAATCTGTTTTTCATTTTGAACCCGGACAGGAGGAGAGCTAATAATCTCATCAAAAGCTGAATATTTTCCATTTTGGAAAAGGCACAAAGTTCACAATCACATGACCTGAGCTCTGCCATGGGGGGGGATCAAACACCTCCCTAATCTATGTTACAGACATACAGCATGGACCTAGGAGGACTCTGGAGAAAATGAACCTCAACTCTGGCCAATAACTCCTTGGCCTTCTTCCTAGCATCACACTATTTCCAATAGTCCTATAATGTGTAGAAGAAAGGGGGAAGTTTAGGTGGTATAGCCTTGCTGGGGGAAGTACATCACCAAGGGATGGGATTTTTCAAGTAAAAAGCCTTGCCTACATCCAGTGTGTTCTTCCTGTTTTAAGGCAGCGATTAAAGATGTGAGCTCCCAGCTTCCCATGCCAGCTGCCATATAATCACCTGCTGCCATGCTTCCCTGACATGATGGACCTCTGCAACCAGAACCTTTTTCTTCTGTAAGTTTCCTGGTCACAGTATTTCACCAATAGCAACAGAAGGGTAAGTAACATGGTACTTAACTGGCGATATTAGCTTTAAGATAATGAAAAGAGTTGAATTGTAAACTGAGTTTCTCATATAGTAAGAGGTCTGAGGCACTAGAACATGTCATTCAACCTTTCTCAGTGACAACTGAGATTGTAATTAAGAGCCTTATTAGAGTGCACACAATTGCTCATCTTTATCCTTTTCCTACCTTCCCCTTTCACCTTCCTTTTAATGGCAGCAGTCTTGTGAACATAGTTGGGGAGGGGATCTAACGAAATGCTTACAAAATACAATCTTATCAATATCAAATTTAAGTGTACCTCATGGAAAATTCAGAAGGCTGTTTGTGGCTGTCTACCAAGAGGGACATGGGGCTTGGACCAAAGCTCAGAAGCAAGAGTTCTCAGGGTTCATTCAAGCATAGACTGTGCCCCTTCCTCTACTCTTCTTCTTTTGCCCCCATGCCCCACATTAACCTGAGGATTGGCAGGCAGATGAGACTTGATTTTCCAACCTGGGGAAATTCCAGCTCTGGGGCATCTACTGCCCCCTTCTGGCATCTTCAGGAACCTGCACTCAATGTACTTCCTGACACCTGCCCCTCCTCACATGCATATATACACAAGGTTAAAAACAATTATATCCGGAACAGTTCCAGTTTTAGGAGAAGTGCTATATTGGTCCCGTTATTCCTGCAAAGACATGGGATCACAACAGCAAATCTTTGATTTCAAAACTTCCCTTTCTTTTGTAATTCTGCAAATGCTATAGCAACTTCCATCTTCACTAGCAAGATGGCTTCTCTGTTCCCTTTATTTCCTCTCAACTTCTCCATGTGACTTTTTGTGGGAGGTGGGTGTTGGAGCAAAATGAAACATTGGCTGTGCTGTGTGAGGCCAGGAGAGGAGTCTGTGAGCTTTGCTGTGCCTAGTTTTTAGGTTGATTCATTGTAGATCTACAGAAAGTACATATTGTCTTGGGGAAGAAAGATGCTGGCCAGACGTAGAACTGCTTCTATGTGGGGCAACTGTGGGGTTAACTGGGAGCCTAAGAAGGGGAAACCAATGAAGAACAATAAGAGGCCCATGAAAGGCACCCTGGAAGCCCCGTAAAGACACTTCAACACTCTCCTCTCTAGTCCAAGCTTACCCACCATTGGATGTATCACTGGATATGTCATTGGTTGTAGATAACAGCACATTCTTATTTGCATATGGCCCCATCTACATCCCTTCAAGATATCACTGTTACCAAGCGTGACAGCAGCATGACTTACCATGTTACATGGATTTTCTTCTCAGACGGCTCTGATCTCACAGACTGAGAGACAAAAACAGAGATCTCTGGGTGGGATGTGAGTGAAGCCAACACTCCCTGTCTAAATCAGGCTTTGGCTTGTATTTGGCCTCATGATGCAATGTGACTGAAGATTTTCCCTTTGCAGGGAAGGGAAGGCTGCCCTTTTCTCACAGACAAGTTCTCCATCAGCTCATTCCAGGTGGATTTGGGGGACATTTTCCACCTATACAAATCAATTGGGCATCACTATATAACAGTAGTTCCAGATTATACATAGAGCTCCTGGGTTTGCAAGGAGATGGCCATGTGGCCCTGGCATGCAAAGCTTTGGGCTTAATAGGCAGCTAAAGAAGGCTGGGGAGTTCTTTTGTGGGGATAATTTTCAGCTATAAGATTTGGGGTTTCAGAAGCATGTCTTCTCATCTCCTTCTCGACCTTCCTTTTTTTTTTTGAAGGGGGGGGGTTGTTGTTCCTTCTTGCTTTTATATTGCTATTTCAGCTTCATTTGTTTCAATTCTAAGAGGATTAAGCTTTTAGTACCATTCTTGTAGTGATTAATGTGTACTAATTACCTTACCTTTTAAGATGTCTAGGTGAAAATCTCCCTTTTGTAGGAGGCAGGGCTGATGCACAGGAATCCCAGTGGGGCCCCCTCTCTGCTTCAAGTTGATATAAGGAGAGGGATTAAAGCAAGTGGGGAAACCAGCTTCCATTTTGATTTCACCCCAATGGATACCTTGTTGTCCCACACATTGTATTAACTATCCTAGTGGCTTAAAGCATGAAACCAAACTGAGAAGTGACAAGAGCCCTGATGAGTAACCTCATCACGACATGGCTTACTTCTGCCATATTTCAGAAAGCAGGGATGGGCTTCCTCACTAATTTTCATCTGCCAAGACACTGGAACCTAATGGGCAGTGCCAATCAAGTCTCATCTGCCTGCCAACTCTCAGGTGGGTGTGGGGCAGGGAGGCAAGAGAAGAGGATGGGTGGAGGAAGAGGCACAGCCTACACTTGAATAAACCCAGAGAGCTCTTGCTTCTGAGCTTTGGTTCAAACCCCATGTCCCTCCTGATAGACGGCCACAAACAGCCTTGTGAACTTTCCATGAGGTACATTTAAGTTTCCCTGGATTCCCCTCCCCAACTATGTTCACGCACATGACTGCCAACATTGGGAAGGTGGTATGGGCGGGGTGGGGGAAGGCGATAAAGATGCACAATCAATCCTGTGCACTCCTGTAAGGCTCTCCCTCTTAGCTGCTTAATTACAATCTCAATTGTCACTCGGAAGGATTGAATGACATATTCTAGCCACTGACTTTGGAAGCTAGTAGTTTGTCAGAAGTAGCTAGTGAACTTAGTGAAAAATGCTAGTCTCTGGGCTCCAGCCAACCCCCACCTCAAATTTAGGTCTGAAAGGGGCCTTTCTGTTGTTGTTGTAGTTTGAAAGCACCCTAGCTCCCTAGCTCATTTTTTTTTTTTTTTAAATAGCATGTCCAAGGCCAGTGAATAATCTGAGGGGTCAGAATGTCTTTCAGTTCAAGCCAGTGCCCAGTGCCTACACCTCTGAGAACTCCTGCTACATACCAGTGCTGGGGTGGTAGCAGATAGAGAAGGAGCAAAACTAAGGTTTCCAAGGTCTTTGTGCTTGTCCACTTTTTATAAGCAAGAAAAAAAAATGCTTCTAAAAGTTTCCCCATGAAACTTTGCAACTGCTAAAGAAGCAAAGAATATCTAAGATTTACTCACGGTTCTCTTAATTTAAATATGTGTATGTTCCTGTGTGCAGATGATCATGTGTGCAGGTGCTGATGTACATGCATGCAATTTCAGATGCCTTTCTCCTGTTCGTCAGGAAAACTACACTTTTTTTTTGAGTCAGGTTTTCTCATCCGAACCTCAGAGCCTGGGACTCTACTTCTTCAGAACTGGGAATTAAAGCATGCACTCCTATGCTAGGCTTGCTTGCTTGTTTGGGTTTTTCTTATTTTCCATTACATATATGTGGGGGGGGGTGTGCACACGAATCCAGGTGATCAAGAAGGTCAGAAGGAACTGGTTCCCGAGAGCTGGAGTTACACATGGTTAAGCCACCAGGCGTGGGTGCTGGGAACTAAACCCAAGTCTTCTGCAAGAATGTTACATACTTTCAACCAATGAGGCATCTCATTGTTTGCACCTATGCTGGCTTTTCATGTAAGTGATGGGGCTTGAACTCAGGTCCCCATGTTTGCAAGTAAGCATTTTATTGACTGAGCTACCTCAAACTACATTGTTTTATTTGCTAGAAAAAAAATGTAATTTACAATACAAAATCAGACACATTGTTTATTGGTTTGCTGGGAATTTAATAATGCAAAATAGGGAGGGAGTAATATTTTGGCTGTAGCTAGAGTCTGACTAAGGAAATCAACTTGTTCTGCTTCTTCTGGGACTTCTCCTGATTTAAATTGACATCAGGAACTGAGTGTCCCACATCTCAAGAAGCACTTCAGATCCAGAGAAATTGCCCACCCCACATGAGACCACTGAGATCAACAACTTTCACATGAGTGACTGGCTGCACACTGGCTACCTGATCAATTCAGACAAAGGGCCAAATACCTTACAAAGAACATGCTAGAATAGTGGGCCAAAAGCCCTGGATGAGCATTCCGGTGGAGACAGTTCTTATTGCATGATCCTGGGAATCAGTCCCAGGCTGAAAGTCTGTCCTCTGACAAAATATTAGCACAAACATGTTGTCAGGTTGTACAATAAATATGGAGGCATGTTATAAAAGGAAAACTTCAAGTTCCACACAAATGATTAAATGTACATGTATCACAAAGCCAGAATAATCACACACACACACACACACACACACAGAGAGAGAGAGAGAGAGAGAGAGAGAGAGAGAGAGAGAGAGAGAGAGAGAGAGAGCTCTTTCAATCAGACAGAGTCCTAACAGGAAGAGCAGAGGCTGAAGAATGGACAGATTAGAATAGCAAGCCCAGATTCTCAACAAATCAGCAGGTTTCCTTATGTACATTTCTGATATCGTCTTCATTAGCTCAATAATTTCAGTCAGGTGGTTCTTGTCCAGTCAGAGGGAATAGGTCCTAAGTCAAACCCATCATAGTATCCTTATTTCTATTTCATAGAAACTGGTGGAGGTGTGAGTCATATGACCTACTGCCAATGAAGCCTCTAGTGGTCTCCTACATGGGACATATTTATCCTACCTAACAGAACAGTTATTGAGAGTAGGCAGCAGAAAAGCTCTTTTTTTCTCTTTCTCTCCCCTTGCTTTGGGTACCAATAATTAAAGATATAATAACATTGTTCTCCATCTCAAAGGTATAGAAGGAACAGAGACACATGATGAGATAACAAGTTGGAGAGATGGATGGAGTCCGGTCCTGTTGCAAAATATTTGATTACACTGTCAAAATATGTCACTGTAATCCGTTCAATAAAGAGCTAAATGGCCAATAGCTAGGCAAGAGATATAGCAAGGACTTCTGGACAAAGTACTCTAGGAAGAAGAAAGCAGGATGGGCAAAGTGGAGATCTAACAAGAATGTAAAATTTAAAATATGGGTTAAGTTATAAATAAGCCTAAGCTGGTCATTTTTTTGTGAGCTGGTTGCCCAAAGAAAAGCCTGTATACAGGGTCCTCAATGGTATGAAGCTAGGATGAACTGCCCTGCACATGGATCTATTGCTAGATCATAACGACCATAATCCTTAGGGTGCAGCTATGCCATGCCAGCTGCAGGATGGCAACATTTCATGGACATGTATTAGTGATCTATACCGTGGTACATACAGATATTGGGCATGCTTATGAACACTTAGAAGTTTTATGACATAATTTCATGTCTCTTGAATTTCAAAAATATAAAAATTTGGACATCTGTCCTTCTCATTTTCCATTCATTTTATAAAAAGTATCATTTTCATTCACTTTATAAAAAGTATCAGTTCATGCTATACTGGACAATAGAGGGGAAATAAACTGGCAAATTTTCAGATAGGCTGAGAAACACTGCTCAAAGCCAGGCTTCAGCAAATTGCAATCTAAAGGTTCAATCCAGTTCAATGGCTGTTCCTGAAAGTGATGTTTCATCCAAACCCCGGGCATATTTTTTATTTGTTATTAATAGATTGTGATACAATGGCAGAGTTATGTAAACCATACAGAGACCTAGCCAAAGTTTGTGCTCTCAGTCTTTTCCAGAACGCTTCCTGGCTCTATCTTCAAGTGTTCTCAGCTGCCTGTGCCATTGCAGGTGAAGTTATTCAAACTCATACACACTGTGTTCATTTCTGTAAATCTAGGTATGTTTATTTATGAGATGAAGTAAAAATTATACTGCTTTGAGCTCTATCAGTAAAATGTCTGCCTTGCAAGCCTGAGAGTCTGGGTCCAGCCCATATAATACATGTAAAAGAGACAGTGGAAAAGAACAAAAGAAAATGAAGGAGGTAAAGAAGGAAGAAGGAGAAAGGAAAAAAAGAAGAAAGTAAAAAAGGAAGGGAGGGAGGAAGGGGGAGGGATAAAGGGAGAGAAGAGGGGAGAAAGGAAGGAAAAAAGAAAGGAAGGCAGCTAGGAGGCATGCCCTTGTATTCTCTGTGTTTGAGAGACAGAACCAGGTAAATCCCTGGAAATCCCAGGCAAGTTCCAAGTTAGGGAGAGACTCTGCCACAGACAAACAAACAAACAAACAAACAAACAAACAAAAATCCTGTACAGTCCTAAGTGATGATTCAGTAGTTGAAAACATGTATTGCTCTTGCAGAAGACCCAGTTTGATTTAGTATTCATATAAAGTGGCTTAAAACTGCCTATAACTCCAGCTTCAGGGGATGTGATGGCTACTCCTAGCCTTTGCAAACACCTGTACTCATGTGCACATGCCTGCTACACAGACAGACAGACAGACAGACACACATACACACATGCACACACACACACACACAATTACAAATACAATAAGTCCTTTTTAAAAGGTGGTTGGAGTTGAGAAATGACAACCAAGGTTGTTCAGGGACCTCCACATGGATACAAACATCCTTGTGCATGTGTATGAACATATATATACATACATACACGTAACACTGGGTTTCTTAAAGCACTAAAGGAAGTAGTACAAATAATTCCATCAAGACAGGGGGCCCTCATGGCAAACACACACCCATGAGGTCCCTCTGCCTTTCTTTGTCACTATCCTTTAGTTAAACAGTTTCTGTGTTAAACAAGAGTTTCTATCTATGGCTTGAGATTTGATAACTCTATGACCCACTGTCCTCTCTCTGTTGTCATTTGGGAAAATTGCATCTTTTTTTAAATAGGTTTAAACCAGGACTTGAGAAGAATATATGGGCAGTAAATGAGGGGTAGGTTTTTAGAATATACTACAAGGGCTTTTAATATTGCTTGGTTCAAGGTTCTGAGGACTTGACCCAAAACAAAACAAAAGAAAAACCTTCTAAAGAAAGGACTGGAGTGTGGACCAAGAGCCTCATTTTTGCTTCTTTTTAATATTTTGTGGAAGGAAGGCTTCCTGTGTTCTGTGCTGTATTTCCAGGGTGGACATTCTTGAACTCTAACTCTGGTAACAGGAAACTAATGGGGCTTTTTTTTTTTTTTTTTTTTTTTGAAAGCAAACAATGACTTCAGAAGTGTATGTTTGTTATCAGATTTAGGGCACTTGTCACATTTTGGCCCGAGGGCAAGCCAAGGGAGGGTTTAAAAAAATATTCAACAACGGTCTTCATCTCTCTTTCTCTTTTCTAATTAAAATGTAGTTCATCTTACAGATTCCAGAGCATTTTGCATTTGTGGTTGCAAGCATGAAGTCATTCTCCCTGTCTATATGACCATAGTGAATTTCTAAAGTTTTCAGTGCTTGGTAACAACAGACAAATAACTGCAGAAACCTGAGAGCTCAGCTCAAGTTATTTTTTTTCCAGAACTTTCCCATTATTCCTCAGCATGGGGTAAAATTGAGTCCACCTCTATGGGTTAATGCCAGGATCCTTGAGCATCTTGCCTGTGCAGCTAATACCTACCCCCCCCCCACACACACACAAATAGACCACCTCACTGGGCAAGACAAAGGTTTGGGTAAGTAAAGCCTGTGTCTCTGGGTTCCAGTCTGCATTCTGGCTTTGATAACCATGCTAGTGACATAGAACAAACAAGTCACTTAACCTCTCTGAATTTTACAATAAACAGAGCAACTCTCAACAAAAACAAAAAACAAAAAGAGCAGACTTAGACCTCTTTTTTTGTTTTGTTTGCTTTGTTTTAATTACATGCGTGTGTGAGAGGTGGTATAGGTATGTATATGTGAGGGCAGTGCTTGAGGAGTCCAGAAGAGGGTGAAAGATCTCCCAGAGTGGGAGACAGTTGACTAAAATCAGAGGGTTGTGAGTCACTTAACCTGGGTGTTGGGATCTGAACCCAGATCCTCAGCAAGCACTCTTAATTGCTGAGCCATCTCTCCAGCCCCTGGTTCTTCATGCCTTCAACTATTCAGCTTTGTGTTCAATCAATCTAAGGCACTAAGAGTGAGCCAAGTCCTTAGGTAGGTTCTTGGTCTAACTCATGAATTATTAGAACCAGATGCTGGTAATGAGTTAAAAGAATCAGACCTCAGTAAAACAGTCAATTAGCACACATTTATTCCAGGAGAAATCACAAAGGGCAGGTTGGTTTACTAACGCTAGTTGAAAGAGATTCTCTTTTTGCAAAAGTGCCTAACATTGGCAATTTGCTGGCAGCCATATTGTGACTGTGAGGGAAGCCAATAGAAAAAGAAAACCATGATACGGTAAGTTGCAATCAAAATCAGAGAAATACTAACAGGAGCCCTAGATAGATCACTCTCCTAGGAACCCTTACTTATTTCTTTGGATTTCCTGTGAGAGGAGACAGAATTTCTTATCTCATACTGGTTTGGGTTAGATTTTGGTTACATGTAGTGGAGTTATTATGAACTGATAAGAACTACGGAAATGTTGGCCGTTATTGCTTAGCCTGTATCCAAAAACATCTCTCTGTACTTGGATTTGAGAAACATGAGAGAGTAAGTCTAATCAGATCACTTTCACTTACTGAGCCACTGATTTCGAACTGGCACATTACAGGCTTGCATAACCTCTCTGGAATTTCCCAGTCTCTGTATGAAATCACTGTTACTGTCAGTAAATAGACATTCAGAGAAGTTAGGTGGTTTTCCTTAAATTGGACAGCTAGCTTGTAAAAAGTTCAGACTCCAACCTAGATGTAATGCCATAGTCTGTAGTTCTCCAATGGTATGTCCCAGGCTGCCTCAGTCTGCTGGGGTCTTTATGATAGGGCCATCCTATTCACCAAAACCCATCTACCCTGTATGGTGAATAGTGAGGGAAAAACATCAGAATTCCCCCTCTCTATCAACAGAATATGTGTTATTAACTATGGTATAAAACAGAGGAGCCCATACATAAAAACAAAATAAAATGAGCTAGAACCTTAGAGTCACTGATAAATTATCAAGTCTATCAGATAAATGAATTGCTACAGTCAAACTCTCCCAGAAAGTCTCTACCTAGAAGAGTAAGATTAAAAATAACATTATTAATGAGAAACTATTCATATCTGTGAGCATCAATAGTGTGGCAGAGGTAACACTGTTGAAATGTGAAAAGCCACTATGCAGGGAGGAAAGGTCAGTCCACAAGCTGAGCAGTGTCCTGACTAGCATCCTGATCAAAGGGGACCTCTGACTGGCCCTGCCAGGAATGCACTTTGAGCCCTTATAGCTCTTTACCCTCCCTACCCTGAACCAGTTGTTCTCAAACAAACACACAGCATACTTGCTTGGCTTAATGCAGCCTTTAGTGCAGTGCTAGAAGTGACACCAAGTCCCTTGTTGATGCTGGTGCTACATGCCCAGACATTAGATCAGGCATGATCAGACATAGAAATCCCCCCCCCATCTGCCTGACTTCTTCACTGAGCATCATTACTTCTGTCTCCTCATTCCTGATGGACCTATACACTCAGTGGCTGAGTCATTTTCTCTCCATTGCCCCAGTGACTCTTTTACTGTCTGCATAGTAACCAAGTAAATTATTTCTACCAGAGTCCACGTCTTCTTAGTCTCTCTAGAACCCATTCTCCAGGATGGGGACTTTGTCCCTCATTCCCAGCTCCTGATGCCAACAACTTGATTCTGATGATGCCTATGACAGATTGGTAATTATATTTAAAATTATAATGTATCCTAACAAATGTTACAGCTCTGTCTATTGAATACTGAGTCTGAGTTTTGTGCACCTGTCCACAGACACTACTTAACTCCTACAGTGGTCACCAAAGCCCATCCCAACTCAGTGGCATAAGCCCTGTCTAGCTTCTCCTTGGAACTTTCTGCTGGAAACCTTAGTCTCAAGGCCCTCCTGGGCTAAATGTTGGTATGACAAAAGTATCTCTGGAATTTCTGCCCAGAAAAAAATACTTGTCTCTAAGAATGATTGTACTCATCAAATGACTACCTTAGTGTCCAAAGGAAGACCCTCACACTCACTGCCACACAAGAACCTGCCTTTCTTCAGTCAATCATTCAAGGTTGTAGGGTTTCTTTCAAGAGGTTGAGGCAGGACAATTATGAACTTGAGGCCTGAGTGAGTCCCAGGTTGGTCAGGTCTATAAAGTAAGATCCTGTGTCACAAAACTAAAAATGGCAGGGATTTTTGTTTATTGGTTTTGTTGTTTGTTGGTTGGTTTGTTTGTAAGAAACTGTACATGTTGGATTGTATTTATCACCTAGGAGACAACTTTGCTTTCTAAAGCAGTGACCTCATGTCATCAAGGTTGATGGATCTTTTGCTGTGGCACACTGAGGCGATGTTGTCTGCACTAATATGTAGGGAGGAGTACCATGGCAGGGACTGCTCCCTTTATAAGTGTCTCTAAACCCAGACAGTCAAGGAAAACCCTCAGTTTGGCATTAATTCATTTTCCCAATTCTATTCTTTTGCTGGCCCCTTTTGTTACACTATGAAGAGGAGGTCACCATCTTAGGACTCCAGGAGACCAGAAGTGACTGTCAAATATGTGATCCCATTGTTTTGTTTTTAATGATTGTATTTGTTTCTATGATTCTCTTCACCTTCTGACACACAATACTGACTTTCCATTTGTGGTAATAACTTTAAGTGTCCATTATAAGTACATTTCTCTGAGAAAAAATAAATCCATTAAAAATAAAAAAAGAATATTTATTAACTAGGAGAAAGGCATTGGGTGGATTGTGGCAAAATACACTAATGTTGACAATGACCAAAACTTGGCATATGTTAGAAAATAACTCAAATAACCTGTATATCTAGTCACCACGAGGGACCCAAGCCTTAATGATACCTGTTTCTTTCATAGTAGAAATAGATTAAGACATGAGTACACATTAAATACACATTTTTTTTCCTGAGAGTTTAGTGAGTCAACCTGATTTGGTATAGACACCCTTTGGTACCTTTGGGGACATTTTAGGTCTCCCCACACCAGGCACTCTTGGTGTAAATGCTGCCTGACACCTCTTCCAACCTCACTGTACACCTACTAGACTGCTTTTCTCCAGTTCCTCAAATATGCTTCTTTACTTCTGCCTCTGAACTTTGTCACATGCTGATTCCACTTTTTAGAAGTCTATCCTCTCTTTCTGTCTCTTCTTTAGTATTTGAGAATCTCATATATTCATATAATGCTCTGTGACCCAAACCTTCCCTTTCCCTCCCTTCAAACTATCCCACTTTCCCCTCCCCTTCCAACTCCATAAATACTCTCTCTCTCTCTCTCTCTCTCTCTCTCTCTCTCTCTCTCTCTGTATGTGTGTGTGTCTGTCTGTCTGATGTCTGTCTGTCTCTCTCTCTGTCTCTTTCCCCACTTTCTCCCATCCCTACTGAGCCTACTTAATGCTAACTATATACCTATATGTGCATGGATGTAGGACCATCTACTGGAACATGGGTAGCCTCTTGGACCATGGACCATATCCCTGAGGAAAACTGACTCTCCCTCCAATAGTTCTCCACAAGTGTATTTAAATACCCACTTCAATATTGATATCCCCAGTCCCTATCTTCCCCCCTTGATCTATAAGCTCATGAAATTAGGAAATTTACATCATGGTTGGTTTACAAGAAGTATTTTTGTTAATGACTGAATCATGACCAATTAGAGGAACCTAAAGACGTTTAAGTGGTTGTGGGAATAAACAGAGCCATGCTTATACCTAGAGATTAGTCAGGGAGCTCTTATCATTAGCCATAAGAAGTGGCCAAGATTATTCGGGCATCAAGTGAAGCAAATGGTCTAAACATGCAAAGCTGGCCATCCAAATTTATTGCTGTAAAAACAAGACACCAAGAATGTTGGTTCAAGTCAGATAGTTTGTGGGCTAGCACTCCTAACATGAATTTTCATAGCTGCAACTCTGTGTGTAAGAGATGCTTAAACATGAGTTTCAACCTAGAAAGTATTTTGAAATAATGTTGTTCAATTACTTAATCCTTGTTAGACTGTTGGGAAGAATACTTTCTCATATACACTATTATAAAAACATTATGCCTAAGTCTCAAGTTCTGGGATATCCAATTACAATAGCTTTTTCCACATTTATATTCTCTCCATTGTATTTAATAGCTTTTAACATTTTGAACAGATTTATTGTATATGACAGTGAGTAACTTGAGCCTGTGTATGAGCCAGCTATGCTATTTCCTGCTCCCCACCCACCATCTAGCTAATATCATTCTGATTGCTTTCTAACATTCTCATTAGTCTAGCTTCTATTCTCTGCTTGGAGTGAAAACTGTATTATAGGGAGCACCCTCACTGTATTATAGGGAACCACCCACCAGTCAACCCCACATGCTGGCTCTGAGCTTCATAGTCTGCCACAGGCACCAATGTGTTATTCCATTTTGTACACGTCTTTGTTATATGAAACTGACAACTTGATCTCTATTCCATAGAAGCTTCATCAACAGGTTAATCACGTGAATAGTCATTGTCTAGGGTTAAAAATTTTCTCTGCATGGGTATGGAATGGACAATTTTCATCCAGCTTGTGTATGTGAGTGGGTGTGTGTATGTGTATTTCCTGTTCTATGTGGTCATGCAACTGATAGTGTTTCAAAGTTTGGCTGAAGCCATGCCAGATAAAGAAACGTGATAAATCAGTGAAGTTTTCTGAGTCATCTTCAACTCTCTGTTCCCACACTGAACATCCTATCCAAGCCTGAACAGAGATGAGAAGCAGAAGGCGTGCTCATATCCAAGACCCAGGCAGTGAGAACAAACTGGCAAAGATCTGAGTAAGATGGAGGCACATTGATGGTTAAGAGTTCAAGGCTGGAAAAGGTTAACATGGCCTAAACAGGTCTCCAGAGGAGCAGACCTGCCTTCCTGCTTACAGCACGTGAATGGCCACTTGTTTGAGAGCCCTGTCCAAAATGCAAATCCTCACTTGTGACTGGCATCAGTCACTGAACACTTTCTGTATGCTGCTACTTCCTGAACATCACTTTCTTAACCCCCTCAGTCACCATACAAAGTTGTTGCTGCTATTGCTATCCCCATTTTATAAATTTAGAAGCAGACATACAGAGTCAAATTAACTAATCATTTCAAAAACTAAAACTGAGAGATGAGGAGATAGCTCAGTTCATAGAGTGTTTGTCAAGCATGAGAAGCTCTGGGTTAGATCTCCAATACTATGTAAACCAACTGGGAGTGGCAGTATGTGCCTGTAACCCTCACATTCATAATATACAGGAATGGAGGGTGGTAAGGCATTCAAAGTCATTCCTTTGCTATAGAGCAAGCTTCAGACCTAGGTTACATTAGACCATATCTAAAAAACAAACCAACAAGACCCAGAACTAAACAAATAGGTAAAACTTAAAGTTAATGATATATATTATATATGTATATATGTGAGATATATATGCATATATCACATGTATAGTATGTATATGTATATAGGTATATAAAATATATATGGATATGTGTGTGTCATAATGAATCTTTTTACTTAGTGTGCTAATTTTAAAATAATTAGTTTAACACCCTGAAACTGAAATAAAACTTACCAGAAGTCAAAGCCTTTAACCATCACTGCTAGTACTACTATGACTACTACTACTACTACTACTACTCACACACACATACACACACACACAAACACACACACACACACACACGTATATATATAGTTGTATTTATATATCATAAGGAAATTTAGATATATTCCATCCTCATTGCACAAAACTGAGTTTGTATAGTGACTCTAAAGTCGGTTATCTATTCTGCCATGGGGCCCAAAGTGATTTTCTTGGAATCTCTCAAACATGTGCAAATATCATAAGAAAGTATTTCAAGGCACATACTTCATTTAGGGAACAAACAATGGAGTCATCAAGAGATGAATGGAAACGTTTGTATGAAAAGGTAAAGGCATCTAGAGTTTCCTTCTTCCAAGGGAGGGGTGGTTGCTTTAGAGTGTGGGCAGGCATCTTTCCGCTGGTGGCATTATAATTGGCAATCCTTCTGGAAGGAAGCCAGAAAGTTCATCTTGCTTGCAGCCTTGGGTATTGATTCTAATACTAATGGAGCTATGAACTGGACATTTAGCAGTTTATGAAAGTTCCTCTCTATGATCGGGAAGCTGTGGCCTTGGTCATCAAGCTAGTTTTCGGATGTGCTCTGTGGCTGCATCTCAAATTCCTGCTCTCCTAGCTGGTTGCCATGGTGCTTCTGGACATCTTTCCTCTTATTCTGCACATAAAATCCTCATCTTGTTACAGAGAAGTACATGTGCAGATAAAATTACCAGAGCAGAGAAAGAAAATTAAAGGATTACAGTTTGTCCCAGCTGTCTAAAGAACACACCTCCTGCAACTAGAATGATGCTCAATCCATGTTGCATGTTCTCTCTCTCTCTCTCTCTCTCTCTCTCTCTCTCTCTCTCTCTCTCTCTCTCTCTCTCTCTCTCTCTCTCTCTCTCTCTCCTCTTAAAAATTAAATTCACATAGGAATACCTCTCAGAGCATGACTTCAGAAAAATGACACTTAGCAGGACAAAAGGTCAGAACATTCCAGAAAATTGAGATTTCCACATAGACGCATTTTGGGGTTGTATTTCAAGGCACCCACCACATGTGTTTCATTCTCACAGTAAAAGAAATGAAGGAGATCAAGGATCCCTGGGGAAGGCTTTCTCAGAGATGAATTCACACCAAACAAGAGTGGGATTCAGGAGGAGGAAGAGGGGAGCTGAGCTGCAGTGACAAGGGCTAATTGTTGTGACTAATTCAGCTTTTGGAAGGTACAACTTCACAGAGTGTGTGAGCTGCAGCACAGTTCCCATTTTAATTAGTGGCACCATAGGGAGAAGATGGGCTTATAATTGAGTAGTTTACCGATCGGTCAGCATCAGCCTGTAATCAGACATGCTGAGCAGTGGACATTAACCGGGAGCTTTGACTAGTAGGATGTCCTCTCTATTATCGTGGCTGGTGTCAAATCAGGTCGTTGTCTCTTTACATTTTTTAAGGAACAGGACATCAAACAAAAAGTTACCTAGACTCTGTCTTTCCCTGGCTTTCTGTCCTGATGCTCCTTATCCTTTAGCATGTCTGCCCCGACATGCTAAAGAAGATTGGATATTTGGCTTTTCCACTATTCAACTTTCCTTCCAAAGTTGGAACACACTTCTTGGATTCTCTCTTCTTCCTGCTCCCACATAGTCATCTCCTATTCAATTCCCTTCCTTGTCAATATGCACCTTTATGTTTGAAAAACCCTCTCCCCCTTACTCCATGGGATTTCTGATGGACACAAAGGACTATCTATAATCTCTCTCCCCTTATACACCCTCAGCCTTGCCAAGAAAGAACTAAATCAAAGTAAGATACTTGGATTCATTTTTCCTAAGACTGTGAGCCTTGAGAAAAATGTCCAAGCAAAAAATAGTTGAAGCCAAATATTCTAGAATCAAACTGCTGGATTTATTTGTTTCTGCTATTTAAGGCCTTTAGTTTTTGAGTCCCTATGAAATCCTATCTTGTTCTCAAGCTTTCCTCAAAGCTATGGCTGAATTTTCCATTTCCCTGTGCCACCTTCCTCTCTGCTCATAGAAACAGCATACATTTATATCACCTATGATGATGTGGCCCCAAACAGGGTAGTGTCCTGGGGAAAGCACCTCAATGTACAGCTGGCTAATCATTCTCCATTTTCCTTTTCCAGAAGTTTCTAGTAGAAGAATTCCCTGCTCCCAGGAGAAAAAATATGCAGAGGAAAAGAAAATCGTATTTGTGGTATATTGGGAAGATAAATAAAGAGATGGGAAGAAATGAGGCATTTTTACTAATGAATCTGCATCTGGGTCCTGGCGTGAGCATCTCTGCCCCAGATGTTCTCATGGGATCTGCTAAGAAACCACATTCCCATGGGATTGTCACTGCACTCTGGACCATGAGAGTGATCTGTCTGGCTCTTCTTCCTGCTCTCATACCACCCCCGCCCCCATTCATGCTCCCCGACACACTCGGTTTGTCTGCTGGTGCATGCTTACATGTCACAGTGCATTTAGAGCAGGAGGGAGAAATGACACCTCCCCTTCATTTCCCAACTGCATTTTGGGCATGGTTTGTATTAGCTGGCCTTAAGAAAGGCGAGTCTTGGCGTGTTTTCTGATGGGTGTGTTGTACATGTGTATACCCTCTGTTGCCAAGCTACTCCAGGAACAACACATTCTCTCTGTTCCAATTCCCTGCCCTGCATGTACTTGGTGCCTTTGCCAGGGAAAAATGCTCACCTGGCCTTGGGGAGGTCCTGATGCTTTTTGTCTATATACACAAGTCCAATGTCAGTTTCCAATGCTAGCCTGGGCTCAATAAATAAGAAACTACAATTCCACACCCACATACACACAGACGCCAGATTCCCAATCAAGCACTTGAAAGTCTAAGAGATAAATGGAAGCATTGCCTCTGCTCTCTGAGATTTATACCTGTCCCCAGTTATAAAGACAAAAGTGTGAAACAAATACATAAGTGAGAGCGTTTGCCATCATTAGGTGAGGGCTAGGGGAAGGAAGGCTGCAAAACGAAGTCCAGTTTGGGCAATGCACTTTCATAGCCCCATCAATTCCAGGCTTCCACGAGCTTGATTTGCCCTCAGCCCAATCCACTAAGGACTTGCTTGAGAGTTCTGTGGATTTTCTGCACAATTACAGATTATTGCCATGGCAACAAGAGAACCATGTGACAACTTTGCTACCTCAGAGACCAAGCACAGCCACTTATGGGCAACACACATCATTTTGTAAATGGGACTCTGTGCTGCTGGCCTCATTGTTTTAAGACTAATCACTCCTTTTCCACAGATGTAGTTTCCCCCACCCACTCTATTTTCATGATCTTTTAAAACAATTTGGATTTGCTCTAGAGCAATTCCATATCTGCCTGTGTTTATTTGGTCATAAAAAGGATATTATTTTAGGGGGCTTTGACAGAAGGAAAAGAAGGGGGAAAGCTTCATGAGTGGAGGCAGATGGGTTGCAATTGAGGGGAAGCAATTCTGCCAGCAGATGGTTTCGTCGCCATGATGTTACTGGACTCTCAGCCCATGACAGCACTTAAATTCTAGGTCGTCCATGCACAGGCCACCAGGGCAATGACTAAATCTTGCCTTCCTTCTGAATAAATTCAACTCTTTTGCCCATAGAGCAGCCACACCAAGAATACAGGCCATTGGTAATTAAGTTAGGGATATGATTGAGATGGGGGTTCAGGTAATAATTTCTGGCAAAACAATCAATTAATTTGTTTTAGAAACTTGTACACAGAGCCAAAGCCAAGGCTCTTTCTGCCAAGCATTCCCCACCCCCTCAATTTTTTAACCTCTGGGCATTTCAAGGAAAATTGAATCCACATGTTTCAGATTCATTTGCAAACGCAGTTTGCTCGGAGCTGTTTGATGACCATTATGCCCTCAGAGTGTTTTTATGAGCTTAAACTTATTTTCCCCCCAAGCCTCTTGCTTCTGAACCAGGAAGTAGCACATGAGGGTTGTAGCTGATTTCAGAAATGATCTGTTTTCTGAAGTCTTTGCAGGTTTCTCCTGCATTTTTCCCAGCCCTGATGAAGCTAAGGAAAGGCTTTCAAGGAGTGCACAATTTTAGACGGTGACTTGACTATTTTCACAACTGATATATGGACACTACTCAATCCCTGGGTCATGTGGCTTCCCCATCTTTCTTTATTCTTGATGACATTTGTGTGGAAGCAGATGCTGGCTTCCCCATAGACACAGTTCTACCTGTGGCATAATGCCTTGACTGGCCCAGTGCTTCTCAGCCAGGGGTGGAAGTTTCCCTTTACTCCACCTCTGGACACTCTTTATTATAAGCTAGATAATACCTGTCTCTTTCCATGAACCCATGTAATTGGGTGACTGTGGTTGCCCTATTCTAAGCCAGCCACATGCTCACATACAGAATGCTAACTTCCCAAAAGTTCAAATGAGGCAGGTGGAACATGAATGTAGATTTCTGTGCTGCCTGGGTATTTGTTTTTTAAATAGTAACAAAGAAAAGAATAATTGTGGGGGGGATGTACAGTGTGAAAAGAAATGTCTCTAAGCCACAGGTTTATTTGTGCATAACTTTGTGGTGTCCTTAAAGATGCTCTCATGAATTCCACCTACACTACAGGATATTTGTTAATAAGGGATTATTCTGAGGAGTTCTCAGAATAAATATTTGTGAGCAAATAGCATTCTTCCTGAAGGTTCACTTAATACAGGATCTATTTTCTCTCCTTTAGTTCTTGTCACTGGACTTATGATCCCAGAGAAAGTAACATTAAATTCACACGCCCTATTTTTAACTTTCATCTGTACTTCCTTATTTATTTATTTATTTATTTATTTTCATTTAAGCCTGAGAATCAAGCAAATAATGACCCTTTGTATTGTGTCCACTGGGAGGTCACCAGCTCAGGGAATTTGCTTAAATTCCCAGGAGAAGTCGGGCCATGAAGAATCGTGTGCAAAGCCTTAAAGCCGTGCCGATTGGTTGCCGGTCACGCTGAATATTTGCACTCCCATTGTACCCAGAAAAGCTGCAGGAGCACGTATGCAGCAAGCTTTGCAGCCTTCAAAGACAGACTATCTCTTAGTTTCTCACTGTTTTTCATCCTTTCTTCAACCAAGCCAGCAGTGTCACGTGAACAGACTGCCGACCTGGCTTCAGTCATCGCCAGCCTGTAAAAGAGCATGGTAGTCAAAACTGGAGGTTTCAACTACCAGGTTGCCCTGAGTCATTTTTAAACAATGACATTTTCCCACGCTAGCACGTCTCTTCAGAGTTTATAAGAGATAAGATGAGGAGGGCGAAAGCAAGCCTGTTGGTAACTCACTGTTGAGTTCGATGAGAACCTCAACACTGTACTGAGGGGTAAGGGAGACTTTGACCCACAGGAGTAAAGGTTCTATGGACAAGTGCTTCTTTATGGGGGGCAGCTGCTGCTCAGCTCAAGTTGGCTTTTAGTTTATAGGATGGCAGGCTTTTATTAAAAAAAATGAGAAATCATAAATTTATCACTGTAGATTTAACAAAAAGCCCAATTTTACAATATTAAGGTATATTATACAACTCTAGGAGAGATTAAAGGCAATAGCGTGTTGGAGGGGTTATTCTTCAGATAGGTTTCATACAAACTCGGTGGAGCCAGCCAGAGGAGTGTCAGGGTGCTCAGAAAAAAATGGGTTCTCTCTATTTTTTTTAAACCCTAGAATCAGTGTCTGAGGTTTAGTCAGGTTTTAAGTTGGAACACATTTCATTTATGTCAAAAACAGAGTAAGAAGAATTTCAGAAGGGCAGAAGGGCCCTGGGAAAGAGACAGAGGCAGGGATCAGAAATCAGCCAAAATCTCCACCCTAAAACTCAAGACTGTCTTACATATCCAAAATGTTTCATGTATCAGACCATGCTCAATGTTGGCTACACCATAGTGAGCAAGTTTGCAATAGTCTCCTTGCAGAGCAATGTCCATAAAGAACACAGACCATAACCAAACAAATTATTCTACATAGAAATGGTGGCAGTCCAATGCAACACGACATATCCCCTAATGCAGCAGTATGGGCTAGGATAACAGGCAATAAAGATGTGCCTTACAGAACTAAGGCAAGAAGAGGAAGGTGAGCACAAGAGGCAGTGAACTTTCCAAAAGAAACAACCCTTACAAAGCCTTCATGACATTAAAAGAACATGAAGAAAGCAACATGATTTAAGGGTGGCATGACTGGAAAACAGAAAGCAGAAAGCAACCTGAAGGCATATAACAGGACCAGTCAGACCCCTGCCCCCACTGCCAGAAGGTTTTCACGGGCAATGTTAAGGAGTCCAGATTGAACTTAGAGCCAATCAGGTGAAGGTGAAAGATAACTTAAGCAGGAAAATTAAGTTTATGCTGTGAGGAGGTCACTGTTGCTACAGGGTGGAGACCAATCTGGTTAGAGGAGAAAGAGTCAGGAAGATGAATAAAGAAGTAATATAAGCAATTTCATGGTTTGATGGCGGCTAGGATGAACATGTTGGTCAGAGCTATAGAGAGTAGTGAATGGATCTGAAACAGAAAGAAACAGAACATGTATGTGAGAGACAACTTGATGGAACAGGCAATATGCTAATTTTCTAAGTCTACCCCCTCCATAGAGGGGGTGTGGTTGACCCCTTTCTATCCTTTGGAGGACTACAGAGCAAAACCAGAGGTTCCTCAGGGGAGAGGATGTGGAACCCCAGAGTACAGGGTCAACTCTTGTCTGGATCTTCAGCCTGTCCCCCAACTGTCCCCCTTGCCAACCTCCATACTTGTGTGAACCCGCTTCCGATTCTGCTTCCCTAAGCACCCTGGCAAACAAAATATGTCTCAACCTCAACCGTGTGCTACATTGTCTTAAATCTTAAGACAATTTTTGAAGACTTATAAGATATTCTAGTTCCTTCCAGAAAAACATAAGATCCAAATGAAATAAAAACCCACCTCTATAAAGAAATGTGGCATATTTGTTTGCAAGAGTAAGACCTGAGGACAGTGTGTAAGGGGGGCTGGGAAAATGGAGCACCTGGAAACACTGTAACTCTCACCATCTCAGTTCCTTTACTGTTGCACAATACTGTGACCAAATCAACTTAACGGAAAAAGGGTTCTGTCTCACAGCTGAAACTACAGTCCATCATGACGGGTCAGTCAAGGCAGCAGGAGCTTGTAGAAGTTCCCACAGTAAAGAAAGGGCAGAAAACAGTAAATTCTTGTTAGTGCTCACCTAGATTTCTTCACTGTATACAGTTCAGGATCTCTGTCCAGAACATAATCCCATCCACCATCAAGATGGCTCTCTCCACATCAATTTGCATAATCACATACACTCCCAGAAAAAGCCTCCATCTAGCCAGCCCTCATAGGAGTACCTGGGAGCCTGTCCTCTGGGTGATTCTCTCTGCCAAGTTGACAGTCAACACAAGCCATCCGACTTACAAAGAACAAAAGCAATTTTCTCTGATAGTGATGTGTGTCCTGGGTTTAAGTGAGGACCCAGATGTGGATAAGCATTGACCAAGCATATTCATGCATAGGACCGCTTAAGCCTGAGATCTGGCTGTTTTGTTTCCCAGGTCCTAGAGGAAGAGTGCATAGTTGAGAGATCAAGGTTAAGGTCCTGGGTGAGAAAGGCTGAGGAAGCTCAACTCACCACCAAACAAATCATCCCCAAAAGTCCAGAGGAAGAGCAATAAATCGGTGGCCTCCAGTTTCCATTACTGTGAGCCCTTTAACCCAGGGAGCCAAATGGAAAAAAAAAAAAAAAGTCAAGTCCCAGAATAGAACTGGCTTTAAAAATAACAAAGGAGAAGTGTTTCTTTCTTCTGCTCCTTTCCCTTCCCCCCTCCTGCTGCCCTTATGTGGTTCTAATCCAAGCCTCCTCTGGAGAGAGGCAAGTTTGCTGTATGTGTGAGCTGGCATGTGGGGGAAGATGCTTCTGTGGTATACCATCTCAATTCTTCCCAGGTCCTGTGAGGCAGCCTTTCAACAAAGGCACCCGGTGACTCCCCCTCCCTTGATCATTGTGTCCTGTTAATGCAGCCAGTCCTTACGGGAGGAAGTAGAAGGAAAATAAAGCCTGAGGCTGGTTAAAGACACTTTCCTTAAGGAATAGAGGAGCATGGTTTGGTTGATGTTTGTTGGATTTTTTTAAACCTTTTGGATCAATAAGCAGATCAAAGTTAGAGGGTAAAGACCTCACCCTCAATCTGAATCCCCCAAAGATCTACTAAATTAGGAGGAGAGCATGCTTAGTCTCTTGCCAGCATCAAGCAAGTTTCTCTCAGCCAGAAAGAAGAAAGGGTACTGATTCTCATCCACAGAAACTATAGGAGGTGGCAGGAAAATGATGATAGAAGGGACTTCAGCTCAATTATCCAAACTCCCAGCTGATGTTGGAACCCTCTCCCCCTCACCCCTGATGCAGGTTCAGCTTTTAACCCACTCGTTGGTGCAGGGCATGGGGGAAGAATTAATACAGAGCTTACCCTCTCTACCACTGCATGGGTCTTACAAACTTCTTTTCTCTATAGAGACAAAAGCTGTGTCCACTAAGCTCTAGAGAGCAAGAAGGAAGAGCTCTTCATGGTGCTTAGATCCAGCATGCTTTACTTCAAGAGGTGCTGATTGACAGGATAGATCCTCTATTATCAAAAGTCTTGTCTTCCAGCGCTGCTCATCAAGGGAAATAAAATTCGTCAAGTATAGCAAGGTGGGAAGATATAAGCATGTATCCACACCCTATAAACATACACAGACACACACACACACACACACACACACACACACACACACACACACACACACACACACTATCTTGGGAGCAAATGAAGGCATGAAATCAGTTGGCATAACTGGCCCAACTTAAATAGGGCATTCAGTGGTATTCAGGGACTAGTACTTCTGGATGTGATCAGAAATTCCCAGTCGATTAAAATATTGATATCAAAGACTCAGAGGTACTTCAAGACCACCATCTCCAGAGGGCACCGGACTGATTGGAATGGAGCTCCTTCCCTTCCCTGTGCATTTTGAGGGAACACTTTAAACCTCCAAAGACTGAACTATAAAGAGAAATTAGTTTATTAATAATTCACAGACTTCAATGAAAAAAAAAACTGTCAAAAGCATATGTTCAGGAACAAAGCTGATTTTACTTTTCCTATTTAGAGTAGGGTCCTGTGTGGAGAAGTTGAAGTGTCAGGCATGAAGATTGAATTTGGTCCTCTCCATGCCCTCCCCCTTGTCTTCATGTTTTTAGAGAAATGTTTTTAATAAAATATATGTGAGCATTTAGTCTGATTTCCTTCTGCATATTTCAAGTTTTTCAAATCCTAGGAGGCTTGTGGAGTGTCAAGCACAGAGTACTTTATTCAATACTTTAATAGTTTGAGATATTTTCATGGTGAAGTTATTAGCCAAACATGCTTAATTGGAGTTTGGGAATTCAAAGCAACAGACTTGAGGATGGGTGTGAAAGCAAGAAAGGTTAATAAAATTCTGTATCCTAAATGACTCCACCAAAGGAAGGCAATCATCAAGCCACACTCCATGGAAATCTCATGTGACTATGTGGGCAGGAATGCATATGTCAGGGGACTTAAACTGAGTCCTTTGGGGCAGGATTTCTCCCTTATTTCTTTTGACTTCCCAGGGCTCAGTTATGAGTCAGCCCAGAAAACTACCTCAGTTTTCATCAGTGAGGCTGAAGACAGATGAATATAAACAGGAACAAGAACAGGAATTTCTTGCTTCTTCCCAGACAGGGTGACACCTGAATATTGAAACGTTTTTGTCATCCTTAGCAGAACAATGGGCTTCCAGGGGTACACACTGTCCCTGGCCAGCCACCATAGCTTCCTTCTGAATACCACCTACCCCGGAAACCTGCCCCTGTCTCTCTCTCCAGAAATTCCCCAGTCCAGCTCTTACATCTCGTTTTTTCTAAGATTCAAACTCCAAGATGTTTACACCTATACTCATTTTTCTTGGTTCCCCTTAAAATCTGTTTTTATGATTTTTTTTTGTTTTATTCATCATCTATGTTTCCTAAGAGCTCATTGTTTCTTCCTTCCTTTGTAAAGTAGACGTGTGTGGTGATAGTGTTAGGTGATAGGTTAGGTGGTAGGTTCATATGTGTGGGCATGCAATCATGCACAGGTGGGTGTGTATGTGCCCACATGCATTTGGAGGCCAGAGGTTGAATGCAGGTGCCCTTCTCGGCCACCCTCCATTTTATTTTCTCACTTGAACTTGGGCCTTGCTGACTCAGCTCATCTATCTAGCCAGCTTGTCCGTTGTGATCCTGTCTCTGCTTCACCAGTGCTGGGATTACAGGCCTTTACATGAGTGCTGGGGATTGGAACTGGATTCTTCACATGCACATAGCAAGTGCTCTACCCACTGGACAATTTCAGCAGCCCTGAGTTCATCTCTCCTTGCACCCATTCTCATCAAATTCCAATCTTCCCTACTCTGCTGCAGCAACTGCCTCAATCCGAGATGATGTATCTATATTTTGATTTGTTAATTGTCAGTGTTCTTTATTACTTGGTGATCTCCATGGAAAGGACTTCCCTTTATTACTGAACATTATTGTTCATTACTGTAGCCTCAGCACAGAACCGGCTGACATGCAGTAGATTCTCAAAAAAATATTGGCGGCATAACTGAATGAATAAAGAGAGATTGTGTTCAATTATATGAACCCCATGTGTAACTCCAACGCTAGCACCTTTGATGGATGAGCAGTGGGTGAATAAAGAAAAAGGCTACTAGAGAAACCGCTCTTTGAAGAGTTAGTCTTTAGGAAATCTCTGCCAGGAAAAACTCCTTTGGAAATAGAAAGTCAAGCTTAAAACCTCACAGCAGGGGGTGAGCAAGGTATATATTGGACAGTAAATAAATTTGGACTGACGTGCTTGAAGCTTCAGGACAATGGTCCTCTCTGATTCTACAGGTTATTTGTTAAGCAGTAGCAGCTGGTACATACAGAATGCATCCTGGGCATGAGTTTTTTGTTTTGTTTCATTTTTTTTTATTTTTGGAGTGAAGAGCAAATCCAAACAACAGCCACCGATGTTATTTGTTCATTAGGACCCCATCAAGGCAGCTGCCTGCTCCTGCGTGATTCTGTTCACAGAATCAGTTAGTTGTTACTCCTCTATGATAATAATTCACTATAGCCCCGTTATAAGTTTACCATTTTTTTTAGGTCAGGGCTGGCAAATGGGATGCCTCACATAGCCTCCCTTAATGGAGTTTACCTTGAAGAGGTTGATGGTTTATGGGGCTGAAAGGGAAAAGAAATCTGTGATCTACTAGTGATGTCTGCCATGGGAGCATCAGTATTAGGAAGAGTTTTACCATTCTGGTTTGGGAGTTTATTTATAACATTGACAGTCTTCCAAGTCAAGTGGTTAGTTGCTTATGGAACCTCACTAATGGCTTACTTGTATTCTAGGATCTACATTCAGAATGGACTTTTACTAATTGAAACTTAAAGTCACACAGAACAGTATCTTTTATTCAAGTCAACAATTACTGCTAATCTCAGCTTGACATTTCACTTCATTTAATTGGCTGGGTTTTTTGTTTGTATGGTTGTTTGATTGTTTGTTTGGTTGATTGCTTGCTTGCTTGCTTTTGTTTAACTGTTTGTGATAAAGTCACAGTTTATGTTCCAAAAAATTTTGTCTTTTTGCCTCATTTTGATATACATGTACATGCTTGTTTCTTCATGCTAGGAGCATTAACTGAGCTGTTACTATATGCCAGATACTCCTCTGGGCTTATATTCCAGAAGCAAGATGAAAATCAGCAAAAATTATAAACCCTAGGTAACTTATGAAATTGGGTAATTTAGGTAATATGGGGAGAACACCATCACAGAGATTGATACTGAAAATAAAAACTGAAAGACAAATAAAGATGTTAGGAGATGAGATACCTGACATGGTAGCTTCAAATAGTCTAAAGCAGAGAGTACCTTAAGACTTTCATGAAGAGTGTGATGAATGTAGGGAAGTAGTAAGAAAGAAGACAAACTCAGGCTAGAGGGAGGTCAGGGAAGATTCTAGGATATGAAAGGATGGGGCTGGCCACTTTGTTTAATTACTTTTAACTATTCAACTTTTCAGGTTCCCTGATCATTTAACTCTCAGAATTTCTACCCAGTGTCTCAGGCAATGGCAGTGACTGCTGCTCTGTGCATGGCGACAGCTCTCTAGTGTTTGTCCCAGACCCTACACCATGTATATGTTGACCAACCCAACTTCCACCCTCATCCTAATGAGCTTCCCCCATTGCTCAAAGTTCCCTTGCTCTATGTTTTTGTCAAAATGTGATGTTTAAAGCCACAAGCTGGAAGGGGAAAGCATGCCTAAGGAGGACCTGCTTCTGAACAGAGCTGTCTGGTTACAAAATGGCCCCTAAGCTAGGGTACTGGTGGCAGTGTAACAGCAAGGTGCTAATTACTCTTTCTGAATTATTTCAAAGATTTTGAGCCCAGGAGCATTGACAATGGAAACTTGCAACTTAAAAAGGCTTCTCGGGGGAATTGGCTTTCCAATCACTTGTTGGATTTGTGTGGGATCCCTGGCTCCACATTATCTTCACCAGAATCCTCCAATCCAGTCTGCTTTTTTGCAGGGAAAGCCCCTGATAGCTGTCCAGATAGGTTTTCTGCTTACGAAGTAGGAGCAGTTTCAGAAGGGTGAGAATTTTAAACCATTCTTAATTTGACTTCACTTTCTTCCCTCCTTGATCTAGTTCAGGTCTTTAATCTCCTGTCGCATCTGAACTCCTGACAGACCATTGGTCTAGTCACATGTATGGGTTTGCCAGTGCTTGGTGTTACATATTCAAATATTATTACCAAATTACAAATAGGAAAATCTGAGCTAGGAGTCACATTCTTTCAACACATTTGGTAATTCTTCCCTGTGTTTTGGTTTGCTGGCTTTCACTCCACTGACAGCATCTCACTGCAAGACCAAGGAGAGAAAGGAATTTACAGTTAAGTGCAAAGATTGTTTTTTAAAACAATCTGTTTCTCTGAATTACAGACACCTAAAATTACAGCAAGCTAGGAATAGATCTGTTCTGTCTCCTGTGTTTAGTAACTCAAATGATTCTTCCCCAAATCAACTTCAACGTATAAAGTTGAAAAGTCTTCTGTAGCCCCAAATTATCCTACACTGGAGATGCTTTCAGTGTTGGTCTACTTTGAGCAAGAGGTCTGGGTAGAGAAGACCTGTAGGCTACAGCAAGCCCCCCAGTTGCCTTCACTGTAAGGAGAGTGCATGAAGGCAGTAACACACAAATGGCCAGGCTATACTTTCTATCCCTTAACCAGCTTTTGAAATCATGGAACAAATTTTGATTCCAACATTAAAAAGTGATTCTAGTGTTCCTTCCTGGGTATAAGAAATGGGCAAGAAGGGAGGAAACAGGATAGAGAAAAGCAACAGGAAAATATGTTATATGAGATATGTAGAGAACAGAGAGATTTAAGAAGACCTCAGCTAGTAAAAGGTCAGATGTTCATGAATTTTTTATGTATTAAAAATATATATATCTGTATGACCTCATTAAATAGCTAAGATTAGGGATAAGTCAGTGTCCAATACTGCCCACTTCAGCACTGACTGGACTCAGTGGGATATTTTTAAAAAATGCATAAAGTTGAAAGGGGTTTGTGCTGGGATGAGCAATCTGCATGAGTTTAGAGTGGGAAAACAGAAGATGGTTATTATAAAAACACATTGTGTACATGTATGAAATTTCCAAAAATTGAATAAGAATTATAAGAACACAGTGGCCACTTGTGATTCAATTTAACTGGCTCTGTCAAATTTTATCAACTTCAACTTCAACAAAATATCAGCACAAGCAGGACATGGGCTGTACCAACTTACACTACCTCTAGTTTGTTAAGTGTCCAGAAATCATTACATCCTTCAGAAACAGTCACCAGACACCAGTGCCATTGTAAATACAGCCCTAGGACTTAAGGCCACCATCTCAATTCAGTTCACATATTCCTCTGCCTTTCTTTCTTTCCTTCCTTCCTTCCTTCCTTCTTCTTTCCTTCTTTCTTTCTTTCCTTCCCTCCCTCCTTCCTTACTTTCTTTTTCTTTCTTTCTTTCTTCTTCCTTCCTTCTGTCCTTTCTATCTTAATGATGTTATAATTTTGATATAAAAAGTCCCTCACTGGTTCATATGTTTTAACACTTACTAATCAGCCGGTAGCACTATTTGGAGAGCTTACAGAACCTTTAAGAAGACCTCACTACAGAAATTGAATAGCATGACAGGAACTGTTATGGGTTATAGCTCAGTTCTACTTCTATTATTTGTGTGTGTGTGTGTGTGTGTGTGGCGCACACACACACACACACACACACACACACACACACACACACACATGCCTACACGCTATTGTTCACATATGAAGCTCAGAGACAACCTAGCCTTGGGTGTTGGACCTTGTTTAATGTGTGGTTTCTTTGTTATTTTCCTGTCTTTTACTCCAGGCTAGGCATTCAGAACTAAGATAAGCTTTTACCCACCTGGCCCTTTCCCCAGACCCCATCTTTGCATCTTTTCTTGTTGACTATCACATGATGTAACCAACTGTGTCACATTCCTGCTTCCATATAGCTGGAAGCCATTTCCACAACCATATCTCCCTAACATGATAGACAGTGTTCCCTGAGCTATGAGCCAAACAAATCCTTCCTTCTTTAAGATGTTTTGGTCAGATACTCTGTCATAGCAACAAGAAAAATAGCATATGTGTTACATGGGATGCCAGAATGGTTACCTTTTCCTCTCCCATATTCTCTCTCCCCTCTCCCTACCCTCAGTGTCATAGTCTTAATCCAAATGAAAGAAGTTATGATGATATAAATACAAAATCCTGGCCGTGAACCAATAAAGCAAGCTCTTCAGAGTTGAGCCTGGTTTCCCACCGGGATCTGTGTAGAGTCATACAATTTCCATCTATTGAAGGCCTGTGCCAGGCAGCTAGTGATTTCTCAGTAGTGGTACACAGTGGTGGATGGCAGATGGCACCCAAGACGAGTGTTTGTTTACTCCTCCACAAAGAAGCAAAGTCAGAAGTGTTCCTGGGCTTCCCATAGAAATAATATTGAGTGTTGAAATGAAGCCTGCCTTCCCACTAGCTTCTCTTTTATTTTATTTTTAATCTCTTTAGCATCCGAAGCTTGGATCTGTTCCCAAAGTTCAGCACAATTTCCAGAGTTTATAGGCATGACACAGTTCCAGGGAAACAGTATAAAATTCTGGTAGAGTGAACCAAACTAATAAAATTGAGAATGCAAATCACTACCTCCCTCAGCACCCCATGCACTGATTCTAGCAACTGGGGGGTTTCCAGGTCCATTAACACAAGTGTGTTATCATTTTTTTTTTACTAGAGGTCAGTGTTAAAAGTTCCCTTGCTGCTCGAGACCTGTGCTCAGAAATATGAAAGATGGGGCAATTTGGCTTGGCTCATCCTATTGAATTCGCACTGTGCCTAGATCTGCCAAGTCCTCAAGAAAGATGCTGCCCCAGAGATTTTGGAACTTCCTAATGGGAGTCAGGCTGGCAGCCCCAACACTGGGCTTCCACTGATTAGATCTTCAGTTTCTGACCCCTGCGAGGCCAAATCGCTCACAGGGCCATATATAGTACAGCCAATTTTGAGATCTAGGACAAATAAAAGCACCATGGTTTCTGTAAACCAGTGCCTGTCTGATGACAAAGCCCACTTTTTAGGATCCAATGTCCTCCCAATGGTATGCAATTGAAAAGACATGTAAAACAAAAACCCAAACCAACCCAAGTGTTCAATAAGTGAACAGCTTTAAACAATGTGCCTTCCATAAATTTGTGCATTGGCAACAGACCTTGTAAGCCATGAGTTTGGATAGCATCCAACCACATGAAAAAAAAGGGTTTAAATGATCTTGAAAGGATGGGTCAAAAAACTGTAGTATATTCATAAAAATTATAAAATGTTTATGGCTATGTGATGTTCATTTTAATTATGTAATCCTTTTTAGGTGGATTTGGATAGTAATTATTAATATGTGGATTCCTGAAAGGGGACCTAAGGAATACACAGAACTACAACAAAATAATTCTCTTACGCTGGGATAAAAAGGAAGACTGGAAAACCAAGGGATGGTACAGAACACTGGACTAGGAATATTCTCTTGAGATGAGAGAAGAGAGGAAGGAAGATGAAGAGGAGGAGGAAAGGAGAAGAGAGAGAAAGGAGGAACAGAATATATCAAGTAAGAAAGAGAGACAAGAGGCCTATTACTTATTCCTTTATCACTTAACAAACATCATGACCAAGGAATGTATAGAAGGGAAAGTTTATTTGAACTTGGCAACAGGGGAAGGAGGCTAAGAGTTCATTTACTGCAGCACAAATATGTAACAGAGAACACACTGAGAATGGTGAGTCTTTGCATCCTCAAAGCCTGGCTCCAGTGATATGTCCCCCACTAAAGCCACACCTTCTAAGTCTCCCCAGATATCACCACCAAGCATTCAAGTGATAGACACCAGGAGAGAGATTCTTATCCACACCATCTCAACCCTAAATGCTTTATGTTCCTAGAGAATCTGTGATGAGAAAATGTGAGTGTTTATGCCATGGTACAAACTAAAATGACATTCTTTATCAGGCAGAAATGGGGGCGAGAACTTCACCTTGTGGATAGATACTTGCCCTTTTTAAAACCTGACCCCAGTCTGAGGAAAGGGGCAAATATCACAACTTTTCAAGAATATGTCTGTGTTCCCAAAATTTTCCCCAGGAGAATGTGTTCTCACCTAATACACAGTCCAACAAATCAACAGCTCAATGAATAAGCAAAAGCTACCATCCTACAACTCATTGGGGGTGAGGAGGGGATTATCATCTCTGTGCAAGACACCTGAGATAATGCAGAGTGAGCCAGTGACCCTGCTTTTAAGAAGGATGTCAATGGAAGCAAGGGACCGAAAAGGGTTTGTGGAGCTCCACAGCAACCCCGGGACAACACAAAGGCCTGCACTGCAAAGTAAGAGACAAGGTCAAGGGTATAAGGTCCATTTGTAGCTAACCATTATTATGAATCAATTTCAGTCTGGAGCCATTGGCAGTTAAAAAAAAAAAGTATCGAAAGTTGAAGAGAGTTGCCCTAAGAGGTATAAAGTTCTTGTTTGTAATTCACAGAAAGTGAAAGAAAGTGAAGGAGGGATGAGAGGAAAGAATCCCTCCCTTCTAGTCTGTAATTTGGAGACTGTTAAGATCCTTTCCTTTATGACATTTGTGACAGAGGGGCAGTTATATGCTCAGCATATGCAGAACATCAAATCCACAACCAAGTTAAAATGAACCTTCCAATCTCCACATAGGTGACAAATGCTTGCTAATGAGGGACAGAGGCCCTCTCCCTGCTGAACTGACAGGTGAAAAGGACCACCTGCTCACTCACTGCTGCCCCAATTAAGACCTCCAACTGTTCCTAGTAACTCGAGATGCACATTAATTGATTGGCACTGTCAGATGATCTGAGAAAAATCCTATGTACAAACTCTGAGAAAATGATAGAACATGGTTTGTATAAACACTTTCATAACTTTACACTATGAGTAAACTCTCCTCTCCCCCCACCCAAGCTAGCCTTCCTCAGCTGCCCTTGCAACTGTCCTGTCCCACCTACCCAAACCCATATTTTAGAGAGAAACATACCAGAGTTCACTCCCATTCCAGCCAGGACTTCTGTCCTAACCAAGACAATCAGCAAGTGCATTTGATCAGGGCTTGCAGCTCTTACAGGAAAATCAAAATGGTACATTTCTTGTTCTCCCACTGGATGTTAGCTGATCTCTTTTACTTTCATGAAAACTCATCCTCTTGATGTATGTTCACAAGATGTACCTTGGATGGAATTTATCATTTTTGCATCACAGTTAAGGGTGGCTTTGCAATGACCAGTTTTTGCATCATAGTGACAGTTGGCTTTGTATCTCCGTCCTTGACAGTGCCCTTTTTTTTTTTAACTGTTGGGAATAATGGCATGCATCTACCGAAAGACACTAAAATCTTTCCCTGACTATTAACAACCCAGATGTCAGTATGCAGAATGGGTCCATCAATTGCACATGCACACAATGGAATACTACTCAACAATAGAAAAATTAAAGGACTTCTGGTACTTTCAAAGCTGAGAAATCCAAGGCTTAGTGTTGAATAAAAACATCCCAGGGGCTGGAGAGATGGTTCAGCAGTTAAAAGCCCCCACCCATTCTTGCAAAGGATCCAGGTTCCTTATTCAGCACGTGTATGCAGCCAAACACTCATGCACATAAAATAAAAATAAGTAAGTGAGTATTTTAAGGTAGTGTAAAAGAATTATCACATGAGAGAAATGGACTGGGGTGGCACAGACCTCATTATGGTGATGAGGGAAAGCAGTTCTGTATTTTTGTTGGCATTTAGTTGTCTGATGAGAAAACAAGCACACATGAAATTTCATTGGCCTAGGGGCTAGAGATGTGGTTCAGTGGTTAAGAACACTTGCTGCTTTTGTAGAGGACATGGTGGGTCACAACCGTCTGTAACTCCAAGGAAACTCAAGGGATTCAGAGATACTTTTTTTGGTGTTCAAGGGCAGCAGGCGTGCACATGGTGAATAATGACACATGCAGGCATACTTACACAATACAATTAAAAAATGAAAAGGCTCATCTTGAACTTCTACCCCAAATTATGCCAACATTTTCTTTTTGGTTATTCATTACAGCATTTACCTTCAGAGACGTAATACAGAGTTCAAGTTCAATGCAGGCACATTCAAGGAGCAGGTCAAAATGTAAACCCCCCAGAGTTGTAACAAAGGGCAAGAGACTAAGTGGATTTCTCACAAGTCATCCTCAGCCTCCTTCTGGGCCTAATAAGGAAGTTTGTGGTAAGAGTCAGAGAGGCCCTCTTTGTTTTTTCTGAGACCCAGCTCTCAAGCAGATAAAGTTGCCAGAATGCTTGGGTGTCTTGCTTGATGACTCTATAAACCTCCTGGACAGGCAAGCCACACTTTTAGTTAATTGTGTGGGTGGTGGACAACTACAATGACAGAGTGAACTTTGTAATTGTAGCTTGTGTTACTGAGTTTGGCTACCTAGGATGGTCCCATTTCTAAGTGTGTTGTCCAGTCTCTCCACTGTATTGTGGTGATTTGAATATTTTAGTTACTCCTTCAAACACTAAACTGATATTCTGGGCCAGGTGGTAATGGGGAGTGGAGGTAAGTTAGAAAACCTCTGTAGCCTGTAAGGAACTTTCTAGAGATTATAGTTGAAGGTTGAAAATGATGTGCTAGTTGGGGGGTCATTGGTCCTCTAATATTATTTCTCACTAAATGCTAAATAATAACAAAAAGTAAATACAGTTAGGTTGACAACTGGGATCTACATACGCTGTGGTAACTGGTAACTGCTAGAAGTGTAAAAGGGGAAGGAAGGAAGGGAGGGAGGGAGGAGAGAGGAAGGGAGGGAGGAAGAAAGGGAGGTTTACAGGCAGACCACAGAAACTATACCAATGACTTACCCGTTTACTTTTTCACACTGCTCTCCTACCAGTCTCTGATCTTTGTTAAGATCAAAGAGCATGTTTTATTCACTTATATAACCCTGATGCCCAGCACATATCAGCACTGAGAAAGAAATAATTTTGGATCAATGAAAAATTCCCCAGACACTGTGAGATAATTCTGAAAGTAAGCCACCTTGCCAGGGACTTGACTTCTCATGCAGCTTCCTATAGCCTGCCCAGCACTACATCTCCTCTGGAGCAGAGGGTAAATAAATACAGGCCTCTTTGCTCTTTGGGTCTAAAGCTGGAGGGGGTAAAACAAAAGCAATGCATCAGGGCAAGTTTATCCTATATAGCAAACCTGGCATCATTTGGCAACTTTCTATTGCCAGTATAAATATCTATAGGGGAGAAGGTCAGCAGGCAGATGGATAGATAATATACAGATAATAGATGTTAGATTACAGAGATATATGATAAACATATTATAGATGGATGATATAGATAGACATATGATAGATATAAACAAATGGTAGCTAGATGATAGAGATATGTAAATGACATATGACTAATAGGCAGACAAATAGATGATATAAACCCAATGGATTGACAGGTGATAGGTAATAGATAATAGATAAATAACTGATACTTTGATAGATAACAGGCTGACAGACATGTATATAAGCCAGAAGGTGTGATAAAACGTTTCTTGCACATTTCATCACAAAGCAAACAGAGAAAAGAGGCCTTAGAGGCCTGTGTCATTTCAAAGAATTAATCATTTCACACCAGACGGAGAACAACGGTGAAGTTCGTGAAGTGAAGTTTGGAAACCCGAGGAAAACAAGACTTTCCAGCTGCCACTGTGCCTCCCAGGTCCTCAGAGGAGCTGAAGAGCGCTCAGCTCTGTAGATCAGCTTCGCATCTCCTTGTGCGTGATTTTTTTTTCAGACTCTTCCCTGCGAACTGGGGACTGAATAGAAGGTGTGACTTTCCCTCAGTTTCTCCTCTCAGGAGGAAAGGAAACATGTTCTCCTGTTGAGTTGCTGGGGTGTTCTAAGAGAAAGATTAACTGTCTCACTGCTGTGTTCTGAGGACAAGTGGCACATCCCTCTTCCCGCTCAGTGCTGCTCAGTGCTGAAGGGGTGGGAGAGAGGCAGCCATCATAGGCTCCCTAAAGCTGATTTTCAAAGGCTAGCAGACATCCAAGAGCTGTGGTCAGGCCCTTGCTAGACCAAGGTCACAAAAGCAATCGTTTCCCCTTTGGGCACTGAGCCATTGCTCCGCAGTCTTGTGTTTTTCCATCATCAAGATCTCTTTGCAAACAACCAGTGTTTCTCTTGCCTAAATACAAATCCAAAGACTGTATTGGCCTGAAAGGGAAGTGAAGACTGCTCTGAGTGAGTACGGAGAAGCACAGCTTCTTCTCTGCCATCAGTATCTATCAACAGTGTTTCCTCCTCCATCACCATCCTGACTCCAGCTGCCTCCCCTCATCCCTGTGGCCTGCAAGCACCATCAGAGTGAAAGTCAAGTAAACTCTGGCTGATCCCAGCTCCCTAGCCTTTTTCTCCCATAGCCATAGGATCAGTTCTTCCTCTCAGTCCCTGCTCAAACACCCCTTTACTCATGGTCCTCTGATGGTCCAGGCTGAAATAGCACCTCTCTCCTTCTCCAGCCTCTTATCCAGCTTCCTGTTCCTTCACATGACTTAGAGTCGTCTGTTACCTGTTGGTTATCTCATTTTTTTTTCTTCACTAGAGTGTGATATGTAAGTTTCCAAGGATTTATATCTCTTTGGGTCACTTTAGTTTATAATCCATTTCCTTCTTGGAGAAATTTAATGCTAAATATATACTTGCAAAATGGATGAGCACATGGTTCTATAAGATCAAGGCTATTGTCTTCATGGGACACTGTGTGGAAAGCCAGATAGGTATCCTATGCACACCAAAAGAACATCTATTAAAAAGATGGAGAGAGACGACAAGATGTTTGATCAGTAAAAATGCTTGCAGCACAAGCGTAAGTACAAGAGTTCAGATTCCCAACACTTATGTAAAAAGCTTGGAGTGGCAGTGTGTGTGTCAATAATCTCAGGACTGAGAAGGTAGAGACAGAAGGATCCCTGGGGCTTGGTGTGTCCAGAAAACCTAGTCAAATCAGTGCAGGCATGTGATTAAGGTAGACATTGGTATGACCTCGAACCTCCACATACCTCACAGATGCATGTGCACACACATGAACCTGTATACACATATATGCCACACACATGAACATGAACCTGACATGTACTTGGTCTCTAATAGCCCAATTTCAACCCAGCATCCTAAGCCTTATCTCCTCCTCATTCAAGCATTTATCTGCAACAACCGCTGGTTTGCTAGTGATATGTATAGATTCTAAGTAATCTAGGGGAAAGAATGGGGAAAAGGCGTGGGTGACATCCATCAGGGGATTGAAAGCCAAACAGAGAAGCCATGAACAGCCACAACTGGAAGCAAGCATTCACTCTTCCAGAGGATTGCACTGAAGGAACACACTATTGGAGGTACAATCTGTTATGTGTCTATCCTCTTTTAGGAAGCCATAAAATAACATTCCCCCTCCCCCACAAGAAAGAAAAACATGCAATCCTATGAGAACCCAATACAGAACCTAGTTCATACACACACACACACACACACACACACACAAGTAAGCGTGTAGCCCTGGATAGCCTGTGAGCATGGCCTCACAGTCAAGAACCTCATGATTACCGACTAGCCCAAACACAGGAAAGGAAGGTGACAATGCTGTCTACTGCACTGCTAGCCTGTGATCAAAACACTAGCTTTCCTGCCCGCCTCCTGTGTGCACTCACACTGTAGTACACACTTGTGCAGGCTCATCAGATTTCACAATAACCTTGTGAGTGAAGGGAGAGAGGTTCAGAGAATGTTTAACTTCCTTCAAGTAGTTCAGTTGCTAAGAGGCCATCCTGAGATGCAAAGCCACGGGTCAAATGCTCCCAGAAAAGATTTCTCTTCTAGATTCTTCCAATACTGCTGCATGGCATTATGATCATGTGGTCAATATATTAAGTACCCCCTGCTGCTGTTTCCCAGCTTCTGGGTTTAGTAATTATGCTCATAGTAGAATGTCTAGAACTGTATATTCTGATGATGCATATCATGCACCCTTACAGAAAAGCCAGCTGTACAGTTCAAAACAAAACGAGGCTGAGGAGGACTCTGTGAGTAAGATACCTGCTGCTGTGCAGGCAGACTCCCAACTTTGAAGTCCCAGAGCCCACGGAAAGCTCGGGTGTCACAGCACACACCTGTAATCCTAGTGAGTGTCTCTATGTTGAGATGGGGGGCTGCGGCAGGGACAAGGGAACACCTATAGGTGCACAGGAAAAACAAACAGACCATGTCTCAAACTAGGCAGGAGGTGAAAATAATATCCAAGGCTGTCTTCTGACCTCCACACAAGTGCTGTGGTACCTGAATGTTCACACTCACATGCACAAGGGAATATACACAAACACAGAATACATGCATACAAATACTAAAAGAAAAAAAGACAACAAGCAGGCTTGGGACTAGGTTGTAGCAAGTGATTAGTGGTAAATATTGTCCTCTGCCACACTTCACTGGGTCCTCTGGTGGCTGGGGAGGAAATGAAGAAGATTATTTACTCTTCCTCTTGAAGACTCCATCACTGACTTTCTAGGTGACCTGGGCAAATCATTTAATGTCACACACTTCCCTTTCTTTATCGGGAAGATGAGGCCGAAATAATACCCAGCTGCCCCACACGGGGACAAAGATTCATATAAAAGTCAGCTTCCTAAGATGAAGCGACACAGACAGGAACACGGGGGTTTTTATTACTACAGGCACAAGTTCATGGAGGGAAATGAAAAAGGGGAGGGCCTCTAAATTTTCTGTGACAGGATTCAGCTGCCCTGACCATCACTGCCAGGCAAAATTTTGTACTTTATCCACTTCCCCCTAAAAGAGAATAATCGGAGAGCTCCACCTGCAGTGTCTCCTTCAGCCAGCCTTTGTATTTGCTTCCCAGTGTGCTCATGGGGGTATAGAAACTGTGGATAATGATTGCAACAACGATAATGCCAGAGACCGCCATTGTTTGAAAACAGATACGCAGTTTAGAAGTGCTTTAGTGCTGCTAATTGGAGCTTCCCATTAGACCATCTGTGGTAGACCATTGCCTCCAGTGTGTCACAGATTAGGAGCTGAGGCTCAGGCTGAGGCTAGGAACTTGACCTAATGACAGCGACGAGACTCACATCCAGTTGTTCTGCCTCTTCCTCCAGCAAGCATCCCACACACTAGCCCAGCTCATGCTGGCAAGGTGTATCCCTTGTTAAACACATTAGCTCCCAAACAGTCCCAGTTGTAAAATAGTCACCTTGAGAACAGATCCGTTCCCATGTACTACAATTACTCAATCGGGTTTTATTTCCAAAGACTACATGATTTTTCTTTTCTTTTTTCATAAAATCCCAGGACAGCATATGCCAGAACATTCACTCAAGTTTCCCTCCCTGTCACTGGATTTGGAATTGGGAATCATGTTCGTGGTAATTTTTTCCAGCAATGAAGTTAACAGAATTTGCTGTCAGAGCTCCATTACTTTTGGATGCAAGGGAAGTATTTGAACAGGGGTGGGAGAAAGGGCTAGCCAAGCAGGAAGAGGAGATGAAATTTAGCAACCATGGAATGGCTCAGCTATCTGTAGGCATGCATTTTAGGCCAGAAGTAGGATCTATGTGGGTCACAAGAAGAAACCAACAACTCCATACATGTTCTGCTGGTGTCTGTCTGTCCATCTAGATGATCCAATACTTGCAGGATAACTGATGTCTGTAACTGTAGCAACTTATACTTTCCTGTAGCATGCTTAGTTTTGTTTGTTTAGGCACGCATAGGCTTTTCAGGACCTGTAATCGTGAGATATAATTCTATTCATATTAATCCAGAAAAAAAAATCATTATTTTTCTGGATTTCAGATTCCTTTAAAATCTGCACATCCGCTGACTCCCATAAACCTCTATCCTGCTACTCTAAGTTCCCAAACCCAGTGCTTAGATTGCTCAACAACAAATGACATACAGTGATTACCTAAATCCCAGGAAAATTCTGTCTTCACCCCTGAATCATAAAAGAAAAATCTCTTGCCAGTCTTGCAGGAAGTACACTTATTGGGTTTCACCCCTTTAGATTGTTCTTCTATCTAATGTACACATGTTAACTTTTTATTTCCCCAACACCTCTGCCAGTCCTGTGGGTGAAATAATCTAAACTGTGTGTGGACTCCACACAGAGGAGGTGCCCAGGCTTCATATAGAATTTCCTGTTGCTGTGTTAAAATTGTTTCAAATAAAATTTTTTATTGTTACTAATGTGTGTGTGTATTATTTACATGTTCATATGCATATCATGCGTACACACAGAATCAGAAGTTCTTATGTGGGTATAGTCCTTACCTTGTATCTTTATGTGGATTGAATACAGGCTGGCTTACCCACTGAGTTATGTCATCTGCACATAATGTTTGTGCAAAGTTTTTTTGGGGGGGGTGCTAAGGGAAAGTAAGGCAATGATGATGCATTCCAGTGAACCATATGCCCAGCATTTAAAAAAATCAATTATTATTCTTTGTTTGTAAAGGACCCTGTGTTTACATGTTTGTTTACTAGACCCTGAAAATCATGAAGCTGTTCCAGACCCCAAGAATGGAAGCTACATGAGGACTGGGTTATTTGAATGTCTTGCTCACAGACATTATAAGCACCTACAAAGGTGCTTATAAATATTCCATAGATGAATGAATGTGTGGATGGTAAAAGAACGAATGAAGACCAAGATGCTAGATTGATGGGAATATCCCATTTCCAATCCAATTCCCAGGAAGACAGAATAGCTCTTGTTTTCTGTTGGTATACCCTGAGCTCTGAGTTCAATATCCCTGAGTTAGGCTAGAGGTCTAAATAATGGCTTAAGGAAGAGGAGTTTGCAAAACAAACAAACAACAACAAAAACAAACAAACAAACACAGAAGAAGGAAGCCCCTCCCCCCAAGAGGGATACAGCCAAGCCTTCAGAGAGGTGCTGTCCAAAGCCGCTGAGAGAAGAGGCGAGCATTTCCTGGCTGGAGAGCAACTCAACTTCTGCCTCTTGATCCACCAGGGAGAATTGTTCTTAATATGAGCCAGGCTGCTGGGAGAGTTTTTGATTTGCAATCTACTGTTTCATGTCCCTTGGGTCTTGTAGAAGAGCGGTCCAGCTGTGGGTCCAGACACATCCCAGGCCTGTCAATGGATTTCCTCGGCTGCTAATCCTAGACTTTGAGCTCCAACCATGGAGCTGAGGGTGTGGAAGCCACACTCTAGAATTGTTCATGCCTTGTCCATGAAGAATATGAAGAGAGAGAGAGAGAGAGAGAGCAGCTGGGGCCTGAAAGGCATAAACTTCACCAAGCATTTCTTTGTAATATTGGAGGATAAGACATGGAGAGGTGTTTGCTCAAATTGTTCACACAGAAGGGGCAGAGGAGATGGCTCAGTGAGTAAGAGCACTTGCTGTGCAAGAATGAGGACCTGAGTTCCAATTCCTATGACCCATATAAAAGCCATCCATGGTTAGGTATATCTATGATGCCATCTTTGGGGTAAAAGAAGCAAGAAGAGGATCCTGAGAGATCACTGGCAAGCTAACCTATCTGAAACAGCAAGCTTGAAATTCAGTGGGAGACCCTGTCTCAAAGGAAGACAATAGGGAATGAGAGGATACCCAGCTCCCTACTCTGACATCCACATCTACACACACCCATGCACTCATGCCTATTCACATGGATGCCCCACATAATGCATATGCACATATATATATAGTTACATACATATACATATATACATTCAAAGATTTTTCACATCAAGGGCATAAGACTGAATGCAAGACTCCAGTAGAAGATTTTATGTGGTTGGAGACATTTTTCCATTGATTTTATTGATCACCGTCAGACTGTGCACATTTAATTGTCTTGTCAATGTGCCCTCATTAATCTTCTCTGTAAGGGCTTCACAGTAACAAGCACATTTCTTTCCATAAAGCTGTTTATGATTAATCCTAAAGCAAGAGAGGTTCTGAGAAACCACCCATTCGCGTACGAGGTTGTTCTCTCTGGCTTCTACTTATCAGCCTCACTATTTATTAAAATGATAACTTGTGGGCAGAAAATCAAATTATCTGAGGTCTTTGGGGAAAATGGACAACTTGGGTCATGAGGAAAGACAAACAAGGAAAGTCAAGCCAACAAATAGTATTTCTTGAGACCACATGGAGAAAAAGCACAAAATGGAAAAGGGGGGGGTGGTCTGTACAAAGTCCAAATTTCAGTCATTGCCAAAGTTTGCAAAATATCTTTTAATTTAGAAGTGCTATGATTTAATGGCAAAGGAGGACATTTTGTTGGAACACCCAGCGTAACAAACACTTTTCTCTCCACTTAACAGTGCTCCCCTGGCTTAGTCTCATGGAGAAAATAATAATTTGGATGTTTTGAATTATAGCAGTAATATTAAAGGCACTCTGGGCCCACCCAAATTCCTAGCACTGAACATGGCATCAGAGCACTGGAGAATGAAGGAATGCTACAGCAGGCAACGGGAGGTTTGGGGACACAGTTCACAGTTGACTATGGGCAGAGCTCTCTGCAGCCCTGCATTCCTAGCTTGGGGAACTTCTGCAGGCTGGGGCAAGACAAGGCTCTCCTGGCTGACAACAGACCTGGGGCTTTGGACCACAAACAAATTCTGGAGAGAACAATGTGAGCCTGCGCATCTGGAGGTGCTGGATCTCCTCCTAGCCCTGCCACTAATGAGCCTGGTGACCTTGAGTAAATGTGCTATCTTATGTGTACCTCCCTCCCTCATCACTGCAATCGCTGACATTTAGAACTGCCGAGACCCAAGAGATCATCTGGGTGTGTGTTTCCCCCAAATGTGTTCAATCACATTCACCTTCCCCATGCTCTGTTTTTATTGCCCTTTCCTTTCATAAGTATAGCTGCCAAAAGAAAGCAGTATGGAGAAGCAATATGTAGAAGGTGAATGGTAATCATAAAATAAATGCAACTGAAACAAAATCACTGTATTGAACAGGAGCCAGAGAACTGTTGGCTGCCTAGGAAGACGATAGATGCAAAAACAAAACTAGTGATGCTGACTGAAATCTGAGCCAGTGCCAGATCTTATGTGTCATGTTTAATTGCCACTGCTCTAGGAAGAAGCCCCAATCATCTTCCTCATTTTGGAGAGGAAATAACTGAGATGCTGGAACATAAACCTGAGATGGCCCCAGGTTTGAGAGAGAGAGAGAGAGAGAGAGGAAGGTTATTGTTATGCAGACCATCATGAATCTAAGACCTTTTTTTTTAACATGATCACAAAGATTATGAGAGAAGTTTTTAAAAGAATAACACTTTTGTTACAAAGATTGGTCTCATCTGATGTCACGAGTTTATATCAGCCACCAACCTCACCCAGTGTTCCTTAGAGTTATGGCAGAGAAGAACCACAGATCTTTCAAAAGGAGGAAAGTAAACTGTTGGTCTCTGTGGTATTCAGCCCAACAACCACTTCCTCTGCTTTACTGTTTTCTCTTGCCTGCTAGAGCAATGCCTACCGGGATTGTAAGCATCACCTCCTCACAAATCATCCCAGATCTCCTTCTCCATGTCAGGCTCCAGGGGTCTCCCAGTCCTAGACACCGCATTCCTGTAGGCACTTCAGTTCCAAGACTCATTATGCAAGTTGGCCTCCACCTTTGGACACAACTGGCATTTTGTCACAAAATGTAAAACCTGTTCTAAGCGTGCTCTATGCAACAGCAGCTCCAGGCCTAATGTGAGAGAAGTGGTTGTTTGGGGAGTAATGAATTGGAGCTAGAGAAATGAAACAGGCAGTAAAGAGCTTGTCACACAAGCATGAAGAGCTGTGCTTACAGCTCCATTACTCATAGTGTGATGCCATGAGGCAGTGTGTACCTATAATCCCAGCATCCCTATGGTAAGATGGAGGCAGCAAGAAAAGAATTCTAGAAACTCATGGGTCATCTAACCTGGTGTAGACAGTGGTGAATGAGAGACCCTGTTTCAAACAAGATGGAGAATGATGACAGAAACAAGGGGTAGTCTCCTGAGTTCCACACACTCTTGTGGCATACATAGATCTACACACACACACACACACACACACACACACACACACACACACACGTACACACACAGCACACAGTTATACATATATACATTATATAAACAGAGAAAAATAAAAATAAACATTTACACATTTATCTCATCTCACAAGATACTGAACACAAATGCTGCATTCTAAAGTCCTTTTTGGAAATGCTCTCATCATACATTGTTCTGAATGTGGATCTGGAAACAAGAATCAGATGAGTTTGGATTCCACAGGCTTTCTTTTCAAGGGTAATTTCTCTGGAGTAAATGTAGATGCCTTTTGTTCCTTTGATGACCCACATGGCACTTACAGGAGGGCTACTTACAACCCTTCCGCGCTTCAGTAGCCGTGAATATCATCAGAATATTTGAAGGTGTCAGAAAATTTTCGTCCATGGCATGGTGCCACCTTGCATCTTCTTTGGTTAGTGCCTTCTCTTGAGTCTCTTCCTCCTCCACCTCTTCAGTTTTATTGATCTTTTTTTTTAGGAATAGGCTAAACTGCCTTAGATCCTGACCATCATTAAGTACCATGGGCATGTCTTTAAAGCAATGGCGGATGACACTTTAGAAAAAGAACAGCCACAAAAGCAGAATAAATATGTTATTATTTGGTAGAGGATCATCTGTGGTTTTGTTTAACTTGATAAGATACCCTTTGGAGATGGATAGGTGATGTATAATCAAAGCCCAGCATTTGAGAGCTAGAGCAGGTGAAGGCCTAGTTTGTGTTGAGTTTGTGTTATCTAGATAGACATTGAAGGCAAGATCTGCTCAGTCAATTGCTAGTTCAATTACTACCTAAATATTTTACCAAGAACTGGAAACCTTGTCATTTAATTTCTGCTTGCATATCTAGAGAAACAAGAGAATGTGTTATTTAGTGAGCTTTCCAGTTCTATTTTGGATTAGCCCTGTTCCCAGAAAGCCTTTCATAAGGTTAAATCAAAATCTTTCCCCTTATCACTCCCAATGGCCATTCTCACTTTCACTCAGTAGTGGCTCTTCAGCAAGAATGTGCTTCTCTTCAAATAAAAAGCTTCTCTACCATGGAATGTAACGCACATCCTAAGGCATCTATCCCTTTAAAATGCATCATTCCTTACCCCAAATCTCCAAATGTCGTGAGTGACAGGCGTTTGGTTATGCTGATAGAATTATACACAACACAGGCTTCAGGTACTGTGGAAATAGTAGAAATAGTTTAGCAGTTAAAGTGCTTGCTATGTAGATGAGAGGACCAGAGTTCATGTCCCCAGGACCCAAGTCATTGTCAGCTAGTTTTGGTGGCCCATTTATAATTCAAGTTTCAGAAGGTAGAGACAGAGGATCCTTGGAATAATCTAGTCAGACTAGCTGTGTTGGTGAGCTCTGGGTATAATTGACAGACCCTGCATCAATTAATATGGTAGGAGAGCAATCTAGAAATGATTCTCATTATCAACATCTGGCCTCACATGCATGTGCACCCACATGCAGAAATCATGAATATGCAAAGATACAGACAGGACACATGCAAACACATACAAACATTCTTGAATACACCCTGGGTATACACATTTACACACACACACAATAAATGAAAAAACAGGTAAGTGAACATTTCTGAGGCTTTCTATCTGGTTTCAAAACTGGATTCTTCAATGTGGTGAGATCTCTGAGTCTCAGTGTCCTCATCTGTAAGATAGGGATGATTATAATAAAAGTCCCTCATGCATCTCCTAGGGACACTACATCAAATAGTGCATGTAAAATTCATGAAAATAGCATTTGAGAAAGTACACAAACATGTGAAATTAAGTTCCAAGTGGAAGAAACAGCCTGTAGAGATCCCACAGGCCCCCAAGACCAAATCATTTCTGTTGATAAAGCTTCATTGGAGTTAGTTTTAGAGAGAACTTGTCCCTTGATGGCTCATCTTATGCTTGTAGTCAATCGGAATGTTCAGGTTTTTACAAAACATAAGCATATATAAACTGCTGCAGAGCCTGTACTTCCACACACTATATGTTAAAAGGCAATTTCTTCAAAGTACCAACAGATCCATATAGTCAATCCTCTCACATTTTCTATAACATATTTGGCCTGTCATTTTAACTTATAAAGGTAAGTTTAAGTCTTGAACTTATCATTTGACCTGTTAGCTACCCTTTCCGGCCCTGCATCAGCTACAGATGTGATAGCAGACCCTTTTTCTTTCTCTAGGATCACTGATAACATGCAAGATATTGTTAAGGCCAGGGACAGTGCCCTGTGGTACTATTAACAGTCTTTGGGCAGCAGGCCAACTCTGTCATTTCATGGATGAGAAATGGATGGTTGAGAAGGGCGAGATGATTGCCTGTGATTATAGAATATAACTGGCCAACTCTTTTGTTTCTCCAAGTTGCCCTGGGACATTGGTTACCTTCAAGGTCTCCTGTAGCCATAGCTTTGTATGGCTAAAGAAGTTTGTAAAAATGTGAATGCTCTATATATGTCTTGGAAACTTGCAATGTGCAGTAACACACAGATGATTCTAGCTCACTAAATTTGTTTAATCCACTATTTCTCCAAAGTATTTTTATCACAAAGTCCTATAAATTCTCATGAAATCACTTAACATTCCAGAGAACATCTCCATGGTCAATCAAACAAGTAAAACATGAAACTGGTGTCTTCCATCGTTCATGAGAACAATCCAAGAGCCTCTGGTTCAGAAAGTGTTTTGACATCCACCAAAGAGTATGATATACAGTATATTCATTTTGTGAAGGAAGAGATAAAGAAATGGGAGTGTAGTAAAAATAAAAAGAAAGAAATCAATGAGCAGGTTTCCATACCTCCCAAAGTAACAGAAAAATTAAAAATAAATTTAAAAAAAGAGGCACCTAAAGCCAATAGCAGCCTGCCTTCTATTCTTATACTTCACAGTTTAAAAATTATTTGTGTACTTTATGTGTATGTGTTTGTGGAACTATGAACACTTGAAGGCCAGAATGTAACCTCAGTGATCATCAGACCCCATCACCTTTATTGAGAAGACAAACTCTCTCACTAAGCCAGAACTTATGAAATAGGCTAGGCTGGTTGACCAGAAAGCCCCACAATTTACCTGAGAGGTCTTTGTCTCCCCAGTATTATGGTTATAAGCATATACCTCCATGTCCAGCCTGTTCTATGTGAGTTCTGAGGAGTGCTGGCAAGACAAGCACTTTACTTACTGAGATATTTCTCCAGCCATGGCCTGCATTTGATAGAAAGTTTCTCCCTAAAAGGGTGAGTGCCAGATGCTTATGATCCAGCTATTGGATCTGATCATTGAGAGGTGACTACATGCTGAGGGCCATGACTAATCAATGGATTAATTCCTTGATGAATCCATGAGATTACATTATTAGGAAGTTGAGTTTAGTTAAGGAAACTGGGTCATTGGGAAAGACATATCTTATTCTGGGATACTTTTTGTTACTCATCTCGCTTCCTTGTTGCCATAGAATGAGTAACTTGTTGTAATTTGTTTTCACCATGATGTTCAGCAACCACCTCACAGGACTGTGGTAATGGAGCAAACTCATCATGGATATAAGTCTCTGAGAGCCTAAATACATTCTTCATCTCCTAGGTTGTTTCCACAGGTATTGTTTCTATAGTGACAGAATTCTGATAAACACAGGAGCTTCGGTCATGCTCTTCATTTTGGTATCAGAAGGATTAGTCAGTCCCTCGATGCCTTTATCTCTGATCATGTCAGTCATCTCAAGAAAGCAAAAATTTTGAAAGATTAAATCCCATTTGAATGCTACAGTTTTGGCTGAGGATGCAGTTCTGGGGTAGAGCGCTTGTATAACATACACAGGAAATAGGCTTTGGTATCTACTATCACAACCTGATTTTTAAAATCACAATTCGTCCATCTGGTATCATATTCCTTCAATGTATTATGTTTACCAAACCATTTTTTACTATCCAACATGATACAGATTTTGTTTATTTTGTTAACTATTGCTCGTCCCCCTCTAACTAGAGAGTAAGCTCCATGCTGGCAAGGATATTTATCCTGCTCACTGTTTTTCTTTTTGAGCACTTAGAATAGCGGATAGTCAATAGTTGGTGCTCAATGCATGTGCCAATAAGATTCATATCAAACCACAGGACTTAAGTAAATTACAGCATCTCTGAGGGCAAAGATCATGTCTTGGGCTTGCTTTTACTTATTTATGATGTGATACCATCTGCTGAGTGGGTCTTTATTACACTAGAAATGAGTATTGCTGCTCAGATAGATATCAATATACAGGGGGAGGCTATTAGTTCAGAAACCACATTCCCCTTCTCTGGTGACCTCATCCTCTAGCCCTTGCCTGGGCATGACTCATAAATCCACAAAGCCAACCCCAGTCCTCAACCACACCACAGCTTAAACCTTCTCTGCTTTACAGACATCTCCATCATGCCAAGAAGCTCAAATTCAGGAGGTCATTCAGAGTTAGAAAGATAGGCATCTCTTTGTCCAAGTTCATAAAGATAGAAAAATGGCCTTTGCAGACTGCTATTTAGGTGTCTATTTATTAGTGGGATATACATGGCATTTCTTTAGACTCACTCTTCTTCCATATGATTGCTTCCTGCTCCTTTCTATTTTGAGGTTCCCATTATTTTCTGCACAGGCCATTGAACCAGTCTTTTCCTACCCTCTCTGCTCTATCAGTTCTAATGACTCTAACTTCTAATTTGGTATTTTCTAAGCTGCAGACCATGACCAGATATGAGATATCACCTAGAATGTCATTGTCCAAGTTGTAAACTACAAAACAATACAACTCTCTTTTTCAAAAATAACTTTCTTAGGAGGTTAAGGGAATAGTTCAGTGAGTAAGATTGCTTACCATATAAGCATGGGGACATGGCTTCATAGTGTCACTCATGACTTTAACCCTAACAATGAGGATACAGAGACAGGAGGATACCTGGAACTTGCTGCACAAGCTCCAGGTTCAGAAAGTGCCCATCTTTCAAAGTAAAAAGTTAAAAAGCAATAAAATAGGTATCTAGTATCCTCCTGTGGCCTATGCATGTACACACAGGCACATATACAAAAATATACACATATATACACACACATACTAAATAAATAGAATTAAAAAGAAAAGTGTTGTTAAAAGTACATATGTGTTTATACTATAAAATATTGTACGCATATATTCCTCACAGTAGTTCAAATGTTTCTACTCTAGTCTAATGTAATTCAAATTTTAAATATTAGGTTATCCTCTACCTAAAATGTCCAGCAGTTCCCCATTGTCCTCTGAATTTATTCTAAAGACATCATGACACCACTCAATTGTGACTTGACCTTCTCCTCAGCTTGTTTTCTAATACTCCTTTACTTGGCCTAGATTATTGATGAAGCTCCAGTACTCATTTCTCCAACACACTCAGATTCCTACCATGGTAAGTTTTCATGGCTGTAATTTGTTACAGAGCAGTGTAACAGAGAGTGACTGGCCCTCAGGGGTGATGTGGGATAAAGCTCTGTAAAGCTTTATCGCTGTAAAGATTTGTCACTTGTATTGTTTAAATAAATTGTATTGTTAAATAAAAATTCTGATTGGCCAGTAGCCAGGCAGGAAGTAAAGGTAGGGTTACCAAACTAGGAAGAGGAAAGACAGGGACACAGTCGCCAGCCAGATACAGCGGAAACAAGATGAGAATGCCTTAATGAGAAAAGGTACCAAGCCACTTGGGTAAACATAGATAAGAATTATGGGTTAATTTAAGTTGTAAGAGCTTTTTAGAATAAGCCTAATCAATAGGCCAACCAGTTTACAATTAATATAAGCCTCTGTGTGTTTATTTGGGACTGAACAACTGCAGGACAGGGCAGGACAAAAAATTCCTTCTACATAGGGGGTGTGATTTTTGCCTCCCCATCCCACCCCAGATATTTGGCAATATCAAGAGATATTTTCACTTCTACAGCTGGGGATGGAGAAGGGCACTACTAGCCATTCTGTAAGTAGAGGCCAAGAATGCTGATGACTAACCTATAATGCAGAGAATGTCCGCATTCCTGAAAGTGACAACCCTTCTTTACAGCAATGGCTTTCAAGTATTTGGTGCATCCAAACTTGAAGAATGTGTACAACCCAGAAATATGCTTGGCTCTGTCCCCTGTAATTTCTGCTTCCAGAAATCTCAAGTGGATGCTAAGAACTAGCGTTTCTAGGAAGTTCTCAAATGAAGATGGAGCTGATTGCTCTGGGACTACAAGGCCAAAGTCAAGACTACAGCCTCCTGTGATTAATATTTATCAAGGATTATGTACATCCCAGGGCAAATGCCACCTCCTTCACAGAGCTATCTTCACACAATCTCAGCCTTCTTTGACTCTTCCAGCAGTTGGCATCAATCATATTTGTCCCTTGTTATAGCTGTCCCTATGTATTTCTGCCTCCCACACCTCCAAATATCATAGAGTAAATATTTCCCAGCTAAGACTTTTGCACAGAGTCCCTTCTTCCTTTTGATGGCCAAGAGAACTTTGGATGATCACCCCAGCTGAACAAGGTCCATCTTGGAAGACTACCCATAGAACCTGATCTCCACCAGTTCTGTGAAATCTTCTTTCTGCCCATGCCCCTTCCACAAGGATGATTATCAACACATTAACTATTAGAGTATAAAAGGACATATAGATATATGTGCTATTAACTTAGTAACTAGAAGCAAAAATCAATGGAAAGGGCAGACAATGCCCATAAAGAAAGTGGGTGAATTATAGCCCAACTTTTAGTCTTTATTATCTTGCCCAGAATAAGCCCTGTCTGTAGCTTTCATGCTGAACAGTGGAAAGAAGTATAAAAAGAAAAACCTTAGTCTTACCATATGAAGGCCTTTTGTATACCACATATGACAACTGGGACTTGAATGTGGTCCTTCAGCTTCAGTTTCCATCTTATTTCCACTCTGCTGGAAGTTATAACCACTTAGACACCTCATGTATTAATCTTAAAAAATGTAGTTTAGTCGCTTCATCAAATCCATGAACCTTAAACATCCTCTTCTCTCTCAACGATGTGTTCTCATTGCACATCAAACACTAGTCACACTTTAAATTAAGTGCCATATGTAAGGATTTAATGTAGACTTAATCAGACAGTTATTATATGTTAAAGACTGTACAGTTATTTAAAACACATTTATTGAGGTTTAACAAGTTTGCCGAGACAATTTTCCACAAACAGCAGGAATGGCTAAGGGAAGGCAGTCAAGGATTCTTACATCAGGTGATATGTCTTATGCATGGATATACTTTATACCAGACTGCTAAAAAAATAATGAAGACTCTCAGAAGGCTTCCATCTGGGAGGGCAAAAGGGACAGTGAATTTGTGTACTGCACACTCACCCCCGGAGACCTAGGATCAGTTCCTGTTGGAGATGGGCATGAAAAATGAGCTTGGGGGTCTTCCACTGGTCCTCATTTGTGCTCTGTGCAAAGCCAACTGTACTGCATGGCATGATTGATGAGGGCCATTTAGGGGAGTTGGCTAGGTTGGGGGAAGAAGAGTTCAGGAGGAGTCATTGGAAATAAGTCAGAGGGAGGGGACTCATGAGACTCTGGCTATATTATTGATGCTTGAAATTTTAAAATGTGTCGGTCTGTGCCACACATGCATAATTCCCTCTGGACAGCAGTTACCATGGGACACAATCACCCCCACGTGGTGTTTAGAAACATTCCTCTTCTTAGGCATGGACCAAGTATTCTCTCCCTTAGGCTTTATGTGTTACATACAAGGAAAACTGGGCTACAAGAAGCCTCCTCACCATCCTGCCCAGCCCTCCTCCAGCTGCAGTGGCAAAGCCTGTGTTGTGGCCGTAAGTAAGTGCTGACGCCATGGCAATAGCCTGACACGATGGCGCCTGGCCGGCAGCATGACTTCACAAAAGGGTCAGAACAGAAGACCTCAGATGGACCATGAGTCAGAAAAGCAGCAAAAACTAATATCCTGAGCAGTCGGAAACACGCCGAAGGAAATTATTCATAAATATTTGAGAAGCAATGCAACCCAGAGTCTTAAGAGAACAGCTGTCGGTCTCCAGGTTCATCCAATGCACCACTCCCCTTTCTTAAGAGTCCAGCCTCTGGTCTGTGAGGAGCCCCACAGTGCCCTCACCTGCCTTTCTCACAGCAGGGCCGGGATGTGTGAGAACAGCCATGCAGCCTTGGCAGCAACCCACAAGGTCTCTAGGTGGTAATCTAGAGAAACTGCTAATGTTGAATATGCAGTGGTCTCAGTGATATAATGATATACCTTCCTTCCTCTTTCTCCCCTCCCCCATGTGTGTGTGTGTGTGTGTGTGTGTGTGTGTGTGTGTGTGTGTGTGTGCCTCTGAACGAGGTGGGAAAGACTCAGCACAATGAAGAAAATCAACAGCAGGAGGATAATTATGTTTTACAGTTTTTCTAAACACACGAAAGTATTTTCTCAGGCCATTTAATTGAAACAACATCATGGGTTATACCTTCATTGTAATAAAACTCCACCGTGTGTCCAAGTGCCAGGGGATTTATTAACTTGCTCAAGCTCTGAGAATCAGCAGGCAGGGTCAGACACGGCCAGTGATGATGACATCATCGGTTTTGGCAGCTCTTTTCAACTGGTGTTGAGTGAGGTAATGTCCCCAAAATTAAAACTGACAGTAAGATTAATGATGATAGATTCACTGAGGGTTTTTTTTTTTTCATGATTTAAATTGGTGTTCTGTTTCTTCCATGCTAGATGGCCAAGAGAGCTTTGTGCCATTAGTTCAGCATATCAGGAAAGCAGATAACAAAAGTCCCTTCCCCAGACCCCTGGGGACAGGCAAGGACTTCAGGACTAGAGGTGATTTAGAGATAGAGAGAAAGACACACCCTCCAGTTTGTCATAGTTGCTTCCACAGAGAGATAAGCTGCTTTTATCAGACCAGCAAATACAAGTGGATTCACAACTTAGATACTAAGAAGATCAGGCACCTAATATGGGGCTATGGCCCTGTGCAGGGAGTACCTCATGGAATCATGCTTAACTGAGTCAGAAAGTACACCTCTCACAACTGGAACAGGGCTGGTCTTGTCCGTTATATTTTCCATAATGAAAACATTAGCATAAAAGATCAGCAGCATAAAGGACATTCTGAGGCCAATGTTTAGAAGAGGCAGAAGTTAAAGGTTCCATTTTAATCAAACATCTTAGCGGCTCCACTGTCCTAACAAACACTGTTTTCTTAACTAATTGTTCTACTCCCACTCTACTGTAAGGTTCTCAAGAGGGGAGAATGAACATTTTTCATCATTGGCTTTCAACCATGATCATAGAAGCATGCAGCAAGCACTCAAAAATATTTGATGAACACTTGTTCCTTCAAGCAGATCCCTTGAGCAATTCCCATTAGAACTTTAGTCTTCTAACTGGGTTTAAATAAGGAAAGTACTTCCCTTTAACACATGGTCAACTTTATCATATTTTACATGTCTGCTAGTCTACATGGGAATTGTCTCATCAATCTGAAATAAAATAATTTACTGTTGAAAAAGCACAAAAGAAAACACAAAGAAAAGCCACACTGGATATTTGAGAGAGAGAGGAGAGAGAGAGAGACCTGTGAGGTGGGCACCCAGGGTCCAGGATACACAGGAGAGAGGGAAAATTCTCTGGGGAAGTCCTGTTCCTAAGTAGGGCTTCAGGGTTAGAGCTAGCAACAGCCCAACCCCTAACCACCTGAAACATGTGTGCTCATCTCTCCCCTTTTCCAAGAGACTGTCTCTCCTCTGGTAATGTGACTGGAATGACAAGAAACATGGAACACTAAGCTCCTGGCAAGCTAGCCATTATCTAGTGCTAGATGTTTAATTGTCTTGGGGTCACACCAAGTAGCTCAGATAGAACATACTAACTCCTTATTTCAACTGTTCAAAGAAAATCAGATTATCCCCCTTCCCACCAGCCCCTGGAGTTTATGGTTTTACTTGGAATAAGTGGTGGTGGAGGGAGTATTTTCTCCCTTTCTTTCACCTAGGGCCTCTCATCCCACACCCATAATTCATGGCTGTATTCTTACACATTGATATGTCTTTTCTCTGTAAACACCATCGTATGTACACAGAAATTAATATGTGGAGAGGTGGTTTGGATTGAGTTTGATTGACAGGAATAACAGAGAATGAGGCCTTACTACAGTGGTTCATTTTTAGGAAAAAAGGACTATGTTCAATATCTTTCAGTAGTGTATATACTTTATGATGTCCTTTTCCTAGGCACGTCTCACTCTTCCCTCCTGAAATGGCTTATCTATTTCAATCAGAGCTCTAACTTTCTCCCCACTTAGGTTTATGTGGATAGCATCAAAAGAGTCTAACAGGAACTTTAACAATGCTGGAATAAAGAGGGATAGCTTATCAATTTGAGGTTCAGATCAGAGAGACTGGCTTTCAGATACCTGGGGTTAGGAAGATGAAAGGACCAGGATACTTGGACACTGCCTGAACATTCTCCACCCAGCCTCCACAACAAGGAAATAACCAACAAGGGATATCTACTCCTTGTAGAAAATAGATCTATATAGCAAAGGAACTGAACCTAGCTGAGCATTAGACTCAACTGGGGAACTTTCTAACATATCAAAGCCTCAGATGCTGCTCCAGAGATTTGGACTCAATTAGTCTGGGGGAGCAGGAGACACTAGTCTACTTTCCAGAGCTCTTTCAATGATTTTAATGTGCAGCCAGGGTTGACATCCAGTCCCATACATAGTTATTCTGAAATCTTCTGGTAGTGATAAAGGCTGACTGTTCAAGGGTACAGAGAAGAAGCAGGGAAAAGAGATGGGTCGGAACATTCTTCCTTCTAGCAGCTCCTCTACATTCCAGAGTGCCAGTCACACCTATGTGAGGACCTCTGCCTAGTGACAGGTTAGGCCATCTTTCTCTGTCACTGTTCTGTGCAGCTATCTTTCCCTACTCAATTCTACATCCCTGGCCAAGGTCTGAAACTGAGATCTTCCAACCAATCTATAGGTTCCTCAATGCTACACCAATTATAGAGGAATGCTATGGACTGATTGCTTTTATATGTCTAAAAATGCAAATGGTGGGAGTTCATTCAGCTGAAGTACAAATAAGGTGATTGTGTATACGTCTTCAGTCTTCATGAGTCCTGAAAGCCCAATTTTAGTTGGAATATCATGAAGCTTAGACCTTTCTCTAGTGTGAGATGAGAAGTATCTGAAACTAGCAAATCTGTAACCAGAAAATCTGCCTACCCACATTTCCCCAGGACTGTCCTGCTTTCCACACTAATTTCTCTTGCCCCATGAAATCCCTCAAGCTCCTTGGAAACTGAAATTAGTCCTTTCAGCTTTTATCCTAGATCTTGAAGACTAACCCCCTCCCCAGATAGCTCTTCTCAAAGTCAAATACACTTCACCGATGGACAGACTATTATGTATGTTATTGTTGATTCATCATACCATATCTGGTCCCCAATCCTCAGAAAACAGGGCTTGGTGTTTGGGTGTAAATGGATTTTTTAAAATCCACTTGGAAGTAGAACAATGTATCCACCAAGTTCCCTGCAACACTTGAAGAAGGGTATTTATTCTTCAAGCATTCAATCCAATTGAAATGATTCAAGGTTCTCTCCGGGTGACTTGGAACTGGGAGCTAGGGGTATTCTGGGTAATCTGCTCCAGTATCTAGGCTGTACTGGAAGGCTTGGGACTTGTTAGGAGGCTGGTGCTGCAAAGTGGTTGGGGGAGAGAATCAGTCTAGAGAGAGATACAATGGAGAAGGCACACAGGTTGAGCAGTGGTGAGTGAGGAAAAGGTTCTACATGGGTCTATTTTCTGTCTCTAGGTGTCTGCAGATGAGAAGATTTTGGGCTTACATTCTAGGATCCTTTTTGCCCCTCTGCATCTTGCAGTTACAGAAATGTGAAAAAACACACACACAGGCATAAGTAAGAAATAAGAGTTATCATTCATACTAGGAAAAAATGTGGGGGTATAACGAGTTTCAATATTGCTTGATCAAGTGTATAAATATTTCTCATTTTCACTTGCCCCTCCCTGTAGCTCTTAACTGTAGTTTCCTTATACAGTCCTCTGGCAGACTCCTTTCTGATGTTAATGTGAATACTAGAAACTCTGGCACTATCTTCTGCTAGGTTTATTTTCAATAGCAAAAGCGTGACTTCTTTTGGGATTGCCAGTGAATGCCTTAATATTTATCCATGGCTTATACTATCTTGAGCCAGCATCCCAGACCAGGGACAATCTGATGATTGATGAGGGACCATAATTAGGCTGGTGCTAGTGGAAAATCCAGCTCTCTGGAAGTCCAAAGACTTAGAAGGGAAGGGATGATTTTCTGGAGGATGTCAATAAGTTATCACTATATGCAACACATGGAGATATTACAGAACAAAATAAGAGCTATACATATCCTTATGTAATAATCTTCTCATTTTCTCTAAACTAGATTGAGTATACGTCTTAAATATCAAAATAATCCTAATGATTGAGGTAAAATAGTTCATGGTCACCACACAACCTTCCAGACATCTTTTCTCTCCTTCAGTTTCATGTGACCCAAGCATGAGCACAGACACCAGGCTCGTAGCCATATTGGTATTTTGTCCACATAGAAAACAAAGCTCTATTCTAGTGTAATGCATTTATATGTTTATTTGAACTTCTAAATGTGGCAAGAAATGGTGATGTTATGAAAAGGCCATTTTTCAAAAGATGTTATTGTATAAGTAGAAAAGCCACATGTATGTCTAGAATATTGATCTGGTTTTTGCAGAGCCAGTCAAAACCTAGACATCTGTGGCTTCTTGAGAAGAACTACATAGTTTATAACATTATCCACAGCATAAAAGTGTTAAGCATATAGCCAACCAAGTGAACCTCTCCAACGTCACCAACTTAAAGGTTGCACTTATTTGGTGTGCATCTTTATACAGAACCTTCATCTGTCCTTTGATTGTAATCAGATTTGGTCTCAGAAGAGCCAATGACTTCTCAAAAACCAATCAAGAAAATAAAAACAGCAACAGGAAGCAGGCATTGAGTCTCTTGTTCAACTTTTTAAACCTATGCCCTTCAACACTGTGAGTCCCCATTGCCTAGAAACTCAGACAATAACCCCACAACACAGCTTCCTGTCTTGGCTCCAGGAAGGATTTCCAGACTTGCCTTCTGACTACAGAACATGTGTCATTCTTAGCATGAGCTCTCCTCTCCAGAAGGGATCGCCAGTCTCTATGCCTGGTATCTAGTTCCCATTAGCATACCTTTGTTCACATGCACTGATAGTCATACCCTTTCTCCCTCTCTCTCATATACATATCACCTTTACCTTTGTTGCTATTTACCACTCACAGCCCAATGCAAAAGTCCCTCCTGAGAAAATCCTCTGGAGGGTCTGTCTACCTTGACATTAATTCATCCATACCAATTCAAAGAGCCATTATTTATTAATCTAAGTTTCGAAGTGATCTGCCTGACAAGCTACCCTGGATTTTAACTTCCCAGGATTGTTTATTTTTTGGGGGGGGTTCATTTCCCTGGGACCTTAGCACATTTCATTTCTTCTGTGTATGATTTCATTTCATCTAATGACTCTTTGTGGCTAAGTATCAGCTGACATGTAACTCTTTCAAAGGACCTCCTCTGTCATCACTAAGTTAGGTTCATCTACCTGCCCAGCATTTTTACCACCTACTACTACATAAATGTGTTTGTACAAATATATAACTTCTGAGAAATTATGAGAAAGTTGTTTCATGCCTATCTAGACCTGGCATTTGGCAAAGAGCTTTACAAACAATGGAGTGGACTGCCAATAGTACCAATTGAATGATGAACACATCACTCCTTACTCTATTTCCTAATCACTTAGCTGGATCATAAAATTTGCCTTATATGTTTGAATGTATATTAGTCTGAGAAATTATACTAGATTATAAATGTATGAGAAAAGGATCATGAAGAAATGAGAGGCTTCCTAAGCCCTAGGCCTGATAGACACCATGTAAAAAAAAAGTTGTTCTCATAATTTGATCACAAAAGACTTTAGTGCTTAACCAAATTGGGCCTTCAGAGGACTCTGTTACTTCCCAGCTCTATTTAGGTGGATTTACTCAGTTTCTCTGGTTCTGAGTTTCCTCATTCATGAATAGTTAATAATGATGTCAGTCAACACAGGTAACCAGTTCTATGCAACCTCTGGAAATAAAGACACTCCCATTGACGACTCTTATAACTACAAATATTGGGAAAGAGCAAAGCAACTGTGGCCATCTAGGAGCTGGTCGAGCACTGTAAACTAAGGGTGTTAAATACACTGTCACATGGCATTAACATCAGTAGAAGTCACTCCAGGACCAGAGCAGATCAAATAAAAAACATGACCACTCTAATGATGTCTGAATATAGACAATAATGGCCAGACTTCTTCATCTCTGTATGTGAACGACTTTATCAATGGAATCCCAGCATTTGCCTCAGGCTACCTGCTTCTACATAGATTGAGATATTCGATCTCTCTATGGTCTCACTTTTGAGATTTTATTTTCCTGAAACCCAGTCATAGGATTTTTCTCTGCATTCTGATGGCATCCAATCCACAGAGAAGATTTGTTTCACTAAATACATTCTCACACTATTCAACATAACTCTAAATACTACAACACTTTCCCTGATTGACATGCTCCATACATAGTTCTTGGTTTCTGTGTGCTCTCCTTCATGGTCAGTAGTAGACCCAGCTTGTTCAACTGTAGACACCTTCTTGATGGTCTGGCTGAAATGTGGTGATAATGGTAATAATGATATCCACCACTTCCCGGGTACTTACCAAGTGTCAGAATTGCTCCTAAACAATTAAAATAGTAGTTACTCATTCTTCACAATTTTTAGATATAGGCCTAACTACTAGCATTGTAATATTTGCGGGAATGGGCTATACAAAGATTTTTTAAAATTACTCAAGTTGGTTAATATACAGTGGAGGCAGTATAGAGGCAAAGCGGTTTCTCCCTTATCCACCATCATCTTGTGTTATGCCCTTAAGTACCTACTCCCAAGCTTTGAATGAAAGGGACCTTAGAAAGTATATGAAGATTATGAAGACACCACAGTGTATAAAGAGCATGACTCGTGAAAGATCTCAGTGTCCACCATGTTGCCAGTTTATTCAAAGGCCTTATAGAAGCAACAAAGAAGTGTATCTCAGCCTCTGACATCAAGGAACTCACAAGCTAATTGAAGAGACAGAACATAAATATGAAATTTAAGTAACAATAAAAGCTGCAGTGTAAGAGACATTTAAACAGAATAATACATGATTCACTATGATTCACTGTCAAATGAGGTGTGCAGATGGTAATGGGGGTGGGCCCACTTTGGGTTACATGCTTAGCCCACATTCTCTAAGCAACCCCAAATCACAGACAGGAAATCCGCCCAGAGAATTGCTTTCTCAGGAAAGGAGAAAAGGAACAAAATCTTAGTGGAAAAAAACAATTCATTGAAATGGTATTTGTAGGATGTGATAAAATAGCTTTTACATTTTATTCTTTTTTATCCATTGTTGAGTTGTAACCCTGTAGCTAAAAAGATACATTGTGGTTGTTTTCAATGATTCTCTCATCAGAAATTCTTGGGCAAAGTACAATAAAGAGTTTGCTTCTATTCAGAAGGAGCTGAGCATGATCCCATTCATCCACACCACTATGAGCCATACTTAAGTGTGTCACTGCACTCTGGTGACACAGACAAACATTTAATGACAATGACAGGCTTCATACTCCATAAGGACTCTCAGCCAGCAGAAGGTTGAGGTTACTTCTGTGAGGAGCCTATTGAGGAAATAATCAAGTTCTTTACTGTCTTATAGAGACACATCGATTCTTCTAGCATTTCCAAAGCAGAAGAGAGTCTACGCATCTGAACAAAGGCTATGGTGTCACTTGGACAATCACCTTGGGGTCATTATGCAACCTCTTTTGCAAGTGGATTTAGCAAATCCCAGCAAATCTCAGAGACTGACTATAGAATAGCATGGCATAATGATTGAAAGAGCTCAGAATATCCAAAACATAAAACAGATTATCAGAACATACTATTATTATCATCATTACTAATCAATACTGTCAGTAAGAAGATCATTAGCAGAGTCTCCCTGAACACAAAGAAACCTAACTGGAGATTGCTCTACCTTGATTTTGGAATTCACTGAATCTCATTATTTAACCATCTTCTATAATTTATGGGCTCATGAAGTTTGACTACCTAAATCTGACTCCCAATTTCATGTGGGAATTTCTTTAACCTGTCCCTGTCTCAATTTATTCATAAAAGCAGAGGGAGAAATAATAGGCCCTATATCTTATCATTATTATGGGAGCAACAAAGATGTTATATACAGAGCCATGAAATGTATCTGGCATACTGCTGAGTCTCCATGAGTGTAACCGTTTATCATCAGCAGTTATTGTCACTATCATTGTCGTCAGTGTCATTATTGGAGTCATCACCATCATCATTGCCATGTCCACCATCATCAAGAACATCCCACACTTTGCTTTTTACCTCAGGCATAGTATCTAACACGTCCCAGGGTACTGAACTTCCTAAGTCTGAATTCAGAACATGTGCTATCCTGGCAAAGAGAAACTTGTTGACCCTATGGTGTATACCATAAGTCACTCCTATATCATGACAAATGTCCCATGATTACAAGTTTGGTGACCAGGGTGAGAGATTCGCCCCTTTGGAGGTGGGACAGGGGAAGAAAGGGAAGCTACTAGGGCCTTCTAAGTTTGAAATCACAGCTACAACCTAGGATTGAGTGATTGGGAGAAAATTATTTAACTAACCTTTCACATCCACAGGCAACATTTGAGCCTCTTTGCTAAGGATGATGGGAGTTCTGAAATGACCCATGTAGGTGTTTAGCAGCTGGTATATATTATGTGTTCAGCAAGTTACAAACATAAACATTATAAATGTCTAAGATTCCCATTTGCAAAAGAACTAACCAAAGACAACTGCATAGTGCCACGATACAATCCAAGAGCTTGCAGAATATTCTTTTATCCTTTCTCATTAAAAATACTCATCTTGAGTTCAAACTATAACACAGAAATATCACAGATATGCATAAAAAGGGCTTGGTATAAGGTCAAGAGACCTGCCCCTTGGTTTCTCCTTCTGTGGCTCAGATTTCACATTTGGAGATGAAAGTTAGGCAAGATTGTACATAGTGTTCTAGCTATAGCCCTTTAAGACTAAATTATGAAGTGTCCAAAATTCCAGTTGGAATTACTATGTTTCTTGTGAAAAATATCAAGCCATCGTGTTCTCATCTGGGCTCATAGCAGAGCTCTGGTGCAGAATGACATCAGAAATCATACACACACACACACACACACACACACACACACACACACACTCACACACATACACACACACACATATATGTATATATGTATATATATATACGCATACATACATACATACATACATACATACATACATACATACATACATACATATTGCCAGGGATAGCAGGGAGACTGAATTGGTGAGTGATTAGAACAATAGAAGGCAAGTGAGAAAATGAAAGGGAGGACCATGCCTGCTCAGGTAGATGAAATTAAATGAACACATAGAACTCACTAGGCACTTAACCCATTAAGATTACTGAAGATGCCAAGCAGAAATATTTATGGGCACTTTTTAACATAGTCTATAAAACAGGAGGTTGATTTGAACATAAATTATCCACCACATCATTCTTTAACCTCTCAATCTTTCTCTAAATGCTTGAAAGGCAGCTTATTAAAGCAAAGTGGGTGTTTAAGCTCCACACATACACAGGCTAGTTTATAAACATCTAGAGGAGTAAAAGCCTGTAAAGGGGCAGGGTTTCCAAGGACAGGAGAAAAACTAAGGATTTTTTTTTCAGTCTGGGAAAATGACTTAAATACTGTAAGAGTGTGTACTATGCCTTTGTCTGAACTCTGCTTACTGGACTGGCCCAATTTTTCAAGATAAATCCATTCAGGTGGTACCAAGATGGCAGGATGAGGCATTAAAGCTGCATCACATTGTCAAAGGTCTCTGGGAAAGCTGACTGTCTCTCTTCAGGCTCTTACCAGGACCTGGAGTTTGACTGTCTCTACAGAAGCTCGAATCCCAGGGACTGCAAAGAGCCTAACTCTGTGACCCAAAGACTGTCACATGCTAACTGGCTGGCATCTTGTGACACTGGCCTACCCCTAGATCTAGGGAGGACTCTCACAGGCACAGCTGATAGGATGGATAGAGCGATACTGGTTCCTCAGATAAAACCAAGGGGATTTTTACCAGGAAAGGAGACCATATGCTGGTCAGGCTGAAACAACATATGTCCCCTACAAAACATTAAAAGTAACAAATGTTTTTTTTTATGGGCTGGTTACATGTTGTTCTGATTACATGGTCAATTATGCCTCACTCAGTATACGACCTGATTTGTTTTCTCTATGTGTGCATTTCTCTGGATTTTTCTTGTGTGTATAATCTGGTACATGCTTGTCACACACACGGCATCTTAAAGGTCATGGAGAATTAGTAGACAAATATCAGTGGAAAACATGAACAGCTTTCGTCATTGTTTAATTTACTGAAAGAAAAGCTCCACCTAAGATCCCTCCTGTCTCCTGCCAACAGCGACAACAGAACAGTTAGACATCCTAGGAAAACATTCCTGAGACCTTCTGCAGCTGTCACAGGAGTGGGACTGAGGCAGCTCAAGGAATTTAATCACCAGGAAAATATTCTCTCAATCTTTTTAGATTCCCTCCAAGAGGAGTCTTTGTGTTTGCTCATTTATGAATTCCCATTACCCAACATGATGGTTACATAATGGGTATGTGATAAATATTTATTGAATGAATGCATGAATGCATGAACGAATCACTTCATTTTGAGAATGAGGCTTTAGTCAGGACAGATTTTCTCAATTACTTAATTGTCAAACTATTCTTTGGAAAAGTATGATTGCTGATATATATATATATATACATATATATATTACATTCATTATTATTATATATGTGTGTATTAGAAATTTACATTGGATTTTATCCCTTCTCATTGTTTACAATACAGTAAATCCACCTTTTTAACATTTACCAAGGCAAACTGGCCAGGACATGGTTGAATATTTCTATTCACAAATGGAATTTCTAGGATCTCCAGATGCTAAAATGACCAGTGCTATTGAACATGCCAGTGGTATAGGGAGGAAAAAAAAAGTGAAGACCAAATTCAAGGTTCAGATGTTCATTTATTTATTTATTGGTTTTTTTTAAGACAGGGTTTCTCTGTATTTCTTTGGAGCCTGTTCTGGAACTAGCTCTGAAGACCTGGCTGAACTCCAAATCATAGAGATGTACCAGCCTCTACCTCCTGAGTGCTGGGATTAAAGGCATGAGCCTTTAATTAGCTATTTATTAAATGAGTATTAGATTTAGAGTTAAAATAAATTAACACATCTTAGGTCAGTTATATAGAAACAGCAATTAATGAAGAGTATCAAAGAAAATTTAACTCATTTTCTAAAACATCAAAAGGGTCTTGTTGTTCCTTGAAATTTTAGAGGGGGAAATCTGAACTCAATACATTACTATGTGCCATCCCAAACCATTACATAAAACTGTGAAAGGAAAGCCCAGAAAACATAACAAATTCTTTTCAAAATTAATAATATCTGCTTTTAAAAGTAAGCCTGAGCCATGAGCAACAAATCATGAAGACTCACTTAGGGCAGGGGGCTCTTGATCTGTTACTATTATAACAACTGTCTCAAACCTGAGCAGCATAAAGCACTCTTATCTCAAAAACATACAAGTATTCTGAGTCAAGGATATGGTAGGACTTTCTTATCTCTACCTAATCATGTCCAGGATCTTGGCTGGCTTAGATAAATTCAAATAGCTGTGGGTAACAGTGAAAAAATGGGGACTAGGACAAATAAGAAGCTTCCTCCTTCATAGATCAAAGCACAGGTTGCCATGACTTAAAGGTGACCTCAGCTAGGAATGATGATCAGAAAACCTACACAGGGCCTTTCCATGGGTTTCCGGCTTCCTCATAGTATATGATGACTTATATGACCCTAGGCTCAGAAACCATAGTACCAGATTTCAGTTGAGTTTTTACCAATAAAGTCACAAGCCCATCCACTTTCAAAATTGACAAGACCTTCATCTTTAGATAGCAGGAGGAGTAAGGAATTTACAATCATGCCCTGATGTTTTTATATTATGGAATTAAGATTTGGACAGAAATTTTTGTGAATAAAAACCATCAGTATTTAATTTTCATTCTTATGTGATTTCTTACTGCCATTTTTGATTTGGGCACTATGCCACCTGAGATAGATGACACAGAGGAATAAGACATGCTCTCTCTTCTACTTTCAGGAAACATGGTTTAAGAATAGGAAGTTGTATAGTGGCTATTTATTATAATTACTTTCTGTAGCATCTTAGACAAATGACTACTTTTCCTGCTTAAATAGATAAAACATGGGCTTTTGGCAGCTAAAGTTATATGGTAGGAAGTTTCATGTTGATATAACCTTTAGTTAAAAGATGTCTATGATGTACTTATTACATTGAGTTTACATTTTATAGTTGCAACCAAATCTTGGAGCAGTTAAGTGCTTTGTCTAGGACAACACAGCCAGGAAGTAGAAGATCTGAGAAGCAAATTTAGTCCTACTTATGTCAAGATTTGAACTTTATTCCATCGACTCCATTCTCCTGGTCTTTGTGCCAAATCCCAATGGCTATGGAACCCAGTCTTGTCTCCATCAGACAATTCTTCCTGATCACCACGTATTTCTAGGTAATTGATATCAGGATATGTGTGGGTGAATATGTCTTGGCTTGTCACAGATGCAAGATGAATGTGGAAGGTACTGGAAGCCTACCCCAGCAACATTATAATGTCCTTACCTCATTCTAAATCTGACTAGAAATGTTTCCACTATCAAGTAACAGGAATGAAACATCAGACAGACTTAAAAAATAATCAGAAACTGAGAGAAAGGAAATGCTTTTGGAACATTGGGTTCCGCATCTCCATAAATAATCTTGGCCCCTTTTACCTCTGTGCTTTCTCATTTGTTTTTGTTTGTTTTAATTTAATTTTGAGTCTGAAAGGAAATGACATGAACAGGCTTCAAATCAGACAATGACAACATCAAAAGAGAAAACATTGGCCATTTTCTTTACTTCCCTGTCTTATGATTAAGTAAACTTTCACTAGAAACTCCCTCACATAAGATTGACTAGGATGGAGCCTTATGGTCTTCTGGAACCAGTCACAGCCAAGGGTCTTGGTATTTTCATTGGATGAGTCACTAGCAGCTGAGATGGTTCAGAACCCCTGAAAGAAGTCAGGGTTCCTCCAGTAAGAGAGAAGGGCCCTGAGTGGTGAGCAGCCTACTCTAAGATTCACTGTCCTATTCTGTGTTCCCACCTGAAGCAGCATTGGTATTGTTTTCCATATTTACTTCATAGAATGGTAATCCTTTCCCATAGATCTTCTAATAAACTGAAGGAGGAACATTTCTTTGTTTTATTTTGTTTGGTCTAGTTTTTTGAGACAGGTTTTCTCTGCAGCTTTGAAACCTGTCTTGGAACTCATCTTATAGAGCAGGCTGGCCTCAAACTCAGAGATCCACCTGCCACCCAAATGATGGGATTGAAGTTGTGCACCACCACTGCCTGAGGGAGGAAGATCATTAAGATGGTAAAACTCCATCTAAATGAGGAAGCAAATTGTTAATTATAGGAATGAAAGGCTGAGTGTTAGACAAGGTAAATGATATTTGAAGACAAGCAAAGGTAAAATGATGCAAACATTCTCAAACGTGTATTTCACTATTGTGTGTATGTGAATGTAATAGATTAGGTAGAGGAAGTGGGAAAGAGAGTTTCTGTGGTTTAAAATTCTCTAAAATATCTACACCCTCATTCTCCTCTTCATCTGGAGGAGCTTCTGTGCAAGTTAGCATGTTAAAAGCTCAGAAACATGTAGTTTATGGGGGCTCTTTTCGTTTCCCTCTAGATGAGAGTAGAACCCTGATGGGAGATGTTATTCTGTAAATATGTTTCTCATACTGGTTAATTAATAAAGCCAATAGAAAACTAGATAGGTGGGGCTAGGAGACTAGGAGGAGGAAAGAGGAAGTAGTTAGGAGGAGTCAGCATGGAGAGCATGGAGAAAGAAGATGCCGGTGGTGGCTCTCCGATAAGATGACCATGTGGTAATACATAGATAAGTAGAAATGGGTTAATAATTAAGACAGAGCTAGCCCATAAACAATAATGGTAACTGGCCAACAGGATTGCATCAAATACAGAGTCTCTGAGTGTTATTTGGGGCTGGTGCGGCTGTGGGCCCAGACCGGTAGTGGGCAGGCAGAAAACAGCCAAGCTACAGATGGTGCCCAACGTGGCTATAAGAACTTTCACTTAATACTTGATAAAAGCTTAAAAAGAGATTTTAGAAACAAAGGAACAGAGACTAGCAAGACTTCTTGGTAGCAGCATTTTCTCGGTTGGATTTGTTTTGCTGTAGACAGAGATTTGTGCAGCTCTTTTAAGGGAGGTTTCCAAAATTAGCATAAGCAGCAAAAAACCACCTTGCTTTTAAAGAGCTCTGTTAACAATTCATTGGTGTGTGCGAGAGCTGCAAAGAAGGTTTACACGGTGTTTAAAAAAAAAAAATACGCTGGCTTGGGAGAGAAAAAGAAACAGGATACAATGGTTTAAAAAAGAAAAAGAAAGTAGAATGGATTGGTGTGGTAGCACAAGCCATTAATCCCAGCACTGGGGAGGCAGAGGCAAACAGATCTCTTGTGATTTCAAAGTAAACCTGATATACAGAGGGAATTCCAGGACAGATAAAAGTTACACTGAGAGACCCTGTCTCAAAATATGTAAAAATAAAAGTAGAAGAAATAGAGTAATAAAAAAGATGGAAAGCACAGAGAAATTTTGGATACTATACATGATTCTGCTGTCTTTACATTATTTGATTGCTGAAAAAATAACAACTACTGATAAAAGAAATGCTGCTGGATTAATTCAATTTATATATTTTAAAAATGCTTTGACTCCAAAATTTAAGCCTAAGGACAAGTTACTGGGGAAAAGGATTTCTATTTTTGTTTCCACAGAAAATGAAAAGCTGTGGATTCCTTCCAGACTAATGTGGTTTGATCAAGCCAGACCCCCTGAAACAGCACCCCAGGTGATCCAACATTCAAAACAGTTGGGACAACCAGGTTTGCAGACTACAGCCAATATTTCTGCATCTTCTTTGGACCCCCAAGACAGCACCCTCTACCAGCAGGAAGTAGTTTGGAAAAAACAATGCCCAAATTCCCAAATATTGTTTATAAATGTTTGTTTTCATGTAAATGGGCTTGGTTATAAATGGCTATAACCACAAGCAATCTTTTTAAAGGTAAAAAGGGAATTATGGTATAGATATGAATACTTTGTTTTGGAATGGATTTTCATTTATTGATACAATTTTAAGGTCAATTTTGTGATATGTATTTTTCTCCTCTTGTTTAGGTATTGTGTTTATATGGCTCATTGAAAAATGTAATATATAATTTAATGCAGATTATAGATAGTTACCTATGATAGTTAAAACTTGGAGTTAAGCTAGTTAGAATTTCTAGATATGCAGAGATATATTTGAGATGAATAGGCATTTTCAAACCTTTCAAAGACCTAAAGAATATGGCATTTACACATTATGGAGTTTGCTTCTAATGTGGCAAGACTAGCCATTTGGGCAAGGTACTGCTCTTCTGGACTGTTTGACTTTATGTTGTAGAAACTGGACATGCAGGACCCATAAAAAGGTGACTGCTGATGCAAGATGGATATTGCTACAGGATTCCTGCTTCATGGAAGAGGCTACCTGCCAGACAGTCTACAGGACACAAAGAAAAATGACCGACAAACTGCCAATACAGGTGGACAGTTTAAAGTTTCCTGCTTTGTGGAGGAGTCTGGAGACACACTATGGCCTATGGGCTGAAGATGGAACATTACAGAAGAACTTCGGGTGACTGACCAGGCAATGAGTTGTCTCTGTCATTCCTAGAGTTTATATATTATCCTTCTGTGGTCTTTGAAGGAGTTGAAGACAGATAGTTATGGTTATAGTTTTCCTTAGTTAGGATTAAAGATAAGTTACATATAAGACTTTAGATTCACAAAGATAAGATAGATGATATTTTCTTTAAGTCTTACAAAATGTTAATGGACTAAATATTGTTAACTGTGATTCTTATTTGATAACTGTTGTGTGATATATTTTGCTATGTCAAGGTTAAAACCCTTCTTTTTATTTTAGACAGAAAAGAGGAGATGATGGGAGATGTTATTCTGTAAATATGTTTCTCATACTGGTTAATTAATAAAGCCCTGTTGGCCAATAGGAAACTAGATAGGTGGGGCTAGGAGACTAGAAGGAGGAAAGAGGAAGTAGTTAGGAGGAGTCAGCATGTAGAGCTAGAGGAAGCAAGATGCCGGGCCCACCGCTCCTTTATAAGATGACCACGTGGAAATACTTAGATAAGTAGAAATGGGTTAATTATTAAGACAGAGATAGCCCATAAACAATAATGGTAACTGGCCAACAGGATTGTAGCAAATACAGAGTCTCTGAATGTTATTTGGGGCTGGTGCAGCTGTGGGCCCAGACCGGTGGCGGGCGGGCTGGCAGAAAACATACATGCTACAGAACCCTATTGCTGAAGCCACTACACACTGAGTCACAGAATGTGAAGTAATCACTCTTTTCCATCTGTGAATGCTTCAAGCTGTAATAATGATCTGCCTGGCAAGAAAAGCCTGTCAGTGCTGTAGTGGCATGGACATCATGGGAACAACCAATTACTTTCTGATTGGATTTAAGGCCCATTCTACAAGATGAAGCACATATCTGGAACCATTATCAGCTCAAGAACCTATGGTTTTATACAGATTATAGTCCCTGTAGGGGAACTTATTACTGCTATTCCACTAAATGGACATAGTATTAACAAAACTCCTAATGACTTACCATTATTCCCACAGATTAATGTGCCTCAACAATAAGTTGTTTTTTTTTTTTTGGAGTAGATGGTGATTAACAGAGACCCCCCAGCTGTAAGAATAAGAGATAGCAGATGTTCAACCCTAAGGTGAACATCTATGTCAAACCCTTGATTCCAAGACTCAGTGATAATTATTGAAGAGGGGAAGAAAAGTTTGTAAGAGCCAGAGCTGGTGAGTGACTAAAGAAAATAGTGTTTTGGACACAGATGTGTAGCTGCACATATAAATTCACAATGGTTGTGACAGCATACCCAAGTCTTGCATAAGCTCAAACTAGACAAACACAGCATGGAGAAAGGGACCTGAACACACAATCTTAATTCTAGTTAAAGATCTACTGGCAAATGATAGCTCCTGGAATAAGTAGAGTTTGTTTTCTTTAAGGGTGTAGCCCTTCAGTATTTCTGCCATGTTCTATAAGATGGTTATGCATACAAAAATATATGGGAAGAACAAATTGGAAATCAATGGGTTTAAATAATTTGGACATAAATTTGTGTGAGTAGAGAAGTGGGGGTGAATTTGGCAGGAATTGAGGGGAGAAAATGAATGTTAAAATACATGAAATTCTCAAAGAATTACTTAAAAATAGAACTATAATACCATCAATAAAAACTTTCCAGAAGTCCTGCAGTAGAGCAATTTACTATCTAGTTCAATGTACCCCAACTTTTTTTCCTTGAAATATACCTAAGCAGAGTTACAAATCCCTGTAGAACATGTATACTATTACATTTGGAAATACATGACAATATACCTTTGTTTGTGACATGGGGGTTTAAAATTCTCATATGAGTATTTTTTTTAAAGATACTGAGTGTTACAGTTTTAAAATAAACATCAAAAATCACTGGGTCCAATTCAATTCAAATAATCTAAACCCAAGTTAAATATAATATGCAAGATACCCATCCATCCATTTATGAACTTGGACTAAAGTCAGTTCTGGAAGTAAGTGGAATTAGGGATGGGGCTTTAGGGATATCAGGACTAAAGTAGAAAGTCTGAAGATGGTAATCCCTGCTTCTAGGACTTAGGAAATCCTCATTTGAATTCAAAGCCAAGAGCAGGATATATCAAGGCCTGACCTGAGGAAGGACAGAAGAATAAACATGTCTAGAAGTGACCTGTGACATATGGAGCCCAGCTACTTTTAAGGCTTCAAATGTACTGAAGCATCATTTTTCTAGTAACAGTTGGGGACAGGGGTGGGCTATGACACTATTTCTATGTGCCAATATAATCTGAATATGCTGTTCAGCAGAGAATAGGGAAGAACTTCTTTATCTCCATTGGTTGTGTCTATACACATCTACTTCTTATTCCCTGTTCCAACATCTCTGTTATGCTCAGGGGACCAAAGCTATCAAGAACTTCAGCACGAGGAAGATGTGATCAAAGCTAATTCAACCCGAACACATTCTCCATGTGGCCATCATGATTAATCTAGTCTAGGGAAAGAGTCCAAACTAGTCTAAGAATGAACAACTTAAAAATACTTTTATCTTTGTACCTCATGTCTAGAGAAATACATGTGAAACCTGAAAGCTACTTGTAGGAAGAATATAAATAGGTGCAATGTTAGTATTGAAATATCATAACCAGATCTATCTTCACCTGAAACAAATTCTTACTCTGATTTTTTTCTAGTTGTAAACTAGCATAGTCACCTTATTATTTAGGTAAGATGGGGGGGTCAAAATTTTACTAATCTTAACCAAAATTTATTTGAAATATAAAGAGTCAATTTCTGATGAAAGCAGCTGTGTATTGACATGATTGTATCAGCTTTTGGAGAGGGTCTCAGGGCAAGGGGTTTTCAACATGCAAATCCCAACAGTGCCTGTTCTGTCTTAGGACCAATAACCTTGCAAATCTCTGATAAGCCAAGTAGAGCCCTCTAAGTACTATTTGCATGACCATAACTTTATCACCCAATAGCTAGTCTTTTTGGATGACGCATCCCAAAACACAACTGTGAAAAAGAATCATGGGTTCTTTCTTTGATTTGTGTGACACGGCAGCCAAGACTGACCATTGACAGGAGCATATACTAAATAAGGCTGCTATCAAGTCACTCCCATCTATGAACACATCATTTTGGCAACAAGAATTTATCATTAACAGACCCATTGCTCATAAAATTAACAGCAAGCTGGTTATGTCATACACAACCTGCTCCTTCCATAAGTAAAAAATGTATTCAGAGAAAATTCTAATTGGGGTTTAAAATTACTCAGTGTGTCATGATACTTTCCTTTTAGGAAAGAGGACAGGGCAAGCAAGGCTCTAACTTCCAGGGTTTCTCAGAAAGGTACCAAGGAAGGCTCACCAAACCTGGCTTGTGTCTATGTCATACCTGTAGCAGATTGCTTTAATTCCTTCATTTGAGAGGCTGGGGTAAGAGGATTTGGAATAGATCTCAGTTTAATAAAAGAATCATCATGTAGTGAAGAATCCAGCCATACCCATTATCACATCTATCTATGGTGGCTTCTACCATATAACAGGAGCATTAACAGAAAATAGAAAAAGAATGTCATTTAGAATCACTTTTAAAGTAATTTGTTTGTTTTATCAAACCCCAGCATATTGTGGAAATATTAAGCAGTTAGGGAAAAGGTTGTAAGGGCCAGGAAACCTTCATTCACTACCATCTGAACTTCACAAAAAGCATTTGGATACCTGCTCTTGGATTGCAGGTGCCTTGTAGGAAGAACTAAGTGATTTTCTTTTCTGGTTAATAACTGTGACTATATGTTGGATACTTCTGTCTATCATTGGGCTATTGTACACTTTGCTTTATATCCTAAGCCATTCTAGGTTATATGTTTTTGTCTTGATTTTTAGCGATCTCAGGGAGGGAAAGGAATTTTCTTGTGAATACACAGTTAATCCTAGACCTGGGAGTGAGACCCAGATGTAGCTATCTGACTTAAAGCCCTTATGCATAACTAGTATGATTCTACATTTTCTCTCTTCCCATTTCATAAAAATTACTTAATATTTTGCTTTGAGCAGAAATGGAATCATAGTGCCATTTAGAATCATTTTTTAAGTCATTCATTTTATTGGAACCCCAGAACATCACTGACCTTCTAAGGGACAGTCTTCTAGTTCAATGGACATAAAAGGCTTGTACAAAACTGGCAGTAATTCCATCCAATAGGAAGGAGTGTCACCTTTTCACCCCTACATAGATCACTCTGCTTCTACCTCCCATAGGAATCAGTGACAAACCAATCATACCCAGGAGAAAGGAACAAAGGGAACTGATGCTACTTGGATGGCATACTTGATTTGAGAAAAAGAGAATAGGCAAGCCCACTATCATGTCAGACAAGGTCATTTCCATTTTCATGCTCTATCATGGCTGGGAATGACCTAAACAAACAGTAACTCCCTCCTGCTGGAGCTTCTATGCAGAGGAAGGAATGTGTTGCATACCTAATGACAGAGTAGAAGTAGCAAGGCTGTCACCTATGGACACCTAGCACAGACGCAATGGAGGCATGTGGCTCTCCAGGAACCTGTACCTCTCCCTGTCCACTTTTCAATCTCATAGACAACACTGTTACCTCTACTGATTACAACTAACCAAGGTGGAAGATTGACAAAATTCTACAAACAACATGAAGATTGGATTGCTATGATGAAGTACAGATTATGGGGTGAGGTACCTATTGTGGGGACGTGACTTGCCTTTTATTAGAAAATGTTTTCCTTTAGAAACAAATAACACCCTGGATGAAGACTTCAAACACATTAATGGAAATTTTTAATGGAAGTCACCATTCCACATCCTCCACAGTCCCATTTCTAGAAAGAGCCCTTCCATGCCAGAAACCAGAGCTACTCTATGCTAGGAAGTATGCCGAGTCATGTGAACAACGAGGAGCCATGGTGGTCTTCTGAATAAGGCTCTCCAAGACAGCTAGAAATAAGTACAAAAACAGTAATCTGAGTGTCTCAGTATCCCTTCCCTCATCTACCTTAAAACCTAGTCAGCATGTGGATATTTCAAATCTCTTTTCCATAATCATTGGCAGAAGTCGGTGTCCATGGCTGAAAGAATTTGGCCCCCAAACACAGCTTACTGAGGGATTCACACTAGAAATAATTTTCATGTTTGTGTTTTAGACAATGTCAAATAAGCCTATGTAAGTGTTTCTCACCTGTTTTTTTAATGAAAATATGTTTTTGTTTTGTTTTGTTTCATTTTGTCTTCTTTTTGTAACTGAAGCAAAGCTCCAGAAAATTCCCATTTTGGTTGTTGCATAAATGAAGTTTCTTCCATTTTATGTAGCTCTTACCTAGTAAATTCTCAAAGCTATGACTGCTTTCCAGATGACCCAAGGCCTTCATTCTTTATGTTATTCTATCTATCTATCTATCTATCTATCTATCTATCTATCTATCTATCTATCTCATCTCTCTCTTGATCTATCTTTCTATTTATCTCTATCATCTATCAATCATCTATCTGTGTATCTATCCATCCACCTATCTATTCAACTATCATCTATGTATTTATTTATGTATCAATCTCTCTATATATATATATATGTGTGTGTGTATTTTATATATGTATGTATATATGTATATATCTATCTATCTACTGGAATGGCATGCATGTACACACATGTAATGCACAAATTATGAAAAACTATTCTCTCCTACTATGTAGGTCCCTGGAATCAAACTCAGGTCGTTTGGCTTGGTAGCAAGGGCTTTTCACACTGAACCATCACATAGGCCCAGACTTCATTCTTATATCCCAACTCTACAAGTGTTATCCATGGCTCATTTGCATCCAAAACACCTTAGGGGATTGTTCTACAAAGGCAAATCTCTGAGCTATACCTTAAATACCCTCGATCAGGATAACTGGAGTGAGACTCCTGCATTTTAAGACACTCAAACAATCCTTCTATTCACTGAAGGTTGTGAATGGTGGATAGTAGTATATGTAGCTTAACAATGGATTTCAGTCTTCCTAGTAGGACTATGGCAAGAATGTTGCATTTGGATATCTAAGTGGCAGCCTGTACAGAAGCACCTGGTCTAGGGATGGAGGATAAAGTAAAAATGTTCTCCCTGATTCAAGACTGCAGAAGAGGTAAACTGTTTCTAGTTTGTAGAAATGTCTCCCTGGTTGCGCACTGTTTATCCACAAGTCCACATCTGCCTTGAAGAAGTTTCTTTTTCTAATTTACAGAAGGGCACTCTTGGGGCTGAGAGTTCCTTACTTTAGAATTCTAATTTGAAAGGCCTATGAGACAGGCATTGTGTGTTAAGCTCCTCCCACTTCCCACTCCATGGTGCCTCATACATTAGTAAAACTCAGTATTTATAGAATAAAACCAAAAATACTAATACCATATTAATACTAGAGAAGAAAAGACAGCTTTATCACTCAAATCACAATAGCCCCTTCATTTCTTTCCTCCCGCAATTCTAGCAAAATCACCACAACTTTCCACTGCAGACCACAAATTGGACATATAGTCGGGGGGTGGGGGGGCAGGATGAAGCCCTTGCTCTGCCTTCCTGGTAGAAATAAAACTCTTTGGCAGTAATTCCTGGATTGTTTTCTTTGGAAATTGCATTCATGTGATTTTTCAAGATGTTTCCCGGGCTTTGTTGAAATTTGATCCATTTAACAAGAAACACATAACTCAATTCATGTTACAATTCTCAGGGTTATTTAAGAATAATTATGAGATGTCCATGTGTGCTAGAAAAACAATCCAGGCTTCCTTAAGAATGGGGAGACACTTTGTCTGAGGTAATCTTCCTGATTGAGCAAGTCTGCTCAAGAGATGGTCCTGTGTCTTTCCTTGGAAAATAGTGGACAAGCTTGATCAGTTTTATCCCCAAAGTCACTTTTGGAAGTGATTTATCATCTTCTAAGGGTGTCATGAACTTCTATAGAAATAACAACATCTCACACATCTAACAAGAGTAAGACTTGGGCTGAATTCTGAGATACCATGGTTACAGTTCTCTAAAATACAGGTTTCTTAAGAGCCCTTTGCTGGCTAAGCTTGCTTTAACTTATACCCTCTGCTTTTCTTAAACCCTCTGAGATAAATCAAGCAAAGCCTCATAAATGTCCCTTCTATTCATTCAACTGCCTTAACACAGACATGAAATTCCCTGAGCGTTTATGGACACTGGGACAGCAAAGACAAAAATACAAGGTGAAGAGGGGATGACATGTTCCAGCCTTTCGGCCACAGCTATGCTGTGGCCTAGCATAGCTAGAAATGCCACATTTTCTCCAGTGTTTACAGGGAGGAGTGTCTACATGTTCCTCTCCTAGCTGAGCTTCTCCTGGTTGCTGGCAAGTGACCAATAACCATTGATCAGTGATGCAGGAGTGTCTTCTAACAAGATGGAGCTGGGATATCAAGGTAATTAGCACATAAGCTCTACATATGCTCATCAACTCTCACCTTTGCTTCTCATATTTCACACACAGGTATCCAGTGATCCTTATTTTATATAGTGAACACAGCATTCTGCAGCTGAAATTCCCTTTGTTTAAGAGAAAAACTTGGATTTGGTTTTCCTTACCCTAAAGCCAAATTACAAAGGAAAAGAGATGATTTTGCCTGTGAGAATTCCAGGTAACTGCTTCTGGTCTAATTGTCTATAGCTGAAGATAAAGTCAGGCTGAGCCAATGTGGGTTCAAGGGAGTTGTCCCTGTGCCCTTAAGAATTGCAAGGAAGATGGTCCCAGAGACTTCAAGTTGGCAGGAACATATAACCAGGATCATTTCTTAAAAATCTAAGAATGAAGAGTTTTGGTGTCTTTTTAGCTGGTCATGGTAGAAACCTGTTTTTTTAGATTTTTTTCCAGTGTTTCTTTTTCATTCCATGGGGTGTATGTGCCCATACATGTATATATAGAGGCTAGAGATCAACATCAAGGGCCTCTCTTTATTATTCTCAGTCTTTTTCTTGTTGGAACAAGTCCATCATTGAACCTGAAGCTCACTGATTTGTGTAGACTAGCTGAGCAGTGAGCTTCTGAAGATTTTCCCATCTCTGTGTTCCAGTGCTGGGACTATAGGCACAGGTTTCTGTTCTGTGCCATTTTTGACTAATCACCCTTCAATCCTGTTTAAATTCCTTGCAAAAATGGAGAACCTGATCCTAAGGTATTTGACACTGTTAAAACATCTTCCTTGGGGTATAGCAAAATTTCTTACTGCAATATCTAGATATAGATGCCAGTTCTGACTTGCAAAGTACACATATTTTTGCATTTGGAGTGGTGGAAATATTTTTGCATTTGGAGTTGGCTAAAAAGTGATGATTTACAGAACATTTATGTTAAAGAGTCTGAATAAAAAGTACAGAAAGATGTTCCAAGAGCTCAGAATATGAATTCTGGTCACAGCCTTTCAAATAACTAAGTCACTAACTGTTCCCCAGTGGTGGTTTAAATAGGAATGGCCCCCATAGATTCATGTGTTTGAATGCTTGGAGTAGTTGTGGCCTTGTTGGAGTAGGGTGGCCTTATTGGAGGAAGTATGTCACTGGGGGGCAGGCTTTGAGGTCTCAGATACTCGAGATAGTATGGCATTCACCTCTGCTGCCTACAGATCAAGATGTGAAACTCTCAGCTCCTTTGGCAGCACAAAGCATTTGGTTGAGTCTTTGGCATATAGTTTAAATTCAGTATTTTTTCAGCTGTTACTACTTTATTTTGGTTTGTGTTTGTAAATATAACAAAACAATGTATTTTCCAGGATTTGTATCATTCTGAAATGATCTTTCCCAGTTTAACCTGAAAATTCAAAAGGCCTTGTCTATGTCCACAATAATAGAGTGACAGTTTTGAGTTTTCTTTATCCATATCCTCCAAGTTTATTTAGACAAGCAGACTGGAGAAACACCATGCTTCACAGACAACTAGTCCAATGGATGGGTGCCCTTCCATTTGCTATTGAAGCATTAAGTTGAAGGCTTCTCACATCAGCAAGAAGACAGTGATGAGTGAAGAGAATTCTGTCTGTGTAGTTTACAGAAATTAAATATGGAAGCTGACATTTTTTACTTTCATAGTCTCTGCAAATAAGTTACATCCATAGCCAGAGATGTAGTGTTATACCTTGGCTCTCAACTTCTGGTACTGTATCAAGTGCAGTGAAAAATGCAATAGGAACTGAAGTGTCTGAAATTACCCATGGGATGCATTGACCTCTCAGGGTTCCAAGAACCACCCTGGGGTACAAGACTATCTCACACAGTTTTATGGCATTGGTTCTCAGGCAGCTGATATCCTCACAATAAGCACAACCAAGACAGGGAAAAATCAATATTCTCTATGGATGATCATGCCTGGACTCAGCAGGCACTTTGTGTCTAGATACTTACATGTACACATACATATATGAATACATACTTGTTTGTATGTATACATGTAACAACAATCAAAGAAAAGGAAGATAAAAAGCACATGAAGTTGGTAAAAAGAAGCAGTAGGTGAAAAGGGGCAAACACTGAAGAGAGAGATTTGGGGATTAGACTTTGTCAAAACACATTTTATGCATGTATGAAATTCTCTAACAATATGAGTTCTAAGGGCATGGACAGGTAAAATCTATTTTTGCCAATTTGAGTTTTGCCTGCATTGTAAAGTATGCTGTAGATCTTCCAGACTGGGATTTATTAATGTTCACTAACCAGACATTCATATATACCCAATATAAGAGTTCATCCAGGAGCTGATTTCAAGTTTTCCATTTTCAACTTAAATCAGAGTCACTTTCAAGTAGAATCATTCAGAGCTTTGGAGTCAATCTGAACCTCATGTAGTGCATTTGCCTCCACAATATTGGTAGGTATCCAACACTTAACATATACATCCCCAAACCCCTCTGTTATCTACATGAAATGGAAATGATATAAGATGGGGTTAAAAAAAAAACTAGCAAATGCCCATATCGGTAATTTACCAAGCACAGCTGAGTATGAGTTACAATCTTCAACTAATCAAATATTTACTAAGCTTCTATTTCATGTGTGACAACAAGCATCATTACAAGAGAGGCTGGCAAGTGCCCAAGAGCTGAGAGTAAAGAATAAGTTAGGTTCTCCTTGGGCCCATGGGGACCTGGTAAGGAGCTGAAAAATGGGTGATATTTGAGGCAAGCTTTTCACAAGGATGTACATTTATAAGAAAATGTCTTAATTCGCTCTCTTATGCTATGATAAACACCCATGACCAAGACCTTATGGAAAGGATTTGTTAGGCTTTTTAGCTCCAAATGGATAAGAGTCCATCACCATCAGTGCTGGGAAACCCGGAAGAAGGCAGGCATGAAAACAGGAGCACAACCAAGAGCTCAGATATTGAAATGAAAGCAAGAAACAGAGAGCAAGTGAACTCAAAGTGGGGCAAGTTCAAACTAACACAGTCTGACACAGTGACATCCTTCCTCCTAGACCTCCCACAGGCACCACAAACTGGGGACCAAGCATTCAAATGTCTGAGACATCTCATTCGAGGACATCTCATTTGAGCCACTATAATGTATAATCATAGAAAATATTCAGATAATGATGCTGTGTGAAAATGAATATGTAGCACACTCTGAATTTCATTACAAAGGCACAAGAATGTAACTGTAGACACTGCTCACTCTGTCCCATTTTGTGCCCTGTTTATTCCCACTCAATGATTGGCCCCAATTACTATGTGGATTTTGTTGTGAATTAAAAAGAAGGAGAAAAATAATGAAGAAGGAGGAGGAGGAGGAGGAGGAGGAGGAGGAGGAGGAGGAGGAGGAGGAAGAGGAGGAGGAGGAAGAAGAAGAAGAAGAAGAAGAAGAAGAAGAAGAAGAAGAAGAAGAAGAAGAAGAAGAAGAAGAAGAAAACACCTAAGGAGATGATCAATTATGAGCTGTTTGTATTTGTTGGCCTCTTTGTGTTTTGTTATAGCTTCCATTATACCACACCCCCCAAAATATACTTTTATGCTATTTTAATAATAATCATTTACATACATGGTTATTTTATTTTTTTGCACAAGTAACAGGTCTTGTAAATAGGGGAAATTTTGGCATTTTTAGCAAATGATGCTGGATAAGCTGGAAACCCATGTATATAAAAACTTATATAAAAATTAACTTAAAATGAAAAAAATCTAAACATAAGAATTTAAACTCTAAAAGCAACTGGGGAAATTAAGAAGTAATATTTCTGAAGTTGGAGGTGGCAATGACTTTTGAACATGAAGCCGGCCCCATCACTATCCCTAAAAGAAATAAAACATGATAAATTAGATTTAACCAACAATTTAAAACACTGTATGTCAAGGTAAGATGAAAGAGGATATTTCTGATCACATATTTTATGGGTGATTGATAGAATATAGGGAAAGAAAAAAAGGGTAGATGAAAAGGAAGGGGAGGAGGATATGAGGGCAAGAAAGAGGAGTAAGAAGGGAGAAGAAGCAAGAGGAGGATGCATAAAAGAAATAGAAATTCCTAGAGGAAAGAAAGGGTACTTACTTCATGCAGGGGAATGAGAATATGCAAAAGCCTGGCATGAATGTCACAATATTTAGGGAGTCGAGAAAGCTGGGTAATGAAGAGGGGCTGTGGCACATACCTGACTGAACAGCACTTCAAATGGCAGCTAAGAACAAGATGGGTTAAAATTGTGCAAGCTTACATTTGCACAGTATACTTTATCTGAAATCTGTTGATTTCCTAATGTTATTCTTGGACTAAAATAGAAAGGGTCAATGAGAAAAGGGAAAAAAATGATAGTTGTGGTGATATCTTGATTGTACAAATAAAGCTTGTCTGAATATCAGAGGATGGAGCTTGCCACTATCTAACCATAGAGATCTAGAGGTCTGTACAGATAGACAGGAAGTAAGCTGGCTGGGTGGAGATGGGAAATGGCTGGCAGGCAGAAAGAGGATATAAGGAGGAAAAAAATTGCAGCTCATTCTGTTTTCCAGTGTGAAACTAATGAGGTAGATGTGGCTTTGGCTTTCTCCTTCTTCTCTCTAAATTCTAAGCATTTTCTTCTATATCTGACTCCAAGTTTTTATTATTTAAACCAATTAAGAACTGCATTTACAGATGGCCCAGTAATGAGTGAACTTCTATGATAACCTACTTCACTCACTTTACATTGGTTTGGACTGTTTCTTTCTTGCAAGTGAAAGACTTTTCACTATGACAAAGAGGTCCTTAGTCTAAGAGAGAAATCTGGCTTGTCCCAAAGCTTTCTTTCTTCAGCTAATCAAGAGAGGTTGGAAAAGACATCCTGGGTCCCCTGACCCAGAACATCAGCAGATGGTCTCACTCTATAGCTGGCACATTATTCCTATGATTTAGCAGTCTTTCCTATGGCACTAGGGCCAAGAGTATGGCATGATGACTTCATTTCAAAGGTCAGCAACCCAAGTCTATTAGTACAGCTAAGCATGGGGAAAGGCCCCAAGTTTCCTGTTCCGAATCACATCTTATGAGTTATTCTGTAATTCATGAGGCCACTGCTCATCTTTGCACAGCCCAGAATGAACATGAGCCCCAGGCTGGAAGATAATTCTCATACACAGATGCACTCTAACACTGTAGAGCTCTTAGCACTGCATGCTGGACTTAAGGCACACATGTGGGGGCTATCTGAAGAGACAGCTGTGGTTTCCAGTTTCATGATTCAGCACCTACTGGGAACAGAGCTTATGAGGCACACATCAATAAATAACAAGGTTGTTGGCCTCAGGATATTTACAAATTGAGAGGCAGGAGGAACATTCTCTGTTGACTCAGAGCAGAGGACTCTTTAGACACTGAGAACATGGATGAATTGTTTCAGGGAACTCCAGTAAAAGGAGAGTTCTGTTCCAGGTGGAAGAGCTCCACTGATAGGAGGCCCTAGATGATGAATGCAGATTCAACAAAGAATTGTGTCATAAGCGAAGGAAGAAACAACAGAAAAATGCTTGGAGGCAAAGAAGTTCTGGCAAACGGGGTGCCATCTGGAAGTGGCTCATAGGCACATGAAGGGATTTTGATTTAAAATTAAATTTAAACTATATCATCAGTTTCACTAGCTATGCCACTAACTCGTGTGACTTAGGCACATATGACTACTACTACTGCCCTTTATAACAAAGATATGGAGTTGAACCCTCCATTGGACAGCAGACGTCTACTGGGACAGGGACTAATTTGAGCTTAGAATAACTCACATGGCTATTTAATAGCAAAGGTCACACCAATTTCAAACTTTTGGGATTCATTTTTGTAGAGTGGGTGATCCACATAATACTGATGCACATCAGAGTCAGATCATGTGGTTCATGTGTGTGATTTCTCTGTCCTATCAGTCCAGACTTATTACATGATGCTGCAGTAACACTCATTGGCTCTGGTATAGTACAACCAAGGATAAGTCCTTGTATTTGATAAGGGTGCAGTATAAACACTGACTCATAGACCCAGGCTAATGAAAGCATCGCCTTCCTCATTTACCAAGAGAAGAAAACCAGAAGGCTGGTATTGAGTGCACCTGGAATTAAATGCCTCCATGTAGGAGTTACATACATTCACTTGGTTCGCATTTTATTTGCCCAAAGCAAGTCACATAGCTACCACTCAGTAAAGAGGGAGCATAATCTTAACAATGATCAGAAATAGGAGGCAGGATTCATGGGGTATCCCTAAGGACTGCTACATATGTTAACAAATCAATTCGCCAGCAGGATAAGATGTCTGAGCAGAACAACTGACTGTTTTCAACAACCTTTAAGTGGTTAAAAAGTGAGAGTCAGCCAAAGAGACTGATAGAAGCTTGACTAATGTGAAGCTGGAATCCACAGCCAGGGACGCCTCTGAACTAAAGATCACTCTTTCCTTAATGTTTCTAGAACCTCATTTATAATGCAAGAGAATGCAAACCCAGCAACCACGAGGCGTTCTTCCCAGCACTGTGCCTGGCGGGCCTACCCATTCCAGTGGTGGCTCCAAACTTCTCATACAAGGAACCTAAAGACATGAATCTAATAAAGAGATATGTGGTGAGATTGTCAGAAGGCTGGGTTTGCTTACCAAGTTCATTATCTACACTTAGAATATATGTTCCTAGCAGTGGTTTCATCTAAAGAGTACCACCATGGGGAAGAAAGCCTAGAGTGCCCTTCTTTCTTTTTCATCAGCCTACAACCTTTGGAGGGTATCAAATGAACGTGTACTCCTTTTAAAACCAGAAGATAAAAAATGCTATCATAGCAACCTACTGTGTTAATTACTTTGCCATCACTGTAACAAAATACCAGACAGAAATGTTTTATAGTGGGAAATATAATCTGGTGCATGGTTGCAGGAGAATGTTAGTGTATCACGACAGTGGACTGTGTAGTGAAGGTTCTCACATCATGCCAGGCAAGAAGCAGAAAGCACATAGTGCCAAAGGACAGGTTCTAATCTTAAAGGCCTGCCCCTATTGACTTACATCTGCCAGCCAGGACCTACCTTTTAAATGTTAAAATACTGCTTAAAAAGTACCACATACTGGAACATAAGTACTCAAAATAGATAGATAGATAGATAGATAGATAGATAGATAGATAGATAGATAGATATAAAAAAAGAAAAGAGCCTATAGGAGGTATTTCAGAATCAGGCCTTGACACCAACCATATAGATCTGCTTTTACTTATCTCCATCTGTAGATAACCCTAAACTAATAACATAAGAATCTTGAAATGAGGCCCTTGTATCTATATTTCTGGTGTGCTAAAAATATACATAACATGAAGTCACTAAGGTGCTTATTTTCTGTGTATAGCTCTCTAGACCAAGTGTGTTCACAGTATACCACCACCAGTACTATCTATCTCAAACATCACCATCATGACCTCTGTGCTCACAACATACAGGGATTTCTCGCTACTTCAGCCTCTGCTGCCACTATTCTATTTCTTGTCTCTGAAATGAAGTCAGACAATATTTGCTCTTCTGTGTCTGGCTTATTCCACTTAGCCAAGTGATTTCAGAACTCATCTGTAGCATGTGTCAGAATTATATTATACTCTTTTGTAAGCTGCATACATACACCAAATCTGCCAGGGCATTTTATGGGTACTTGTTTGTACAATGCAAACATTGCTCTGGGAACTGCTGTGGAGTATCTGATTAAGTTCCTACCTTCACTTCTTTGGGGTATGTAGCTATAAGTACACTGTAATTCTATGACCAATATCACTCACTCTTTGTAAGATGTACAGGTAAATCCATTGTACAGACAAGGTTGTGAACTTTGGCACAAGAGCTATTCTCTGGGAAGAATCTGCACATTCTCATGTTAATGGTGGAGGGAGGAGGCAAATGAGCAACCAATTTGACTCAGTCCGAAACCAGAAGATTAATATCAGTTGTATGTATATGTATGTATGTGTATGTATGTATATTTTATGTGCGTATGTATGTTTGGGTGGTTATATAAGCATATGTGTATTGTACATACATGTATATACATGCATATTTGTGCTGTGTATGTAGATATGTGTACATGTGCATGTATATGTGTATGCCTGCATGAATGTTTTTGTGTGCATATTCATGTGTATAGGTAGATATGTATGTGCATATGTCCATGCATATGTATATATGCATGCATGTATATTCATGTGTATATATGCATGCATATTAATGTGTGTATATGCATATATGCGTGTTAATGTGTATATGCATGCGTGCATATCAATGTGTATGCAAATAAATTTATGAGTATATATACATATATATGGTATCAATGTGTATATGCATGTGTATATGTGTATGCGTATGCATGTATGTATGCATGCATATGGTGGTAGGAATGGGTGCATGCAGTGGTAAGCATATGTGCTTATGTGGCTCTGTATACATGTAAAGGCTAGAGGCCAATGCTGGTATCTTCCTCTACTGCACTTCATCATTCTACCTTTTGTTTTGAGGCAAGGTCTATCACTTAGAGTTCACTGTTTCATGTAAACCTGTTGGCCAGTGAGCCCCAAGATCCTCTTGTTTCAAATTCCCCAGAACTGGGGTTGCATGCTTACCTGGCTTTGTGCTGGGGATCCAAACTCAGGTCTTAATGCTTGGCAAAGAGTTTTACTCAATGAAGCTCTCTTCATCCTGGAGAACTGTGATAGACTGCACAGAAAGCCTATCTGCCTTCTCTCTAAACCTCAACAGAATTTGCTTTCCCCCTTTATTGGCATTTCTATCAGCTTCCAAGAAAGTCTGCCTTACAATATTCCCAATGAGATTATGTACAGTGCTTTACAATATTAACTCAATCTGTGGGATTTTATAAAAATGTACCAGATTGGAAAATGGCACAAAAATAATAACCCACTGGTTTTCTTTTATAATATTCTACAACTTGACACATCATAGAGTAGTGCAGTTATTAAAATGCAGCCGTGTGCTGGGATGAATGCCACTTACATTTAAAAGGAATGTAATTCCACATGATTTGTGCTCTGTTTTGTCATGGCAATACAGGGAGATTTGTGGATTTTATCAAGTGGTCTCCTTCCTTCTATGATATTACTTTAAGTGAAGACTAGATGCTTTTAGAAGCCTTTGTCCCAGGGGAATTTAAGAAATGTCAAGTTGGTCATATTGGATGCTGGAGCTTGCCTGGGAATGAGTTTTTAATTTGGTCAGAAGAGTAGTAGGAACATCTTTCCTTGAAGTCCTCTCACCCTCCCGATCTTTCTACTCTGATAACATCCCATTAAGCTGTCTCCCTCCCTGTGCAAGCAGTGACACATAACAACCAGACTCAGTTTCTCAGGAGCACAATGCTCTAACTGATGAACAATACTACCTTCCATGACTTCAGTACTGAAGGAATGTGGAGTTCATGTGGTTGAAATGAAGTGAGATGGGCCTCAGATAAGATTGGAGCCAGAGGTTGGATAACACCCCCAAGCCCAAGCATTTCTGTTCAAATGATAGTCTTGTTTTCATCTTCAGATGGGTAGAACCTCCACCTTATCATCAAAAGACTTGCTATCATTCTGTATACCCCCCCCATCCTGGAAGGAACCACGACGATTGTCTCTGGCAAAGCTAATGTTGGTCCTATTGTCTGGAGTAGGAATTGCAACAGTCCCACTTAGAACACAAAGCTAAGAATAAAAAGGCGAAGACTTCCCATGTAAACTCTCTATTCCTCTACCAGAAAAATGCAGAGATTGATTTTAAACAGCAAACAGCATGTACCTACTATGCAACTGTGTTTTTTCCAGAGCAGAGCACAGCATGACTCTGAACACCCCATGTTCTAAGAAGCACTGGCCAACAGGACTTTCTTCAATGGTAGAAATGTTCCTCCTGTATGCCACAGTATCTAACCACATGTGACCACTCAGCATCGAGAGCTCCATTTTTTTAGGCCTTGCACATACTACCATGCCACAACTTTTGAGCTTTCACTCAATGCTTGACATATAGATAATGTGACTGAGGTATGGGATTTGGGTGTTCCATTAGAAAGTTAAGTTAATCTAAATCCTGTTAGTCAGGAAATACCATAGTGTACAGGGAAATTCTAAAAATGTATAATCTTCATCTTTCACTATCCATGGGAGTTTGGCTCCAGAACATATACAGACATTAACATCTGCAGATGCTCAAGCCCATTCTATGAAATGGAACACATTTCCTTGGATTTGTATCCTCTTTGAGTTATTTATATTACCCAATATAAATGCCAGGAGTATAGCTGTTCCATTTGTTACTTGAGGGATAATGACCAGGGCAAAGTCTAGAAAGTGAATACAGGTGCATTTAGCCTTCCTAATAGTTGTAATGCATAGCTGGTTGAACATAACAGATATAAAACCTGTGCATATATAGGGGGAATTCCACTTCCATCAAAGCAAAGATCATGTTTGTGGTAGTCGCACCGATGACTAATTACCAACAAATCCCCCAATTTTTATTTTATACATATGAAGCCAATGTGCCTCCTTTTTGTAATCTCTAATTATACAAGTATTTATGTTTATCCCAAACTGAATTATCAACATATCCCCACTCATAAATGTATGTTTTGGTTCAATTTTTATGTTCTCACTTGCTCTATCAACCTTTTGCTGGTCTTTATAATATGAATAGGTGATCCTTTGCAATCATTTTTTTTTAAGTCTGAGAATTACCAGTGGCTTTAAGAGCCTCGCAAGCATCAGTACAGTTCATCTGCTTCTGTAGTGTTCTTACTCTCTCCCTCCAAGAGTCCAGGCCCTTCACTAAGTTTTCAAAAGTTGTGTCAGTAATCAGTCATTTGAATTTTTACACAGATTGCTAAATCAGAACAGAAACCTATAGCTTACTGCTCAAAAAAACCACCTTATGCCAAGCTCTGTTTCTGGTTCTCTGCACAAAGAAAACATTGAGCCCAATCTAAGCCTCGGCCACAAGGGGAAAACAAGTACTCACGTCGGCTTCTTAAACTTTGGCTTCTTTCTCAAATCTGCTAATTATCATTCGCCCTCTAGGACCTGTTTCTGGTTTTGGCCAGACTTTAACAGTTATTAAATGAGAGAAGACTGTTCCTATTCTGCCACGCTCAGTATTTATCTAACAAGGGCTATACTAATGAACACTTATAATTCTACTAATTTTGTTTGCCTGGGCAATAAACATCCTAATTTGTGTGTCTTTGAGCACCCAAGCAAGTAAATAATGAAAACTGAAGGTGTGAATTACACATTTTGCCCATTAAAGCTGTGGTATCTGTGGCCAGAAATCTAGAAACAAGCACTATTACCATAAATGATATATCATCATATCAATAAGCCATTTAGAGTAAATTAATAAACATAATAAATGTTCATAATGTCTCAAATGTCCTCAGACAGAGTAGCCCACCTGACTAATAATTTGCATTCTAAGATACTAATTTGTTTTCCAAAATGTCTGAGCACTAAACATCATCCTTGATATAAGTAACTATGGGAATATGAGTTTTCTTTCTGTGATAGATTTGTAGAAGAATCATTTCTGTGTCTGGGGTGTCTTAATTTCCATACAAATTTGTGTGACAAAAATACAAAAACAAAAAACAAAGCAACAACAACAAAACTAGAAGCAGGTGAGCAATGCAATTCACTTGGTTATCTGTGGTACCCTAGCTTACATTTAAATCAGCTCTGAGGGCAATGGGGTCCACATCTCCTCTAGCTTTGCCTTGTCTCATACTGTGATGGAACAGGGAGCCTCAATGTATTTGCAAAACCCTAGAGCAAGAAAGTTCCTGAAAATGAATACTGCAGAGATAAAACAATAAAAAGGAACCTCACCCCAACTGCTCAGCCTCTAATGTACACGTCCTCACTCTCAACAAATAGCAGGCTTCCCAAAGAGCAAATGGTACGGATTATTAAAGCTTCATTTCTTAATTTCCATTTTGATTTGAAAATCACAGGAGGCTATGAGCTCACTTTACAATTCCCCCCTTTCCATGTGGTTGGAATGGGTAATCTGACATTTATTCTTGTGAAGGTAAGGTTTTGCTTTACAGCATTAAATCTCATCTTTCACAATCGTATTTTACTTTACAAATGGCAAATAGATTATGATGTGACCTGAGTAAAAATTATTTTAAGAGTGGACTGAGAAGTCTTGGGACAGGGAACCTCTCCTTATGGTGTGACAGGTCACATATCTATTGTCCTGCCTATATCTTTCTCCCTGCATGCTGGGTGGCCTTACTGGTCAAATTAATGAGATAAAGTCAAGTGAGTGGCACAAGTACTCAGTGCCTTCATTCTGTATCTGGTAAAGCTGTCATGCTCATGAATTCTGAGCATGGAGAAAAGATACCTGGACTAATATATATATATATATATATATATATATATATAAATGTATATATATATATATACACATATATATGTGTGTGTATATATGTGTATATGTGTATATACATGTATATGTGTGTGTGTGTGTGTGTGTGTGTGTGTGTGTGTGTGTGTGTGTGTTTTCAACTAGACATTTATTCAGGAAGTACCCTGCATCAAGTAGGCCCATAAGTAAAGTATCCCTAGACTATATTTGAGTGACAGCTAATCTCTTGCCATGATCAAATCTGATATACAGGCTTACTACACAGCTCAAATTTACAATACTGATATTTTAAAAGAAATTCAATCTTATCCTTATGGGACCTACAATCTCATAAAGACTGTGAATGTTATGCAAGAAGTACAAGTGAATTCACAGGGAAAGGAAGAGTCTAACCCTGGTTTTGAAACCAGGTAAATGTCTATCCTTCTTTCCCCATTAGATGGCCAATATGTACTAAGAGTCCCTAGGGGTTAGCTAACCTTTCATTTCACTCTTCCTCCTACCTTACTCCATTTCGTATCAACTGATGTTTAGTTGCAAAGTGTTCCTGTGTACCCTGCTCTGTGTTAAAGAAAGGAATGCCAATGTGCCTATGTACCATGACAACCCATGTTCTTGCTTCGAGGTAGCAGGTGGCCCCAGCACAGTTAGGCATTCCCTTCAAAGTCCCTACTAGGCCAATATGCCTTTTCATCTTTTATGTTCTAAGATTGCTCAGATTAAAAATCAAAAAGTTGTCAATAGCAAACAATTTAGTGGGACTTGAGAATATCCGAAATGTCTATCCCAGGGAATGAAGCTGAATAAATAGCTAAGGTTTATTAAATTTCTCTGTACATTGCTTAAGACTAGAATTCACAGTAAGCTGCTTGGGATAGCTTTGACTCCATCCTTCCTTCCAAGAACCACAGAGATGAAGTAAATGAGCCACAGGGATAGAGAATCCTTCCAGCCTGGAAATATTTCAAGCCTCCCAATCTAAAAGTTAGACTGAAAAAGCAGCATTCACTATTGAGAGTACAACTCAGAAAGGTCTTGTGGTTATAATGGTTTTATGATTATTTTGAATCATTGTAAAGACTCCTGTGTTTGGGTAACTGATTCCACCCTGGAGAAATCACACAAACATTCCTTAGCATTAGCCTGTGGCTTTGTTCGACAGAATTGAAAGAGCCCTGTGTCCTTTCCTGTTCCCAGTCACACCCCCAAATCTGTCACTCACAGGACTATGGATTCTTTTTCAGTTGACACTTAACCTTCACTATTTTTCCAAAATCATGTATAGAAAATGCAAAGGGTATGCAAATAAAAGACTTGTCAGATAAGTGGTGATCTGTGACAATTAAAATAGACACATTGGTACATATGATATTTACACAGAGAAATAAAAAAGTTGGAAAACCACCACCCCTTTTTTTTTCATTGAATTCATCCAATCAGGAAACACCACAGTGTGTGTTAAATTTATTCATGTCACTGTCTTTCAAACCTTGAAGTGAGATTTGTTCATTTGAAAATACCATTAAAAGGCTTGGTGGTGGTGTTCAGAACTAGAATTCTTTCTTGCCCAGAATATGATAGAAAAAGAGCTTGATTCATGGCAGTGAAATAAAATCAACCAGCATTAAAATAACAAACAACTTAAATTTTAAAAAGACAAAACAACAACAACAAACCAAATGAGTAGGTTGGAAAAATATACCAAGAATGAAGAAAGACGTTAAGCCAACAAATATTTACAAAGCATTAAATTACAGGTACATTTAGGCATTAGCAGTAGTAAGATGGACAAATAATAAAGAAATCCACTTCAGATTTGGAGACATAGCTCAGCAATTAAAGAGCATGTACTCTTCATTATTGTTCATGCTCATAAGACATACTGGGTGGCTCACAATTTCAGCATCAGAAGATCTGACACCTGGCTTCTGTGGGTACCAGCATATACACATGTGGCATGTACGCATACATAAGTAAGCATAAAATAAATATAATATGAAGGAAGAAGGAAACTGGGAACTTGGTTTTGACACTAAGTTTAATGCACTTATGAGACTTCTGGGATAAACATTTTATTGTCATGGCAATGGCAAAGATTGATGAAAATGATTTAAGGGAGAAAAGATACAATTTAGACCAGGTTTTCAAAGGGTTCTGTCCATGGTTGGTTGTCCACATGTGCTTGAACAGAACGCTATGGTGACAGAGTGTGATAAAGGACATTCTAATCTCAAGGTAGAAACAGAGGAGATGATCTTGCAGGGCAGGCTTTTCCATTCTGTGATTTAATTCTACCAACCGTGTCAGCACATAGGGTGGTACTACCCACATCCCACATTCAGGCCAGGACATGATGCCTTCGTTGGTTTTCTCTAGAAATGCTCTTACACAATATTTTATTCAGAGGTGCTCTATTGATGTTCTAGGAAATTTCAACCTAATCAAGCTGATCTTTGAGATGAAACATCACAACTCCCAAGTGGAATGCTAAATATACAATTAAAGAAACAGGTACAGGTTATGGCATGGGTATCAAAATACAGACGTGTTTAAACCTAGAGATCACATGAAGTCATCACAGAAGCGAGTCAATACTGAGTTGATGATGGACCTATTACCTAGAGGTCAGATAATCAGGGGGACTCTACTAAAGAGACTGAGAAACTGTGATCAGAAAAAAGAAGAAAATCGGGTAAGCATAAAGGGTTCTAGAAATCAAGAAGGAAAAAGACTGAATGACTTTTTCATGAAAGAGACTCATCAGTATGTTAAAACATATTTTATAGAAATAAGGCTGTAGAAATTAAAAGCCAATAAAACAGAACAAAGAGTAAAAGCTAAAAAGCTAATATAAAGGATTAAATAGAATATCTAAACTATACACACTAGCCAGAAAGTAAGTTGCTATAAAATACATCAGGAGAAAAGACATCAATGAATGGCATGGGGCCATTAGCTGAAAATGCAAGGAAGCAAATTGAAAAATAACAAAATTAGTAATTGTGTTAAATGTATAGAGAAACATTGTATTAAATACACTCCAGTGAGAAGTTAGAGCTTGCTATGTTGAACATCAGGAAAAAAAGCAAGAAAGAAAACAAAACAAGAGAGTTCCTTTATTTGTATTCTGTAAGAAAAAAATAAGCAAAGTAAAAAGTAAATGCATGAAGTAAGCTGAGCATGAAAATGTACAAAATCTGACCTTAGAACACACAGCATCATCAGAGACAAAGAAAGCTTCACGATAATAAGCATATTAACTCAGTATAGTGATATAATTATACTTCAAAACCATCTGAAACCTGTAAAACTGGCAATATCAGATATATTTTTAAAGATGTTATTTTGATTGCTCTCTTGTGTGTGTGTGTGTGTGTGTGTGTGTGTGTGTGTGTGTGTGTGTGTGTGTGTGTTGGAGAGAGAGAGAGCATGTGCACATGAGTACAATGCCCAGAGGCCAGAAGAGGGTTTCAGATAACCCAGGTCCAGGGATCTCCCCAACTTGAGTGCCAAGAACTGAACTCATGTCCTCTGGGAAAGCAGTTGAGTGTCCTTAATTGATGCGCCATCTCTACAGCCCAACATCTAATGTTTTTAAGGCTCTAAACAACTTAAACTCTCTTTCATGCTAATATCACTGTAAAATACTGTATCACTTTGGAAATCATTCCCATCGCTCCTTATAAAGTGAAATTCACATCTTATGACCTAGAAACTTACTAATCAGATGCAATCCAATGACATGAAAACATAGGGTTCTAAAAAATACACAAAGAATTATTTATAGCATCTTTTTCATACACTTATAGAAAGATGAACAGAAAATATGATATAATATGAAATACCAGAGAATTAACTGCTGCTACACATCACAATAAGAACGAGGTTCCAAAATATCTTTCTGACCAAAGAATTTGGGCAAATATATAATTCTTTGCTAAGTTTATATGAACAGGCAAAGATAATCTATGGTGATAACTCAGAAGAGTGCAATGTGGGCTGTCAGTAGACTTATAACTGGGATTAACACAAGGTTGTTGCTTTTTGGTATGAGAGGGTTTTTCCATATCTTAATCTGGGCTGGACTAAGATAGTTCATTGTGATGATTATCATATCTCAGTAAAAAAAGCAGTTACAGAAAATAAAAGGCTTAATTTAAAGCACTATTTTTCAGGAATTGGGCTCAGTGCTTAGCTGTGAATTTCTGCTTCTGCTTCTATCAGCTACTGGATGAAGGTGCTGGGATAGTATTTAAGGTAGTCTTTAATCTCATTATAGTAGAAGGGTAATCCTCTCCAGTATTGCTTAGATTCTTAGATGGGGTCATCCTTGTGGATCTCTGGACAATTGCCTAATGCCAGATTTCTCTTAAAACCTATAATGGCTTCCTGTATTAAAATATCTCTTCTCTTACTCTCCTCTATTCTTCCCATGACTCAGTCTTCCTGATCCCGCATGTTCTCCTTCCTGCTTCCCTTTTCCCCTTCTCCCCCCATCCCCGTGTTTCCAATTTGCTCAGGAGCTCTTGTCCCTTTCCCCTTCTCTGGGGGTCTATGTATGGCCCTCTTAGGGTCCTCCTTGCTTCCTAGTTTCTCTGGAAGTGTGGATTGTAGGCTGGCTGTCCTTTGCTCTATGCCTAATATCCATATATGAATGAGTACATACCATGGTTGTCTTTCTGTGTCTGGGATACCTCACTCAGGATACTTTCTTCAAGTTCCACCCATTTGCCTACAAATTTCAAGATTTCAGTTGTAGAGAGGGAGGAGAGATGAGCAAAGGAGTCAAGACCATGCTGGAGAAACCAGCATTGGACCAAACCAAGCCCTCTGAATGTAAGTGCCAGCTAGGAGGCCCAGGCAGTCTACGGGACCTCTGACAGTGTGACTAGTATTTATCCCTGGTACACAAAATGACTTTGGGAGCCCATTTCCTATAGAGGGATACTCTCTCAGCCCAGATACACAGAAGAGAGCCTAGGTCCTCTCCCAAATAATGTGACAGACTTGGATGATCCCCCATGGAAGACCTCAACCTCCCTGGGGATTGAATAGGGGTGGGATGGAGATCAGTGGAGGGCATAGTAGGATGGGAGGGAGAGGGGATTAGGATTTATATGTGAATTAAGATTGTTTCTAAATTAAATAAATTTTAAAAAGCAAAATTAAAAGGCACTATTTTTAAAATAGATAAATAACCAATGATACTTTTCACTTACATATTGTTTTAGTTGTGTTTTCTTTTGCTGCAACGAAATACCATGACCAAAAAGAAGGTGGGTAGGAAAGGGTTTATTTCACTCATATCTCATGTAACAATTTATCAACAAAAGCAGTGAGGGCAGAAACTCAAGCAGGGAAGATTTGCACACACACACACACACACACACACACACACACACACACACACACACAAAATGTACTATTAAAATAGGGAGAATTGGTTGTAAGCCTAGCCTTTAACTGCTGAGCCATCTCTCCAGAGCACATGGGGAGTGAGGGGGACAGTGAGTGGAGAGGGAACTAGGAGAAAGAGAAGGGGAGGGGAGGAAAGCACATGGGACTAGGAAGATTGAGTCAAAAGAGGACTAGAAGACATAAGAGAGAGAGAGAGAGAGAGAGAGAGAGAGAGAGAGAGAGAGAGAATAAAAGAGGGAGCCATTATAGGTTTGTAGAGAAAACTGAACCTAAAGAAATATCCAGAGAACTACAAGACTGACCCCCAACTAACAATTTGAGCAGCAGTAGAAAGGTTCCCATAAATGCCCTTCCCTGATAATGAGATCAACGATTAACTTATCCACCATACTGGAGCCCTCATGTAGTAGCTGCTGATGGAAACAGAAACAGACACCCACAACTGAACACTGAGCCAAACTGAAATCCAGATGCAGAGATGGAGGACAAGACCAGGCTGCAGACACATAGAGACAGCTGACCTGAACAAGGAGGAACTAATGAGCCCCCAGACTGATTGCTGGGAATCCAGCATGGGACTGACTCAGACCCCTGAACATGTATCTCAGCTAGAAGGCCTGAGAAGTCTAAGGGACCTCATGCAGTGAAACCAGGATTCACTGGTGCACAAAAGGACTTTACCAGCACATCCCTCATGGAGTGATACCCCCTTAACCTAGAGACAGGAGAGAAGTCCTAGTCCCTACTCCCAATGACTTGACAGATTTAGATGACCCCTCCTGGAGGGCATCACCCTACATATGGAGTGGGGGGGGAGGCGAGGGAAGGGTGGTCAGGGTGCATGTGAGGGTGGGAGAGAGAGAAAGAGGGAGGGAGGGAGAGGGAACTGGGATCGATATGTAAAATAAAAAAATAAAATGGAGAGAATTGGTCTCTGTATGATTATATAATGGATGGTTTAAAAATGGAACATGAAGGTATAATCAACTTAACCCAGATTGACATATGGTTAAGTACCATTTTGATAATCTTTGTTCTGGGTTTGAAAATTCTTGTTTTATGTCTAAAATGTTGGTTGATATGAGTTCTAAGTTTCAGGCCTTACAAAAACTAAAGCAAATTATAGAGATATTCAAACCCAGACTGAGAAATTAAATGGGGGAAACAAATTCAGCATTGCATTTTCAGGTTATAAAGGAACACTCTAAGGTCTTAAGAAAACCAACTTTGATATATCCAGTAACCTTACAAGAAGTGCCAAATGAAAGAGATTCTATAAGAGCTACTTGAATGCCTGGAACAATGTTGGATTTAGGGAAATTCAAGGAAGCTATAGTCTCAAATTGTATCCATCCATCACTTGTTTATTATCACTTGTGATAATAAACATGTGGTTAGTTCTAATAGTTATCCCTATAGATTTGATAGATTAAAGCTGTCCTAGATCCTGAACCACAATCACAATGGGTTTCCTAGTTCAGAGAAGAGGCTAAGAATATTGAACAACAGAGCTAAAGGCATAGATAACTCCCAAAGTCAAATTCTTGGAGAAGTAGAATATGCTACTTTAGAAAGGCAATGTCAATATGATTATCACCTCTTGGGTTTATGCCATTCAGCAGCTTTGAATGCTTGGGACAAAATTAGAGAAACAGTAAAGAAATTTGAATCATTTGCAAAAGTGATACAGGGCCCAAAAGAAGCATTCATAAATTTCATACAAAGACTGTCATCAGCAGTCAATAGAAAGACATCAGATTCAGGTACTAATGAAACTATAGCTTTTGAAAACACTAATGCCCAATGCAAATGGATAATTAGGCCTTTAAAAGCAAAGTCAGCACCTTTAGAGGATTAGATCTGAGACACAATTAATATTAAAATCTATGACCTTGGTGATGATGCATGTATAGGAGAGGTGATTGCAAGTGGTTTGAAGAAAAATTGAAATATCAAATGTTTTAATTGTGGCCAACAGGGTCACTTGAAAAGGGATTGTAAACAGGGCATTTCTAGAAACAATGCTTTCTTCGAAATATAATCCAAACAGAATGCCTTTTCCATCTGGATTACACAGAAGGTGTGGCAAAGGCAGGCATTGGACTAAGGAATATAGGTCAAAAAGAAATTATCAAGGTAATACTTTGCCTTTGGGAAATGCCTTGAAAAGCCTCTTGAAAGTTCCCATGCCAAATTCAGTTCAGTCCATTCCAGTGGAGGAAACACTTTCCCAGAGTAATTAAAGAACTTAATACCTATTACAAAGAAAACATACTGTGCTGGATGATAGAAGAGCTTTAGAGAGAAAGCAAAAAACAAAAATTCAGGAGAAATTATAGATCAAAATCGATAAAGATTAGATTAGGAACTTCCCCAAAGTCAGGGTTGGGTAAGGGTTTTGTTTTTGTCTTTTTAAGAAAATAAAAACAACTATCTTGAAGAGTTTAAGACCTTTGGAGAAATAAGCATCTCAAGTAGAAGGGATAACTACCTGGAAAAAAATGTCAAGAAAATAAATAATCTGACCTAACTTGATCTCTGAAGTCTCCAAAAAGATTTAATCCAAGCTAGGTGAAGGTCACACAAAACTTTGACACCATCATTTGGGAGGCAGAGACAGGTGGATCTCAGTGAGTTTGAGGCCAGCTTAGTCTACAAAGTATGTTATAGTACAGCCAGGATTTTTAACACAGAGAAAACTTGTCTCAAAAAACAAAAAAAAAAGGTGGAACCCCACAACAATTTCACCAGGAGTATGATAACACCATTAAGCTAAACAACACTAACTAAAGATCAACTTTGAACTACAAACTGCTCAGAACAATTTCAAGGAAGCTAGCTGAAATGATTCAGTCTCACAGACTACTCTAGCCAGGACCTGGGACAAGTCCAGCATTTCCCATTATGCAGAGACTAGACAAAAATAATACAATTGGACAGTTAACCCAGAAATTTTCTTTACAGGATCCCCTAAAGATGTCTTGCTTCTAGACAGCAGGAAGTAACTTTAAGAACATGACATCCACATTCCCAAGAGGTGGGATGGGTGGTTTTTGGCCTTTCATTGGGTTATAGATATTTGTCATTGTTTAAGAAAATTGATTATAAAATGTTGCTGCTTACAGTCAGGAAGAAATTTGAAAGTGAATTAGATTCAAGGTTTTTGTTTTGAAAAAGAGATACAGATACAATAGAATAAAAGAATAGATTATTGAATCTACTCTTAAGAAAAAAAGCAAGAATATAGATATAACAGTAGATTACTGAATCTATTTCTAAAAAGTATAGATATGACAAAATAAAAAGGTAGATTATTGAATCTACTTTTAAAAAGCAACTATGAGTTTTAAATATTATACATTGGATTGGACTTTATATTATATACAACTATTGTATATTGATACAAATTGAAGAATAATTTGTTAGTGCATTTTGTATATATGTTTCTAATCTTGTTCAAGGTATTGTACCTATATAGCTCATTTATCAATGTAATTCATATTTCCAGTTCTAGAAGTTATTACCAACTATAAAGCTAATAAGAAAATGTAGGTGAGTCACTAGTAACCTATTACAATAAAAATTTTAATCACATTATACATGTTTTCAAAGTCAAACAGAGATACTATTTAAACAGATAAGTTGTCTTCACACAATTCAGAGATCTACAAAATATGGAATTTAAGAGGTTTTGATAACTTTAGATTTTTTTTTATGATAGTATGACATGTCTGCTCCTGGCAGTAGCAATCTACTTCAGAGAAGAAGATAGGCATCAAAGAAAATCACATGGAGTTTACTTCCTTTGGGACAAAAGTAAGCCACTGGGCAAGAAAATGAATGACCTTGCTTTGATTACTGACAGTATGCTGTCTAAATTGGACAAACAGCACACCAGAGAGAGTGAGACTGTAATCCTTGCCAAGACAAGGCAGGATAGTCCTACAGAATATACTGCTTCACAGAAAAGTCTACAGGCCAAACATGGATGGTCCAATGTTGCAGAGAAAACTTGGGTGACTGTTCAGACAGCTGTTCTCATCATGTCTCACAATTTTTGGGAGTCATTTGCTAGCACTTCCTGTTTACTTAGTAAATAATAATTCCTTCTCAGGTTTCTGAGGGAACTAAAGACTAGATATAATTTTTCTTGTTTGCCAGACTCAGAAAGGAAACTCACTAAAGAAATGTAAAGTATATAAAGTTGAGAGACATAAAAAGATAATTTGGCAATGCTAATTAGAATAGAAAGTAAATTAGGTACAAGACTTTGTACTCACTAAAATAGAATGTGGAGTATTTTCTCTGAATTTGTCAAATGCAAATGGACTATACACTGTTAACAAACTTATTGCCTGTCTATATTGTATATACTTACTGTATATAGGTTTTTTCTTGTATTATTACAGGCTTATTTTTTTGCATTACACATAAAGGGAAGTTATGGTATGTATTGTTTATGATCTAATAAAGAAATTGGAGAACAGTTTGCAAAGCCAGCCATACTAGTTATCTATAGAAACTAGACAGTGGTGCTACACACCTTTCATCCCAGGACTCAGGAGAAAGGCAGATGGATCTCTGAGTCCAAAATCACCCTGGGCTACCAGAGAGTGAATCAGATCTCACACCTTTAATCCCAGGATTTGAGAGGTATAAAAGGTAGAAGCATTAAGTCTCATTAGTTTCTAGCCACACTGAGAGGAGCATAGCAGTCTGAGTGAATCTGAGGGGCAGTGAAGTTGGGAGCAGTCTAAGAATCACCCAGTGACCAGTTAGCTTTGCTTTTGTGATCTTCAGCTTGAAGCTTGAACCCCAAAATCTGCTTCTGAGTCTTTTATTTTGCATGCTACAATAAGTAAAAGTAGCAAACCTCGTTTAACATTTACAATGGCCTCTGTCTTGTGGCTTATTACATCTACTCTTTTACACACACACACACACACAAACAACTTAGTATCAGAAAATAACATGCCCAAACTGCATCATCATAGAATGGCAGAGTGAGAATTTTGACCTCACATCTGAATTACTCTGGAGTTTGTACTTGGATTGCAGTGTGACGCCTCCAACATTCTAAAGAGATCACTAAGATACTCTGGACTTCGTATAACCTTCCTGAACAGTAGCTCTGACATCTTGTTTACTCTCTGCTGGGGTTTCCTGATTCTCCTATATCACCTTTCCCTGTCTCCTGCCTCCCTATCCAACTCCCTCAGATACATCTCCTTTCAGAAGGTCTGCTTGACTTTTGCCCTTGGTTTATGCCTAAGTGGCCTTTCCCCTATAACTTCATGACCACTAAAAATTATTCAAGCCTTTAGGAATTCCCTTAAATCCAGAACTTCAGAGTTGGAAGTTCTAGAAGAAACATTAGACAGTTCACTGTACCTGAGGATGAAAAGACAGAGTTAAATCTGCTGCTGGATTTGATAAGACTGGCCATGTATGTCCTTTCTAACAAGGAACTTGTCATTACTCTCCCTACTGTCCACACAACCCTCTAATGTGTTGGATCTTAGAAAAAAAAAACAGTCCTTACCTAGCTAAGGTTTTTTTGTTTTGTTTTGTTTTTGTTTTTTTCCCCCCAGTTTCTCACAATTCACTCACCTCGTGTTTTCCCACAATTACAAATGATACTAAATGGTAGAACTACACTTAGCTAAGAGAGAAAAGAAATCATAGGTTAGAATGTAAAACACACCTCCTTTCATCAGATTCTGTTCTTTAACCCTGGGGAATACTCTGGTGCCGTGGAGAACACGGGTCAGTGTATTGGTCTTCTGCTTTATTAAATTATTAGTATTAAAAAATAACTCCAAGCAAGCAGCAAAACACAGCAATGTGCTTTCTACACATAAAATTTAATTTGCTATTGCAAGAGCTGCTGGCTTTTATCACCAAAGACTGGAGCATGGTATTTTCAGGGGAAAAGTTTTCTTATTTTTTTTTCCTCCTTTTTATCTAGTTTGGAGAAAACATGGCCAACATTAGTTCCAAATACTTTATTTCAAGCATAAAACACACGACCAATACTAATAAACAACAGGGCTCTTATGCCAGCATCGGTGCATGTTTTTGTTATTGCATTATATTCCATTGGAGTTATTGTGCATAATTAAATAGAAAAAAATCTTGAACTTGGAATTATAAAACTGTCACCACAAACCAACAATTCTATTTGATGTGAATTAAGTCATTAAGTTTATTATTTTTCAAAAAGGGAGGAGGGAGAATATCTTCTTTGTAATCATTAAAATTGCATAAGGGTTGAAAGCCCAGCAAACAACCCATACGTTAGCTTAGGAAACAACTGCTAAGGGACGCACTACAATTCACCAGGGAAAAGGGGTACACTTGAAGCCAGAATGACCTGTTATCAAAATGACTACTACATGAGCCAGCTTAGAGAAAGCACTTATAAATTCAAAGACTGGAAGCATTGGCCTCACTGTCCCAGGGATAAAGAATACATGGAGAATGGCTGTGATCTAAGGAGCCCCATGTTCCTCATCAGGATAGGATGCAGTGGGATCAAGGAGGCTGAAACACATCAAACTGTATGCATAATAATGATTCCAGCACTCACAAGGATCAACCCAGTGGGCACCATGCCCACACCAGTAGCAGAAGCATGGTCCAGCACAAGTTAATGTCATGCATACCCAAGAACCAGTCTGCTCTGAATTTCTCAGCAAAGCTTTTTTTGGTCTTTTTTTTGTTGTTTGTTTGTTTGTTTGTTTTGATGAGGCAGTTAGGAAATGGAAAGTGGAAACAGAAAACAAAGGAACTTCAGCTGCCATGGGTGTCCACCAAGGTTCCCCTATCGTTGTCGAGAAGATCCTGGCCTTTATCTTTTTTTATTTCTTTTGATGTACATATGTGCTTGCATGTGTGAGGCTACATGTGTGTACAGGTGCACACAACCATGTACCTTCACTGTAGAGGCCATGTGTGTCTTCTTTGTTCCCTCTACCCTTTATCTATTGAGTTCAGGTCTATGACTGAGCAGAGTCCTCAACAATTCCAGCTGGTCTATCTGGCCAGCTTGTCCTGGGCTTCCCCTCTCTGCCTTTAGAGCACTGGGATTACAGGGAAGCTGTTCCACCTTGTCACACAATAAATAAAAGACCCAGAGACAGATACTGGGGTTCAACATTCAAGCTGAAGATCAGAAAAGCAAAGCAGCCAACCACTAGCTCTTATCTCTACCTCAGCTCAGATCAAAAGGGCGATCCTCAGACTGCTCACAACTTCACTGCTCCTCAGATTCAATCAGACTGCTAAGCTCTCTGCAAAAAAAAAAAAAAAAAAAAAATCTAGAGACTAACTCTCTGACTAAATGCCTCTACTTAATCCTGGGATTAAAGGTGTGAGCTCTGGTTCACTCTCAAGTAGCTCAGGGTGGCCTTGGACCATTTCCCTTTCTCCTGAGTCTTGGGATTAAAGGTGAACACCACCAGGGCCTGGCTTCTATAGCTAACTAGTGTGGCTGGCTTTGTTTGCTGTACCCTCAGACAAACTATAATAAATCATAAATAATATATCACTACACCACCTGTCCTGCTTTATGGAGTGCTGGTGATCTGAACTCTGGCCCTTATTCTTACATAATAAGTACTTTAGCTACTGAGCCACGGCACAGCCCTGCTCTATTTTTTTTTTTTTAAATCCATGAACACTCTACTATTTTGCTGATAGCCTTTCAGATCCTCTATAATTTAGGCTATTTGTGGCACTGGTTTGCTGTGGCCAAATGCTGGTCATAACCCTATGCGACTTCTCATCTAATTGACTCTGCCCTGTTCCTAAAAATTAACTTCCTGTTACTTTGGTTTCTCCTTCTGCTACTACTTCTTCCTCTCCTTAAATGAAATGAACTTGTTGACCTACTTTGTGTCACATATCTAGTCCTAGTCCAGTCAGTAGCAGTCAGAAGAATGGATCAACTTGCTACAACCACGGATCAAAACAGGAGTATAAATGCTAGAGAAGGAGTGAGGACAAGTCCTACAGATTGACTTGAACATTCGTAGTTATGGGGGCTGCATGAGCTAACATAGGATGTACACAGTCATGCACATGACACAATCCACCATAGGACATTCACAGTGTTGCAAGATCTAGAGTCCACCCTAGAACAGCCACAATCATGCAGGTGGTATGATTCACCACAGCCTGCAGAAATTATTTCTTCCATAGGGCTGCGTATGTATATTAAATAATTGCTGCCGCTCTTTCCATCTGAAATGAATGTTTTTCCCATTTTAACATCTCTCCAATTGGGATGTAGATTACAATCAACCTGTACATTTAATGCAGTGTTTTTAACCTTCCACATAATGGCTGCTATTAAACTGATGATGCTTCTTAAAGTCAAGTTGCTCTAAGAATTAAAGAAACATGGGAAGTGTGAGTCTACTGGCTCATAACTTTGTCAAAAGGTAAAAAATTAATCTTTTTATGTAAAAATTGCTATTAAGCACCATTTTCCTAATTGTTCTGTTTTTCTCTCACTTTCACATTTGGAAGATGACAATGTCATCATTTCAACAGGTAATTCCCCAATCCCATCCTGTTATCTGATATCAAGCCTAAATCATCTCTCCCTGGATTAACTCATTACTCCAATTAAAGTCCTTGATGGATGTCAAAGACATGCCCTTATTTGTGACAGAGACATAAAAAGTGTATTGCTTTAATTATTTCTATAAATCAGTTTCTCAACTCCATTTCCTTAATTATGTGCTGTTTTTCTCTGGAATAACTCCAGTGTCTGGCTTTAAAAAAAAAACTGTAGTCTAGCAAACCTGGCTTTCCCCTTTTGTGATATCCATGTGAGTCCTTTAACCTGTCTAGATGATGCCATGATGAACTAACCTAACCCAGCAGGCTTAGTGCCGAGTGTTTGCTTCCCTACAAATGTGGGCTATTTGGAATTATTCTTGCACAGATAAGCAACTTTGTCATTTCTTCTCTAATGAATGTTTTCTTGCTCTTTTTAAACTCTGAAGTTAATTTTTTAAATGTGGGTGTGTATGATATATATGTGTGTGCCTATTTATGTGTGTGATTGTAAGTGTGTTGGTATACATGTGTCATGGAGCACACATAGAGGTTGGGGGCAACCTCAGGTGTCTCTGTCTTCCAATTTCAGAGCTACTTCTCAGCCCTCACAGTTAGCAAGAGGTGCTGGAAACCATGCTCTGAATATGTGAGGTGACATGATTAGAACAGCATCCCACTGGGGCACATGCTACTAACACTCTGAGTGTTGTTAGAAAGGGAGTTAGTAGTAAACTATGCCCCAGTAAATGTTTAGGCAGACCATGGGAATCAGTGATCTCCTAAGATGTTTTAGATCTTATTCCTAGGCTCTAAATCATACTAAGTCTCAGACCAGCACTTGTAGTATGCTGCCAAGCCTGTCTGCATCACTCACACTATACATCTCTCACGACTTTGCAAGCTCTTAAGCCCCATAACTTACTCAACACACATGAGTATTCAGGTATACACATGCTCCCTCCACATACACACAGACACACACTCTCCTATGGAAGTGATCTCAACCAGTTGAGCTAGGCTCCGTAATTTTCCCTGATGGATACAGAAGATGAAACAAAGGATGGGCTTATCATCTACTGTGCTAAAAGGACATTTTTTTGCCTTCCCCTCTGATGGCTGGCACACACACACACACACACACACACACACACACACACACACACACACACACACGGGGCTGTTTACCGGCAATCATTCACACTACCTTCTGATGATCTAATCCTACAAACTGGCTAAGCTGGGACACTGAACGGCATGATGTATCCCAAAAATACCCGAGTGTCAGAGGATGAGGAAGTAGCCTTGTAAGTTGGAAGCAAGTCTGGGATACTGAGAAGACAATGCCTTGGGGGATACAAAGAAAGACAGAAAGAACTGGCTTATACAATGGAAGTTGTTGTGGTCTGGCCTTGGGGTTTAGGTAATCTTTCTTTTGGGCCCGGTTCCCTTGCTGAGACCCAGCTTTGTCTAGACTGAATAATCACCATGATCGGCTCTCTCCCTGATTTTGAAGTTGAGAAACCCTATTTCCTGACTTCTGGGTTCATCTCAGATCAGAATTCTGCTTGCTAAATGGAGAAATAACTGGTGAGAAACTGAGAGGGCCTAGTAACAATCCCTTTAATCTCAGAGGAGGCACACCATGCGGACCTGCTGATTTGGAAAGTGTGTGTTACATTCAAATTACTCAAGAATTCCCTTGCTGGCCCTTTGTTGACAATCTCTCTCTCTGTCTCTGTCTCTGTCTCTGTCTCTGTCTCTGTCTCTGTCTTGTCTCTGTCTCTCTCTCTCTCTCTCTCTCTCTGTCTCTCTCTCTATGCAAGGTCTTCATTACTTTCTAATTGACCAAATTTATTTTCTTCATTTCTCTCATTAAGGATGGGGTTAGAAGTAACCTCAATTGCCCAGGCTTCCTAATGGCTTACTTCCTCCATGATTGCCCTCATTTTTAAAGAGGACTCTATATTCTACCCTCAGCTTATACCTTACAAGCTAGCTATCCATCTACCTATTTAAGGGCAATGGGAGTTCAGAAAGTCTCCAATAACTGATTGTATAAATTTATATCCTTGGGTATGATATAGTAATATTCTCCAATACTGGTCACACACACACACACACCAACATGATGTTGAGCCCTGATAGAACTGCATGGATAGGTCAGTGGGAACCCAGTTTCACCATGCCCAGACTATCTGTCTCATAATCTAGGCTTACAAGTTCCATCTTTTGTCGTTTTTGGTTAGTGAACCCAGAACTCTAATGAGATGAGAAAAATCTTCCTATTGCTACAAAGGGTTGGTGTAGAATGAACTACATGTTCCCAGGGACCTGGATGCTCTGGCCCTTACCAATGCAAATTACAGCTGAGAATTCCAAAGAACTACAAAGTTACACTGCCCAGAATGTGTGAATTATGGGTCTCCCCTCCCTTCCTCTCTCCCACATTCCCCCATCGTGTGTGTGTGTGTGTGTGTGTGTGTGTGTGTGTGTGTGTGTGTGTTCACTTGGACCCAGAAGATCCCAAGCCAAACATGTTCCAGAATCTTTTGCTATTTCTTTTAGTCCCATTTACCATGACAGATAAATTTCTGGAGTACTGGATCCAGGTCTTACTCCACACTCCACACTCCACACTCCACACTCCACACTCCACACTCCACACTCCACACTCCACACTCCACACTCCACACTCCACACTCCACACTCCACACTCCACACTCCACACTCCACACTCCACACTCCACACTCCACACTCCACACTCCACACTCCTCCACACTCCACACTCCACACTCCACACTCCTCCACACTCCACACTCCACACACGCACACGCACACACCTCATTCATTGCAGGAATCTCTCAAGACCTTCCCTTCATCCACAGAGTCAAAGCTACCCAGCCTGTTCCACCAGACTTATGCTTAAAACTGTGAAGAAAAAAGACTCTCTCAAAGGTCTTCAGGCTTCAATGCAAATGTCTTCTCTCATTTTGGCTTGTGTCACTCTGGCCAGACTCTTGAGTGCACACTTTAAATGTCCTCCACAGACATTAAAGCCTTTTGTTAATAGCTATTTCTGCATCACCCTTGGAGACGTTATCTACACCTGGGTGACTGTTTTAGCTGTCTACTTGGCAGGCTGGCTTGGCCCAACAACCATAGTGAGAGTGGGTGTTTTTCACCGAATAAAATGCTTTTCCTGTTTTTACTGGCTTGGCCAGTCAAGCAGATGAAAAGAAGTTGTGTGTGCCTTTAAAATTGTAAACCCTTTTTGGCACTTTGACAAGTGGCTTGATGAAATCTAACATGTTTACAGAACATGAATTTGACACAAAATGAGGCTTAAAATCTCTCATTTATTGGCCCCATCTTCTTTTCATAGATAACCCACAGGACACGGGAGGCCAATATTGACTGTCCGCTTATCATCTCCCACCTCCAACTTGAGGAAACAACTAGATGCTTCTATTATTTGCGTCTTCATAGCAAAGACTTTGAATTTTGTGGGGTTTACATGCTGCTTACCCTGCTTTGCTCATCTTCCTTGTGCCTCAGCTCCTGACTCTGAAATAGGAGTGTTAATGTAACTATGTGATAGAGGAAAAATAGATAAAATAATTCACAAAATATCACAGAGACTAATGAATGATAATTATGACTAATATTTCCAGGGAGGATCTATGAGTTGAGCACTGTGCAAAAACCATGCATGGTGGCTCACTCACATCTACAATACCAGCTCTCACAGGACAGAGACAGGAAGACTGCCACATGTTGATAGCCAGCTTGGATGACACAGTAAGTTCTAGACCACCCTGGGATACAGTTTGAGACTCTGTCTTTAGAAAATTGTATTATTTTCTGGTGTCTGTGACAAAACACCCAACAAACGAAAGTTAAGGGGGTTGGTATTCTAGTTCATACTTCTGAGGGAATGGTCCTTAATGGTGGGCAGGTATGGTGACAAGAATATGTAGAAGCTGGCCATATTGTGTCCACAGTCATGAAGCAACAAGAGATAAGTGATGGTGGTCTGTTCACTTTTTCTTTTTCCTTTTTCGTTTTTATTTTTTTATTTCAGTCCAGGACCCCAGCCTGAGGAAATATGCTTCTACATTTGTTAAACTTTTATGAAGACACCTACACAGACACATCCAGGGTTTTTTTTCCCATGGCGATATTAAGTCCAGTCAAGCTGACAATGAAAATTAACTATCACACTCTTCTAAGTACCCCTATATGGCATATTCAAAGACTAATACAGTGAAAATTATTCAGTCTTCACAAAAAACTTGATTATTGCTTCCTTGGGAGTGAGTACATTTGTGGATACAGAAATTATCAAATTAACATCATATGGTCACTGAATTTATATTCTCCCACTTTCTCTCTCTCTCTTTCTTCTCTCTCTCTCTCTCTCTCTCTCTCTCTCTCTCTCACACACACACACACACACACACACACAACACACACACATACACACACACAGTCGTATTTACAAGGCTGAGAGAGGTTCAATAACTTGTGTAAGAATACATCTCTGAGAAGAGTGAATGGGGATCTGGAATCTAGAACCTATATTCCTGACCGTTGAGGATGGACATACTGTCTGATAATTTTTGGAAAGGGCTATCAGTACCATCACCAAGGACAAGCTTACAGAGGCACAGGAGAGAAGGCTGCAGAGGAGCTCAAAAAGCCCTGAGTCAGTGTGGCTGGCTGAAGGACTGAGACTGAAAGTTGGAAGCACAGAGCGGGAGCTAATAAAGATGAAATTACTACCCATATCCTTTTAGGAGAATTAGCCTGCCTCTCGGATCTCTACAAGGGAAGTTCATCACATAATCTGAGATGTACCTGGGGAGGAGGAATTTGGAAAGGGCTGAACTTGTGAGACTTGGTGCCCAGCTGGATACAAGGAGCTAAAGATGAGGTAAAAGGAATCTCAAATTCCTACTAGGAGATAACCTAAGGGAAGCACGTTGGCTCTTCTGGACTGTGGAGCTGGGATGAGATTTCACTTCTCCTTGTATGTACTCTTTTTGGGCTAAGCAAGTGTATAGTCTCACCGTCTCCTTTTTCTTTCTTTGCTTTTTTTTTCTTTTTGAGAAAGGGTCTCCTCAAACTCTTAAACTTCCTGGCCCAACCTCTCAAATGCCAGGACTATTGGTATGTACCTCACTGGTCTTTTGTCTTACAATAAAATAGTAAGGTGCCCCCAGCTGTCTTCCTTGTAGAACTAGAAAAGGAGGAAGCTTTTTCACTGTAAGTTCTGGAAATCAGATGTCCAAACCACATTAACAGTACACTCATGGTTTCTGGGTCACTCATCACTTCTGAGGGGACATAAGTAAAACAGAAATGTATGAGATTGAGGGACCATTGTTTGAAAAGTGTCCTTGTCACTTCCAATATATACATCATTTGGGGCCAGGTTATTCATTTAACTTTTAATATATTTAAATTATTTATTTTTTTGTGTGTATCCCTCCCCACATATGTGTAGGTGGTCTTGGATGGCAACAAAGGGCATTCTGATCTCCCAGAGCTGGAGTGATAGTTGTGAGCCTCCTGACATGGGTGCTAAAAACCAAACTTTGGTCCTCTTTAAGAGCAACAAGCATCCTCATCCACTATGCTATCTCTGTAGCTTCCTGGTCACTCGTTCCTGTGGATCAAAGTGTGTCATTGGATCCTCATAATCACTCAGTAAGGCAGTAGGTATAAAAACTGAGGCTCAAAGCTTTTAAATCAATTCCCCAACAAGGGAGCAGAGCTTTGTGCTCAAATCAATCATGCTCAAAAGACTGGGGGTGATCGGTTTCCTGACATCTTAAAAACTGCAACACTTCCTTCTTCCTTGTAATGTGATCTCTGTTTAAAGTATTGAGAAGTATTATGCTCATTTCCACAGCTGAACTTGCAGTCCTTCTTAACCTTACAGCATTCAAGTTTTCAGAGCAATTTCCTCAAACATCTTAGGTTTTGCTGAAAGTGGCTCGTGCATAATTCCCACCCCTGGCCAAACTGTCTTAATGATGTTATTTTACACCATATGCATTGAGGTTGACCTGAGTCAGCCATTTTTCTAAGTTTTGATTTTTTTTTTCCTCCTCCTACCCGCTTCTCCTCAGGTCAATATTCATTTGAAATGCAAGAAGCCAGCCTTCATTTTAGCTGACAAGGCTGCTTGTTCCCACACCTTTCGGGTGTGTAACTGACAAGTGTCCACTTAGGCGTGGGGCTCCCACTAAATGAGGCCTCTGAAATGTCAAAAGAGAAAATGCACTGGAATGCAAGAGGCGGCTGGATAATGGATACACATGAAATCAGAGCAGTAGAAATCTCCAAATACAACCACAAAAAGACAGAGAAAGTGACTACAGTAGTCAAGAGCACCACACTGGTTCTTTTTCTCCTAGCTAGGTATTTTCTCAACAAGAGAAGTGTACCCACCTAAAGCAGCAATATTGTTTGACTTGTACCCCTCTCTTTGCCTATCAGTCTGTTAAAACAATAGACCCCAAAGGAATTGCAGTCTCCTCAAGAGTCTCTCACTGGAGCAAAAGTCTGAAGGTGGTACCAGAAAGATGAGAAGCTTGACTCCCAGGAAGAGTTTTCACATGGTTTTTTTTGACAGTTTGCCAGATCACCTTATAGGAAAGACCACAGTTATGATAATGATGTACTGGACCACACCTTTCCCAGGGTTGCTTAGTTACACATACCTACTTCCCTCTAAGGAAATCTAAAATGCTATCATCATTACCCTGAAGATGGACTTCCAGATGTGTCTGGGGATCACTGTACCTCTTTCTTTATTCCCTTGACGCAGTGTGAACAGTGAGTTAAACTTTCTTTTCTCCATTACTTGTGTCTTTGTGACTCTGAGGACAGGTGGCTGAGCTTAGCTTATTAGAGCACCCAGGGCACAGACCCCTATGCTAAATACTCCTGTAATGGCAAGAGTCCTTCCTTCAGACCCATGCTTCCTGCAGCTGCTGCCTTACTTTCCTCCACTTCCCTTTCCTCTCTAGACACAGTGCCTATTCAGTGCTGTTTAATTCTTGCTGTTCAGTAGAATGGCCACCAGAATAAAAAAAAATGATTGTCAGTACCTTGGATTCACTCAAGACCAGTTAGTAACTATGGTGGGTTCTGGGTACTGATTCTTTTGTGGGCTCCAAGTTAATCTAATACACAATCCTGTTCAGACATATTATTTAAGGGATTAGAGCTCCGAGCAGGAATGATCTAGAAGAAGAAAGCCTGAGAGAAATCTATATGTGGATCTCACTGTTAGTCCTATCCAAGATCAAGACACATTGATCAAATGAAAGAAAACTGGAATTTTGCATCCAGTTAAGAAGACAATGGCAAAGAATCTCCAAAAAGCAGAAAGCAACAAAAGATCATAATTTGAAAGGGGTATGCCCCATATCACTGTGCAGAAAGTTCTGGCATTGTAGCTTTGGTTTTTCTAGCCTCCTGACCCATCCCAAGCAGTCTGTAAGTTCTGTGGGAGGAAGGGCCGCCTGGCTTGTCTTACATGCTTCAGGCATCACCTGGCACAGAGTGTGGTTCTGAGTGTTGCTCAGTAAATAGCTCTTAGTGGAAGTGAGTCTGTAGCCACCCCTGCAGTACTTGTAGAAGATGCTGTGGCCATAACTCCTTGTCCCCCATGTTCTGTGCTCAGGACCAGATGATTCTCAGACCACTAAACTTGACCCAGTTTCCATGACTCCAACTGCCATTACACAAATGCATGATAAAGATCCCTACAGATATCAAACCTCCAAATCCTAGTCCAGAATGAGTTTTAACAAACTAATTTTTTATTTGTTTATACTGTGGGTTCATAGAAATGTTGCAAAGAAAGCAGGGAGAATTCATGTGTATTCCTCTCACAGATTTCCTTATGGTTAACCTTTAATACATTCATCATACATAAGGAGTAAACACTGATATCTAGGGTATAAACAAACACACTCTTATTGCATTATCACGTGTATTTAAAATGTTACCACAAGTTTATATGACAGTTAGTGGTCACAGCTCTTTGTCCTCCTTTAGTCTGAGGTAATCTCTTCGCTTGTCTGAGAATCCTTATAACTTGAAGATCATGACAGTTTTGTTATGAGCTATGAGCTGGTCAGGAACACTGTAGAATATGCTTTAGTTTGAATTTTTCTGGCCTTTTCCTCATGACTAAAGTTGGATTTTTGCTATAAAAGGTAATGAAACCATTCTACCCCGGATAGTGTCATTGTGAGCATATCTTTGGGTGCATCTTTTAGGAATAATGCTGTAATGGCAGCTGTGGAGTCAGATGACCTGTCCTTGTAAAATGGATGTACCGACTCTCAGGCATGATCTCAGACATGTTCATTTTTTCACACCACATCTTGCAGCATTTACAAACAAGAATAAAAACCCATGTGCCATATGCATTTATATTAAACATAGTGTGCATGTGGCATCCAGGAAGATATAATCATAGTTAGCACAATCATTTATCATTGTTAACATCTTGAACAAATTTCTCCCATGTTTCCTATCCATTCTATATGGGAGTTTTATTGGAGATCTCTAGTCAGATGTTTTACAAACAGAAAATGACTCATTAGTGTATGGTATTTGACAAGTCCCCATTCTAATTCTCCAATTACTCTTTGTAATTGAAAGCCAGTTTAGCAATTCTGCCAGTACTGGTTTAATTGTGTTTCTCTGCATATCAGCAACAGCTGCAATGTATGGGAAAACAATGGGCATAGAATTAGAAGGTTAAAAAATAAGTTGAAAGACTGAAATTGATATAGCTAGTGGCTAAGTTGGTCTAGACAATCTCTTAGTAGTAGAAATGAACTGACATTAAGCATCCAGACTTCTTGTGATTGAACTGAATAAAAGTACCATGGTAGATGGGAAGCTGACTTGGGATATGGCCTAGGATGGTGAGAAAAGGAAGAACCATACAGCAAATCCCAGTATACCAGTGGGAACTAGTTAGCATTGCTACAGGGTGCCCTTGGTGAGCAGCTGGCACCCAGCTGCTGGTTGAACCTTGGGCTCTTTGTGGGTACCTAGATGATAATGCCCAGATCCTCATCCACCAAGAAGCTTTAATTAGACCAGCTATTTGAAAATTCACACCAAAACACACTACTCAGATATGTATCATTGTTTCCATGTTTAGAATGAAAAACTAATCAGAAAGTGGAAATGGGCTCAGGTTTACAGGAGCATGTATATTCTTCCCGTCTATACAGGTCTGTACTGTGTCCAGCTGAAGTGAGCACTGTGCTTCACAACACATAAGCAATTTTGAGCTTAGGAGCCCTTCTGAATTTTGATAAACTTTGGACCAACCCAATCAAACAACAGATATGGAGAAAGTCTAGATTCAGCGAGGTTGGGAATTAATGGCAGACTTATTTCTCTCTGATAAGGCCTCTGTTAATTAACATTTTAAATTTTAATGTGTCAATAATTTAGGATCCCACTTTGCTTGGGTTGTGGGTTTTCTTCCCTGCTATGAAGAATCATATTGCAAGGTAAAAACCACTGAGCAGGGCATTCCTGTAAGTTCATTAAGAAGGTGAGGCAAGGTTAGTAGGTTGTCTCAGGGTAGCCACTTATTTATTGCAAACACTCATTCCTGGCTTTAAATACTAGAACATCCAGATGATATATTTGATCTGAAAAATCTGAGACACGGAGCTTGAAGTTGGGACCATCTCAGAAACAGAGGTAGAATTTTAGTAAGAGATTTTCCAGCTCAATCATTGCCAAGGTTAATGCACTTAGTGTCTACAATGAACCAAACATCAATCGGCCCTTTGTTCCATCTATAACAGGGGCTGGCTAATGACAGTCCATAAGCCATATCCAGCCCCCTCCTTATGTATAAATAAAAGTTTTATTGGACCAGAATACTGCCATTTGTGCACAAGTTGTTTACTGCTGCATTCACACAACATGCTGAGCCACTATGACAGTGAAGGTATGACCCACAAACCCTAAAACATTTAACTATTGCACCTTTAGAAAGGCAGCTTGCCAACTTAAGACCTGAGGTAACTTGAGAAGGTCCATAGTCAGACATTGCTTTTTTAAGGGTTGTGTGTTTATGCTTCATTTAATGTATAGTAGAAAAAGTTTGAACAGCCTGCCTATAGCCATACCTTTTGTTGCTGTGGATGTTATAGTCATTGAAGACAAGTAGAAGAAGGGAATCAAGGAATAGTCATCATTAATTTAAAGAAAACTACAAAGTAAATACTAGCAAAAAATATTATATGCGGACTTTGTTATTCAAGAAAAACAGACACTGTGTCTGTGCATTCCAAAAACATGTGAACTAAGAAGGGATCATTCATAAGTTAAATTTTAACTTATTTATGCATTCCCTAAAAGGCCCTACAATGATGGAACAATGGTGGTGCATAAAGGCATGGGCCACCAGTACCAGAGAGGATTTTCTTATTTGTGATTCAAGTGTGGCTAAGGATGGAAAGAGAACACCAGCAACTTCCTGACCAAAGGGGGGAAATCATTCTCCTTGGGTTTTTGTTGCTGTTGTTGCTGCTGTTTTTTCTGTTCAAACACATGTCACCATGAGGAATGATGGTGCCAACATTTCAAACAATGATGACTTTGGCTTTGCAACCTCGGTGGAAATTTTCCCTAAAGCACACCAGAGCCCTGAGTCAGCTTGTCCTATATAACTGTTCTACCTATATATAGCTCAGATCTCCATAGTATTGTCATTCTGTGGCCCCGTCCTTATTCATCTTCTACCTGACAGTACCAGAAGTAAACTAAATTTGAGTCAGGACAGTTGGGGAAATAGCATCCTCAAGCTGGGGGAGGAGACAAGCAGGTCCAAGTTTGGCATCCCAGCTGCTCCTGTATCAGGGAGTTTGCTCAATTTCTGGGAAGAAATGAGCCAGGCAACACATATCTCGTTCCACTGCATGTTTAAAATTGTCCAATGGCATTATTTATTGGAAAAAATTGATCTCCCTGCTGCATGGCACTGGCCCAAGATGGTCTTCTGTGAACTCACTGTGGGACATAGAATAAAAATCTCCCCGCTCATGACAGGACCACAATTCTCTCTCTCTCTCCTCCTCTCTCTCTCTCTCTCTCTCTCTCTCTCTCTCTCTCTCTCTCTCTCTCTCTCTCTCTCTCTCTCTCTCTCTCAGGAATTACTAAACAAATGTCCAAGGGGTCCCAACTTTCACAGAGGTATCTAAGACAAGGCCATAGTCTTCTTCAGGGAGCTCAGTATTTAGTGGAATAAACAGATAATGATTTTTAAGAGTTAATCCCAGGTAATGTGATCATATTCCAGAAAACAGCGATTATAATGTGACCAAAGAAAGGCCAGCCTCAACCAGGACTGCTTATAGCAGGAATCTGTGAAAGGGCTTCTAGGAGACATATTAAAATGCAAGTTGAACAGCCCTTATCTAAAAGGCTTGAGACAAAAAAAAAAAATGTTTCAGGTTTCATTACTTGTTAAGGGAAAACACATAAACAAGAAATCCACTATGTTTCTTTGATTACTCAGACACATAGGATGAAAGAAGTAACATATGTTATATATGATTGATGGGAGATGTTATTCTGTAAATATGTTTCTCATACTGGTTAATGAATAAAGCACTGTGGCCAATGGGAAAGCAAGATAGGCGGGGCTAGGAGACAAGGAGGAAAGAGGAAGTAGGAAGAAGGAGTCAGCATGGAGAGCATGGAGGAAGCAAGATGCTGGCCCGCCACTCTCTGATAAGATGACCACGTGGAAATACTTAGATAAGTAGAAATGGGTAAATCATTAAGACAGAACTAGCCGATAAGGAATTAGGAACTAGCCAACAGAATTGTATCAAATACAGAGTCTCTGCATGTTATTGGGGCTGGTGTGGCAGCGGGACCTACCGGGCGGCCGGCAGGGAGGAACAAAGAGCGGGACTTACCGGCTGGGGGTGGAGTGGGAGGGAACCTGCTTGTAATATATGATGTCACTTGCATTGCTCTGACCCATTACATATCATCAGATATGAAACATGCCACTTATAACATCATGCCAGGGTTTCAGAGACTCCAGATTTTGAAGCATGTTTAGGTTTAGATTTTGGGGATTTAGGAAGGTACAAATCGGACTAACAATCAGCAAAAGGTGGTGATAATAGAAACAACTGCTTATTAATGGACCAGCAGCAAAACGGTAAGAGATAAAAATAAAAGACAAAAAAAAAGCCCCTATGGCTAAAGTAGAATTCACAAAAAGGACACAGAAAATGAAGGTAAAGCCACGCTGAAGGGTTTAGCCTGGCACTTCCCATCAGGGATGTGAAGTGAGTCACACAGCAGCTAAAATCTTATTTCCAAAATGAAAAAGAATTGGCCAAAGTTGATTTCTATAATGTAGTTTAGACAGCATAATGTATCCTAAATAGTCTATCAATGTAATATAGTGTTTAATAAAACATTTTACCAACCTTTGCCTACTAATTCTTCAAAATCCTTGTGTGTGTATAAGTTGTGGGTGTATGAGTGTCTGGAAACCAGAGGACAAACTCAGCTGTCATTCCTTCGGTGCCATCTATTCCTCTGTTTTGATTTTTATTTTTGTTGTTTGTAACTGGCTCTTTCTCTCTGGCCTGAAACTTGCCAATTACTCTAGGACGTCTGTTTTGCTATGTGGCAAACCCCAGGAATCATCCTGTCTCTATTTCTCCAGTGCTTGACTTACAAGCAAGCAACACCATTCCAACATATTTTTATTTTATACTTTTGGGAAATAAACTCAGGTCCTAAGCACAAGCTGAGCTGAATCCTCCAGCTCTACACACTTGACATCTAGCATCCCCACCTCCAGCTTGCCTCAGCCACAGCTCGGAACATCTCCACAGCCTGTGAGCTACTGTGCCATATGGTGTAGATACAGACTTGGTTCTCAGTTGATACAAAGTCACCAACAGTGATGAGTTGGGAGACACAGACTGCTCCTGTGATGGGAGATGTGATTCTGTATATATGTTTCTCATACTGTTAATAAAGCCCTGTGGCCAATAGAAAACTAGATAGGCGGGGCTAGGAGACTAGGAGGAGGAAGAGGAAGTAGAAGGCGGAGTCGAGATGTAGCCCAGGGAAGGAGCAGGACGCTTGCCGCGACTCCCCGATAAGACGACCACGTGGAAATACTTAGATAAGGAGAAATGGGTTAATAATTAAGACAGAGCTAGCCCATAAACAGTAATGGTAACTGGCCAACAGGATTGTATCAAATACAGAGTCTCTGAGTGTTATTTGGGGCTGGCACAGCTGTGGGCCCACGTGGAGGTGGGACCGGGAGGCCGGCGGGGAGACCTGCTGTAACATAATGGTGTCAGAAGCGGGATTGAGAACTTTCGCTTAAAACTTAACAAAAGCTTAAAAAATAGTTTTTAGAAACAAGGGAACAGAGACTTCTTGGTTGCAGCATTTTCTTGATTGGATTTGTTTTGCTGTAGACAGAGATTTGCATGGCTCCTTTAAGGGAAGTTTCCAAAATTAGCATTAGCGGCAAAAAGCCGCCTGGCTTTTAAAGAGCTCTGCTAACAATTCATTGGTGTGTAGGAGAGCTACAATGAAGGTTTACACTGTGTTTTTAAAAATACGCTGGCTTGGGAGAGGAAAAGAAACAGGGTACAATGGTTTAAAAAAGAAAAAAGGAAGTAGAATTAATCCTAGTACTCGGCAGACAGAGGCAAGCAGATCTCTGTGATTTCAAAGTAAACCTGGTATGCAGTGAATTCCAGGACAGATAAAAGTTACACAGAGAAACCCTGTCTCAAAATATGTAAAAATAGAAGTAGAAGAAATAGAATAATAAAAAAGCCACGTAAAAATGGAAAACACAGAGAAATTTTGGATACTATACGTGCTTCTGTTGTCTTTAAATTATTTGATTGCTGAGAAAACAACTACTAATAAAAGAAATGCTGCTAGATTAATTCAATGTATATATTTTAAAAACGCTTTGACTCCAAATTTTAAGACTAAGGACAAGTTACTGGGGAAAAGGATTTCTATTTTTGTTTCCACAGAAAATGAAAAGCTATGGATTTCTTCCAGACTTATATGGTTTGATCAAGCCAGACCTCCAGAAACAGCTCCCCAGGTGATCCAACATTCAAAGCAGTTGAGACAAAGCCTTGCAGACTACAGCCAAGATTTCTGCATCTTCTTTGGAACCCCTATGACAGCGCCCCCTATCAGCAGGAAGTAGTTTGGAAAGAACGAAGCCCAGATTCCCAAATATTGTTTATAATGTTTGTTTTCATTTAAATGGGCTTGGTAATAACTGGTTAATAACCACAAGCAATCTTTTTAAAGGTAAAAGGGAATTATGGCATAGATATGAATACTTTGCTTTGGAATGGATTTTCTTTTATTGATACAATTTAAGGTCAATTTTATGATATGTATATTTCTCCTCTTGTTTAGGTATTATAGCTCATTGAAAAATGTAATGTATAATTTAGTACAGATTAGAGAGTTACCTATAATAGTCAAAACTTAGAGTTAAGTTAGTTAGGATTTCTTATATACATGGATATATTTGAGATGACTAGGCATTCTTCAAACCTTTCAAAGACCTACAGAATATGGCATTTAAAATGGTTTAGGGATTTTCTTGACAGTGAGGCACAACTGCTCCTGGTAACATCACCTGCATCAAAAAGGAAGATGGACATTGAAGAAACTCGTTACGAAGTTTGCTCCTAATATGGCAAGACTAGCCATTTGGGCAAAGGTACTGCTCTTCTAAACTGTTTGACTTTATGTTATAGAAACTGGACATGCAGGACCCACAAAAGGTAACTGCTGATGCAAGATGGACATTGCTACAGGATTCCTGTTTCATGGAAGAGGCTGCCAGACAGCCAGATAGTCTACAGGACACAGAGAAAAGTTTCCTGCCTTATTGAGGAGTCTGGACACACATTATGGCCTATGGGCTGAAGATGGAACATTACAGAAGAACTTCGGGTGACTGACCAGGCAATGCATTGTCTCTGTCATTTCTAGAATTTATATATTATCCTTCTGTGGTCTTTGAAGGAGTTGAAGACAGATAGTTATGCTTATAGTTTTCCTTAGTTAGGATTAAAGATAAGTTACATATAGAACTTTAGACTCACAAAGATAGGATAGATGATATTTTCTTTAAGTCTTACAAAATGTTAATGGACTAAATATTGTTAACTGTGATTCTTATTTGATAACTGTTGTATGGTATATTTTGCTATGTTAAGGTTAAACCCCTTCTTTTACTTTAGACAGAAAAGAGGAGATGATGGGAGATGTGATTCTGTATATATGTTTCTCATACTGTTAATAAAGCCCTGTGGCCAATAGAAAACTAGATAGGCGGGGCTAGGAGACTAGGAGGAGGAAGAGGAAGTAGAAGGCGGAGTCGAGATGTAGCCCAGGGAAGGAGCAGGACGCTTGCCGCGACTCCCCGATAAGACGACCACGTGGAAATACTTAGATAAGTAGAAATGGGTTAATAATTAAGACAGAGCTAGCCCATAAACAGTAATGGTAACTGGCCAACAGGATTGTATCAAATACAGAGTCTCTGAGTGTTATTTGGGGCTGGCACGGCTGTGGGCCCACGTGGAGGTGGGACCGGGAGGCCGGCGGGGAGACCTGCTGTAACACTCCTGAGTGGATATGGATGATTGATTTGGTGGTGAAATGGGAGAGGCATGGGAGACAGAAAGGAGGGCTCTGGAAAGGTCTACAGGTAATATCTATAGGAGAAGTCTAGGGATGCCAAAGAAACAGATCCTGGTGGAGTCCAAGGATATTGAGAAGGAGAAGTAGCCATCTTGACACATGTATCTATGGACCACTCCTATCAAAAAGCTCCTTTGAAAGACACAGTGATGTGTTTATTTTACCCTATGTGACTTCTTCAAGGTGGAAGCCAATTCTTGTGTGAGAAGAAACATAGGCAGGATCAGCTTCCAAGAGTCTTACAGCAAAATGCCCAAATGACTGTTTTGTGACATTCTTTTGACCCTTGTCATCTACATAAAGTGAGATAGGGAAATGGTCCAGATAACTTCAATGTGCTAGTGACTGATTTCCCCCTCTGATCAGCTGGCACATTGAACCTATAGTCTGAGCAGGGAGGAGGAGAGGAGTAGGAGGGCTTCCCAAGGGTGATGACAGCCAGAGAGGGCTGAATGAGACAACGAGACATCCCCAGGCCCCATATTTCTTTTACCACCAGTGACTTCCAAATCAAATGAGTCCAATCTGCAGATCAAAATGAGATTCTTCTTATTGACTTACCTGAAAGCTTAGCCGGCTCTCAGCAAATGGAGCCGTGTGCATCCTGCATTCTCATCAACTAGTGACAATCGCAGGGATGTCAGAGCTGGGCAGAGGCCAGAAAATCTGTCACTGATGCATGAGGCTGGGGAAAATCCAATGCTTATTGGCCTGGCAGTGCTGACCTGGTTTGTCCATAAAGGAATAGCAAATGCAATTTAAAAAACACATAGAACTGATAAGAGTTTACAAGGCGGAGCTGGAGATGCCTTTTCAAAAGCAGACACACAAGATGAAGAAACAAAACAGATCAAAAGCTCAGTGTGTGTGTGTGTGTGTGTGTGTGTGTGTACACTTATGCACACATAGTACACGTGATTGGGTGTAGCTGCATAGAGACCAGAGGAAGACATTGGGCACCTTGCTCCAATACTCTCAGCCTTTTGTTCCCTTGGGGCCGTGTCTCTCCTTGCACCTATAGCTCAGTTGGTGATCAGGAAGCAATAGTAATCCTGATGTCTCTGCTCACACAGCACTGGGATGACAAGCATACATAACCACACCTGGCTTTTCATCTGGATTCTGGGGATTTGAACTGGGGCCCACATGATTGCACAGCCAAGTGCTATTGTCCATTGAACCACCTGCCTACCTTCAGATAGTATTTCTGAAAATGTGTCCTATATGCTGTCTTTATTCTAATCTTGCAATGAGTTATTAAAAAGGAACATATATAGCTCTAACCCCAGAAGAATTAAATTAGAATATCAGGGGTTGGGGCCTGAGAAATCCCCCATTTAACAAGCTCCTAGACAATTCTTGAAAATGGTCTACAAAAATCCAAGAAAAGAAGAATTACAGAGTTTCTCAGACTTTGCTATGAACTGCTATACAGCCTTACAATAAAGGACAGCAGCGACATGCTATCAAGTAGGAAGGAGTCACCGGCCACCTTGCCCCACATGAGCGCTGGGGGATGGCATGTACTGTTCATTAGATCTCTCACTTATCCTCACTGTAGTGAAGTTCAGGAATAGACTCAGGTGATACTGAAGTGCATTCTGACTCCCAATGTTTCATCTCCAGGACTCATCTGACCTCAGTTTCTTTCACTCAAGAACAACATTGGGTTCTATTTTCTAGCATGATATTTTGAGGTTCTAGGTAAATAATGTATAGAAATTTAGGGGGAAAACATTTTCAGAGGTTAACAAAGATATGACATGGTAGTATTAATTCAAGATAGAATGTGAATTACATTCACACTATTTCCATGATGTCAAATTACCCTAAAAAAAATAAACCTGTGTAATTTTATATGGCACAACAAAAAATATAAAGGCGATAGCCTTGTTCATTTCTATGACCAGAGAGTGCTAAGTGGACCAAACTCATGCCGTGGTCTTTGGTTAATGTTGCTGTCAGCTTCAGAGGGGACAAGGGTCTCGTCATCCAAACACTCTAAGCTGCATGTCCAAAAAGTATAAACACCAATGTGAAAGATAAAGGAGCCATCATAAATGACCACCATTTCACAAGGAACTCCAATCTGTCAATAATTCGGTTACCATGTTCTTAACACCTACCCAGTGGTAGAAAACTAGCTTCTCTGATGGCAAGTGTTGGGCTTTGCCTCTTCATAACTCTGTGCTTTTCATGCCATATGCTTGATCTGAACTGTCCCCCCTTCCTATCTCATATTCTCCTGTCAGACTCCTACCTATAGAAATGCCACAAGCAAAGGAAAATGCTTTATCTCAAGAGCATTGAGTTTGGTGTAAAAACACAAATAAAGAAAATACAAAGCAAATAAATTCACAAACACCAAGTATGTGAGCTAAATGCCTGGTAGATGAGTCATAAATAAACACACCTCTTCAAAAGGATACTGTTTGTCAGTTCCTATATTCTTACACAAGAATATTTAACAGCAGGAGAGAAAACCATGATATAATGTTGCATGAAGGGAAAATCTAGAACTATTTCTTTAAATCATCTGTAAGTAGGTATGAGGGAAGGACACAGCTTGTGGGCTACATCCTCATGTATTAAACTATAGCATGAGGAGTTTATGAATTGGCCAAACAAAAAAACCCAAGACATGCCGACTCTCAGAAACAAGCAGAGACCTCTCAGAGAATGAGCACACTGTTCTATTGCAACAATGTTCTGAATGACTCCCAGGGTTGGCGGCATTCACATAACAGACCTCTGTTTCTTTCTCCTTCTGTGTCTCAGATTCAAAACATTAGTGGAAGGATCCAGTTTGCTCATTCATTGCCCAGGATGGAGTGGTCATGCCCTAGACAGACCTTCATGCCAGGTAACTTCATGGCCAGAGATCTGTTCAGCCATTAGACTGATACTTTGAGACTTGCTCTGATTAGTCATGTGCTGGCTAGCATGGCCATATGCCACAGATGTGTAAGGGTGTAAAACACTGGTATAGATAATTCTTCACATAGGCATAGCAGCTACTCCAAGCCTCGTGCACACCATCTTCCATTACATTCACTAAAAGGTATCCATGGAGGAAAAGACAATGACTGCAGTTATGTTTACCAATGGGAATGGTAACCTGTTATGAGTCTAACTGCTTTTATGTGATAGAAACCCCTTCACTATGACATGATTAATAAAAAACATCCTTCCTAAAATGATTAGCAAATATTTCATAGTGAGCCATAATTCTTTTTTCCCCTATTTATATCCCCTTGCAAGGTATTCCCCTTGCCCTGTCTATTTTAAGGGTCTCAATGAATTAATCCAGGATTCTAGATCTTAGCATTTTTATCTTTAGAATGAACATTAATTCGTCCTTTTTACCAAGACTCCTGTTAAGATACAATGGTTCCCTGATGTGAAAGCCTTCCACAGATGGCTATGCAGGTGTCTTAATGACTTGAGGACCTCTATTAACCCAGGTTCCTCTGCCTTCAAAAAGCTTTGTTAGAAAGCCATCTACACCTCTCTACTGACTGATGGTACCAAGTGAAGGATGTGTAGTACATGGCTTATTCCACCAACATTGCCTGTACCTTTAGCAGCAAAACTTTTATCTGAGTTCTAAATAGAAAAAGGGGGATGTGGACAAAAGTAAAAAAAAAAAAGAAAGAAAAAGATGCATGGAAAGAAGATTGAAATAAATACAGAAGAGCCTGTGATGTGGGTAGGGCAGGGCAAGAGAATGGGCTTACAGGCCCTGCTGTGCAGTCTTCTGTGCCACACACTCAAATATTGTCAAGCAGAGAAGTACTTTGCTTTTAGTCTCCTCTACCTGGCTTGGACTCAAACTCATGAAGCCCATATGCACTTATTCCCTAGTCAATTTTCTCTGCACATCCTGTCAAGAAAAACCCTAGGAATTATTCTTCTAATGCATAATCATGCATATTCACTTATACAGCTCCTTCCTCCTCCAGTTCTCATCCCCTTTCCTCTGGGACAAACTCTAACTTGTCTCCTTCTGCCATCCTGGCATACTCCATATGCTACTCCTCTAAGACTATAAAGTATTCCAAGAATATCCTGGTGGATAAAAGTCCAACTTCCCATCATCTTCCACTGATCTGGCATCTAAACTCACCTCCTACTTAAATTCTATGAAGTCACTGTTCACACTCTTGCAGGCAGATGAGCTCATGGACATTTTTCCACCTTCACCCTGTATCATTTCTCTGTTTTGTGTCACTCTGTCTTGCATCTTCCCATGATCTCCTCGTACATTATTCAGTCAAATGTTCAAACACTTTCACTTTTGGAGAGTCTTGCCCAAACATACTGTCTTAGGGTTTCTATTGCTGTGAAAAGACACCATGACCACTACAACACTTATAAAGGAAAATGCTTAATTGGGGTGGTTTATAGTTTAGAAATTTAGTCCACTATCATCATGGTAGGACATGGCAGTATGCAGGCAAAAATTGTGTTTAAAAAAAAAAGGAGCTGAGAACCCTGCATCTTGATCCACAGGCAGCAGAAAGTAAACTGAGACACTGGGCATAGCTTGAGCATAGAACACCTCAAAGCTCATACTCACAGTGGCACACTTTCTCCAACAAGACCACAGCTCCTAATAGTGCCACTTTCTATGAGCTTATAGGGGCTAATTACATTCAAACTACCAAACAAACCAAAGGTGTCCTTCCATTAACTTCTATTAATGTCTGTCACTTTATCCTGCTTTCTCTTTCTCTGTAAACTTTACACTATATTCTTTGTGTATTTGTTATACTCTTAATATCATCTTTTGTTCTAGAATGTTCCATAGACCATCTAATACAACTCTCAATACCAGACATGAGAAGCCCTCTTTTGAATTATTTGTCAGTGTTTTCAAAGAGACTACCAAAGCAATATGTATTATCACTATTGGTTGTACATGCTACCAGATGTGGAAGGTAAGTTCTTATTGCTAAAGACACCATGCATTTCAGACACACAGCCCCGAGGCCCCAAGCTGAATCTGACCTGAAAACCTACTCCTTGAGGACAAGCTTTCGTGGTATCAGAAGGCATTATGAAAACTTCCAAAGGAGGGAAACAACCAACAGTCCTACTCAGTTATGACACCTATGACCCACAACAACAACCAGCATGTAATAATAACCCTAAGTCTGTAGTGGTGGAATACATACTTTGGAGGTGACTCCTCTTATAGGCTGCTGCAAGCAACTACATTCAAGTGCACTTACCCATACACATACATATGTTCATACAAATAAAAATAAGAATAAATCTTTTAAGTGCTTATTTTAATACATGACTCAATTCTTCTCAATACCATTCTAATTAGATCCCTATGGAAGAGCAATAAGAGGTTACTTCTGCAATAATATATTATTTCTATCATGGATCATGATATAAAATTGTACTACTATACACAACAATCAACTTGAGATTCAAAGAAGAGGTCTATAATGATGACTGTTAGCTGATATACGGGTGTGTCGGTCGTAGCCCAGAGAACTGTGTTTTAAGAGGAGAATAAATTGGCAGAATTGAAGGTGGTAGCGCATTGACATAATTTGTAGAAATCACATGGCATTCAAGCTGTGGGTGGGCATTGTGCATGGCTATATCTCTAGTTGTCCTGGCCTTGCAATGTTGACTAATACTATAATTCATGCAGACATATAAAATCTATTCTGTTGAGAGATGAATGAGTTTTCAAGCCACATTTTTAGGACAGAGCCAAGCATCCCTTGGCTCTCAATGAATCAGCTACAATATACTACTTGTAATTCCTCCATTTTCTCCTCCATGGGAGAGTTGAGGGGGAAGAAACATTCTTGAGTTAAGCTGTCTCTTAACTGGGGAAAACAGGCCAGTGAGATGGCTCAATGGTAAGGACACTTTCTGCTTAGCCTGATATCCCAGGTTCAGTCTCCAGAATCCAGATAGCCAAAGAAGATAAATGACTTATACAAGTTGTCCTCTGACATCTCCATATTTTCTATGGTGTATACACACAATTATAACAATAACAATAATAACATTGAGAAAATGAAAATGCTAAACCCTTCTCCCAACCATTTCCCATTTCTTTCCCCCCCTCTTTGCTAGCTTGTGGTCTGAAAGCAATTGCATATTCAAAAGAACCAGACAACAACAGTCAAGTGTAATTGCAGAGACAAACCCAAAATTGCCCATTATTTTCCTGCCCTACTTATTAAAATTCTTCTCCCCATTTGCTAAACTTATTGACATCTTACTGGGAGAAGAAGATTTCTTCATGTCATTTTCTTCAACAGCAAAAACAAATAAGCAAAAAATAGTTTTGAATCTACCCAACAGATTTTATAGTGAAAGTGGTCAATCCATTGGTTCTAAAGGGAGAACAGTTGGTAAAACTGATCAGTGTTGGGCATTTGCATCCCCAGTACACACTTTTTATTTTGCAGTCTCCCCTGGTGCTGGGAGATTGGTTTTCTGTGCTAGAATAGAGTGTGGAGAGCAGCTGCTGTTTCTCGGTCTAGTGCAGAGAAAAGATAGAGCGTGGCACAGAATTCATCTCCCGAATATCTCAACAGGTTAACCAGGTCTGGAGTGAGGAAGTCACAGCTCATGATTTTGAAAGTTCTTTGTATTGAATCTAAAAGTCCCTGTGTTTCAGGAAGAATTTTCTCTGCAGATTCATTCCGTATGGTGTAGAAATCAAGATGATACTTCCTAAGCATGATAATCTACTCCTGATGAGACAAAGAATAAAATTAAATACAAGCATCATCTTGAAAAGCATAAATGTTTATGTGTTCCTAGAGACAGTGATGTCATGTCCAAATGCTTCCTGTCATCCAGGTGTCATTCTCTGGGCTGAGCACACAGCATCTCATTTAATTCTCTTACTTGAAAGGTATGCCCTTATTTAACCCAGGTGGAGAAATTGGGGGTCACAAAAACAGTGATCTCTTTTTTCCAGGTTCTATGTTTGTAAAAGATAGATCCAAGATTCATCTAGCCATTTCTGTCTCCTTGATGTCCTTAACTAAATCCCCAGAGAATGACAAGTTTCCTTTGTAGAACAAGCATCCTGTGAAGGGTTTACACTGGAATTTCAGTAAGTGTTCCCTTTGGGATCTATAATCATTCTGAGAGAAACCTTTTGAACCTGTTATGATTGTCATTTCTTTCCTACCATATCTCCCAGGCAAGAAGCAAGCTATTGTGTTATGCTCCCCACTGTCCTCAAACAATTGAAGTAGCTACTCTCCATGACCTCCGTTCCATATTACTTTTGTTTTGTTTTATTGGTTATATTCTCTACCCCTATACTTCTAAGCATTTCTTTATGGCCTAAAAAAGTTAGGTCACTACCCCTTAGCTTCCTCCTGTTATCCCACCCTTTACTGCAAGTCCTTGGCAAGAGATCAGAAAACCACACATTTCAGTTACGTTTCTATTGCTGTGATAAAATATCACCGCCAAAAGCATCTTAAGGAAGAAAGGGCTTATTTTATCTTATAGGTCCTAAGGGACAGAATCCATGATAGACTGAAAGCACAGTGGTGGGAATGGGAAACAAAGAAACAACATTTCATCTGCATACCGGAAGCAGAGGGACACAACAGGAAGTAGAGTCAGGCTACAAACCCTCAAAGTGTATACCCAGTGACAATACTTCCTCCAGCTGGTCTCTACCCTCTGATGTTTCCATACCCTCCCTCAAACAGTGCCAGCAACTGAGACCACTGTCTCTCATTCAAAACACCACACATTCCTACTCCTGACCATCTGTCATATACAACCTGTAAAACTTTAACCTTCCCACCCTGTGTCCCCAAATGGGCTAGAAATATCCTAGTTTTTAAAAGCAAGTTATTTTAACTGTATAATTTATATATCAGTACAAGTGAATCCCTGTGGTTCATAGTTCAAATGAGTGGATATACCTGTATAATGTTGCCACAATCAAGACACAGAAACATACAAACATAGTCACTTCATGTTTTTTTCTTTTTTATTTAAATTAAAACAATTTAATCTTACATACCAATCCCAGTTCCCTCTCCCTCCAGTCCTCCCATTCCTCCCACCATCTCACCATCCCACCCCCCTATCCACTCCTCAGAGAGGCAGAGGCCTCCCATGGGGGATCATCAAAGTCTGTCACATCATTTGGAGCAAGACTATGCCCCTCCCCCTGCCTTGTATCAAGGCTAAGAGAGTATCCCTCCATAGGGAATGGGCTATTCCCTTCAGGCTAATATGTGTTACCTACCATCAGCCACAAACTCCTAATTCCTACTGAAGTAACTAATTATTCTCAGTTCCTTCCAAATTGACTGCAACCCATCCTGTCATATAAAAAAAATAATAGAGTGTAATCACTTTGTGCATCCTTTAGGTCTGATAGTCATCTTTCCATATATGCAGTTGAGCTATATAGGCTCTTTCAGTTTCTCAAGAGTGTGTCCTTTTGGTTGCACTGAACAAATGTTCCATATATTGTTAATCTACTTTCCAGTTCAGGGATTATGGATCAAATGATACATTCACGTTTAATTTGGGAAAAAACACCACTCTTCTAATGTTACTATAAAATTTTTGTCTACCCAGCAGCAAAATCTGAGAATCCTAATTATTTTTTACACATTTATCCATCCTTGATATTGTGGCTTCATATCCTCCAAAATATAAACATTCCAGAAAAGCATCAAATTATGTGTCTGTAGGTCACTAACACTGAACTAGTTTATTCATTCACTCAAAAGCCTTAAGTGTCTACTGTTTAAACTTCTTTGTACTAGGAAGGATGACCACAGAAATAAGCAAATACAACATTCAAGGAGGATTTGCTAGGAACTAGGATCAGAATAACCAAGAATCGGGTATGATAAATTCTTTGTTGACTAAGTGTTAGAGATCCACAGTGGAAGAAATGAGTTAGGTACTTAACTTATACAGGTAGTTGCTATTTTAAAAACTAGAAATATAATACTCTAAGTAAGATTCAGCAAAATAAATGATGAAGAACGTAGAGCTAAAGTTGTACTTATTGGTGAAGTACTTTCCTCTCAAGGTTAAGATAAAGATATCTGCTCTGTTCTCTTCACTTTTATTCAATATTACACTGGAAGTATTGTTACGGCAGGTTTCCCTGCCGGCTGCTGCTGGTTCTGCCGCCATGGTCCCGCAACCACGTGTGCCCCAAATAACACTCAGAGACTCTGTATTTGATACAATCCTGTTGGCCAGTTACCATTACTGTTTATGGGCTAGCTCTGTCTTAATTATTAACCCATTTCTACTTATCTAAGTATTTCCACGTGGTCATCTTATCGGGAAGCCGCGGCAGGCGTCCTGCTTCTTCCCCGGGCTACATGTCGACTCCTCCCTCCAACTTCCTCTTTCCTCCTTGTCTCCTAGCCCCGCCTATCTTGCTATCTCATTGGCCACAGGTCTTTATTAACCAGTATGAGAAACATATATACAGAATAACATCTCCCATCATCTCCTCCTTTCTGTCTAAAGTAAAAGAAGGGTTTTAACCTTAACATAGCAAAATATATCATATGACAGTTATCAAATAAGAATCACAGTTAACAATATTTAGTCCATTAGCATTTTGTAAGACTTAAAGAAAATATCATCTATCCTATCTTTGAGTGTCTAAAGTCCTATATGTAACTTATCTTTAATCCTAATTAAGGAAAACTATATCCATAACTACCTGTCTTCAACTCCACCAAAGACCACAGAAGGATAATATATAAACTCTAGGAATGACAGAGACAACTCATTGCCTGGTCAGTCTCCCGAAGTTCTTCTGTAATGTTCCATCTTCAGCCCATAGGCCATAGTGTGTCTCCAGACTCCTCAGCAAAGCAGGAAACTTTAAACTGTCCACCTGTATTGACAGTGTGTCAGTCATTTTTCTCTGTGTCCTGCAGAATGTCTGGCTGCCTTTTCCATGAAGCAGGAATACTGTAGCAATGTTCATCTTGCATCAGCAGTCACCTTTTTGTGGGTTCTGCATGTCCAGTTTCTACAACATAAAGTCAAACAGTCCAGAAGAGCAGTACCTTGTCCAAATGGCCAGTCTTGCCATATTAGAAGCAAACTCCATAATGTGTTTCTTTAATGTCCATCTTCCTTTCTGATGCAGGTGGTGTTACCAGGAGCAGTTGTGCCTCACTGTCAAGAAAATCCCTAAACCATTTTAAATGCCATATTCTGTAGGTCTTTGAAAGGTTTGAAATATGCCTATCCATCTTAAATATATCTCTATATATCTAGAAAACCTAACTAACTCCAAGCTTGACTATCATAGGTAACTCTCTAATCTGTACTAAATTATACATTACATTTTTCAATGAGCTATATAAACACAATACCTAAACAAGAGGAGAAATATACAAATCACAAATTTGACCTTAAATTGTATCAATAAAAGAAAATCCATTCCAAAGCAAAGTATTCATATCTATACCATAATTCCCTTTTTACCTTTAAAAAGATTGTTTGTGGTTATAGCCATTTATAACCAAGTCCATTTAAATGAAAACAAACATTTATAAACAATATTTGGGAATTTGGGTGTCGTTCTTTCCAAACTACTTTCTGCTGGTAGAGGGCGCTGTCATCGGGGTCCTAAGAAGATGCAGAAATCTTGGCAGTAGTCTGCAAGGCTTTGTCTCAACTGCTTTGGATGTTGGATCACCTGGGGAGCTGTTTCAGGGGGTCTGGCTTGATCAAACCACATAAGTCTGGAAGAAATCCATAGCTTTTCATTTTCTGTGGAAACAAAAATAGAAATCCTTTTTCCCAGTAACTTGTCCTTATGCTTAAATTTTGGAGTCAAGGCATTTTTAAAATATATAAATTGAATTAATCCTGTAGCGTGTATATTTCCACCAGCCCGCCAGCCCGCCAGTCTGGGCCCACAGCCACGCCAGCCCCAAATAACACTCTGAGACTCTGTGTTTGATACAATCCTTTTGGCCAATTACCATTATTGTTTATGGGCTAGCTCTGCCTTAATTATTAACCCATTTCTACTTATCTAAGTATTTCCACGTGGTCGTCTTATCGGGAAGCCGCATGGCAGGCGTCCTGCTTCTTCCCCGGGCTACATCTTGACCCCAACTACTTCCTCTCTCCTCCTCCTGGTCTCCTAGCCCCGCCTATCTTGTTTCCTATTGGCCACAGAGCTTTATTAACCAGTATGAGAAACATATATACAGAATAACATCTCCCATCATCTCCTCTTTTCTGTCTAAAATAAAAGAAGGGGTTTAACCTTAACATAGCAAAATGTACCATACAACAGTTATCAAATAAGAATCACAGTAAACAATATTTAGTCCATTAACATTTTGTAAGGCTTTAAGAAAATATCATCTATCCTATCTTTGTGAGTCTAAAGTCCTATATGTAACTTATCTTTAATCCTAATTAAGGAAAACTATAATCATAACTACCTGTCTTCAACTCCATCAAAGACCACAGAAGGATAATATATAAAGTCTAGAAATGACAGAGACAATGCATTGCCTGGTCAGTCACCCGAACTTCTTCTGTAATGTTCCATCTTCAGCCCATAGGCCATAGTGTGTGTCCAGACTCCTCAACAAGGCAGGAGACTTTTGTCTGTGTCCTGTAGACTGTCTGGCTGTCTGGCAGCCTCTTCCATGAAGCAGGAATCCTGTAGCAATGTCCATCTTGCATCAGCAGTCATCTTTCTGTGGGTCCTGCACGTCCAGTTTCTACAACATAAAGTCAAACAGTCTAGACAAGAGAAGTACCTTGCTCAAATGGCTAGTCTTGCCATATTAGAAGCAAACTTTGTAACGAGTTTCTTCAATGTCCATCTTCCTTTTTGATGCAGGTGGTGTTACCAGGAGCAGTTATGCCTCATTGTCAAGAAAAACCCTAAACCATTTTAAATGCCATATTCTGTAGGTCTTTGAAAGGTTTGAAGAATGCCTATCCATCTCAAATACATCTCTATATATCTAGAAATCCTAACTAACTTAACTCCAAATTGTAACTATCATAGATAACTCTCTATAATCTGTACTAAATTATACATTACATTTTCCAATGAGCTATATAAACACAATACCTAAATAAGAGGAGAAATATACATACTACAAAATTGACCTTAAATTGTATCAATAAAAGAAAATCCATTCCAAAGCAAAGTGTTCATATCTATACCATAAAGTATGGATCACAGAAAAGAGGCAAAAACAAGAAAATCCATGTACACTGGAAAGGAAGAAATAAAACTATATTTGTATATGACTATGACATCATCTCAAACAGGAAAATCCTGAGGAATCTACTAAAATTTAATAGAACTAATAAATGCTGTCAGCAAGGGTATATAAAAAGAGCAACGCAAACCTTAATTTTATAAACCACCAATGAGCAGCACATAAAATGAAATTGAAATAAACAATTATATTCATATGGTGTCAAAGTGAATAAAAACTTACAAATAAATTCAACCAAACAATATAAGATGTGTTGTCAAGTAGCAATTTCTTCTGAGATAAAAAAATTTCTACCTTGGGTGAAAACTGTTTAAATGGGGTGTTTATAGGGAGATGAAACAATGGGATGCTCTAAGGCAGTGGTTCTCAACCTTCCCAATGCTGCAACCCTTTAGTGCAATTCCTCATGTTGTCATGACCACCCTCCGCAACTATAAAATTATTTTCATTGCTAATTCATAACTGTAATTTTGCTACTGTTATGAATTGCAATGTAAATATCTGACATGCAGGGTATTGATATGCAACCCCTATGAAAATGTTGTTGACACGCAAAGGGGTCAAGACCCACACAGGTTGAGAACTGCCGTTTTAAGGGGAAGTGGAATACTGCAGGGAAACTCCTTAAGACTGGACATAAAAAATTCAAAACAGCTTCTGGAAGTCCTTGAAGCTGACCATATTCACTAGGGATCCCACCTCCACCCCCCATGCAAAAGTATATAAACAATAAAGACTTCAAGATTCACTCTCAGACAAGTCCAGATGCCTGGGAAAAGCAGAGACCAGACCAGCTGTCTGCAACAAGCAGAGACCAACAGAGCTGCCTAGAAAGGCCCCTCTAAAACCAGTTGAACTGCCTGCAAGCTCTGCAGTATACCCCAGGTTCCTAGCTTTTATTGAACTGTCACTCATGCTGGTCTGAGCTTTAGTGATGCAGCTGTCTTTGAGTTATTCTTGCTCCTGTAAGTAACCACTCACTCATATTCCTGTAAGTAACTTCCAATAAACCTTATTAGTTCACCAATTTGGACTTTGCTGGTATCTGTACTTTGGACTGTCATTAGTTCCTAATCTGAGGTGAGGAGGTGCTTCTTCATGATATCCCAGGGTAGGTCTGTCACATGACGCATGTATACCATTAAATCTCAGTTATTATTAGAAAAAATTAAAGAATATTGAAGTAAGTGGAAAGATGGTATTAGCGGATTCCAACAGTTAGTATTTTTAAGATGACAGTATTCCCTGAATAGCTTTATGGACACAGGGCAAATTCTATAACTATCCCAGCTGACTTCTGTGCAGAAATAGACAAACTGATGTTAAAATTTCATGAGAATTGAAGGGGGTCCAAATTCCAAAGGATATCACAAAATAATGATATTGGATGACTCACACTTCCAAAATTGGAAATAAACTCCAGTTCTGCAACAATAAAGAGAACATACTACTGGTTTAAGGAAAAGTACACAGGTGAATGGAATCAAATTAGAAATCTAGAAATACAACTTCAAATGCTGATTATTGGTTACTGAGGAGGGCCAGGACAGTCCAGTTTAATGAAGACAGAGCATCTTTATCAGCAAATGGTGTGGGGATGACCAGCTGTCGATCAAAATACAAAATGAACTTGTATGCTATGTGCAAAATTTAAGCAAGATAGACAATAACTAAGTAGAAAAACAATTAAGCTTTTAAAGGAGAACATAGGAGTAATTCTCATGAAGTTGAATTAACCAGTGATTTCCTAGATAGACTGCCCAGAGTACCAGCAAATGAAGAAAAAAGTAGATGAATTAGAATACCAAAATTAAGATATTTTGCAATTCAAATTATACCACCAAGGGAATGGAAAAAAAACTCCAAAGGATTGGAGAGATTTTTGTAAGCACTTGATAGGGGATTTATATCCAGAATACATAAAGAATACAGTCTTTTATTTTAAATAAGTGAAGACTTTAAGTAGACATTCCTTCAGAGAAAATATGCAAATGGGAAGCAAGGTCATGAGAAGATACTCAATATTCTTAGTTATTAATGAGATGTCACTTTCTGCCTACTTCCATGACTGAAATCACAAAGATTGACAACAATGGTTGACAAGGATGGGAAGAAACAGCTGAAGGACTTTGAAATGGGGTAGCTGCCATCGGGAGATTTTTTTGGCAGATCCTCTAAGTGACATACGTAACAGTTATTATATGACCTCGCCATTCCAGTCCCAGGTGATACTCAAGAGAACTGACAGTGTATGTCAGCTGAAACATGCACAACATTCATGGCAGCAATCTATGAATAGCCAAATAAACAAGAACATTGACAGATGAATTAGAAAACGTGATATGGCTATATAATATGATGTCACTTTCCCAAGGCAAAATGGAAAGCCCTGGCTTTCCATAGAAGAATGTGGGTGAAGCCAGTGAGCATACTCAGTGAATGGAAAAGATACAAAAGGCCACATATTGTGTGAGTGTCCATAGTAGGAAGATCTGCTTGACAGAGAGAAGATTAGCAGAGAGCAGATTAGTGGTGATCAGAGACCAGGGGGACATAGGGACGGGAGGAGAAATTGGGTAACTTCAGGAGATGATCAGTCCTAAAACTGGATGGGGATGATTCCTGAACAACAGCACAGGAGGAGTAAAAGCCTGCAAAATGTATTTCAATATGGAAACTTTATTTCATTACAGCTGTCATTTTCAAAAGGAGCAAAGAAGAAAGTGGAAGGTCTGACCTTATAGAATGGTTTTTCCACATGGACCATGATTTTCAGCAACTGCAATGGATCTACAAAGGGAACTGCACACCTCACAAGCAGACCCACATGTAGGATTTAATCTACAATAGGAAGACATTGTGAGAGGTTACACAGATTGTGCTCCAGAGCACCACTTTTATCACATCCACAAGCTCTATGAGAAGCTTAACAAATGGACTTTCTTCCACCCTCCTCTGACGAGGTCTATATAAAATTTTACTGCTTAGTAAATAGTTTTAACCAACCCTTCCATGTTTACTAAGTGACCAGTTCTGTTGGATATTGGCTTTGAAACAAAACTGATCAAAAACTTTGATGTTCTTAGAAATTCACACTTTTAACAAAAGCCTGTTTCTAAGTTATTTCTTCGAGACATCTTATGTGCCAGCATATACCAGAGGGGAAAAACCTGGTGGAGTGTGAGCACATACAGACAGAAGAGATCAGAAGATGTATTAAAGAAAAGCACAAGAAGACAAGCTAAAATGTATTTGAAAACTGAAGATATACACTATTCATGATTATATCCTAAAAGGAAACAGAAATAGAGATCCAAGCATGAAAAAATGGTTCAAAGATTATAGCATATTCATTTGAAGACTATTATGAGATTACTTTTTAAAATAATTCTTCATAACTAACAACAGAATATTGACTATAATTGAATTATTCTTTAAGGTGGAATATATTCATTTATTAATATAATGTAGCCCTAAGTATCCATACTTAAATATATTTTTATTCATAGAAATCTTTATAGATACATATTCTCATATAATATTCATAAACACAGTTTTCTTGATATATATGAATGAATATACTTTATTATAGAAAATATGGATTTATATTTACACAGTATAGTATGAATCAAGCAATTTATGTTTGTTAATAAAATGTTAATAGGAGGGATAAAACTGTGAATAATCACTCTTTTATTATCAAAGGTGGGATGACTTATGACCCAATATGTTGGAGACTAGGGCAATAACATTGGCCTTTTATATGGCCACTTCAGTAAACATTTGGACATTCCTTAGAAAGCAATACATCAATCTGCCATATAATGCAGCAATTTCACTTTTAGGGGGTTGAAGTAAAAGAAATGAAAGCATGTGGACCCATAAAGTTTTGCTCATCAGTGTTCATAGCATCATGAACTTGTATTGGCCAAAAATAGAAACAACTAAAACATTTATTAGCAAATGGTAGGTAAAAAAATTCAGTATAGTTACATGATTGAATAGTATCTAGCCATAAAATGAAATGCTAGAGAATGGATAGAATCTCTCAAACCTTGTTATATAAAAGCAGCCAGACACTAGAGAGCATATGTTGTAGGACTTTACCTATACGTAGTGGGTTTATACATAAAGATTAATTGTAAATATACCCATATATGATGTATCTGACTTCATGCTGGGTATTCATGAAACTTTTGCAAGCCAGACAACTGTCTAAAATTCATTAAGCCATCAACCTCAAATGGTGAATTTGATATACATACATATATACATATATATATATATAATTGGTAATTATAATTGGAGACTTGATCTCCAAAGTAATGATGTTGATAAGCAATGGGATCCATAAAATGGGTCTCTGTCCTCTTAGACTGTCTCTCCTGCCTGAATGTATTATTTATCACAAGAGCAGTTCATTATGAAGCATTCCTGTTCCTCAACTCAGCCTTTTGATGTCTTTCTCATTTTTGGAATCTCTCTTCTGTATGTAACTGCTGGGTTGGTTAGCATTCATTGTCAACCCAGTACAATATAGAATCACCTGGGATGGGAGTCTCAACAAGGGGTTATCTACATTAGGCTGGCCTGTGGGCAATGTCTGTGGGGATTGTCTTTAGAGGGGAAGACACACCCACTGAGGATGACACCATTCCCCAGAAGAGAAGCCTGAACAACAACAAAAGAGTGGAAAACTGAGTTGAGCATGTCTAAGTATACATGCTTGAATTCATATTGTTCTGTACTCGTGGAGTTGGCTGTATTAGCTGCTTTAGTTTGGGTTGCCCTGGAGACCCTCAATGTTGAGCAGTAGCCTAGGCAACAGGAAATAAACCTGAAACACTCACATAGTTGTCCACCTTTCTGTCACATACAGCAGCATGGGGTCTGTTCCTGAAGCTGAGCAGATGCTGGTACTATGCTTTAAGATTTGCAGAACTTGGGCACACACCCCCACCACACCCATGAACCCTCCTTGTACCTAGTCTCTCTGAGTCTATGGATTGTAGCATGAGTGAGTACATAGAATTTCTAGGAGCCTGGGGGTGAAGCATATCACAAAATAACTCACAGAATCAATTAACCTGGGCTCACAAGGGCTCACAGAGAATGAAGCAACAACCACTGAGCCTGTGTGGGACTGACCTATTAGCAATCTGCATATATGTGACAATTGTGTAGCTTGGCCCTCTTGTGGGACTCCTAACAGTGAGAGAGACACTGTCTCTGACTCTTTTACTGGCTTTTAGGACCCTACTCCTCATACTGGGCCACTTTGCTCGCCTTTATTACACAGGGAAGTATTTAGTCTTATTGCAATTTGATATGTCCTGTTTTGTTGATATTAACGGGAGACGTGCCCTTTCCTAAGCAGAAATGGAGGAGGACTGAATTTGGGGTAGAAACAGATGTGAGTGGAGAGGTACTGGGAGGAGAGGAGAAGGGCAAACTGTCTCTGGGGTATAAAATAAATACATTTTTAAAAAGTATTGTAGAACTCTAAGTTAAACAAGCCCCTTTTGTCATAAACCAACCAGTCTGGGTATGTTGTTAAAGCAACAGAAAATATACTAATACATATTTAAAAAGACTAAATGAATTTTTGAAAACTGCTTGCTGAAAGTTGAACTTCAAGCCAACAGTTAACAGACTTGGGCACAGGCAGAATTTCCCATTTAGAAGACAGACACCAAAGCAACAATTTGTGACTATAGTCTTATTGAATGTGCTAAGCAATCTACACATAGCACTCTGGAACCCAGAGTGGTCAGTCATGGATAGAGAGATCAGTGAGTGAGAAGAGAGTTGCCCTCAGCTTTTACTGGGGCATTGTTTCCAGTACACCTGTAAAGAGTGAGATGTAGGTAAGAAGGTAGCGGTACTGAGACCACATCCAAGTTATAAGCTTGACAAATTATAAGATTGACACCTCATGCATTGATACCAGCTTCCCAGTCTAAGAACACAGACATCTGTCAAGCTATCAAGGAAGTCTCACTACAGTGTGATGATACACTGACTGGCCAAGGCAAGCCCCCGCCAGATGAAGGCCAGGATCATTCTGTGGCAAACCACTAATATAATTCATCTCTGTACAAGTCAGGCTTCTTTATGGGCAAAGAGATGAGTTGCAGGGAAAATCTAAGTTTCCTAGGCTAGGTATCTGCCCCAAAGCTTAGACTTAGTACTTGGAGAGCAGATCCTCTTGGTTGCTATCTTTTTGTTTCTTCTTGACCTGTGTTCCTGACTAGTTTACACAGCCAGTAAAATATAGTTAAAAGTGTAGACCCTGCAATCACACTGCTTATAATCCATGTGGCCTTGGCAAATCAGCGAACCTCTCTGAGTTCCAATGTTTTCACCTACAAAAGACCTATGTGGACAGTATCTATCTCCTGTGACTGGTGAAAATATTAAACATATAAATATGGCAAACACTCATGACAATTATTAGGCATTGCTTGCTCTTTGACTGGAAAAAACTTTTTCTGGACTTAAAATCAATTTCTTCTTCAGGACAAATAGCACTTCAACTCAACATCAACAAATGCTATTTCAAAAAGCATGAAATAAATGTAATCTCAGTTTAACTGAGGAAGGGATAAGAGTGAAGAAAGACATGGAAGGAGAAAGGGTGTGGTGGAGAAGACTCTAAAATGCCACTGAGTTATATTCCTCAAAAAACAGAGTGTTGAGAATCAAGCCTTTTCTGGGTTCTATGAGGCATCCCATGAGAGCATCTGAACTCTCTTCCATGGAAATATTTTACTACTGTTTAAGCCACACTTTATCTTCACGAGAAAAATGAGTCAGTTTGCCTATGGTGAGTAGAAAGATATGGGAATGGAAAATCCAAAGGTGACAGTTAGGAGACATGGAGCATGAAAGGCAAGGCCCTTTCTCCACCTGCCTTCCCAAACACCCTCTCAGATTTCAATCTACTTTTAAACAAGTGAGAAGCCAACTGAAACCACTCCTAATATTTCCCTTCATGACTCTCACAGCAGCCTATCAGCCCTAGCCCTTGTATAGAGAGCTTTAAATCCTTGGGCAAGCTTTAACCAATGCTCTGCAAAATACAAGTGCTGGGTATGATAGCAGAACACATCAAAATTTCCTTATGAATGCTGGCTGAGATAGGCACATCCCTGTTGCTTTCTGGTTACAACATCTGGCAATACCCTTACACTGGCATTGATTCGGTGGTGGAGACCACAAAGGACCTTTGACTTGGAGGGGAATGGGAGGAGGGGACACACCTGCTAGATACTGAGATAATTATCTGGCTGGCAAAGAGCTACACTCTAAGGCCCACTTTCTCAAAAGCTGTTTCTGAGGCCTAGTGAAAGGAGCAGCTGGGGCGGGTGAGGCATGATTACTTTGCTCACTGTCTGGAAAGGAGGGTGATCAGATCCAGCTCTCCTTGGGTTCGAAGCCACACTCTTCCATCTGCCTCCTGTCTCCATCCTTCTTCCTTCCTGTTCTTTCTCTAGCCACACTCTTGGATTTCATGTTATCTCAGAGGAGAGTCAAAGGGGAACCAAAAGCAATCTTTGCCTCTGCCACACAAGTGAATACTCTGAGGGACCACAGCTCCCACCGAGGCACATGCTTTAGGGCCTAGAAACAAAGGGAAGCATTCTCATGAACACACGGAGGTTAGGTCATGGGGATACAGCAATGTGATTAAATCTTGATGGATTTTTTGTTTGAAGTCTTGTTTGCCTGGTTATGGAGAGTGCCTTTGGCAATCCCTACTTAATCAGGATCTTGATCTTGATGAGTGTATTGTCCCTCCCAGGACTAAGACACCAAGGAAGAGTCTGTCTGAGGCTTTCCTCTGGCCGGTTCCCTATGGTGGCTTCCACCCTGTCACTCCATAGAGGCCTGCTCTGTGAAATAGCTCTTTCATTATTCCACCAATTTTATGATAATTGTGATTTCAGTTTGAGAATTATAAAAATAGAGACCCTAGCCCCACCCAGACCCAGAGGGCAACAGGCAGAGTTGATAACTGTTAAATTTATTTCATAACTTTATGGGGAACTATTAATAAGTTAATCATCTTTTCTACTTTTAGGATGGAAAAACAATGATCCCCAAATTGAAGTAATTTGCCCAAGGTTATTTGATGAGTTATTGGTTCCAAGCAGATACACAGTTTATAGAACTGGAGATGCATGCAGTGGGGTAGTCTGAAGTGAGGACATGTTTTCTGGATGCTCCTGTTGGGTCTTATAACTCCAGATGTTGACAACAGTGGCATGAAAAGTAATATCTGCTATAAATACTTATCTCTGTCACCATGGCCCCAAAAGTAGGGAAGAGCTGATAGCTCAGGCTGGAGTACAGAGTTCCCCAAATATAAGTCAAATGGTAGAAGTCAGGATGGCATGAGTTTGAGTTTATAGATGTTCTGATTATAGAAAGAAAGGGAATATAAGATTGAAGAAAAGGTACCTCCTAATTTGATCTAAACAAGTAAAAACTGGAAAAAAAAAAGAATCAAAATACTGAATTCTAGATGATCACACAGGTACACACTTGCAATCCCAATCACCCAGGAGCCTGAGGTTGAAGAATCATGAATTCACAGTCAGGCTGGGATATATAGTGAGACCAAATCCCAATAAAATATTCTAAAATTGAGATTTTTGTTCAATTAACTGAACAATTTTGACCACTTCTGTTGACCTCACTGGTCTCTGGCCTCTTATCCACTTTAGAATACTCAAATAAACCTGCCCTATTGCTATAGGTGGTAGAGGATAAGAATCAAATATTCTTGTTGGTAAGCTTGCTTCAATCCTAAGTCATGATGGACCTAGTCACAGTGGGGTATGGTATGTAGAGACTAGTGGCTGAGACTGATATGCTCCTAAAATGACCCAGGCAGCAGGCTATGGATGGCTAAAACCTATCCCCACCCAATCTTCACAAATACCATAGAAAGCAAGCTAGCATTGGCATCACAGAGACTCAGAGAGATCAAGATACTTGCCTCGGAGTCGTATAACTAACAAATTACAGACTAAATTGAAAGCAAAATTTGTCTAACTAAAAAATTCAAACAAGTCAATTAGACAAGGCAAAATTTTACCATAGTATTTCACACTAACCCAACAGAGCTCTGTTGGATGTGGTGTGGAAAAAAAAAATCAATGGAAATGTATGTGTATAAAAGGAAAAGGATTGATTCCCTATGCAAACTTTTTTTTAATTCTATCAATGTGATCCTGACAGAGCCTACAGACAAAGGGAGACAGTGAGGAGTTTTGGAAGAGGTGGGCCTTGGGACAGACACAGCCCCAAAATGGCTGAATGTTCTACAAATCTTCCTGAGTCTCCCTCTGCTTGAGTTTATTCCAAACAAATCCATTAAAAGCACCATCTTAATGAATATTTTATACAGTTATGACATAGTGAGTCCCATTTAAGAAGGACTCTTGGCAAAGGCTGAGACAATGAAGTACTAAAATAGCCCACTAATCATCAAGGCCAACAGAAATCTGGTCAGGCAATATCACAATTCTACATACAAAAGAAAAAAATGAAAGCCATATATTCCCTTCCTGCCGATTTACATGCTTTTTTAAAGACTCCATATACCATGTTCAAATATTTCCAGTCCATCAGCAAAAGACGCTTGTTTGAATAATTAATTTGTTTTTCCCTGGTCCCTTCATGGCTTCTAAAATTGGTCAATGTATACACATGTTATTTTTCTTAAATCAGACTCCATCATTGAGCCCTCATTAAATAAGCACAAACAAAAACACAGCCTCTAACACACTAGTTCTCAACCTTCCTAATGCTGAGACCCTTTAATACAGTTCCTCATACCATGGTGATCCCCAACCATAAGATTCTTTTGTTGTTACTTCATAACTGTAATTTTGCTACTATTTTAAATTTAAAGTAAATTTCTTAAGTTTTCTGATGGTCTTAGACAATCCCTATGAAAGGATCATTCGACTACCAAAGGAGTGAAGACCAGTAGGTTGAGAACTACTATGAAGTCTAACACACTTTAATTAACTTCCTTGCCCTATAAATAGAACATAAATAAAGGCAAGGACAGAATCCCAAAGGATAAACTCAAGGGTGTCTTTTTACTGTGTCATTTCTCCAGTTCTCACCTCTCCCAGGAAAAGCATTTTGAATAAGAAAGGGAGTGGTTAAGCCTTCAGTATGACCTGCAAATATGAGTTACTTTGCTCTGTCATTCTTGGCTTGCCTACTTTGTTTATGAACTTTGAATTCAAACACTTAAAGGTCAAAATAAATAAATAAGCACAAAGGAAGAATTGATCAAAATATAGTATCTGTAAATTTCTAGCTTTAAAGAAGAAGCTTGAATTCTTTGTTGATATTTGAAAACCTGAAGATCTCACCAACTCTGCAGGGTTCCTGATGTCTCTTAAGTTGGGGAGGAAGTAAGACATGATGAGTCCAGTGTTTCTGTGCATGACTGTTGGCTGGAGCTGTGTCTTGGCTGACAGAACAACCAAGAAGCAGCTTTCTGCCTCCATGCTATCTCTCTGACAGAAGGACAGGACTCACTGCCACTCATCACTACTTTCATGAAACTGTTTTCCTCCCAGGTGAAAGGAAAGTGAGATAGTTCCCATGCTCACATCTCCACCTAAAGGAGAAAAATAAATGACTGACCATGTTAGTTAGCTAATTTGTTTTTTCCTGGTCCCTTCATGGCTTCTGAAATTGATCAATGTATACATGTGTTATTTTTCTTAAATCAGACTCCATCATTGAGCCCTCATTGAATAAGCACAAACAAAAACACAGCCTCTAACACACTAGTTCTCAACCTCCCTCATGCTGAGACCCTTTAATACAGTTCCTCATACTGTGGTTAGTGACCAGGTTAGTAATAGATTCAGACAGCAATGAGACAAAAAGTTGAAGCCCAATTCAGTGTAGGAAAGAAACGCTGCATTTGTATTTCATAGAATAATAGGCAAACTGGTTGAACTTGGCATTTTCACAGGGACACTGTGAACAACCTAGATCAGCAAAATGATTCAGTCATTGAAGATGACTAGAAACTGGTCTTTAGACTCAATTTTCATTACCATAGTCCCAGGTGACTAAGAATTTGGCTAGTGCCAGCCATAAAAATGGTACCAAGAAAGAAAAATTCATTATAAATAAAACTATAATGTCTACTTTCTTCCCCATATTTACACTGATTTGAGGGAACCACCTACCTCTTTTTCCTGACATATTTAAGAATCCTGTTTACTCTAGTCTAGTTTGGTAAAGCCAAAGAACTCTAGACACTGAAGTGTGTGAGTTCAAGCATTTCCAGTAAGGCATACGCAATCCCTGCAGAGGACATGTGGGCAGAAAATGCCTGCCAACAAGTACACATCAAACAATTTAATACAAGCATGCTGCCCAACTCCCCCAGTTTACCATCACCCTGAGGCTGATGCTCCCCACTTCTAGCTAGAGCTGAGTGGTGGTGCCACTTTCAGGTGGGGTATGTCTACCCAGTTGAGTATTGTCCTTTCCACGTCCTATTCACACATACACATGCCAGCAGGTTATTTACATGTGAATCATTGGACTTGTCTGGACTCAGAAAAAAGGGGCTCTTGAGCCTTCTGCCATAATGGAGGGAGAGAAAATAGAGGAACAGACAAGGCTTTGTTTATTCAGAGAGAAGGCTGAAGAACCACCCGAAGGCCCACAGAATTCAATGTCTCTGTGATGGAGAGCTAAGTGAATCCTGCTGAGGTGACAGTGTGTGGTACCAGCAAGGCTGGCTATTACCAACCTGCAGCTGAGGTCACCCCAGCTGATCTCGCCGCCTGTAACTCTGTTTATTTCATTCTGGTTCATAGCAGAGATTTATTTTTATGAACAGTGAACATTTTTTGTAACATTCCCTCATTTAACCTTCATTATCAAAGTCTCTGCCCAAAGCCCATAGAAGCACCATTATTGCCCATATAACATTTCCCAACATAAACCATTTGAGGCATTTTCCCCCATTTTTATTTATTTCTCTTCTCTTACATTTCATTTGAAATGTGCATGGGGGAGCATGTGTCTTGTTTTTATGTTGTCTCATATAGACCATAAGCCCTAATGGTGGGGGCTGCCTATTTGGGAGGTTAATAAGCAGTGGGAACATTCATCATATGGAACAAACAACCAGGACATGTTGGCTTCTTAAGAAAGTACTGGGAAGGGGTTCTGTGACTAAGGAAACTGAAGGGATAACAGGCCTGCTCTGCTGTTTCTTTTGAAAGACAAGGAAGGAAGCAGCATGAAAGTCTGGAAAGTGGGAAGGCTAAAGGCCTGACCATGTCATAAAACAGCTTATGTTACCTCTTAATAAGTAGGTACTTCCAGGAGAAACCCTGGAGAATGTGTCTCCCTGAACCTTCAGCCACCGCACAAGGGGTGACCAGGTAAGTCTCTCCTATAATTCAGGCTTCACTCTGTGGACTGAAGCAAACAATGGTAATAGGTTTCTCATCTAATTGGGAAAGACCCTCAGATGCAACTATCTGAAACCTAAAACAGTATCCTTTGTGCTCTGAAGGTGTTTCCCAAAGCCATTCAGGGAACTAAATCTCCAAGGGCTAGTATTGAGATGAGGTCCTTTGATTAAGCCATGAGGGTTTCTGCCTTATGCACGGATCAACACCTAATAAAATGGTTTGTGTTGGTTTCTGCTCCTCAACCATGTGATGGTCCCACTACAGAACATGACATTGATGAAACAGGCTGTCTAGCTTGTTACAGTGATACAAATGGCCCAAGCATCTACACATCCACCCCTTCCTTTCCTTTCACTTTCTTTCTCCTGTTTTTTCCTCCCTCCCTCTCTTCCTTCCTCCTTTTTCATTTCTCTTCCTCTTTTTCTCTGTTTCTGTTGATTTTTATCTTAATGCAGGCTTTCCTCTCTGCATAGTCAAACAAATGTTCAGCAGGATGTTCTAAATTCACAAACATGCAAACTCTGTAAACCCAACGGTAACAGGGAAAGGGGATGGAAGAGGAAGAGGGGGACAAAAACCAAGTATCTTTTCTCTATTAGCCCCAACAGAAGTCTTCATATAAAGCTCAATTGCCCATCAAGGATTCCTGAACAGAGAGCTATGGTCAAAGGGAAGGAAAACAATAGATAGAAAGCCAGGGTTTAATCTACTCTAGCCACAGGAGCTGAGATTGCAGAAGTAGGGTTTTGTGGGCCTATGTTTTAGTGGTCTCCACAGAAGGCCAGGTTTTGGTGCTGCATACAGAGAAGAGAGCTTCCTGCAGGAGCCCAGGAAGACAAGGTAGACAGTCCTAAAAATAGTTCACACATGAGAGAGAGAGAGAGAGAGAGAGAGAGAGAGAGAGAGAGAGAGAGGAGAGAGTTGTGTTCTGTGCTAAGGCAATGCCAAGGCTAGTAAGAACAGAGTTGCAAAGTTGTTTACAGTGACCACAATAAATCTACCAACTGGCTGAGGTCAGCATGATTGAAGCTTTAGGAACCCTTATTATCAGATCCAAAGGAAGCTCCATTTCTCCAAACTCCACAAGGTAATGCATATGCCCAGAAATGGCAGCCTTGGCCCAGCTTGAAGGACAATGAATGACAGGACGCCACTACAGGGAGATCCTTAGGAAAGCTATCAACCAGCACACTAGTGGAATCTAGTCTATTAATAACTCCATCCCCATATGACTCAGAATTACTTAACAGCTAGTGGGGGGGTAGGTGGGGGTAGCTAATGCTGAGTATTCTGTGTATGGAAGTGAGGATTTGTGTCAATGTTGGCAAAGAGTTGTAAGATGGTAGGTCCATAATTCTCCAGACATTTCTGGTATCCCATATGTGTGGTCAGTGTTGTCTTCCAAGGCAAGGGAAAGGCCACAGGCAAAGAGACACAGATGCCAGCAGTTGGCAGTCAGTCCAGCTGCACTAAAATGATAGGAGTTATAGCAGGGCACCAACAGGATATGATGTCAAGGTAGAAGTCACTTTGATACCCTTTCTTCAAATAAAAATTTTAAAGGACCATAAAATTCCTGGGTGGGGCAGTGGGGAGCACTATACAACTTCAACAGATTTATTGTAGGGATCTTACATGGTATGCTTTCATGTGGGTTGATCTTGAGTTGGTGTTTAAAGCAATTTCAATACCCATGGGAAATGGATGGATAGTGAGAAGTAAGAGGCAGCTGGGGTTGATACAGTTAATAGTTCTGAGGTCAAATCTGTATGATCCTACACAAAAATGAATTCGTCCAAACAAGCTAACTTTCACCTGTCCTTATGATCTCATCCCCTGTGCTTGTAAGATAGAATGTGTTCTATTAACCACTTAAAGATGCATTCATGGACAAGTGAACAGAAGCCCCTGGCCAGGTGACTCCTCTCTGCATGTCAAGGACGAGAATCAGAGACGGGTGTGAGGCAATACCCTTTGGAAAAGAGACCCACTTGTTCTGACAACCAACACCTTTGTTCCACAGCAGTTCAACCTTCCCCAACTAACGCCAAGCACAACCAATGTGACATCATAAGGCATTCTCCCTTCAGCGTTTCTTATCCTTGGAAATGTTTTAGTGGTTTAAAGAAAGACAGAATCCCAACATATCTATAGCTCTCCTGTGACTCAATGTGGCCAAAGTTTCGAAGCTGAACTCTTTATTCCAGCTCAATTCTATTTCCTAAGAATCTGCTTGGGAAAAGAAAAGCCCCTGTGACTCCATGCTGGGCTCTACCGGAGCGTGTGAGTTCCCAGGGACAGGTTCATCTTCTTCTCATTTCTTAAAATGTGTTCTGGGAAATTAGATCTCTTCTCTATTTTTTTCCCTCCTTTTCTTTTTCCATTCCATGGAGTACCACTATTGTTACTTCTAAATGAAGCTCACGAATTACATTCAATTACAAAGGATGGAGTGTTTAAAGTGGTGAAGTCTGGGAAGGAGGAAAAATGACAATCCCATAGTCTAATAATGTGTTAAAACAATGGAGGGGACATTTCTCTTGAAAGGAAGGATGCTAAGGATGGACGTCTCCCAATGCCAATGTGTGTGACTCATGGGCAAAAACCAGTGTGTCTCCCCTGGCTGTACACTAGATCATGCCAATTATAATTAAAGTCTACCCTTCACATGGCACTCCACAGCTTAACGACGATCTTCCACTTGAGTTATTTTTCCTAAAAAGAGCCTTAGTGTAGTGGCTTTAAGGAGTGGTTTTTGGCATCACTGTCTGTATCACTGGTAACAAAGAAAGTACATCTGTACATGGACAAAATTGAGCATAAAACAAACAGCACACCCCACTGTGCTTGTCACAAGTCTTACCACTTACATTTATATTTATAATCAGCTATGTGGATGGGAAATTCTGTGCAAAGATAGCCAACATAGTTGCTGGAGGAAAATTGTAAAGAAGTCAAAGTGAGAAAAAATGTGGCCTGGAGATAAAAGAATAAGAAGCGTAGAAAGCTACTGTACTCTGTGAAAAACACTGGGGCTTACAAGGTGGAGGACTTTCCTATAGGAAGAGACACTGATCCACAGTGACTCCATGGTTGAGAGAGACCAGGATAAAAATATCTCTTGAATGAGAGTTTCACATTGACAGTCAGGAGTGAAATCAAATTTTGGTGAGGGGGGTTTACATTAAGCCTGGTTCAGAGTGTTTTGTATTCATTTACATTTAAGAATATCCTCCAGTGCTCACGTTTCACAGATTAACAAAGTGATCATCGCTTCTTAATACTACACAAAACAAATGCCAATGCTAACTCTACTCCTGTTCCATTGCTTTGATGGTGAAAAATGTAGCTGAAAGACTTGATCTAACTGGTGACTGAATCAATCAACTGTCCCATTACATAGCATAAATCAGATAAGCAACATATAAAGAGAAAAAATTGTTGGTCAGCTCACAGTTTAGGAGGGATCATCCCATGACTGGTTGGCTCTTCTTTGGGGGAGGCATAACATTCCAGAAGAATACACAGCAGAGTAGAGCTGGAGGAGAAGGGGGATGTGAGCAGGTACCATAATTACCCATGAGGGTACATCCTCACTGACATGCCATTTGGTCCCTCTCTTAAGTTTTTACTATCTCCCTCCCCATACCACCAAACCAATAACCAACTCTTTTACATATGGACAATGTGGGAGCCATTCCAGATCTGAATTATAATGACTACTAAGCATTACTGAACATGCCAAGTAAAGAGTAGGCACTATTAATAAAAATGAGAGAAACTGAAAAATGTACTCAGATATATGGAATATTAGGGCATCAGACAGTAACTTGGGTATATGTAGTGAGTTTCTAAATTTATTCCAATTCTTTCTACAAATAGAAAATAGTCAGAAATAAAATTAGTGATGTTGTTGACTAAATTATTACATAATATTGATGTGTATGAAGTTAAGACATACAAGTAATATTCCCAAAGTGTCTCAGAATAGAGATACAAAGGTGCAAAATATTTATCTTAAGAGAAATTATGGGAATGAGAAGCTTTATTAAAGTAGCAATATTGGGAAAAGTTTTTGTGTTTTTTTTTTTTTTGACTTGGCCTGAGTATTCATTTCAGGAAGCTGTATGATACATGGAAAATAAAATATATAAAACATATAACAACTTACAGAAATTTCTGATATAATAGTGTTACCCTAAGTCCTATTTAAGACTACTTTGTCATTTATGGACCCTAAATGAGTCTATATGGACTCATAGTCTATAGTCTATTATGGACCCTAACAGAGTCTATACATGTAAAATGCTTTTCTTAACATGTAAAGAGTTTGTATAAATCAACAAGAGTAAGTACAATAAACAGCACAGCAAATACAATGAAATGACCTGTTATTAAATAAGACAATACATTAATCTATCAGTTACAAGTAAAAGACCCTTTTCTGCAGTATCAATTTCACTGGCCCCAAGATCAAAATAAACAGAACATAAAGTAAGAATGTAAGCCCCAGTGTTTTTCACAGAGTGCAGTAGCTTTCTACGCTTCTTATTCTTTTATCTCCAGGCCACATTTTTTCTCACTTTGACTTCTTTACAATTTTCCTCCAGCAACTATGTTGGCTATCTTTGCACAGAATTTCCCAATCACGTAGCTGATTATAAATATTCTGGAGAGTATGCATCGGAGAAAAAAAGTGTCAGGAACATGAAGCCCTTTGTGTCCTCACATATACATGCTGTGACTTATAAGTGTTCTTTGAAGGAGAAGGTGAAGGACATTTCAGTAAATTTTCTATAAATTTTCTGTTGCTGTTTGGGTGTTTATTTCTGTTTATTTGATAGATTTAAAACAGTGTCCTATTATGTAGCTGAGACTGACTTTTAGTTACTGTATCATCCAGGCTGGCTTTAAATTCCTGGTTGGGATTAAATCATGTGCCCCAATGCCCAGCTGCTTCTTAGTTCTGATAACCTTTTATTTATTGTTACAGAAAATATTTATATTATCTTCTTCATACAATTACTCAATGGTACATTACTCAATGATTATTTTAAAATTTTTTATTATATGTATGTGGCTATATGTGCAGGCAAGTATAGGTGACCATGAGGCAAGGAGAGGAGTCAGATGCTCTGGAGCTGGATGGAACTATTGGCAGTTATGAGCTGCCTGACGTGAGTGCGGGAACCAAACTTGAGTCTCTGCAGGAACAATATAAATTCTTAACCACTGAGATATCTCTCCAGCCATAATCAATGTCATCTTTTAAATGCTACCATAAAATTGCTATGTACTTAATAATGTTTGTTAATGATGATCTCAGTAACTTTATGGCATAGCTACTGTAATCATCCCACATATTCAGAAGATACTTGTATTTCTAAAGATTAAAGAATTTATCTAAAGCTATTGTATCAGTGAGTGGGGAAAAAACTTTGCTTTCATTCTGGATAGTTTCTTTTTGAAATTCAGTTTTTTAATTACCATGTTGTTCTTCATATCACCAGTTTATTTTCTTAGACCCAGATGTTGCTGTGGGTGAGACTAGTATCCCATCCTGCTTTAAAGGGGAAAGGGGCACCTTCCCTGTGTGTTCCTCATCTCCAAGTTCTCCAAAGGGAATAGTCCTAAATGGCCTCTTTTCTAAATAGAATCCAAAATGCTCTGCTGATCTCTGTTTCTAGATTGTTTATCATCCTAGAGAAAGAAGCAAAAGTTCCTGTAAAAATCAGGAACAGCAAGTCATCAGATGTCTGGCTAAGACTCCATGAAAAGGTCTACCATATGCCATGCCCTCTTTCTATGTGGTCTAACAGAACAAGATAACACCAGTGGGCAACAACACAGGCAGGGCTTCTAAAAAGAGCTAAAGAACGATCTGTGTTAACTCAGGAAGAAGTTAAATCTTCTACTAGTGGATGTAGGGAAGCCTAGGAAGTGTAAAACCGATCTTGAAACTCGGATGAATGTTAGACTTGTTCAGCGTAGTAGGAAGTTTGCTTCCTATTTGCATAGCTTCCTACTACATTGCTATTACTGTGATCAGTCATGTTGTATACCACAGGTGATCTGTTCTATGAATGTACAGCAGGGCATACATATGTACCTGACAATTTAGAACAGTGTCTGTGATTGGTCTTTTAAAATTAATAAATTGAAGTAGTCAAAATCAGAGTTCGACTGTAACTAACAAAGTATTAGGTGGACATGGAACAACTGGGAGATTTTAAGACAAAGACAACGTCAAACACACAAGCCATATAATTTTCATAATAAGCACACTTGACTGACCTTCATGAACTTGAGACTCTTATCTTTGCAGCCACTGGTCCCCCTCCTGTGTATTGTGATAGACTTGAGTCTTTTAGACTTTTTGGAATGTGGCCCCTACTTTTGTAACAAATCAAACACTAAGATAATTTCCAAATTCATAAATTCTCTTATATCCATTAGAGAAATAGAAAAGTCTAGCTTCAGATCTAAGGAGCCAACAAGGAAGGAGGGAGGAATGAACGCACACCTTGCTAGGGAACAGAAGCAGAAACCCATATGCCCATATACCTAAGTATATATGGTTTTTCTTTATGATTGAGGAGTAATCAAAAGAAAACAAATCTATCCCATGTCTACCTATCACTAAGCTAATGCTCTTGTAGTGCACAAAAAGCACAAGAACATACTATAGGAGAAAATAGAAACTGTTTGTAGAACAGCTTTGAGAGCACACAGAAAATAGAAGCTCTAATATTCAGAAGTCATTTTGTTTCTGTGAAGCTTGAGCTGACCTACAGGAATTGGAAGCCTATGTTTCTCTGACTACAGAAACAACTGTCAGAGCAGGACCAAAATTCAGCTCAGCCTAATTTAACTAAAGCTCCCATAGGTATGTTCAGCCCAAGAAAAGGCATTATTCACTGCAAATGTAAAGTCAACTTGCTTCCGTCTCTACTACTACAGAAGATAGACAAAGAGGGAAAAAAAATCATGATTAGACACAGTAACTATCACCAAATTTAGAAATGACACAGGTGTCAGAACTGCCTGCCTGAAAGTTTAAAGTAACAATGATAAAATGCTAGTGACTTCAAGTTGTAAAGGAAAAGGTAAATAATGTAGATGATCAAGTGGGAGTGGCTTTGGTAAAGAGATGAAAACCCCATGAAGGAACCAAGCAAGGATGTTACAGATGAAACCCCAGGAGCAGCAGTGAGGAACACCTTCAACAGATACAAAACAAACTCAGCACAGCTGATGAAAGACCCAAGACCTTGAATAGGGGTCCAAAGAGACACAAAGGAAGGGAGTGAGAGTAGCCGAAAGCATTAACATCTTAGAGCTGTGAGACAGTGTGCATGATTTTACTGGGCACATAATTGGAAACAAGAGCTAAAGCTTTTTTTTTTTTAAGTGGATGGAAAATAAAAAAAAAAGAAAATTAAAAATAAGCAAATAAACAAAAACTCAACTGAGCACTTCACCATAGCAAACAAAAGACAAAGTAGCTGGAAGTCTAACTTAGTTTGCCATAGTGCTTATCTAGTACACAGGAAGCTCAGAAAATGATCCCCAGCAGGAGGCAGGAGGATCACAAGATTGAGGCCATTCTCAGCTACATGCAAGTTTAAAGCCTATGGGATATACAAGAGCAAATCTTTAAAAAGAATGAAGAAGGATGGCAAGATGGCTCAGCGGGTAAACCTAAAGACCTGAGTTCGACCCCAGGATCTTAAAAACTGATTCCTCAACACTGTCTCTTTATCTCCATGTGTGTGCCAGAATAATGCATATCCCATAGATACATCATATACAGACATACACACAGCAATAGATGAACTAATCCAATCTTTTAAAAAGATAAAAAGTCAATGCTAGAAACAGGGAGAAACTGAGATGTTACATGAAAATGGACAGAGTTACAGCCAAGCATTGACCTGAAATTGGATTGGCAAGAAGACTGTAAAATGATATCTTTATATCATTGCAAAATGGTGATGGACGAAGAGATGACTGATATCCCACAATTTTATGTCTACAAAAATATCTTTAAAAAATAAAGGAGAAAAAAAAACATTTCTCAGACAAACCCAAACAGACATTTTCTTGGTGAATACCTTTTCATCACTAAAATGTCACAAAATTTTGTTTAGGCTGGGAAAGTGGTGTATCAAACCAAAGCTTTGACATACACAAATAAATAATGAATGCTGAGATGAAATAAATGAGGTTAATTTTTTCCTATGTTATGTGCTTTACAAGATAACTAATGAAATAAAAAATAGTAGTGTTGTCTTGGACATTTATAGCAAATATAAAAGTATCATGGCCATAGTACAAAAGACAAAGAGGAGAGACATTAAAACCTTATTATCATGAAGCCATTATATGTGACCTGACATAATACCCCTTGATACCAAAACTCCCAAGTAGTTATTCACTAAGTAGTATTAAAGATGAGATAACAGAGAAAATAAAATGAAATAATTTTAAATGTCTAATTAGCATAGAAAAAATGAGAAGGGAATAAATGAACAATTTTACTTTTCTTAATAGCTGAATAATATTCCATTGTTTGAATTTTCATTTATCCATCAATCAGCTGATTGAGTTCTAGGCTATTTATACAACAAGATATTATTCATCTGTTAAAAAAAATAAAATTTGAAATGTTGCAGGCAAACAGATGGAAATTTAAAAAACTCATTCTGAATGAGGTAACTTAGTCCAAGAAAGACAAACATCGTATTTTCTCTCATTTACTGGTGTTCGCATTGATATTGCTTCATAAATAAAATTATCTTGCTATTTTTTACAAAAAAAGAATGATATCTCTATTAATATGGTATACCTTCAACTCCCATTAATTATGCATCATCTGAACATACCATTTAACAGGCAAATAAGAAGTGGAGCGGGAGGGCAGTATCTCAGTGGTAAATCACTTCTATAGTATGTGCAAAGCCCTGGGTTTGATTACTAGCAGTGAAGAAAAAAAACAAAAACAAAGATACTTTAATGGTTAATTTTACCTGTGAACTTCACAATCTAGAGTCATCTAGGAAGAGAATATAAATGAGGAATTATCTAGATTGTGTTGTTCTATAGGCATGCCTCTGAGTGACTTTATTTCTTGAGTTAAAGAGGAAAACCCACCCAATGTTGGTGGCATCATTTCCTAGGAATAAGATTCTGGACTATATAAAGAGTGAAGAGAGCAAGCTGAGTATTAGTATGAATAAATATATAAATAAATAAATAAATAAATAAATAAATAAATAAATAAATAAATAAATTCACTGTTCTCTACTCTCAACAATGGATGTGATGTGAATAGCTGATTCAGTTTCCTTCTGTTTTAGGTTCCCCAAAAACATAAACTGCGTTTTATTTTGCATTTCTATTGCTGTGACAAAACTCCATGACCAAAAGCAACTGGAGGAGGAATAGTTTATTTCATCTTATGGCCCATCACTCAGAGAAGTCAGGGAAAGAACTCAAGGCTGGAACTTGCAGGCAAGAACTAAAGCAAAGGCCATGGAGTACTGCTGCTTATTGCCTTGCTCCCCATGGATTGCTTATCCTGCTTTCTTGTGGCACTCAGGACCACCAGCCCAGAAATGGCCCTGTGTAAATCAGGCAGTCCATTACCAATCTTCAACCAATAAAGAGCCTTTCCCATGTGCCAATCCGATGGAAGCATTTTTTCAATTAACACCAGTTTGTGTCAACTTGATGCAAATCTAGCCAGCACAGACCTTAATCTGAAACTGTAAGCCAAACAAGCCCTTATCCCTTAAATTGCTTTTTATCACAATAGGAAAGGAAACTAAGACAGATGCCATATTGAATTTTAAAGCCCAATGAATTCTCTGTAGAAGAAACCAACTTTAATGCAGATTAAAATAAAAGAAATACAGTAACCAAATACTAAAATTTTTTTCAATGGCTCATGAATATCAGATAAAGTAACCCTCAGAATAAGAAACATTACAAAGGATGAAAACAGGGCGATACATAAAGACATCAGGCTTTGTCGAAGAAGATCTGAAAATCCTAACTTGAAACTGAGAAGAGTTTCAAAATACATCAGCAATACACAAGTTCTAGCACTGATGGAACCAGAAGGAAAACATCCAGATTAAATACAATATTTGGAGACGTCAATGTTGCTCTTTTATTAATTAATAGAATAGATAGATCAAAAATCAGCAGACATGTGTAAGACCTGAACTGCACAATCAATGCACTAGGCATATCTGACATGTATGTAGAACAGTCTATCCAAAAGCAGAGTACACTGTGTCATCATGCACCTTAATACAAACTATATTAGTGATTATGAGAGAAACCCCCATGGAAAACAAAAATAAACCAGAAATGTGATATTATTTTCTAGAATGTAGTAAAAGCCAAACAAGAAATCACTAAGGAAGGGCGGGGGAAATTCTTTCATCAGTAAAATACTTGTATCACAAGCATGAAAACTGAGTTTGTATGCACAGAAACCATTTGAAAAAAAAATGGGCATGATATATAGACACATGTCATCCTGGTAATGGCTACATGACAAAGGATCAGAAACTGTTGGTGGAATGTACCTGAGGGCTGGAGCCTATGTTTGTTTGATTACTTTCACATAGTCATGTATATACGTGGGGACACACACACACACACACACACACACACACACACACACACACACACACATTCAAGGACAGTTAAGGAAATGGGTCCATGAATTTAAAAGAGACCAGGGGAGAAATATATGGAAGAGCTTGAAGAAAGGGAAGGGGCAAATTATGTGATTAAAATAAAATCTCAAAAATTGAAAAAGTATTAAGAAATGATAGGTCAAGATATAAGTTGCTGTAATCAGAGCTTTGTAAAATTCCTAAATAGAACAGAATACAGAATCTAGAAACAAATCAATACCCAGAGTGGCTTAGTTATGGTAACTATTTTTATGATGAAACACCATGATCAAAGCAACTTTGGGAGGAAAGGGTTTACTTGGCTTTCCCTTCCATATTGCATTTCTTCACTGAAGTCAGGACAGGAACTCAAACAGGGCAGGAGCTGATGCTGATGCCATGGAGGCCTGCTGCTTACTGGCTTGCTCCTCATGGCTTTGCTCAGCCTGCTTTCTCATATAACCCAGAACCACCAATCCAGGGATGCCACCACCCATAATGGACTGTGCCCTCCCCAATCAATCACTAAGTAAGTAAGTACCCTAAAGCCATATCCCATAGAGGCATGGTCTCAATTGAGGCTCCATTCTTTCAGATAAGCCTAGCTTGTGTTAAATGGACATAAAACTACCCAACACAGAGGGTCACCTGATTTCTTACAAAGGAAGACTAAGAGAAGTCTTATAATGGCAAGTGATATTAGAATAATGACACTTTCCACATTCAATGAAGTGAATTTAGACCTATACCTCATACTTTTACTCAAAATATATCAGATACCAAATTTTTTAAACGAAACTACAATGATAAAGTTCTAACACAGTAGTATGTCCTTGGGTCAGGCAAACAGGCTGTAGACATGAACACACACACACACACACACACACACACACACACACACACCATATAGGAAAATGTGAGTTGGTGTTTATCAGCATTTTTGTCATGAGAAAAACTACTAAAAGGCTGAAAAGATAGAGTGCCAGAAGCATAGTCAATAAGCATTAATATTACAATGTCTAAAACAGTCAGTGAGAAAATTCAAACTGAAACTAAAATGTGCAATACCAAGAAATAGTTCAATTAGTATGTTTTATTACTCCAAGTTCTAAATTATCTATTATCTAAATTATCTATTATCTAAATTATCTACTATCTAAATTATCTAAATTATCACTTGTTTCAGGATTTCCTTAATCCTAACACAGTCTAGGATTCTTAAGGAATCCAACCATTATTTATTGAACAAATCAGTAACTGGACCGATGAACTCATGCTTGCTTTCAATATCCCAGCAGATGTCATATTTGGAATGATCAAAGTAAGGGCTGTATTTCAAAACTATCTCAATGAATAGCTAGTCTACAAGAAGAAAACTGTTTGATAGGGCTAGTTGCTGCCAGAAAGGAGGTTTTTAAATTTCAAATCTTCAGTTAAAACCACTGTTATTCTATATGGTAGGCTGTCTATATTATCTATATCCCCAAAGTCCACCAACTGTAGACAAAAAATACTTGGTGGGGGGAGAAGCTGTATTTGTACTGAGTCCTTCCAGACATTTTTCTTGTCCTTGTTCCTTAGATAATGAAATAGTACAGCTGTTTATACAGCACTTGTACTGCGTATTTTAAGTCATGTTTTAAAGCATGTAAGAAGAGTTGCTGGGGTTATATGCAAATGTGAGGCTATTTTCTTTAACTTCAATGTCTTCAGATGTTAGTATATAAGGGGTGTTTTAGAATCAACTTCCCACAGATTATGAGAGAAGCTATCATGTCAGAGCTGATCATAAATATGTGTCCTAACTGTATGCCCAATGATTTGATTAAAGGTTTGTACATATGAATCTTTTAAGTCTTTCCAAAAACCACACAAAAATGATACTAGTGTTTAATCCTTCAGGTGATAAAATATTAGAGGAAATGGGTGAATCTCACAAATACATAAAATGATTAAAAAGATGGGTCCCCATTTCTATCCAAGGCTTCTGGGTTGTAGAGTCAATTTCCTGCCTCCCTGTCAGATAACCAACCACCAAAGCTTTTAAGACCCCAATATTACAGCAAACCTATTTAAATCCTCTTTGCAGGTAAACTCTAAAGTTCAGGGGGTATCCATCTTCATCTTCTCACTTGAGGGGATGGCTGCCTGGTCAAGTGGCTCTAATCTCAGCTGATCACCCCCAGTCATGACTGATACTCCTCTCAGGGAACCCTATCAAAACTGCTGAGCTTATATTTTAATGCAATTACACTATTCCTACTCTCCTACAGATCCTTTTTCTTCATTTGCTTCCAATAAAGAGACATTATTTGCTTGGGAGCTTTCCACAGTAATATGAATCCATCCTTCGAAAACTAGTTCCTGCATCTGGAAAATTGAATGATGCTTTGGTGTTTGGGTAGAGAAAGAGTAGGTCTGTGGAAACAGCATTGTTATTTTATTATATGTAATGCTTCTAAACCATATTAAGCAGATTTAATTAACAAAGAAGACTTTTCTTACCACTCTTCACTCCCTGCCCTTTTAAATGGACAAGTCAGCATCTCGCCCAAACTTGTTGCCTTCGGGAATACACCAACAATCACGGATCTGACCACTTAACTGAATGAACCATATACTACAACTCTACCTTCTTTCTCTGCCCCAGAAAAATAAGTATTGCCTTTAGAATAATAGGAAGGCTCTTTATGATGAGACTTCTCATGAAACCACATACAAAGAGAGGGACAGAGACAGACACTAAAAACAGAGATACAAAGAGACATAGAGAGAAAACTTCCATAATATAAATAAGATAGCACAGTCCTTCAATCTATTAACACTATTCCTCCTTTAAAAGGAGGTGATTTACATTCCCTGATTCATAAACCAGAGGATGTTTCATCAACTTTGTTCTACCCAGTATTACTTTCATCTTTAGTCTATAAATGATGCACCAGAGGATGCTCATATGTCAGCATGTGATAGCTTCAGCCATCACCTCATATACAGTCCAAAATGCTATACCCTTGATCATAACCCAGGTACAACTCCAAACCTTGGGAAAGCAAAGAACAGACAGAGCCTGAGAGTCACTTCTGGTTTTCTATTTTGAATGAGGAAATTGAAAGTGTTCCTCAAGACAAACCTAGAGTAACAACAGAACCCAGGCAAATAAAAGGGGGATGGAGGTGGGGACACTATGTATGTATGTATGTATGTATGTATGTATGTATGTAGTTTTAAATGAAGTTATACCCCTTGTGGTAATGCCTCTTCCAAGATCCTTAAACGAAAAAGTAAGAGGTGCAACAAACTTCTTTTTGACTTGTTGGTCAAGGGAGTCAAAGATACTCCCAAAGCTATAGGCTATTGATGCTGCCCTTGGTTGTCTCACAGGAATGGAAGGTAAGTCCTCAGCTTCCCAAGTATTTGGATTACAGAAATAAGAAACTAACTCCAGCTAAGAATGTGCAAACAAGTATAATGGCCATATTAAGGAGGACATGTGAAATTATAAAATGTTCAACACCCAGAAAATGTAGAGAAGACACAGAAGATAAAAAATAAAACAAACAATGGGAACAATGACTGTAGAAGAGCTACAAATATTGTCAATGCTAGTAAATAATATCAAGGGTCTCTTTAAATGTGAATGTTCTAAACATACCAATTAAAAGACAAAGACTATCACCATGGACTATTAAAAACAAGACGAAATAATACATTACCTACAAACACTCATCTTATCAGGAAGACACAGAAAGAATTTTTTAAAAGAAAGAAAAATAGACTGTATTAATTGAGTCACAAGAAAGCAGAGGTCACCTGCAAACATTTCCCAACTTATAACAGTGAGACGTCTGTTGCTTTTATTGGAAGATGACATGAAAGCATATCTATATAGCCATTCTTGTTTTCATTCCTGTACACTAGTTAATCAATTACATGAATTATATATCCTTCATTATAAAAAGAGACTTTATATTAAATTGTATATCCCCAACTATAGGGTGGTATTAATGGTCTGAGCACCTTTAAGATAAGATAGACTAAACAAAGCTTTTAATCTTGATACATTAGACCTAATAAATATATTTTTCACTTGAGTTGTTATCAAGCTACATTCCACAGAATGTCAAGGGATTGGTATTGACTTCAGAAATAGAAGATTCAGGGAAAGAACAATCCTGAGAGAAAAAAGATGCTGTGTATGGGGCAATGGAGGAGTTCAGCTAGACATGGTGATTCTAATGTGTATGTGCCTAACAATGTGATCTCAAAATATGTGAAGCAAAGAATGATATAAACTCAAGGAAATAGATGAATCCCCTCTTGTAGTTAGAGACTTCAATGCTACCATCACCAGTAATTGAAAGATCCAGAAGGCAAAAAATCTGCCAGGGTAGTGCAGAACCAAACAACACCATCAATCAACAGGACCTAATTGACATTTATAGAACACTTCATCCAACAACAGCAGAATGTACATTCTTCTCAAGCTCACATGGAACATTCACCAAGATAGACCACATTGTAGACCATAAAACACATCTTGGTGAATTTAAAAGAATAGAAATCACATGAAGAATGAATGCTCTCCAATCACAGTGGAATTAAGATAGAAGTCAATGATAGAAAGATAGACTGAAAATATCAGAATATTTACAGACATTAAGCAACACTTTTAAGTAACACATGGGTCAAGCAAGATGCTTAGAGAGAATTTTTACATGTTCAAAGCTAAATGAAAATACAGCTTGTCAAAATTTGTGGCATCTGGTGAAGACAGTGCTGGACAGTTGATTTATTATAGCTACTCCATATATTACAGAAAGATAAATATCCAAAGCCAATAATTTAAGTTTTGACTTTAGAAAATAAGAAATGCAAAATAGACAAACATTTAGAAAAGGAATATATGAAATTATAAACAGAATGAACAAAAGCTAGGATATGGAAAGATAAACTGTAGTAAAAACCCTCTAGCCTGGTAAAACCAGAAAAGACTGAAAACAAAAGAAATTGCCAAGGCATGAAACAAATTATTAGCAAATCTGATCTGATAATGCAAAGAAAAATCATTTTCTGTGACCAAGGAAAAATTATTTTTTATTATTAAATACACTCAGCTGGTTCCACATTAAAAAATCAATTCATAAAATGACTCAAACAATAGACTAAGGAAAGAACTCAAATGATCATATCAATGGATACAGAAAACACATTTGGCAAAACCAGCACTGCAACACAGTAAAACCTCACAGTAATCCAGACTTAGCAGGAAATTTTTCCAACTTGTAAAAAGGCTTTTAAAAATTGCAGCTGTAATGATAACATGTAATGATTTTCTACATCGATTTCCTCATAAGATAGGAACAAAGCTAAGAAAGGTAGCACCTACACTTCTTTTGTCTATATGGTTAACTCTGACAAAATTTTTCAGACCCAGTAATTTATAAACAGCAGAAGGCTGGTAAATTCAAGGTCACAGTGCTAAAGGATTCGGTGTCTGATGAAGGTTCTGTTTTGTACATAAAACTTCGTCATCTTTTTCAATTACCAGATGGCTGTAACTAGGTATATTCATGTTTGGGTCTATTTTGCTCCATTGGTCTACATGTCTGAGTTTGTGCTAGTACAATGCTTTTTTATTACTATGGCTTTGTAATGTATCTTTAAATCTGGTTATCCTTTGCTTTATGACATGTAGAAGATTACAGATAGATCCATATCTATTGCCATGCACAAAGCTTATATCCAAGTGGATCAAAGACTCAACATATATTCAGGCACACTGAACCTCTTAGAAGAGAAAGTAGGAAGTATCTTTGGTAAAGTACCATTGGCAAAAGAAACCACTTCTTGAACATAACACCAGTGGCACAGACACTGAGATCAATAATTAGTAAATGGGACCTTCTGAAACTGAGAAGCTTCTGTAAGGAAAAGGACACAGTAAACAAGACAAAATGGCAGCCCACAGAATGGGAAAATACCTTCACCAACCCCACATCTGACAGAGGGATGATCTCCAAAATATACAAAGAACTCAAGAAGCTAGTCACCAAAACACCAAATAATCCAATTAAAAAATGGGATACAGTTTTAAATAGAGAATTCTCAAGAGAAATCTCCCATGGCCAAAAGGAACTTTATAAAATTGCTCAACATCCTTAGCCATTAGGGAAATACACATCAAAACAACTCTGAGATACCATGTTGCACCTGTCAGGATGGCCAAAATCAAAAACATCAACGACAGTTTATGCTGAAGAGGATGATAAGAAAGGGGGAAACTCCTCCATTGCTGGTGGGAGTGCAAACATGTACAGCCACTTTGGAAATCAGTATGGTGGTTTTTTGAGAAAATGGGAATCAGTCTACCTTAAGATCCAGCAATTCCACTCTTAGGCATATACCCAAATTATGCCACAAGGACATCTGTTCAACCATGTTCATAGCAGCATTATTTGTAATAGCCAGAACCGGGAAGAAACCTAGATGTCCCTCAATTGAAGAATGGATAAAGAAAATGTAGTATATTTACACAATGGGGTACTTCGGCAGAAAAAAAGAAAGAAAGGAAGAAAGAAAGAAAGAAAGAAAGAAAGAAAGAAAGAAAGGAAGGAAGAAAGAAAAGGACATCCTGAAATTTGCAGGCAAATAGACAGAACTAGAAGGAATCATCCTGAGTGATTTCTGTGTCTTTGACACAGAAACATAAGTCGCATAAGTGGATATTAGACACAGAGCAAAAGATAACCAGCCTACAATCCACAACCCCAGAGAAGCTAGGTCATTTTCATAGGATCAGTTCTACCAGTCAATGAATAGAAATGTCTTTCCACTTTCTAACATTTTCTTCAATCTTTGTCTTTTGGGATTTGAAGTTTTCATTGCAGTGGTTTTTTCACCTCCTTGGTTAAATCTATCCCCAGATATTTTGTTGTATTTGTGGCTATTATAAATGGGAGGGGTGCTGACAATCTCCTTCTTAGCATGCTGGCCTATAGAAAGGCCATGCATTTTGTAAATTGATTTCATATCCCATCTCTTTGTTTAATGTTTTTATTATTTCTAAAGTTTTCTGGTGGAATTTTTGGGGTCTTTTATGTTTCCTATCATGTCATCTTCAAAAGGGGATATTTGACTTTTTTTTTCTACTTTGTCAGCATTTGATTCTCTTCTCTCGCTGTTTTGTTGCAGTAAGTGCTTCAAGCACTTCATTGAAAAGGAGTAGCAATAGCAGACAGCCATGACACATTTCAGATTTCAATGGGCTTGCACCAAGTTTTTTTTCTCCATACACAGTACTTTGTTGTCTGTGTCCTCACAGGGCAGAAGGCTAGTCAAGGTCTTACACCCTTCTCATAAAATCACTGAGCCCACTTGTAAATCAAAACTCTCACATCCCTGTTACCTCCCAGAGAGGCCGTGTTTAATACTTGCACATTTAAAGAGTTTCAACATGTTAATCTGTGACAAGCCCAGTCACACAGGAGCACTAGGGATGTTCGGGATCCTATTGGAAATCCAGCTGATGCAATGACACAGAAAAAAATAAACAAAAGATAGGTTAGGAAAGAAGAGATAACACAGATTGTCTTTTGGAAATGTCCTGACTTTTAATGTAGAAAGTCAACACAAATTATCTAAAAGCCATCAACCAACTGTAGAAAGGCTGTAGAAAAGAAGACAATGTTCAAATAGCCATTCCTACAAATCAGCAAGAAACCATGAGAGATTAAAAATTAAAACATAACATGTACTTAAGTTAGCAACTGAAAGTGAAAGTTGCAGTCACATACTGAAGTGTGTACAAGATATAGCTAAGTCTTTATAACTGATAAAATCATCAAAGAAGACTTAAATAATTAGAGAGCTAATTTATACTCATATATACTCATATATATGAGTATATATATATATATATATTCAATGTTTTTACAATGTCAGTTCCCAAAATGAGAGATTCAACTTAATCAATTCCCCCTAACCCCCTAGCCAGTTATTCTGTAGAGATTAAATTCTATATAACTTTAGAGGTATATAGAAAAGCAGAGAAAGCCATAAGCTATCAATAAAACACTGGAAAACACTTTTCAGACTGAAGACTAAATCTAAACGTGTGGTGATAAAAGTAGTATGATATTGATGAAAAATACACAAATAAATCAATGAAAAATCTAGAAGTAGAACTGCATCCACTGACAAAAGGAAATTCGTTTTATCACACAGTGAGAGAAAACTGAACATTCAAAACACATAAAAGTGGAAATATAAGCCATACATTTCAAAAAAATTAACTCAAAATGTGTCAGACCTAAAGTGAAATGCAAAACTAAGAAAGTAATTAGACAATTAACAGCAGAAAACTAGGCAACCTTTGGTCTGATGATGACTTTTAGAAAATCAGAATGTATTTTTTAAATGTTGGTTGAGTTGGACTTTATTAAGTTGGAAACTTTGGGCTCTATAAAAGATATTTTAACATGTCACAGAATGCTCTCTGTTCCACTGGTTCTTACAATCTTTCCATCCCTCTTCTACAATGATCCCTCAGCCTTGGCAGTTGTCTTATAGATATATCCATTGGGACTGAGCTCTACAACACTAAATTTTTTGATTGGTTGTGGTTTTCTGCAATGGTCTCCATCTGTTGCCAAGAGAAATTTTCTTAACTCGGGGTGATGACTACATTTATCTGTGAGCATAAAGACAAACATGTAGAATGTAGTTAGGAATTATGCTAGTTTAGTGAAGAAGCAGTTGTAGATTCTCTTTCAAGATCCATGACTTGACTGGCCCTGGTACTTGGCTAGGGTTCCAGTACCAGACATGATTTCCCTCTTGCTAAGTGCAATTACAGAACAGTTGGTTACTGCCAAAATACATGTACCACTACAGCCCTCTTAGGATTCATCATTGTTGTGGTTCATAGGTATTATAGATAGGTATGACCATTTCTTTGGAAAACTTGCATGGCACCTTCTGGTACCATAAAAGCTATTCCTTAGGGAGGAGGCATTCAAATTACTCCCAGCTTAGAAGTCTCTGGGCCTGTCTTCTGAAGTGGAAGGTATCCTCAAAGAGGGACTTGCCTTACACCTCTGGGGGTAGGTAGGCAAGGGCCATAGCAATAGCTTATAATGTTTTGGGAATCTTCTAACCACCAGCTTAAAAGAGGGCTTCTCATACATGATGCTTGGGATTTATTATATGAGCTTTGGTTCATGGGGGGAGCATGTTCAATCCAGATGGGAAATTTTCACTTAAAATTCCATTATGTATTTTTTATATAAACTTGGGTGTTTTTTAGGTTTTCTGGTGGACATCTAACAGTATAATTCCTCATGACCTTTTCAGATAACCTTACTGTTATTTTACCATCTTCCAATCTTCTTCTGTGCTTATCTCTCTCCCAGCTCCCCTATGTACACACCTACCCCTGCCAGCAAGGAAGACGCGACTCCGGGAAGATCTTCTTCATGCAGTTTTAATCAGGATCCTTGAACATGTTCTTCTGACCCGTGAGAGCCCGGGGGACCCCTGCACAGGCTTAAATACCCTTGCGCTAACCAACCCCAGTGAGCCACATGGACCCTGCAGATAGGCTACTCTAATGTGGAAGCAGACAGGCTGAACAGACTTAACCAAATAAGGGCTTGTTTATGCCAGAGAGCGCTCACCGTTGGGGAGGTGGAAGGCGGAAGCCAGTGCCATCATTAAGGTGCAACAGTTCGCAGCTCTCTACACCCCTACATCCATAAAGTCTCACCAACATGATTGCTCACACATTGACATGGTATCATAGATAGTGGAAAGCTCAAGAAGCCTCCGTACTAACAAAGAGCTATAGGCAACTAAGGAATGCTGAGAGATAATCTTCCCCAGGGAAGAGCAAATCAATTGATCATCCAATACCAAGTGGTAAACCTTGAAAGCATATACATACCAGTAACATTATACAGACTGACCAAGTTCCAATTATATATTTAGAAATATATATTTATATTTGCACACACATATAAAAAATTAATGATAAAAGAGGCTGTGAATATAAAAGAGAAACATGGGTTTGGAGGAAAGAAATGGGAAAGGAAAAATGTAATTGTAGAATAACATTTTTAAAATAAATTTTAAAAGTAAAAATAAAATAAACAGGGACAGAACATATTTGAAAAGAGATGTGGGTTAAAGTCATCAAAATCTTAGAACAACCAAATCAAGTGAATATAGAAATTCATGATTGAAAAAGTTCTCCAAATGCCATGCATATAACAAGGTAGTCAACATCATGTTAGTAGACACACAAACTCAAACACTAACATTAACAGCATGACTATTTTTATATGATATCAAAATACTAGTGAGAATTGGAGCAACAGGAACTTTTGTTCACTGCTGGTAGGACTGTAAGATGGTGCCCTATACAACCCATTAGATAATAATTCAGCAATGTCTTACAAAAGAAAACAGTTTTACATAGAGGGCAACAAGTCATTCCTTCATATTCATTCAGATCGTTGAAATCTTATGTCTGCACAGAATCCTTCAAATGCACACTCAGAGCATCTTTACTCACAATTGTCAAAATTAGAAGAAACTAATTTTTTTCTTACTGTTTCTATAGTTGAGTGAAAGCTATGGTATGCCCCTGCAACAGAATATTATTTGGTGGATACAAAGAAAATAGGCCACAGAGTCAAGAAGATGGCTCAATAGATAAAGATGCTTGCCTGGTGACCCTCAGTCCATTCCCAAAACTCACTTAAGGACAGAGGAAGAAAACCAACTCCACAAAGATATCCTCTGGTCTCCATACATGTGCTGTGACATGGGTACCTATGTACATGTCACCCACATGCTAACATTTTTTATCACAAAAAATACAAGGGAAACCCTTATATGCATACTGTTAAGAGAACGAATCTAGTTTGAATGAGCTATATGATCCCAACTATATGACAGTGTGAAAAATGCAAAAACTATAAAGAGGGAGAAATAGAGTAAAAAATCTTATAGTAACTAGGTAGTTATCAGGAATTTGGAGAAAGCAGAAGCAATAAATAAATGGAACATAATTCTTAGGAAGACAAGAATTGTACTATGATATTATACAAGGACATACACATGATTGTACTATGATATTATACAAGGGCATACACATGGTATAATATGTCTATCTAAATTTCCAAATGTAAAAACAAAGAAAAGAATCTTAAACTATTAGTTATACAAACAGTGTATTAATCCTGGTTCATCATTTATAAAATACCATATCAACTCAAGGTGGTAAAACTATAGGAACCTAGCAAGGAGATGGGACAGGTGCAGAGGGCATGTGGGGGAATGCCAGTCTCTCTAGACTTAGCCCTTGATTTTTCCAGAATTGTAAACTTCTTCAGTATAGAAAATTCATCGATTAGTTTTTTTTAATTATTTCCTTTTTTTTTCTTATTTTACATATCAATCCCAGTTCCTTCCCATCCCCCACTCCCTACTCCGTCCACTACCCAGGGAGGGTGAGGCCTTCCAGGAGAAATCATCAAAATCTATTAAAGTCATTTGGGGTAGGGCATAGGCCCTCCCTCATGTCTCTAAGCTAAGGAAGTATTCTGTCATTCGGGAATGTGCTCCCAAAGTCCTTTCATGCACCAGGGACACATCCTGGTTCCACTGTCAGAGGTCCTGTAGACTGCCCAGGCCTTCTAACTGAGACCTACGGTCAGGGAGTCTGGGTCAGTCCTATGCTGGTTTCCCAGCTATCAGTCTGGGATCCATGAATTCCCCCTTATTCAGGTCAGCTGTTTCTGAGAGTTTCTGCAACCTGGTCTTGACCCCTTTGCTTATCACTTCTCCCTATCTGCAACTGGATTCTAGGAGTTCAGCTCAGTGTTTAGCTGCTTCTGTTTCCATCAGCTACTAGATGAAGGATCATGTTCATCCTTTTTGTGACTGGGTAACCTCACTCAGGATGGTTTCTTCTAGTTGCATCCATTTGCCTGTGAATTTCAGGATTCCATTGTTTTGGGTTTTTTTTTCCATTGAGTAGTACTCCATTATGTAAATGTACCACATTTTCTTTATCCATTCTTCAGTTGTGGGGCATCTAGGTTCTTTCCAGGTTCTATCTATAACAAATAATGTTGCTATGAACATAGTTGAACAGATGTCTTTGTTGCATGGATGTGAATCTTTTGGGTATAGGCGGTTCCTCAGGAAAATCGATTAGTTGTAATTATAAAATGGTTCCCTGTATTTATATGGAAATATCTGTCAGGTACATTCATAAAAGAAAATAGCAAGACACAACAGTGTAAAAAGTATAAGATGAAGAAGAAAAAAGATAAATTCACATTTGCTTGATTCTACATACAAAGAAAGCTTATGAAGTTGAGAGTGTGGTTATCTGTGGGCTGGTAGTAGTAGAACTAATTTGATTACATGAAAGAGAATCAGAGGGAAATACATAGCGATGCCATATGGTTATGGCTTTATATTCTGAAGTCTTAAACACATCAGAAGGTTTGTCAAAGCTATAAGGAAGTTAATCTTGGATGTCTCGGAACCATGGCATCACTGATTACTCTGATAACATTTTCCTTATAAATTCCTTTCTAGGAGCAATGATAGTACGCATGTATTACTTACTAGCACTTTGGAGGCCAAAGAAGGGGGATTTCTATGAGCCTGGGGTCAGTGTGACCTCTTCTGTGAGTTTAAAGCCAGCCTGGGCTATGTAGTTAGACCCTGTGTCAGAAAAAAACAAAAGCATGGAAAGGAAACAAAAAATCCTCCCATGTGTGTCCAGTCCACACAAAGCCACTGCAAAGTACTTATTGCTGCATATTCGTAATGATGAAGCTCAGTGTTAACAGTTCATGTGACAGAATCTGGAATTACCTGGGAGACAGGTTTCAGGCAGGACTGTGTGGGGGGGGGCGGTATTGATTGGGTTAACTGGTGTGACCAGACACATCCTAACTATGGGTAGAATCATTTTCTGGGCTGTGGATCCTGTATGCAGTGAAGAAAGCAAGCTAAGGAGTAGTGTGCATTCATCTCTCCCAACTTGCTGCCTAAGGATGTGCTGAGGCCATCTGCTTCAAGCTCCTGATTTGACTTCCCATAGTGATACCCATGAACTCTACTCTTAAATGAACTCAGCTTGTCTAAAGCTGCTTTTGGCAGGGTGTTATATTCTAGCAACAGGAAAAGAAAGTAGGACAGTGGCACAAAAGCATTTGGAAACATCCTGAGTCTGTATCAATAGAAGTGGCTAAGACAGCAACACAGACATGCTAGAAACTGTAACATATGAGGCAGAAAGAATAAAAATTTATAAGGATAGATGGTGAAAATATCCATGGTGCACACAGCAGAGGAAAAGAAAATTATGTTGTAGAAAAATTGGCCAGAAAACCTTTAACTGTGATATGATCTTTTTTATAAGTACAATAAAGAAAAATCTGGAAGGATACACGACAAACTGGAAACAGTGTCTACCTCAGGGGAAGTATGTGGGATTTTAGGAGTCGAAGGGGAGAGACTAAGTTTTATTCTTCCTACTTCCCATTGCTTGACTCCCCCCGCCACAACTATGATGTATTACTTTTTACACATGAATAAAAATAGAAGGATTTTTAAAAACCCAATGGAGTGTTCCTGTCCAGAATCGGCAGCCATCTTGGGAGCTGTTAGCCATTACTTCTGCCTGTTCCCTTCAGACCAGAAAGGACTAAAGGAGCCTCAGTGTTCTCTGCAGCATTGTTAACCGGGGCATTGAATCTAACTCGCCATACCCTGTAATTGGATCCTTCCAGTAAAGCTGCCTCAATAAAATGTCCCAAGTGCCAGAGCCAAGTGTTTAGGAGGCACCGAGGACCCTGGTGGCAGCTTTGTGGGTTGGGGGCAGAGGCCTGGGCTTGGAGGCTTGGGTCTAAAATGCTGTAGGAGGCATGCATTAAAGTTCCAGCCAGCTTAACTAGCAGCAGAGGGGCAGGTCTGCATTTTTCATGCAGGCTTAGACGGACTAGTTTGCAAGGCTTGTGATCCCCGGTGAGCAGTTTGCTGTGGCTTCAGTTACAGCACCATTTCAGAGGTATTAATGCAAGGAGACTTTCATCTCACTACACGGAGAAAGCGGGGCAGTTAACTGGGCTTTCTCCAGCAGGCATGCAGACTGCTAATAAGGAATGGATCCCAAGAAGGAAGTGATTGTGGATAATTACCCCCCAAATCCCACCTCACCCTCCCGTGATTCTGAAAGAAAGAGGCCTACAGCTTCCTGTGAGCTTGGTCTGACAGTTGTTTCCAGATGCCTCCCTCCCTTTCACTTCATCTCCCACAAGCCCCTGTGAATTCCCGTGTGATCTAGGTACAAAATAAACTCTCTACCTCGTTCAGTTCTGGTTTAAAGTTTTCAAGACCCAAGAGCTGAGTGCAGATGTGGCCTTTTAAGTCATGCCACCTCGCAGCCGCAATCTAGTGGTGTCCAGTGCTTGCCTGTCTAGGCTGCCCCTGTTTGCACAGGGAACAGGGAGGGCCGGGAACATGAAAATGCATAGAGGGTCACTCAGGGTTGAGATTTGAACCCTGGCGTCACACAGACCTTCATTCACCCAAGACCTTCATTGATGTCTTCATGCAGAAAGGTTTGTTAAAGTGCCTACTGTGCACAGGAGGAGGCTAGCCTCAGAGTTACTAGTGCTGATTTGGGGAACAGACTGCTTAGGTTTTCACCCAAGCGCAGTGCTCTTAGCTCTATAACCTCTATTGAGTTGACTGACTGTGTTTCCCTATACTTATACAACACATCCAGAAACAGTAGTTGTCACTCTGCTACATATTTCCTCGTTAGGTTCCTCTGTAGCAACTTGAGAGATAGTTTCCTAAGATGGAAGTATGTAGCAGAGTGACAGTTGCTGTTTCTGGATTTGTCCTACAATTATGGACCAAACATTTTGCTGTGGACTTGACATATGGTGCACAAAAAGCAGACAAAGGCCTACTTTTGAATTTATAGTCTGGAGGAAGAAAGAGGGGAATCAGGGAGATCAAAGAAGGTCAATAGGGAGTAAAGAATCCATTCTGAAATTTAAATGTCTGACTAAGCAAAGTGGAAAGTGGATATATTCACAGAGGTTCCAGGCCCAGTGGTATGCAATATGTGCCTGTTTTGCAGGTATGTGTGTGGTGGGGGTGTTTCTTGTACTGTTGGGGATTAGTCTCAGGGCCTGTGCATGCTACATAAGTGCTCTATACAACTGAGCCAAATCCCCAGCCCATCTGCAATTGTTATTTTTTTATTTGTTTTTTTGGCAGTGCTATGGCTCACACGAAACCCATGACCTAACACAAGCACTATAACTAAGCCACATCCTCACTTCTATCCCTATACTTTGGAACTGAAAACATGCAAGTGTGGTTGGAGTAGACATAAAAGGTATCAGAAGATGAGACCAGTCCTGTTAAGTTTCATGTCTCCAAGTGCTTACCACTATTTTTGCAGCCAATTGAAAGTGACAAAGGAGTATAAGCAAGGAGATTTAGTGACCAGAGTTCTACTTGGGAAAGATTTCCCTAGCTGTGGAAAGTACAACAGATTGAAAGAATATTCTTTCTCAAACATCTAGTGTCTCTCTCTTAGCATTCATGTCAAGTATGTGAAGACATGGGTCCAACAGAAGAACCCAGTTGCACTTTCACAGGTCTATGTTGAGGGACTGGTCCTATATAGGAGTGTGCACATTTAACCTGAAGGAGGAGACTGCACATCCCACCCTCATCCTCTAGATGATCTCAGTGTGCAACAGCAACAAAAACAGTCTGGGGAGTGCAATGGGAACTATTTAGGAAGCCTTGACTAAGTACACAGTCAATTTGTAGGCATCAATGTGTCTTAGAATCAAAGGGAAGGACACAAAACCTGGTTAAATCTCAGCACAGCCCAGGTAACTCCAGATCACCTTTGTAGCATGACCAGCAGACAATCTCCCTCCATAAAACTTTAGAATGAGTACCAAGCAGCCAAAAGTGGCAGGTACCACCAGATCACTTGTCCACGATGCCATCATCCTCTCTTCATGCCCACATTTACCCCACAGCCTCTCTCAACCATCCCAGCACACTGTGAAATCCGATCATTAGCACCACCTCTTTGCAGTCCATACCAGCTGATCTGTCATCCTAAACAATGCCATGGATAGTATCTCAATACTGTACTCCCCGGCCATAAATATCCACTGTATCTCTAAACTCCCACTGCCATTTTTGACTACATTTATGTTCTCCCTAAGATGCTTTTTAAGTTATCCATTATGTGTCTGAGTGTGAGTCTGTGCCTCTGTGAGTACAGCTGCCTGAGAGAGGGCAGAACAGGCTATCAGGTGCCCCGGAGCTGACATTCTAGGAGGATGTGAGTCATGTGTCCTGCGAACTGAACTCGGGTCCTCTGCAATAGCAGTACATACTCTTAACTGCTGATCCATCTCTGCACTCAGACTTTTAAACAGCAGTAACTTAGTTGTTGGCGAATTTGAGCAGTCTGTGATGGAGTGAGAGCAAGGGCAGCAGGAGCTGACCGCAGAGTACTACTGTACTGTGGTTTCTTTCTCACCACTTGTGTGACTTTAAATGCTAGTCTCCTTCCATGGAACTTAGTGTCTTCATCCATGAAGCACAACTAACAATGGACATCAGGCAACTAAAAGAAATAGCAAGCGTGGAAAACACCATTAAAGCAGGGCTTTCCTCCTGGCTGTGCTTCACAATCTCTTGCCATTTTTCCTAAAAGACAACTGTCCCAGATCCAGTCAGTAAAAACATCTGGGACAGACCCCAGACAGCTTTGTTTCTCAGAAGTTCTACAAGGATCCAAATGAGCAATTGTGGTAGAAATCTTTTGCAGCCTTCTGCTGTCCAGCAGGCCTTGTGTCCCTAAGGTCTGGCTAACAAGCTCCAGCTTGTCTCTCTCCCCCCCATCACCGCGCCATTTTTTTTATTCATAGGCAACTCCAAACCATCCTTTGCTAAATTTGTGTCCATCGGGCATGTTAGCAGTCTTCTTGAATCCCCTCCAGTGCCTGTCATTACTCTCAGATGAACCTTGGCCTAAGACTGGTTCTTCTTTCAGCTCTGTCTCTGTCTCTGCTTCTACCTCTAACTGCTCCCCCCTTCTCTCTTGCTTTCTCTCGCTCTTTCTCACTCTCCCTCTCACTTTCTTTCTCTGTATGTGCCTCTCTCTTGCTCGCCCCCCCCCCCTCTCTCTCTCTCTATATATATATATGTATATATGCTTGTATGTATGATTTTGTGTGTGTGTGTGTGTATTTGTGAGTGTGTATGTTTGCGGGGTTTTTGTGTGTATGTATTTGTGTATGTAGGATAGAGGTGAACCTCAGATACCTCTTCTCAGGTACTATCACCCTTTCTTTCTTCCCCTTCCTGCCTTCCTGTCTTCCTTTCTTCCTTCTTTTGAAACAGGTTTCTCACTGACCTGACACTCAACAATTTGAGTAAAATAGCCAGGCAGAAATGCCCAGGGATTCGCCTGATGCTGGTTCCCCAGTACAAGGATCCTAACCCTGCACCTCCTTACCTAGCTCTCAACATGGGCTCCGGGAATAGTACTCAGCTCCTCATGTTTGCGTGGTGAACACTTGAACAGCCAAGCCATGCCCCACAGCCTGTGCCTCCCCTTTCTCTCTGAACTCTGGCCCATAGTTCTGATTCTCCAATATCCAGATCCCCTCCTCAGGATTCTCTGCCCAAGCTGTCCCTCCTGTCCTAGACTTTTGAATGCTTGCTTTTTCATCCAGTCATGGGAACAGCTTTTAGACTAGTTACTCTTGATGTCTTCCTTCACACCTGTCACTCTCCATCCTAGAACCTAATTTCTTTAAGACATACACTGAGATTATTGTTGAATGTATTAACTTTCTTTAACATCCTTGCACACAAAATAATAAGTTCTACAGGATAGGTCTATATCAGGTCCATCTGACTGCTGTAGTGAGATATTCACCTTGTCTGCACCTGTGGCTTAGGCCATGCCCATTGGGGCGGAGACAGGGCCAGATGGGAGCTGGGAGAAAAGGCTGGGAAAGGGTTGGGCTGCCCCTTTGGGTGGTGGACGCTGGAAGGCTTAGGATCCCGTGGAACCCGCTGCGTTCATCTGCCTATGTTGTGAGTTATTTCTCCCTTAATAAACATCTATTCGGCCTAATTGTTTATCCTGATCCTTATTAAACCTCAATAGACTGCCTCTCAGGACATAGGAGAATCTTAGTAACTTATAGAGGGGATACATATCACTAGCCCAAAAGAGACACACATTTTCCCATTCCCTGATACTTTAGCCAAGGTGTGAAATGTTTTCATTTCTTTGACTCACCTTCAAATGGCTGAAAAGTCCCAATACTCAGAGCCAAGTAGTATCGGGTGACCATGGACCCAAAAACTATCATAAATTACTTAATACGTTTTCTTCTGGGGCTTAAGCAATGAACTTGATATTTACTGTTTGGCAAAGTCATTCTGTTTTACTTTGTTGGTAGGTGTAAGTTGATTTTTGCAGCCAAAAACACCTCTTTCTGGCTGGGTTCCCTGTTTTTCCTCCTTTTACTAGCATACCCTGGAGAAGTATAACCAAGCTGAGGTGAATTATGGGCAGGGAAATGGGTCTTAATGAGTAGAAAATCCATGGAATTCATTTGATGTTAGCACATTAACACTCTGTGCCAAGTTTTCCAAATTTCAACTTCTCACAAAAATTAAATAAAATAAAAATAGTAGTGTAAGGATTATCTCTTTCAAAACAATGATCTTGAAATGGCACGTGTGATTTTATCCTTTTTTTTTTCTTTTCTTTTCTTTTTCTGAGATGCACTCAAAATCTATTAATCGTCATGAAGGAAGCCCAGACCCAAATGTCAACAAGTCCCATTTCTGCGATACACTGCCTGAGAACACAGGCCAATGTCACATGTTCAGTAGGTTATTTATCTGGTACAAGGAACTCAGCCTCCTCCATTTCAAGCTCCTCATCCATATACCTAGGGCCACAATATGACCTGTATTGTAGAGGGAACTATTGTTAGGATGAAATGTGATAAACTTCAGCAGCCTAGCATACTATTGGTCCAGAGTAACTATCCTTTGCATGATGACTGAGAGATAAATAAGTCAAATAAATGGCATTCCATTTTCCCTTTTCCATCTCTGTTTGCCATGATATCCTTCCAGGCTATGATACCCTTTAAATAGGTCCAAGTCTGGTTATGATTAGGCTCAGGTTTAAACCTAAACTCCTGAAAAGTAACCACCATTTTTATACTAGAATGTCTAATGTGTAGTAGAATACTGTCTCCAACTTACCAAATAGAGATGACCACACTTTGTAAGCTGTCATTGGAGCCCAAATAACTTCAAGACTATGTCTTCTACCAGTCATAGTTCACTGAATATATCATAGACCCTGTCTAGAGATCTCAGAGAATCACTTTATTTCTCAACCCTGCCAGTCACCAGTGAAAGTTGGAGTAGGTACCAGCTTTGCTAAACTGTGTTCTTTCTCCTTTATAAGGTGTAGACGTACAATACAGGGTGAATGTTGAATGCAACTTAAACAAAATAAAGCATCAAGTAGTCAGAGGCCAGCCTGGGCTAGCTAACACATATAGAAAGGTACTTTGAGACAGTAATCCAGTGTTCAAAGTATTATTCCAAAACTGGGAAAATAAGCAATATTCAAAGGACCCACAGATACTCATGAATGAACAACATGGAAAAAATACCGTTGCTAGTACCAAATCTTTCACCACCAAGAACTTTGGCCACTGCTACAAATTGTGATTATCATGAAAATGCCCACCATATTTTTATTCTGACTTACATGCCAAAGGCCCAGGAATGAATTTCCAGTTGTCTGAGCTCTGCTCATGAACCCACTCTCTAGCCCCATGGTTCTCAACCTGTGGATGGTGACCCCTTTGTGGTCAAACAACCCTTTCACAGGGGTCACCTAAGATGACTAGAAAACAGATATTTATGTTATAATTCATAAAAGTAGAAAAATTACAGTTCTGAAGTAGCAATAAAAATGTTATGGTTGGGGGTCGCTATGACATGAGAAACTATATTCTAGGGTCATAGCATTAGGAACCACTGCTCTAGCTCTCACTGGCTGGGGAAAAGGATTATGTACACTGCTGATAAAGAGTAGAGGTAGGGCATTACTGCTCTACACCTGGGGGGTATAGGTGCCAAGAAAACCAGCCCAATGCCTAAAATCCTCCCAGAGGCCTAGGAGAGAACTCCACCCAGAGATGACTGCCCTAGTGCTCTGAACCACACTGGAACAAGTTTACAAGGACTAAGACCTAAGGAGAATGTCTTGCTGTGAGAGAAAGAAAAACGGAAGATCCACATGGGACAGATTTACTGTAAGAACCATGGGCTTTTCCTAGAAAACTTCTACTAGTTTCCCGCTGTTAGGACAGGCATTGGTGTAAATTCCAGTAGGAAATGGCTTATTGCTTTATAGGCTAATATAAAACCTGTCATCTCATTACAATTGATCAGCACTGGATGGCCGATAACATGCTCACAGACTGCTTGTTCCTCAGGATCAATCTCTCAACCTAAATGTCTCCAGCATCAAGGACTCTGAAAATTCTCTAGCCAAAGATCTCCTCTTTGCTCTCCTCTTCGGACACATGAGAGGCGGGATAGTGAAACGCAAATGTGAACTGAGGGACAGGTATTTTCAGCTCTACTGGGAATGGTCTTGAAGTCTGCCTGCACGGGGGAAATATATGTGTTAGGCTGTGCTGGCAGATTTTTGCTGGAGAGCACAGAAGACAGAGAAACAATAGTTATCCTTAAAGGCTCAAGTCTCGCTTAGAGTCACTCACCACCCTGGCATGGCGCCAAAAGCATGCGCTCTCCCTCCATCTCAATTCTCCACCCTGGCCCCGCATCCTCGTATAATAAGCAGCCTAGAGTGCTGTCATTTAATACACATGCCCAGGACTCCCCAGAGCTTGGGAACTCTCTTCCAACTGTCTCCTTGATAGGCATCTAAGAAACAAATGAGGAGAAAGGATGTCTAAGGCTCCATTAACACTGTTAGGTTAGAAACGGTGACAATAAGTCGATTCTTTTTGACATGAGTGTCCTGGTAATGAAGGGACATTTCTACATGACTCTTGCTAATGTGAGATAAGATATGGATGGTCTGTGATTTTTCTGACACATGTCCAGTATATCAAAGGGGTGGGGGAGACTATGAAGAAATGGGTCGTTCGAGTGACATGTTAATAGGAGTGCTGGTTGGGAGAAGAGTGACAATGCGCAACCTTGCGCTTAAATGTCTGGCAGTTCATGTGGGGAATGTAAGCTGCTATTCCTACAGCAGTGTGGAGAAAATCTAGGGGCCTCTACCCAATATCCAAAAGAAGTTCCCACATTTGTCCATAACCCCAGAAAAACCACACAGAGTAGAGGAATTTCTTCTCTTTTGGAATATACTTTTCTTCTATCTCGAGCTGGGTTATGGGTGGGAGTAATTATGTGGGTATGGTTCTGTCAAAAAGATTGCATCTGCTGGGGTTGGTAGCAGGCCACATTAGCAGGCAGAACATGTGCCTAGACAGCACTGTGACACTGAGCACTGGCCAGTGAGAGCCAGCCCACTGGAACTGGAAGAGAATGGGACAGAGCTCTCTTTCTGCAGACACTAAGTCCATTTCACAGAGCTCAGAATTCTTACAATGGTAAAATGAAAAAAACAAAAACAAAAAAAAACCCCAGCCTCTAGCTTCTTAAGTTCCCTCCCATACCATCCTCCTTTCCAGTCTTAGATCACTCACCACCTTCTAACACGTGCTCTAATTTACTGTGGTGTTAGCATAGGTTTTGCTGAGCCTCAGGACATGAGTGTATGTGCTGTATGCTCTGTGTGCCCAGGAAACTATTGGCATATAACAGGCCCTCAATCAAATATCTGTGTAATAAATGACTGGCTAAAGAAAATTATAAAAATCTAAACATTTCCCTTTTTAAAACATATAAAATTAGTTAAGACTTTTTTGCCCACTTAATCAAGTTGCATGAGCTTCAAGACTATTATATGAGGGATTACTAAAAGATACAAGAAAGACAAAGTAATTTGGAGATTGTGAGCATTCCAGGGAAGACAGCTAACAGCTAACAGCTGTATTTGTCCTCTCACAGGTTGCCTATGCTTTCTCATGAACAAACTCTCTTCTCAATAATAATACAGGTGGAGGACCAGTGAAAGTAATAAAGACCAATGTTTATCAAGGCTGACATAGTCCGGTGCCCTGGGCAAAGCTATTCAGACATATTATCTCTATAAATTCACACTGCTACAAATTGGAGCATCTGTCGTGACTACCGATTCTTTGTTACAGATGAGGACTCTGAGTCTCGGAGAGATGGAATTCATTAGTATAAGATGATGCAGGGCATTAAACCCAGGTCTGTCTGATTCTCAGCTGACATTTCAAGTCAAATGACAAAAAAAAAGCCTCTTTGTACCCTCTCCCTGACTTGTGGTTAATCTGTCCATCTATCCTAAAGGGGTTAGATACCATCTGAGTGTACACATGCGCTGAAGTAGCACTGACAGCATGGAGTATTTAGAAGTCAGAACCTAATAGAGGTACCACTCTCAATGAGATGCATGCAGTTCTCCCAGGATTAAACGAGTTCTCATGAAAGCATGTTTGCTTCCCTAAGACTGAGGTTAGGCCTCATCCCAATCAACCACTTCATCTCTCGCGATAAAATCTCCCCTTCTTGTGTGTTGTCATTTCCTTTTTTACATCTCAGCTGCTATGATACAGGCAAGTAGAACCTATCAAAAAGAAGTCAAACAAAGGGATGTCCAAGCTTGGACTTGTAGCTCAAGGAGCTTCTTTTCTCTACACATTTCCCTGCATCCAAGACTATCCCACACTGGTGAGAGGAAGGAGAGAAGGGTCTTAAGAATGGAAAAAGAACAGCCAGATCTGCAGACAAATTCATTCCAGAGGACCCTGGTGTTCTTTCAACAACCCAGTCCCTTGTCCCAGAGCACACAATGCTTCCAAGGTGATGGGGAGAGATTTATGATCCCAGAGATGCTTGTTTAACTCTATTTAATTGCCTTGATCTCAAAGTGTTAAGAAAAGCCTTCTTATGTACTGAGTATCTGACCACTTTCACTCCCATACAAGCTCCTGGTTTAGTTGGTTACAACCTCCCCCCCCCCCCATTCCCAAGCCTCCCAGGGCAGATGGTGCCAGATGGTTAGCTTAGAAATTCTGCAATCGAACTGTAGAACACTTGCCAAATTGTCCTCTTTGGAGCCCCCTGACTTACTTGATGATGTCTTAGGTGCCTCTGAAGGATAGGGAGTGAAGAAGACATTCTTCAATCACAACAGCTCTGTATTTACCAGCCTCATAGCCTAGATTTCTGAACCACATTCAGTTGGTGCAACAATGACAAAAAAGACAAAGTGAGCTCACAGGACAGAGGAACACAGTTCACTAGAAAGAGGTGGTGGCTGACAAACAGGGGGAATGCTCTCCAGCCCTGCCTCGCCACTGACTCCAGGGGGGCAGATAAACCTTCTACAAGTCGTTTTCTGTCTTCACACCAAGGGCACACACAAAACAGACCAAAACTAACAGGCACACAGGTAACAAACATATGTTAGATAGTTGTCTTTGGCTAAATCGTCCTAAGGTGATGACCCCATCATGTCATACTGATACATTATGCAGATGGAATCAACTGTTCAAGGCACAGCTAAATTTAAAAACAGAAGTCTGGAGACTACCAAGGTGGCTCAGTGGCCGAGAGCACTGGCTACTCTTGTAAAGGGTGGACATTCAATTCCAAGCACCCACATGGCTGTTTATAAGCATCTATTACTCCAGTCCTGTGGGACCTAATGCCCTGCTATCTCCTGGCTTCTGTATGTACCAGGCACACTTGGGACATAGTTATACATGCAATCAAAACACTCATACATATACAATAAAGAAAAAATTTAATAAATAAAATAAAATCAGAAGTCTCAGCTACCAAAAAATAAAGTTTACTTCTTTTTCTATATTATATGACAGATCCTGGGCCTTGCCATCAACTCTTCTGTGCCTTATGAACTTCTAAGAAGTATCTAGATGGAATCTGCTACATCCACACCCATGGACAAGACCACTGAAGCACTCCTGATGGCCCTTTTCTGTTTCAGCACACACAGGTTTGGTTGGCATGGGGTGAAAGCAGGGTATGTGGGCCCCACCATCTGATCTTCTTAAATAACATGGGCAACTGTTTACTTCCCAGCACCTGCTTCTATTCATGACCCCAAATTTCTTAAGGATAGTCAGTGACACTACGTTGACTTTCCTACATTCCCCAAACACAATCGATTCCTTGGGAGGCTGGGCCAATCTATAAATTGGGTATTTGGAACCAAATTGCACAGCTATCACTGACGAGAGTGGCCCTAATGAAATAGTAGCTACTTGACCTGCTTACTTGAGAGGCCTTCAGGAAAAAGAAAATCCATTAATCAATTTGTTTCTTGAGGCGACTTAGCAACAGGAATCCCTGCAGCAGATTGGGCGTGTTTGCTAATGAGCAGGTTGTATTGAATCGTTAGTTGCATCAACTTAATTTAATTTTTAGGCTATTGATTTTCATTAGGAAAATTCAATGCAACCTTCCCACCTTCCCACAGACATCCTTTTCCCTTTGGGGATGAGCTACGTTTCACAATTCTCCCCGAAGAAAATCACCAAAAGCCCCTGCTTCAGGGTTAACATCTGTGGCTCCCAGAACTTCCCATTGTTATAGAGAGCCAAGAGAGAAGGATGTCTGAGCTCTGTACTTCAAAAATCAATCTACTACAAAAAAAAAAAAAAAAAAAAAAAAAGACCATGCCTGCTACAACACTTTCTCATTTTATCTTTTGGATATATGCTCCACCTAATAATAGTTTAAGGGAGTTCTGACACATTTTGTCATTCATCTACTTCTTCAGTAAATGGCTTTTGAGCATCCTGCTGTCCAAACACTGAGTCAGATGCTGATAGTATTTGTGATATTTGGATGAATGAAAAGTAAATGGTTCTTGCCCTTGGGCAGAAGGCAGATAATGACCATGCAAACATATTATGACCTAGTGCGGTGAATTCTACACTCATAAGAGAGATTACAAACCAACTGTAACAGGGAAGAACTGACTGGTGCATTGTAGGGGATAAAAGGAGATGGCCATTGAGCATGAATCCACATGATTTACTGGGGTTTTATTATTTAAATTTCTTCACCATCCTGTGGGGCAGATATCACAACAACCTACCTGTTTAGGATAAAGAAAGTAATTAACTGAAGGCTTTAGGAATTTACCTGAAGTCCCATCTCTGCAACTGGGCAGGTTCAACTGCTAACTCTTAACAGTTCTGTACTCAAGCACCATACAACACTGCCTCCCAGAAGACAGGTTACTGATGCCGATGCCTGAAAATGTGTGGTGTGAGCTCCACACAAGGAGCAGGGTCTAGTGTTCAGTGGCATCAAATGATAGGTCTGAAAGATCCTGACTCATAGCATATATTGGTGATCAGGGGACAGGAAGGGATGAAGTGTGAGAGGGAAGAGTGAAATTGATCTTACACATCAGTATTATCAAAATAGTTCTGGCACTTTTAGAGAAAACTACATATATAGATCCCACACTAGAGAACTGGGATGCCTTCCCACTGTAGTGCCCAAATAGTCTCGCAAAGCCACTGATGCTATAATACTACAATTGGAATATTAGCTGACCAACCATCTAGCTCTTCTCTTTCCCCATAGAAGCCGTCAAATATTGCATTTGGTCTGGAAAGCCTGTTTAGTAACTATCCATGACACCATCCTTGAACTTCTTGGTAGCAAGACTCTCTCATATCTACCTGGGTAGACTTGGTGAGCCACCCACATGATACAGAGAGGTGTGTGATAAATGGGGTATAAGTGACAAGCCCAGTTGTGTGAGTAGCAGTGACTGGTGCGTACTATGAGAATGGAAGGATGGAAGTAGAAAGAAGGGCTTGTTCGGATGTGAAAGGCAAGAGAAGGTTAAGGTCAGAGCAGAGTCACTGGCAGAAATACCTGGGATGTGCAGTAGCCCCTTGGCTTCTCAGTCACACTCTTCTCTAAACTACTAAACTCCTGGGAATTTCCAGTGGGAAATGACATCACGTGCATGTAATTTAAGACTACAGAAAGAAGAAATGGCTCCATGAGGATGCTGGGCCTCTATTTTTTCCACTCATATGCCAGGCTCCAAACATTCTTGGCTTGTTTCCACTTGTCTTTCTCCTCTGGAATATTTCAGATGTACACTGCCATCTGTTGAGGAGCCTGGGCCCAGGTTGCACAGTTCAGCCAGAGGCCCCTCTGCTGTCCAAGTCAGGGAGGTGGCCCTGAGCCGCTGGTGCCAGGCTCTTATCTTCCCTGCCCTGCAGCAGTCTATGTAGGCTCCAAAGAGTGATGGATGAGGACCCCAACCGGGCCACCACCTCTTATGTCTGCATCTGGATTGATGGCAGACCAGTGGTTTCTGGTCCTGTTTGTCTTGTACATTCTCACTCACATCACTGTATATGTTTCCTGCATTCGACTGGATGCCCTGGGATCTTTCTCTTCTACACTGTATATTAGCTCCTTTCTATTCTGGCATTTTCGGAAACTACCTGTGCCAGGGATGGTTGTGGGAGGGGTGGCTGCTTTACCCTGAAAGTCTAAGGAAGGCATTCTGGCAAAATCACTAGAGGATCACTCAGATGACAAAGGGCAAGGTGCTTCAAGCACTTGGGTAATGTTTTGGAGTATTTGGGGAACCTTGACCTTCAACCCATCTTACCCAAGAAAGCCTTTTATGCAGAAAGCAGAGCTGACTCCCCATCTGGAATTGACACATGACAATGTGCCCCAGCTTTTTTCACATGACAGGCTCCAGTACAATCAATGAGCATGCCCTGGAACATGCGATCCAGCCGCCCTCCTGTGACCCCGGCTGGAGCACTAACCATCTAAAGTGTGGGATTGATGAGCAGGAGCCCGTTATATCATTCAGTTCTATGCCTGCAGGCCTGAATGGCACATTCATCTTTCCAGAAAGCTTTCGTGTGCCCATGCTTCCTCTAATTGGATCTCATCAACCCTGGGAAACATGCAGAGCAGGGCTCATCACTCCCATTCTCATTTGGCTGACAAGATTCTGGGAGGACACATGATGTGCCCAAGGTCACACTTGTTTGGGTAGAATATCATCCAACTCAAAATCCAGTGTTCTTTCCTTGTGTCAAAAAATAATTCAGCAATACTTTTTCTCTGACTTACAGAATTAGACTGCTCAGAGTGATGCCCCCCCAAATCTGGGACACTGAGTTTAGTAATTCACTAGTGGGGAAACTCAGAGCACTGATACAGGATGATTTATTAATTTACACTTGACTAATGTTGAATTATGTTAGCATGAGAAGGCCCAGTTTGCCATATGTTAAAAGCATGACCTAAACAATTGCTAAAGCTCAGTAACAATACCAATAGGAATTTATAGTGAGGAAGTGCCAGCACTGTGCCTAGAACACTCTGCTTACTTAGACTTCACAGGGATAGCAGATTTATTTTTGTCATTCTGGAGATAAGATAGCAGAGGCTCAGGCAGATTGAATTATTTACACGAGATGACATAGCTAGTAAATGGCTGAGGCAGGATTTGAACTCTTAACTACAAAGGCTACAAGAGGAAATGAAGGCAACAATGATTGAGACAAAACACAGAAAACTGAATATCAAAAACTTAAATCTTGAGCCTGGTGGTGTATGCCATTAATGCCAAGCACTCAGGAGGGAGCTAGGAAGAAGCAGGTGGATCTCTGTGAGTTTCAGGCCAACCTGGTCTACTGGTCTACATAATGAATTCCAGAACAGCCAGGACTATAAAGTGAGACTGGGTTTCAAAGGGAAAAAAAAAAGGGAGGGAGGGAGGAAGGAAGGAAGGGGAAGGGGAAGAGGAGGGGAGAGGGAAAGGGGAGGGGGAGGGGGAAAGAGAGGGGGAGGGGAAAGGGGATGGGAAGGAAAGGTCAAAAATCTTAAAACTCAGCCTTTCAGACTCAATATAATATCTATAAAAGGTTCTTCATTACTGTTTAAAATAGGCCCTGAAGAATTTTACCTGATATATCTTAAGTCAGAAAATATTGAAAAAAAATATATACCAGAAAAATTAAAAGTGCTGAGTGGTAGGGAGCTTTCTTACCATGTGTAAGGCCCTGGTTTCAATCCCTAGCATTAAAAACAGTGATTAGACAAAGCAAGAGAGATCAGGAGAGACTGAGTCATTCTCCCCAGTCAGACCATGTGACTGTTTCACTCTGGACTCAAACTTCCAGCCTGTGGCCACTCCCCCTGTCATGCATTGATGAGTTCCTTATAGCCATTGAATAATGCAGAGTTCACACCCACATGATCTTTTTATATGTTACCTCAGTCCCCTCTCCATTTGCAGCAACAAGATTACAAGTTTGTCTCTCTATATATTGGGGGGTTAAAAACACCATGAGATGTGATCAAAAGCCAACAGACCAGAAAAAGGCAAGAATGGTAAAAACAAATTGCTTTCTGCCATGAAAACAAATAAAATTTTAAGATGTAACAAACTCAGCTAAAGTGTTTTAGTAGCAACAGAGATACAGACTCCTCATAGGCCTAATAGACCTGACTACCCTTAGCCCAACTCTAAGAGATTCATGTGGGTTTGAGTGTACTTTGGAAGCAATTAGAAGTGCAACCAAGGAGACTGAAGATAAACCATTCAGAATCCCTAATAGCTCCCTACATGTGCAAATGAATGAATACCCAGGTGCTATATCTAACAGGTACATTTAAATAATGTAGAGGTATGTTAGAATAAATATCCTATTCTGCCCTTTATTGTGTGGCAATGGAGACATGGTTTAATTCCATTTCTTTGAGAACATCCATTAATACAAAAAAAAAAATTTACAGGGTCATATCAAATTCTTATAAAAATCTGTTTATTTTTTATTTTTTCACTTTTAAAGTGGAAAAAAAAAAGAAAATGGGGGAGGCTGTACCTGCTATAGCTTATGAGTGGCAGTTGTTTTAACCTATTCAGCCTTATGTACTCAATTTCTTTGGAGAAAAAAGAATGGTTCCAAGAATGGATGGGCCTCTGGGGATTCAGGATGGGTCCAAGGCAAGAAACAAAACATAAGGCATCCTTCTAATGTGGGAAATTTTGTCAACCAATTTATGAACCTGGATTCCAACCACTGAGTGGAATCTGTAACCCCACCCTTAATAACCCAAATTCCTAGTTATAAAGAAAAGGGAGATTTGAAAAAACCAAGGTCACTTGAAATCCAATTTTGATGATTTAAACATAAATGCTGGAGCAATCTATCCATAAAATTCTCCTAGGTGGAGATGAGCAAAGAAAAATGATTAAGGGGGAAAACATCCTTCACCCAGTCCCCTTCTCCAGAATGCTTTAGTGAGCTGTATCATACACCATTTAAAAACAAAACATAGATCCAAAAAATGCATTAGGCCAAAGATCTTGCTCTTTTTAAAAATGAAAAGTTAAAGAGGGAACTTTAAAACAGAGTACAGAAAATGGGGTACAGGAAGAAAAGAAAAGGAGGGAAGGAAGGGGGGCAGATGGGCTACACCTCACTGTAATTCTACTTTGGATCATGAGAGCAAAGGGTCAACACCCATCAGCATGTCAAGCTAGGTACTGGCATATTGTTTCCATTCAGTTAATTAGCAAAACCTGTTCCTAGAAAACTTTCAAAACTAGCCCCACTTCTAAGACTCTATCCTCAAGAACGGTGATCAGTCTCAAAGTCTGTTGGCTGCTCATGATCTCATTGGCCACATCACGTCTGTTTAACTCAGAAGTGATGTTCCCAAACAAGCGTGTTTTCCATGAGGGTGCCATAAAATCACTTCGTTTTAAGTACAGGCCATCATGTACATGTCAGGGATTCATATAGGTCTAAAATCAACATGTGCTTTGCAGCTTTGACATTTTCAGTCTGATATTATTCCTCAAAATAGGTCAAGAAATGGCCAGTGTTTTGGAGAGAGGAATGGGTAAGTGTTAAGAGTTTATTTTTTAAAAATGGCAAAACCAGAAAAGATTATTTTTAAACTGTAAAATCCTCTGGGCAGATTCCTTTTGTAGATCATTATAACAAAGTATTGCTGTTCTTTTTTTACAGAGACTGGCTCATTTTTATCCTCTCCTATGGATGGATTGGCTGTTATATTCCAGAGACTCAGCTTCCTTGGCCGGCCAGAACAGATGCTGTAATTCAGTATTGGTTTTCTATATGTGAAGGAAGAACTCTCTCAGCTTTCTGCCAACAGACCCGAGACATGATGATGGATCCTTACTCTAAAGTGTTATCACAATTCCCAGCTCTGAACTGATTCCCTAGCCATCTCCAGAATTGAACTTGCAGTAGTGGGGATCCTAGGTCAAAGGTAAAGCAAATATTTCTAGAGACACAGAAAAGGGGAGGGTGGGTTTTCATTGCAGTCCTCCTGATTTAAGGTCCTAGGGTAAATGCCACTATAGCAAGGCTCCAGACCAGCAGCAGGATGACATAAGCGCTTCAATTTCTAACCCAGTTACCCACCAGAACCCAAAGCATCCTGAAGCTCATGATGTATAAATTTAATTTCTCTTTTATGGCCGGAGCAGTGTTTTCCATGATTTATAAATCATTTGGTCGGTGATTTCTTTGAAATCTTTGTCTCATTTATGCTCTTGACCTCTTGACCTCCCAATACATTTATTTATGCCACAGATCCCTTTCCAGTGGTACAGTATAATGTCATTTGCCTGAGACTGGGTGGCTGAAAAAGGCAAAGAAAACAAAGACAAATGCTAAAAGAGGATTTTTGGTGCAAAAAAAATTATGTATTTAAAACGCAGAATAAACAAAGGAGGCTGTGGACTATTCTTGTGCTATTGATTTATTGTAGGAATGCTCTATTTATCGAATAGTTTATGGGTATCTAAGTATCTGCCAGTTGATGGGGCAATGAACAAATACTGATCCTCACAGCAAAAATATTTGTTTTAAATGTCATGACATGCCTTGTCTAAATATGATTCTTTCCAGATGGTTATTTTTCAAGTTTTAGAAATGGAAAAATACGCCTTAGGACAAATATACATGAAAATTACATCTTTCTCCTTTGTCTCTCTTTTATTATAGTTTATTAATACTCTTCCGTTTGCCATGGAGCAACATGCTGAAGAAAGCTGGCCCAAATGACATCTGATTAATTGGGCAGGGCACTTCCTACACAGCTCTTTGCTGATACCCCAGCTGGCCAAGAATCAGTTCATTATGAGAGATGCAGAGGCAGGCGACAGTCACAAAACCACTGGGAAGCTGGGTCTGTGCTAACAGATTGGCACAATTTGTACCACTGGTGCTCAGAACCTACAGAGCTTACACAGCCCAGAGCCAAGGACAGGCTCTGCCTCTCGGGACAGCTAGAGCTCCTCCATACCATTTGCTCATTACTGAAACACCATGAAGAAAATGGATCCTCAGCAGTTCCCAATTCTTCTGCAAACCCAGGTGCTCTGATTTCACATATATACAATGACACACACGTACACACAAACATATTGTATCACAGACATCACTTAAAGGTGGGATTTAATATCCTGTTGGCTAGTCAACAAAGCATTAAGTTGAAAAGCCCATTCCTAATGTTATAGAAGGCTAAATGCATTTGTGCTTAAAGGCTTCTTTAGTTTATAAAGAAAGTAAGTCATTTACACATTCAAATTATGTAAATTCACCTGTAATCATCCCTTTCCCCTTAGCCACAGAGCATATGTTCCAAGACTCCACTAGATGTTTGAAACTATAAATAGCATTAAACCTTACCCATACTGACTTTTGATGTATATACATAAATATGATAAAGGCTTAGTTATCAATTAGGCACAATATAATATTAAAACTGTAACTAATGATAAAACAGAGCAATCTTAATAGCATAGTATAATAAAAACCCCAGCATTTCTATTCTGCCCCTGAGGACCATTATTAAGTGAAGTAAAGGCTTCCTGAGCACTGTAAACCACAACAGAGGATGTGACAGCACATCCAGCTTCTAAATGCCTAATAAGCAGGTGTTATATACTGCTCAGATACACTGGGGGGGGGAAGGATAGCACAGATCCCCAGAAAGATATAGCAGGATTGTAAGGTCTCAACACACTCTTCATAATAGTACACAGCTTAAAAGAATGAATTGATGAGAACATTTTTAGAACTGGTTGACCATAGGTAAAGTAAATCATGGTGGAGGTACCTCAGATAAAATAGAATTACCACCCTATAAATGAGTGTAGAAGAAGGGAAAAATAATATAAGAGAAATAGCAACTCAAATGGGTGGGCAATCTTGTCCTTCATTCTATTCAAAAGACAGAGTATTGAATGTCTGGAATGGGTAGCATGAGTGGCTTTTACCCCTCTGGTTTTGCTTCCCTTACACCTCTCAAACTAAGCATCTTAGGCCCCTGGTCATGTTCAAGAGTGGAGCTGATCATATCCTATTTTCACCTCACATATTGATACTATGCATTCATTTCTAAAAGTGGGGTGAATGGGCTGCTATGACCAAGCAGAGTAAAAGGCTGAGTCACCCTTTATTACCAGTGCAGGATTGGTTCCATGACCTCTCACAGATGACAAAATGCAGGGATATTTTTCTCCATTTTGCAAAATGTCCCAGTATATGTATATAACCTAAACATATCCTGCTGTGGACTTGGACTTACTTTATATTGTCTGTAAATTCTTTGCAAACAGTAATTACACTGTGTTGCTTAATTTGAAAAAGTCTGTGCACATTCAGTACAGATGCAAGTTGTTTTCTTTTTAATAGTTTTGACCCAGAGTTGGCTGAACTTGAAGATGCAGAGCCCGTAGCCCTGGGAGATGGATAGTGTTAAAAATCACTAAAGTGTAAACCAAAGAGGAAACAGACAAAAGCTTGCAAACAGCAAGCAAGATTCAAGAATCAAGTCCTAGTGATTTGAAACACAAGGTCAAAATCAAAGCACAGGGACAAAATGTTAGCACTGGTTATTTCTAAAGCAGGTGGCTACTTTTTCCTATCTATAAATCTCCACTAGAGGTGGAGGGTGGTGGCACAGGCGTGTAATCTGAACTACACCGGGTGCTAAAGCCAGAAGATCACAAGTTCAAGACCTGCCTGAGCTTCAAAGCAAGTTCTAAGTTCCTCTGGAAAACTACTGATATCCTACCTCAAAGTGCAAAGTGAAAAAGAAAGCTCAGAGAGAGGGATCTTGGGAAACAGCTCATTGGTAAGGCGCTTGCCTTAGTAACTGTGAAACCCTAGGTTCAATCTCCACCAGAGATAGTGCATAGTTCACTGTTTATCACTAAGGGAAGTCAGAACAAGAACTCCAACAGGGCAGGAATCTAGAGGCAGGACCTGGAACAGAGGTCATAGAGACATACTGCTTCCTCAGCATGCTTTCTTACAGAACCATGGGACCACTAGCCAGGAGGTGGCATCATTCACAGTGGGCTGGGCCCTCCAACATCAATCATTACTTAAGAAAATGTGTCACAGGCTTACTTACAGCCTGCTCAATTGAGAGTCCCTCATCTCAGATGACTCTAGCAGGTAGAATTTAGCCTGTGTCAAGTTGACATAATACTAGCCAGCACAGGTGGTATACTGCTGAACAGTGAAAAACCAGCAGTGAGGGGAAGACTGGAATGTGATAAGAGCATTTTCCATTTTACATATATGCAAATGTTCCTTCTATGGCAATTATATGATAACAACCTGTCATTAAACAGATCACAGGACCCTTAACAATGTACAAATAAACTCCCTGACGCTGGTAAAAGCCCACCCAGCCACAACACCACTTCTTAGCCTCATAGTACTCTCTAGCACCTGCCAGGCAGGGTAGTGAATACTTCTAATCACAGCACTAAGGATAACCGACAGAAGAATTAAAGGTTCAGAGCCAGCCTAGGCCTACATAGTGAGCCGTTGTCTCAAAGAAACAAACAAGCAAACAAAACAAAAACAAAAACACCTCAATCACCTATCCATAAGTATATTGTCCACAAGAAGATTTGAAAGACAAAAAATGTTTACAAGCTTATTGAGATAGGTTCTCACTATCTCAGTTAACCAGGGTGGTACAGACTCAACATTCTCAACCTGGGCACCACCAGTACTGGAATGTCAAGCAAGCACCTCCACTGTTGAGGATATAATATTATTATTATTGTATTATATGCATGTGCATGGCTTGGGGGTAGGGGTGAGGAAGCACATGCTACCAGCCGTGTGTGGAGGCCAGAAGACAACTCTGTGGAGTTAGTTCTCACCCTCCATCTTTATGTAGGCTCTGGAGCTCCAACTCAAGCCATTAGGCTTTCATTCTCTGCTGTCAGATCACAGCACTTTTACCTGCTGAACCAGTCTTGCTGGCTCTGGGCTAGGTTTTAATAAAAGTAAAAATGCAGCCAGACAATGGTGGCACACACCTTTAATCCCAGCACTTGGAAGGCAGAGGCAGATGGATCTTTGTGAGTTCAAGGCCAACCTTGTCTAGAAAGCTAGTTTCAGGACAGCCAGAGCAACACAGAGAAACCCATTCTTGAAAAAGAAAGACAACAAATAAATAAACATGTAAGCCCCTTTAGGAAATGATCTTCAGTTTAAAGGAGCTGAAATTTTGGTGCCAGCATCATGCCAGGTAGGCTGGCTCTGGTTTTGTGTTTCTCATTCTCTAGGCTTTGTTGTACCTGAGTCCTTCAGTATTTCTCTGGTTTCTTGGGAGAGATGTTCTCACAGACTCATAAAGAAGGCCATAAATGGCTTGACTGGAAACCCAAGAAGAGTGGGTCCTAGGGACACCAGGCTTAGCTGCCTAGACTGGCTGCCTAGTCAGAAGCACCTTGAATCAATTTCTACAGGACAAAGCAAACTCTGGTCATATGTAACTAGTAATAAATAAGAAGACACTGTGTATGCAGTGTTTAACTTGCTGCCTGTGCTAAGAACTTTCCACAGGTTGGCTTTTATTATTATTTTTAAATAATATAGGCCAAGTAGTAAAGAAAAGACAAATTTCAGTTACTGGAGCCAAATTGTAAAGAAGCTATCTGGGGAGGAAATGCAGTCTTTGTTATGGTTCAAGCAACAGAATTTACATCAGGGATATCAAATGTGCTCAATTCACATCACTATTCTTCCCTTCAGTGCCTTTGACAGGCATCACTAATCAAGTCCAGATCAAGCTCAATCTTTTCCAAACCAACACTATCATTCAGTGCATATTGTCCTGAGAAAGAACACTACTGATTTAGCTGGCTGTCTTCTTTACCTGTGTTATCAATAGTGCTAGGGAAATTTCAATCTGTCAGATATACAAATTTGGTTTTGGTTTGGTTTGGTTTTGATATATGCCATGCTGTCCTCAATTATAAGCCTCCTTTCACCTCACTTTATGAAATCCTTGAGAGTCAACATTGATAGCAGTTTGGGGCAGGGAACTCAATTCAAAGTCTTCTTCTCTTGCACCAAGCAAGTCCTTAGTTTCAAGCCTTAGGCTGGAAGTATGTCACCTTGCCTCTATTCTACCTGAGTACCCTCCATTTGCCTTTGTCCTCACTATGGCTCTTGACACTCTTTTCAATGGTCATTGACAAACCTCCCAGATGAAGATGGAGTCTGGGGGACAATACTTTTCCTTAGTGTTGGACGAGATCCTGTTACACAAAGCTCTGATATTCCCAGGATAGTCACACTGCAAGACCAGGATAAGGTAAAATTACAGCAGCAAATAGCTCAGAAGGGGAAATCTTTATGCAAAGATTGTCTTCATTTTATTGATACAGCTCTTTGAGCTAAACACTCAGAGCCTTTTCCCTCAGACTATAAAAGAACCATTGAGCTGAACTCATATTTTCTTTTTTTCAATTTTATGCCAAGTAAACATGTGGTCCTAAGATGGGGTGCAAGGGAGAAGATGATGAACATGGCTTCCAGACCTCTCTTTAAGAACTTCCTCCTTACTCCAGATTCTGGGGTACTGAGGCATGTGTGGTACAGACCAGCTGTGTTTGTGTAAGGACAGGGAACAGGGGAGTCACACATTCACCACGTGAAATTGATCCAATGTAGCTAATTGGGCTCTGAACTTATCTTTCCTCACTAATATTTACTTTGGGGGGGTCTGAACACTCCCCCAAATTGCTGTAATTACATTATCCTTGTCAACACAGTCTAGATGAACCATTTCAATTGTACCTTGAGACAAATCAGTTCTATTTTATAACAGCGGAGGCAAGGATCATGAGAAAATCCTGATTAATCAGATCTGAAGTGGGAATTCCAAATTTTATGAATGTGATTCCAATCAATGGTCCAGAGAATAGGCTACAGAGTGTATGAGGCCAGAGTTCAAAGTCTCTAAGACAAGGGACAATTGACTATGTCACTCAAATCCTCTGTAAATTATGAATACTATAGCTATGTCTTGTGGATAACACAATACAGGAATCCTCAGTCCTAAACACTATTTTCTCAAAATAAGGGGAAGAAATTTTTGTAGTTGTTAAATCTCATTTTCTTCACCCTGTTTCTTGGGTATGGGAGGGGGTGGTGGCAAAATAGAAATGCAAAAGTCTAATTCAAGATTCCCACATTAGTAGAAAAAGTCCTTCCTTTTCCCTAAAATTTGTATATATTTGTCAGAAGCAGGTAACAGACAGGTGGGCAGTGTTCACATCTCATGACAGTAGGATTACTTACTTGAAGAGATTCTCTTTGTCACCAAGGATAAAAAATTTAAATTCCTAACAATAGCCACACAATGTTCCAGTGTTTCTGCATTTCTCCTAAGTGAGCTGTGGAGGACACATCCTGAATATACAATTGGGAGAACTAAGCTGGCTTTGATGAATGTGGTCCAGTACCTTAGCAGCTCTAAGAACAGGCCAACAAATTATGGTCTTTCTCCCTCTCTGTACCTTGCACAGCCCCCAGGAGGATTGCACAGTCATCAGCTGAAACTCCTGAACGGCTGGCTGGAAAGCAAGGGGGATGGCAGAGGAAGGCACTGCAAGAATATCGATTGGAAGGCCACCTCTCTAATTAAGGAAACCTTAGGTTTGTGATTCTGAGGAGCTTACAGCACCAATTTCCCAAATCAGCCCGACATACTTGCTCTTCTATGTGAGGTCCCCTGGGGGTCCACCAAAGGCTTTGTATTCATCACCAGAGAAACAAGCATTGCAGGCTGCACCAGGTCAATTCTCCACTTGGACTTCTTAGGATGGCAGATACATTCTGACACCCAGAGTCTCAGATTGTTCTTCCTAAGACCTGGCAAGCACATGCCAGAGTGAATGGCAGCATCAAGTTTTTCCCAGAAGGCCATCTTTTTCTTTCCTTCACTGAAAGCAGATTTTTCTTCCTGTGCAATACTTCTAATCAAGTTTTGTCATTTGACAATTTCATACATTTATATAAGTATGTAGTTACCTTTCACACACATACAAATTTCCTGCAATCCCTATTAGTCCCTCCCTCTTGTTCATGTTTTTTTTGGGGGGCGGTTAATCGGGCCATCTTTGTAACCACTGGATTGGAAGTGTCCATTGGAACATAGTGGGGGTGGTCTTTGGTCAGCCCACACCTGAAGGCAATGAGTTCTCTGCTCTCTGCATCTATTGGTAACAAAGATTTCAGCCTGACGGGTGGCCTCCTGAGTCCCTCCTAGAAGGCATCTTTATTTTGCTCTTGCCTCTCACCTACTATGCTGAAAGAAAAATGAGAGCATTGCAATCTAAGACCTGGGACAGCAAGAGGGATTAGGTGTTCAGAGACCAGTATGTGGAAGTGAGTGACATGGCCTAGTTTACAGCTTTCTCATGTACCGAGTATCTTAAGCCCTCTGTTCTCCATGCTCCTTGTATATGAGTACATATACAAGGATAGGTACTAAGGATAACAATATAGGCTTTAACATTACACTTCTGAGAATGATAAAATTCATGTAAAATTCTTATACTCATAGTAAGTAGTAAGAGCTCAGAATGACTAAGTCACCTCCAATGAATAGGGGAAGAGAATCCATGCCACTGAGATCAAACATGAGCTCCTGTGAACTAAACTGGAAGAAAGGTAACATGGCCAAAGACCATTAGAAATTAAGTTTATTTTGCCTGTAACTATATTAAGAGTCTTAAAATACTTTGTTCCTTCTGGTGAGAGCCCCAGGATAAATATGCAGAAAGAATAATGACAGACAGAAATTGACTAGTACTGTAGTGCAGACTTAGGCATCCAACCTCAGTACATAGGCCATGGCTAGAGGAGAACACAGGGAACATCATTACAGCCTAGTTAAATTGCTGACTGAGCATAGCTGGTAGAGGTAGATTAAATTCACACCGCCAGAAACTGATGGGGAGGAGCATGCCTTTTCTTGCTACGTCTGGCACAGAGCTGATCTTGACTGTAGTCCGTAGGGTAACCTAGAACCTAACTGGCCCATGGGAGAAGAAAAAGCAGAGAGCATATCTGGCTCTTAAAGGAGAGCATATCTGGCTCTTGCCACTTATTGCTGCTGTATAGGAAGATGACAAGAAAAGAGAGAGAAGCAGTTATAGTCAGACAATTTAAGAGCCAACAGACTCTAGTAGAGAGAATTACCCAGAAATGCCTAGGGTGAGAGCCCCCACTGACCCTTGGTCTTGAATGAATGGAATGACAACTTTTCTTTAGTATTGCAGCCTGAGCATTAGGCTTGATTTGACCCTCCCCACATCTCACTGGAGGGAAGACATATAATAAGATTGGATATTTTCGGGGTCATTAGTAGAGAATCCACTGGAACAGAAAATTTTAAGAATCAAAGTGGCACAACATCTATAAAAGAGAATTGAGGTTTTTTTATTCTATGTCGGTTCTTCAAGCAAAGACCATTTCTCTATTCCTACAAAGCAGACTTTTATCAGACTGCATACATGAAGTCAAGTTTTATCAGTCTTGGCACAAGCCATATTTTGTGTGAGATAATCCTGCTATGGTAATTTGAATGAAAATGGTCCTCATAAGCTCACAGTTGAATGCTTGGTCCCTAATTAGTGGAACTGTTTTGGGAAGGATTAGGAAATGTGGCCTTTTAGTGGTGTGGCTTTGTTAGAGGAGGTGTGTCACTGTGGGTAGGCTTTGAGGTTTCAAAGGTCTGTGCTCAGTGTGTCTCTGCTTCTGTGGTTAAGGATATAAAGCTCTTATCCAGTTCTACAACACCATGCCTATCTCCATGATAATGGAATAATCTTCTAAAACTGTAAACAAGCCCCCAACTAAATGCTTTCTTTATAAGAGTTGTCTTGGTCATGATGTCTCTTCATAGCAATGCTATACTGAATCACCAACTGTTAGTATTCAGGCATTTATACTGGCCTGTCCTTGGGGTTTTGACTGAATATGCCTTCAGCTGCAGCCACTAAGAGCACCACCTATGCATATTCACTGTGCTCCCTTTTAAAAGGGTCCTGCCCACCTCCCATCCTCCTCTTTCTCCTTCTTTCCCCTCCTCTCTGTCTGCCCCTCTTCCCTTTCTCCTGCTGCTCCTGTCCCTACAGGCTGGTCTCCCCTGTCCCCTTTCCTCTTTTAATGACACCTTTTTCTAATTTAAAAAAAAATAACTCTGCTTGAACCCTGTCACATGGTGTCTTTCTCACACATGCTGCTTTTCTTAAATTACAACACCAATCCATTATAAAATATTTAGCATTAATTCCTGCCCTCACCCACTTGTCAGCAGCACTTTACCATACAATTGAGACAATCAAAACTGTCTCCACGAACTCCAACTCTCTTTGTGAGTAAATGACTATACCTGTACTAGATACAGGAGCCACTACATCAAAGACCCAGGTCACAACCAACATCCCCCAGTTCTTGACCACATTGCTTGTCTCTAACAGGGGGCTGAGTCTTGGCTCTAGCACCAGATTAAGGAGCAAACACCTTTGGATTGATGCTGTTAAGCAGGCCAAGGGGAAGGAGCATCCAGTCATGTCTCTATCCAGGAAAAAAACACACTCCTCTAGTGACATTTCATCAGCCACAGCCATCCCAGTCATTCTCCAAGAGCTAAGAAATGCCAACTCAGCATCATTTGCCCAGAAAGAAAAATATTGAGTAGCCAGCCCTAGTACAACAGGCATTTCTAGCAATTAGGGAAGTTTGGGATTTCTTTCTGGTACCTTTATCTTCATGAGTTGCTAGCTTCTATTTTTTTTCTATCATTCTTTTCTTTCTTTCTTTCTTTTTCTTTTGAGACAGATTTTTCTCTGTATTGCCTTGAAGCCTGTCCTGGAACTAGCTCTGTAGACCAGGCTGGCCTTGAACTCACAGAGATCCCCCTGCCTCTGCCTCCCAAGTGCTGGAATTAAAGGAGTGTGCCACCAACACCTGCTGTCATTGTTTTCTTAATTGAGACATTAACTTTTGGGGATATACTAAGCAAATCTATCTCTGAATTTTCTCCAGCATCAAATTTCATATCTACCACAATTGTTTAATATATTTGCCATATTGGCCCGCTGAGGGAAAAAGGAATTTTTTAAAATAAAAACTCTGCTTAAAATATATCAGATTATTCTATTACAGTATGAGCTAATATGTAAATTATATTGCCATCCATAAAAAGAGGACAGTTTTAAAAATAAAAATACCACAGAGAGCAATATGTTATATCTCTGGTTCCACTCATGTTCAAAAACATTATGATTTCCACCATAATTTACTTTTCTAACCAAAGAATTATGTAGAATTATATTCATCTGCTTCTCTATATTAGATGTTTGGAGAAAGGGCTCATTTTATTCATGTTCCATAGTAAGTATCTGTTGTTCTACATTAACTAATATCTTTATGACCCTGATTTTCTTAATGTTCTATGTTAAAAATTTATTGGAACTCATTTTAGCCTAGTAAAATTACTAGCTTTCACAACTATTACATGTATCTTTGTGAAAAAAAAATAATAATAATAAAAGGTGGGGGGTGCTCTTCTCTAGTAGTTAATTTTGATTGTCAACTGGAGACTGGCCTGAGATATGCAGGAAATTAGTAAACAAACCTTTGAGCGTCCTGACTACCATGAGGCAAGCAGCTTTGCTCTGCCAATCACTCCTGCCACTAATATGTCCTATCCTAAAAGAATGACTGGGTACAGACTGGAACCTCAAAACTGTAAGCCAAGACAAACTCTCCCATCCTGAATTTGTTCCTTAGCCACTTTGACAGTGCTACAGAGCTGATAACATAATTCCACCATTAAGTTTGGACTATGTTGATACTTAATGTCGTTAGCTTACAAGATAGTGTGTGACACGACAACTGTCCCTCTTACAGGGACTCACCCTTTATAAATTACTTTGGGTTACTCCAGATGGTCAAAACAGCTCAGGTGGAAGAAGCTTGAATTCAAGACTTTTGTTAAGAATGATAGCAAGAAATATGGCACAGTGGTCTACATGTTGCTTTTGCAGAGGACCTGAGTTCATTTTCTGGCATACTTATAAGGCAGCTTTCAACTACCAGTTGACTGTAGTTCTGAGGGACTCAACACTTTTACCTGGCTTTCATGGATATTGAACTCAAATGCATATACCCACATATAGGTGTACACACACATACATGGGACTTTAACAATTTTACATAAAATCATTCTTTAAAAGAGAAAAGCAAGAAAAGAGATGTCATACTAGAGGGAGCCAATGAAGGTTTTAAGAGAAATCTGGCACTAAGGAAATGCCCGGAGATCTACAAGGATGACCCCAACTAACAATCTAAGCAACAGTGGAGAGGATACCTTAAATGCCCTTCCCCAATGAGATTGATAGCTACCTTAAATGTCATCCTAGAGTCTTCATCCAGTAGTTGGTGGAAGCAGAAGTAGACACCCACAGCTGAACACTGATCCAAACTCCTGGAATCCAGTTGTAGAGAGAGAGGAATGATGAGCAAAGGGGTCAAGACCAGGCTGGAGAAACCCACAGAAACTGCTGACCTGAACCAGGGGGAGCTCATGTACCCCAGTCTGACAGCTGGGGAACCAACATAGGACTGACCCAGATCCCCTGAATGTGGGTGTTAGTTAGGAGGACTGGGCAGTCTATGGGGCCCATTCCACATAGAGGGATACTCCCTCAGCTTAGACACATGAAGGAGGGCCTAGAAAAAAAAAGAGGCTGGAATCCAAACAGATGATTGTGGCACAGAAACATGAAGATCTTCTCCTTTTTTAATGGTCTTGGTCTTGTGCTGTCTTACCTATCTGACACCCATGACAGAGATTGCTCATGATCAGGGAACTCCTGACTGAAGAGCACAAAGCTGATCAGGGAACCTAGCCTAACAGTTCAAAGACTCATAGTTCTATTAGTTGTTCTTCTATTGCAAAAGTGACTTAGGGGAGAAAAGGTTCGCTTTGACTTGAAGTTCCAGAGGGGAAACAGTCCATCATGATGGAAAGGCATAGTAGCAGGAGCACCAAGCAAGCTTGGCATTCAAAGAAGCTGACAGATCACATTCTATCCACACACAGGAAGCAAGGAGAGAAACAAAAAGTTGACATGGGTTATACAACTTTAAACCATCCTCCAGTCACAAGCTTCCTCCTGGAAGTTTCTACCTCCTCCAGATCTCATAACCTTTACAAACAGAACTGAGGACAAAATGCTTAAAACATAAATCTATGGGAAATATTTCTTATTCAAACCACAACAGACAACCATTTGACATAGATATACAGTAATGGCTAATACTCGCTGGCACTTTCAATGGCTGATCATGTCTTCTTCTTCATATAAGTTATTCTCTCAACAACTCTGGGTTATCACTTGTTTAATGATCCCCCACTTTCCACATTCCACAGCTGAGTCACACAAAAACTAAGTCAAGCCATCTGGAACACACAGAATTCTTAGCTGTCAGTACATGGACATTTCATAAAATCTATTTGGGTTCTATTCCTTGAGGGACAATGATAACAGTAGCTAATAGAGTTATGGTTGTGTTTTCACTGATCTGAAACAGCTGCTGCTGCACAGATTCAGAGGGCTGGTCACCTCTGTATTGGGCACAGCTTCTGTGTATGCTCAAGAATAGCCATCATTTTCTTCTGATAGTTTCTAAAATCTATCTGTTCAAGATGTACAAGGCAACTTGCTTTATCACAAGAAAAAATCTTTCTTGTCTTTATTTTCTCTATGAATATGACAGAAAATAAGGCATACCAATGAATAAAACAAGCAATTGCAATGGTGTTGTAATTTATAAATACATACACTTAGAACTGAGATGTTGAGAAATTCTACATATAGGAAATATGTTCAAAATTCTCTGGGAAATGCATGTCTATTAGATAAGTAAGTGTGTAGCCTCCAAATACAGTCTAAGATTTTGTAAAATCCACAGATGACTGTTCACTTCTCTGTCATTGAACTAGAATATACTAGAAAGAAGACTGGGGCAGTGGTATCAACTATTTTCTTTTTGATATTGGATGGGTCACCTGGATCTGAGGCAAGTCTCAGGTGTTACATCTGTTAAGAAGACCAACAGACCCATTTGCTAATGGGAATATAATCCAACTGCTGTGTACTCAGTTCTCTGGTTTATAAAGTAAGGACATCAATAGCATTCATTTAAATTTACTTGGGGGATCATTAAAATGCAGCTTCCAGGATTCTGCAACTCAGACAATAGAGTCTTGGGCCATCCAAATGGCTTAGAAGGTAAAAGCATTTCCCACAAAGCCTGAAGGCCTGAGTTCAATCCCCCAGTATCCACACGATAGAGAGAAATAACTCCCACAAGATACCTTCTGCCTGCCACAGGTATGCCATGATACACACACATCCCTACACACACATACAAATAAATAATTTTTAAAAATAAGTGGAATCGTCTAGCTGTGTGGTTGCCCATATCTGTAATCTCAGCATTCAGGGGGTTGAGGCAAGTGGATTGCCTCAGGTTTGAGGTGACTCTAAGATTTCTATTCATGGAACTCAACTGGCCTTGTGAAGGTATGATTTCTGGTCTTCAGGAGCCTTGCCATTGTTGCTGTCCTTCTGTTAGAATAATAACTTAACTTATGGAGAAGCCCAGGCTATTCAACTTGAAGCTAAGAGAACACAGGAAAAGAGTGGCCTATTGAATAGACAATACCAAACCTGACTTTCCAATGGGGCCATGCAAGAGCTCCCCACCCTTCTGGGCCTCCTGTTGACAGCACGAGAACCACTTAGCTGAACCTAATCCAAACTGCTGAAGCAAAGATTCATGTGCCAATACAAAGGGAGTCTTTCAAGACCTATTAATGTATGGGGTAGCTTGTTATCCCACAGCTGAAGTAACCAATACTGTTACCCTACAATAGCTACTGTAGTTATTGACCAATACTGTTACTGTATTTTATGCTCCTCTAGGCTCCATGAGACACGCAAAGAGTGATGCTATTATTCCCCATATGTTACATTAGAAAATAGAATGTACTATTTAACAAGGTGCACACCCAAATAGGACCTGTGGAAATCATTCACATGGCAATGGAGACATTGTATTTTTATGTTAATCCTTCCATGTTTTAATCAAAGAGCCAACAATCAGAACTTTTTTAATATTACTATCTAGCACATATGTGTGTAATTGGGAAACGGTGTGTACATTGAGTCTTTGAGAGTAGTGTGCCATTTTAAGATGAGTTAACAATTCTAAGCATGATTTATAGATGAAATACATTAGAATATGAGTCTATAAACATCACTCGCTTAAGTGGACAGATGTTAGTCCAAACCCCATACTAAAGGACCTACAGACCCAAATAGGAACTAAGCACAATGAAAAACGAACAGAACATTAACTATAGAAAAATCAAAGGATTTTCAAAAAGCAATTGTCTTCCTTTGAGAAATTAAACATAATAGTTACTTTTTAAATTATAAAGTTTTCTGAAGTATAAATATGGAAAAAACGGGGGATGCATTTTTAAAGTAGAATCATCTAAATTATACTCTAGTGAATGTTCCATAATTAGGTTTATGGATGAGAGCATCTGGAAAGCATCTCTCTTCTAAGTAAGAAAATTAAGCAATGTGCATTACATTGTAGGAGAACCATGAAGGTCCCAATCAACTTTAAGAATAATTCTGGGGGCCAGAGAGATGGTCCAGCAGCACAAGAGAGTATACTGCTCATGCAAAGGACCTGCGTTGGATTCCCAGCACCTATACTGGGCAGCTCACAACTGTATATGACTCCAGTTCTGAGGGCCTGCTACCCTCTTCTATCCTCCTCAGGTATGCACACCCATGTGTAATACACACACACACACACACACACACACACACACACACACACACACACACACACACACACACACACACACTTAAAAAGAACAAATCTGAAACTCTTCTACCATATATTTTATAAAAGAAAGAACAACATGGGTCTCAAATTTTAACAAACTAACTGTGCAGATAAGCACAAACATTGGGCATGTTTGTGAGCTTTGTTAAGATTTCACAGCTAAGGTAAACATCTATCTAACAATGAAAATGATGTCTAAGAGGAAAAAGACATTGCAATTGAGCTCTGTGCCCATGGCCATGTTTACTAATGATTATTAAGAGATTGAATGGGTTAATATTTTCACATTCCTGGGAGACTACCTGCCATACAAATGCTTTTGAGGGCTGTGAGTAACTACAAAGACAAGTCATCCAGGTAAGGTTGTCACTGCCAGGGAATCTTTGGCTTGGCCTACCCCTTTGTTTTCACTCATACCCTAGTGAGCCATTGTCTCCTGAATGCCTTAGAACTGATCATCATCCTTGCAGATCTACCCAGAATTTCTGACACTGGAGATCTGACATAGGCTCTGAGGAACAAAGCAACTTAACAATAAACATTCAAAAAAAACCTCTAAAGGTCCCCTAGTCCTTTGTTCTAGCCATGTATTAGGATACCTTCCTTCAATGATCATTCTAGGGTCAATGCAATTTTCTGCCTGAACTAATCCAATTTGCAGCAGCAACATCCCAGACTTCTTGGAGTCTTGTCCCTGCCTCCAGATTCCAGCCTGAGGGACCTACCCGTTTATAACTGATGTGTCATAAGCTCAGGACTCAAAACTTGATACAGCTCTGGTCTGCATACACTCTGTGTGCACACACATAAACACAATCCACTAGGTTTCCAAAAGAGCCAGAGCCACACTTCATGTACAAAAACGGCAGTACGTTCCATCCATTTATAAACACTTGAAGGGCAAGTAGAATACACCACCTTTCATAGTCATCCTAGCCTGGGTCTTCTCTGCACAGTGGTTCTTGATGGGGGTTGTTTTTACCCCAAAAGACATTTAGCAGTATCTAGACTGTGATGGTCACAGATGGAAAAAGTAGCATACATCCCTAGCTTCAAATTGTGATGTTGCTTGTATCCCAAACATACCCCCATAGGCTCATGATTTGAATGCTGAATGTCCAGGCTGTGGAGCCTTCAAGTGGGTATGTATGAAGGAAAGGAAATAAGACATTGGGTCAGCTCCCTAACTTTGGAGCTGCATTTTCTGCTTCCTGTATGCCACTGTATAAACTGGCAATAACACCAACTACCGTCACCATAGGCTTAGTCACCTCACTGTGCCTTCCCTGCCACAATGGGCCTAGGTCTCTTCAAACTCGGAGCCAAAATAAAGCTCTAAATGCCAGTGTTTCTGCCAGGTATGGCAGCCATGGCAATGCAAAAGCAGCTGAAACAAATCTGAAGGGGAAAGGTGTACTGTTGATGCCCTATAGTGCATGGGCAGCCCTCCATTAACAATGACCCCTAATTTGTCATGGTTAAGAAATCCTGCTTTGATGCCTATAAAACTCTTACAGCTCCTTTTTATTAGAAAAAAATTAGAGGCAACAATAGTATTACCTTACAGAATGTTTGCCAGTCCTGAACAAGAAGGGACTCTATGCTAAGCCTTCAATGCGGGCCTATCTCACAATAAACAAAGGACTCATTGATTCATCAAATTCATATGGCACAGACACCCAGGGTAGGAGTAGGTAAAACACTTATCCTTTCTGCTCTAATGGAGACAAGAGACTAGAGAGTGAGACATCCATCAATCAAACAGTCACACAAACAATAATAGTTGCCATTATTGTCATTGTTATTATTAGGAAAATTGTTCCTTTTGGTGAGTTCCCTATGCTTTTATTCCTAAGCTTTTGCTGTGATATAGATATAAATATATGTATGTGTGCATATATATGTAATGTATATGTGGTATATATGATGCATGTCATATATAAATGACATATGATATCTAATTACATATATAACAATTTTATAAATATATATATATATTTATATATAAAATTCTGGAGGCAGTACCAACTGTGAGCTTCTAGTTTTCCATGCCCACCTGAGGATGGAAGAGCACAATAGCTCTCTGCTCATCTGTCAGCTCTCTGACCTCTAGAAGAAGCTGCCTGCAGGTTCTAATTGCCTGCTCCTAACTCCACAGTGTGTGGAGAAGGGGGCATGTAATCTGTGGGCAGCGCTGCCACCACACTGCGTTGCTATAGTAAGGATGCCCTTTATTGATCAGACTGGCTGGGAGTCATGCATCTTCCCAGCCTGTGCTGAGCTCCCCAAGGGGCAGTTGGCAGGCAGCATGGTCTCGCTAGACCAACACTGATCTCCAGTTCTGCCCTCTCTCCCACCCCGGGTATCTGAAGTCTGCTTGAAAGAATAAAACACCTAATGCTTCTCTGAGGCGTCTTGTCATTCACACACTAATTTGAAGTCATAGATCAACACTAGGGAGGGACACAAGGGAAAAGAGATTTAAAGGCTTCCCCGTTTCCTAAAGCAGTCCTGCATGAGCAGAGAGCAAGCCTACAGCCACCCCTCCCGCAGAGAATCTCTCCTACCCTTTCATTTTACCTCTTCCATGATGTCGCCTTCCTAGCAACGTGTTTATTTCAGGGAGTGTGACACCAAACACTGGAGAAGGGCAGTGTGTTTGTTATGGATTATAAAGCTAATGTCCCGAGAAGTCCTCAGACTTTCTTTCTCAAAGGTCACAGGGCCTGTCAATGACTGTACAAGCAAGAGCAGTATCACATTTCTTTCTCCCTCTCTTTTGTTAGCCAAAGAGAATGGGCACTGGAAGGTGTTTCTATTTGGACTCCAGAACCTCTAGGAGGTAGTGCCTCGCTGGCCAGCATAGGCCACGGGGTGGGGAGGATTTTGAAGGTAATAGATACCCAGCCTTGATCTGTCACAATATATAGTACCTCCAGTCTACATTCTTTCTGCCGCAGATAGAGTCACCCCAACATGCCTTCCCTACTGTGAGTGATTGAAATCCCCCCAAACTGTGAGCAAAAGGAATCTTTCCTCCCTTTGTTTTCTCTATCATAGTGAAACAAAACTAATACAGACTAAAACAAACATGAGGTCTAACCACTGCTTCATGGCAAAAGAGTGACCCATCAACTATTGACAGTGTGTATGAGCTGCAGGGTGATGATGGCTGCTTCACCTCCAAGCCCAAAACTTCACACCAAGAACCTCTGTAACTGCCTCTCACTGGAATAGTTCAGGAATGTTAATTCTTAGATTTGAAGACCAAATTTTATAAAGCCATCGAATGAAATATGGACTTACAATATATACATGTGTGTATGTACATATATGTGTGTATTATGTATATATATATTGAGTATGATTCTGTGAGTGTGTGTGTGTTTGTGTGTGTGTACATGTACAAACATATGCCATGACGTATGTGTGAAGGTCAGAGGACAACTTTGTCGATCCTGTTCTCTCCACCCTCACATGAACTCTGGGAATTGAAGTCAGGTATTCAGGCTTGCATGCCAAGCACTTTACCCAGCAAACAATCTCACCCACCCTCAAGGATAAACTCTAATGCCAACCCCTGGCTCCTCAACAACATCCTTTTCTATTACATTCTCCTTAGGTCCCCACACAACTGTGGTCCTCTATTGAACATATGATTAGACTAAGAATAACTCCCCACCCATAGAAAAACAATGTATAGATTCACTGAGACGATAGTTTTTCTCTGTCTCTTATATCTCACCACCTCAATCCTACTCTCTCAGAGATTCCACAGTTTTCAAGGGAACTTGGTGGGGGCTGAGCAGGGTGGTAGCTGAGGGAGATGAAGATGACCATTCAGACCCTGTGCACCCTCGTGATTTGGATGAGAAAAAAAGAAAACGGCCATGAAATTCTGAAACGGGAGATAAAGAAGTCCTACATTTCCCCCCATTTCTTAATAATCCAGTTGCATTTTTACTTCCTGGGAAACTCTACTTACACCCTTGTTTTTCAAAAACAAACAATTTAAACCTGAATCAAGCCTCAGTTGCTTCCTCAGTCTCCTTGGCTATAAGCCACCCAGATGTAAGTTCTTCTGCTCATGCAAAGTAAAAGACATGTGGCCAAATCACAGAAACCTGCACTGAACAGAAACAGAGCCAGAGTGATGCAAATCACAGACACACATCCCTCCCTGTGCTGAGCAGGTCACATCAGCAGAACCCTATAAGGTGGCAGAGGCAATTTCAGCACATAGCTCCTGCTAAAATACAGACAGAGAGAAGTAACTCTTCCCAGAGTACTTCCAGCACTCGTGATCCTGAAATCCTGAATAGACAGTTTTAAAGTAACTTTTCTACCACTTTATGAAAACAAAAGAGGAGAGTGCTAATTGTGCTTTAGAGCTCAGGAGGCTTTGTGGTCCAGGATCTCTGCCTGCTGGATGCCTTTTATCCCACACAAGATTCCCCTCCTCTTGAGAACAGATATATGTTCTTGAGAACAGATATATATCCTGCTGTAGAGACATCAAGGCCTCCATGTCTCCAGAAAAGGGGCGTGTCAGCACTTGCCAGTTGCCATCTTAACAAGAGTTAGGAACTGTGTGCTTTCTGTAAGATATGGAATTGTCAATACCAAGACTCCAGTCCTCTTCTGCAAATGTTGGTTTCTCTGGCCACCAAATGCCTTCTCCATGGAGGAAGGAGGCAAGCAGGAGGCTGGTGGCTTACAGTCTTAAGTATACAAAGAACAAGTACGTCTACTTCATGCTGAAGAGAGAAAGAGGGAGAGGGGGAGGGGAGAAAGGGAGAGAAAGACAGAGAGAGAGAGAGACAGAGAGAGAGAGAAAGAGAGACAGAGAGAGAGAGACAGAGAGAGACAGAGAGAGAGAGACAGAGAGAGAGAGGTGAGTGATTTAGGTATATGTCCAGACCAACTGCTATAGCAGATGATAAATGATAAATATAGGCCATGCCTAGGTAAGCAGCGTCCATCCCAGGCCAATAGAAGGAGAGGATATTGACAAAGAGAGGAGAGGGTCAGCAGAGATCTAACTAGGGCACTGCTGGGGCTGGGTGACCACTCACATCATTTCTTCAAGAGACCCTTTACCTCAGCAGCCTGCAGGCAAACAGAAACACATTGGGCTGACAGGAAGACAGCCTATAGACCCATTTATATAACATTTATTCTTCATTCCTCGGGACCCTACTCAGAATATAAACACTAGAGTCACAAGGATACATTTAAAAAAAATTTGACTCTCTTTGTTAATCTGATTTTGAAAACATATGTGTTTGCACTAAGAATAAAGACATGAAGGCAGAGGCAATGAAGACAGGCATCTCATTAAAAAAAAATGTTCTCTAATGAAAAGATGAACATGTAATAAACTGACCCATGGGGAGGGCAAAGAGAAGCACAAGTGACCAAGATAAATGGCCACTCAGACATCAGGATCTAAATGGCTGAGACATCTTTAGCCTGGCAAGTATGAATGAATTCAGGTGCAATGACAGATTATGCCCATGGTACCCATGAGCAATGGCCAGGATCTTCCTGAATGCCACAGCAATGTGAATGAGAAGAGCCCCTCCTGCCAGGATGCTGATTATTTGGGAGGAGCTGCCCACACAGAGATTACTTCCAGCATCTGTTGATGTCACACAGGATAAATCTCAGGCTGTTTGCAGATGGCATCACATTTTCTCAAATGTCACAGCCTCTTGAGGCAGGTCACCACACCTGTCAGAGACATGCTTCACCCCAACATTGCCCCTGAGGCATTCTAAGTTAATTGCCATAGCTGAAAATAATCTCAGAAATTACAAAAGACTTCATAAATAACAACGGGGCAAGTACACATGACACACATTATGACAAGGTCTCAAAGGCTCTTATCTTTTCCTGGAGTGGAGCTTGTGAGCTTGTGTTACTAATGAATTTTACTCATTTGTGGGAGTGATGTTTCCATCTGACAATGACAAGAACATAAAGTGGAGGTTAATTTACTCCATGGCAAAGAGGTTTGTTATGTAACCTGACGTTGAGGACGAAACAATGTAGCTTAATAGATGACAAACAGAAATTAGTTGTGATGAATTTTTGCCATTTAATTCCAGCAGGCTCTCTGAGTGCTTGCTTTAAACACGGTACGAGAAGTTACCATCTCTGTGTGCTCACTTTGAGACTTTGAGGGTGTCATCCACTGAGCCGGGAGCTTCCCTTGGGAAATTCTACCTGAAGGAGGCTATTTCCTGTTCTGCAGAGGCTGAGAAGATGATGCTGAGGCTAGTTTTGTGGGAAGACCTTTTTCTAATACCAAGCCAACCAGTCACAAGGCTCTACTCTGGGTATGTGACTGAGCCTTGATAGTTACTGGAATTGCCATCTAAGCCCTTCCTCTTGTGCTTTTTTTCTTCTTCCACAGGGATGGAGTTGAGCAACAACAGACAGACTTGCACACCAAATCCCACCCCTGACAAAGAAGCTATTTGTAATTGACGCCTGCTGGGAGAGCTTCACTGAGCAGATGAACCACATTGCAGGACAGGTCCCTTGTCCAGGAATAACTGACCAACACAAACATGAACTCTGTGTTTTTGATGAACTTTTTGTTTTGTTTTGAGATTAGTATTTTTGTCTTATTGCTCTGACCTCTGCTTTTATGATTTTTTTAAAACATAAAATGGGGGTGGGCAAGGAGGTGGTGAGGATCTAGGAGGAACTGGAGGATGAGAAAGAGTATGATCAAAATATATTGAGTGTCAAAATATTAATAAACATTAATATGCATATAATTCTAGAATCAAATGGAGCTTCCATTTGAATCCAGAACAGGATACTGCGGTTTGGATGAGTGTCCCTGTAAAATGTTCACAAGTCAAAGCCTTGGGTTGCAGAGTAAGACTATGGGGAAAGCTGTGGATCTTCAAGATGTCAGGTCAAGTAGAAAGTTCCTAGGTCTCTCAAGGATATGTTGCCACAAAAGGATTTGAGAACCCACTTCCCATATAGCTGGTTATGTTTCTTATTCATATGTTAAATATTTTGCTCTACTACACAGAGGCCCACAACTGAGGGTTTCTAATCTTGCAACTTCCAGAACCCTGACCCAGAATGACTGCTTTCTCTTCGAAACATGGTTGTCTCCAGTACACAGTTATAGTGAGGAAAAGAGACTGGAATGTAGTTGCCTCAGGCATACAGTTATAGTGAGGGAGAGACTCACATCTGGAACCTGGTTGTCTCAGGGATACAGTTATAGTGAGGGAGAGACTAATATCTTGTGCGTACCTGAAGGGATTATTCAATTTTTCCTAGTCTCTGTTAGTCACCTATGGAATGGGGGTGATAATAATATTTACTCCATACTATATAGAGCAAGTAAAATTTGGAGAATTTGGAGATATACATAACTCAGAATTATTATGGAATCAATGTTCCTGAATAATGGCTAGAAATTCAGTCACTGGTTTTAATGGAATCTTCATCTGCATCAAAATATGTTCATAAGAAAAACAGAGTACGATGTTAAGACATTTTATATTGGATGCTCTCCTTTTTCTAGGGATGTTTGAATTCATACATGCCTTTTCATAGAAGAACTGCACCCAGATTAAGGAATCCTAGGTCCAATTGATTACATAATGAGGAAATAAAAAAAAGAGACAGGATATGCCAAGGTTCTGTGTCTGTGGAGAATATAGTGAATTCACAAAGCAGAAAAAAAAAAAAACAGAACATTTTGAGCACAGAAATCCAGGCGGATATGGGAGGAGGAGAGGCAGGGCCAAGGTTTCCCAGACCTTGAAGGCCATGATAAAGAATTTTGACTTCATCCAGTGAGATGACTAAATGCCATAAGATGTCTTAACAAGAGCAAGGATATGTTTCTATTTCATTTCAAATAAATAATGCTGCATGTGGTGTGCAGTTAACAGATTTAGAGGCAGGCAAAAGTGATGCAGCTAGACCAGACTGTTTCTACTCCTGTGACCCAGGCTGAGAGAGTGATAACATACATAAAGTGATGATGGAAAGAAATGAGGATTTAAGAAACCATGAAGAAGGTCAAAGTCATAGCCCTAGGAGGGATAAAGAAGTGAATATCAAACAGGATGAAAAGAGTAGTGCCAAGGAGATGGCTCAGTGACTAAAGGTGCAAGCCTGACATCCTGAGTTCCTCACTGGGATCTCTGTAAAAAGCTACATGTGGTAGCACACATCTGTAATCCCAGCATTGACACAAGAGATTCAAGCCAGTGATAGAGTTGCCTGGAAGCTCACAGGCCAGCCAGCAATATGTGTGCAGTGGCAAAAACAAGACTTACTTATCTCAGAAACAAGGTGAAAAGTTGTTCTCTGACCTCCATACAGGCACTGTGGCTTGCACACACCAGCACATTTATACACACACACACACACACACACACACACACACAAGAATTTGGAAAAAATAAGGCTCCAAGAGACGAAATGAGTTTTATTTAAATATACATACCATAACTGAGCTTATAAATCTGTGTATGTGTAAGGAAGAGGCAGGGGGCCGTGTGTAACCACTGTCCATTCACACACATTCAAACATACCGTCACATCTCTAAGAGTAGAAACCCACATGAACTGCATTCCTGTGACCTGACACTCAGACTGTCCCACTTAGTTTTTTAAGCCCCAGAGAGCACATGTAACCACTCTGTGTGCTTTCTTTTATCTATCCAGTGTGTGGCCACCTCGTTTTTATTGTAATTCTGGCTTTCATTTAATTTATTAGTCCGTGGCTTATGTACACATATTTTAATAATTTCGACGGCCGTTTGTCGTCATTGAAGCTTGCCTAAGGAAAGCCTGAGATAATCAGTGCTTCAGATTTTTACTGCTCTGCTGTCCCCTCCCCCAATGACATGCCTACACTCATATAGTAGGTTTTGCTTTTTTTAAAAAAAGAGATTTTAACAGCCATAAGGCACTTTTAAAAATAACATTCACATCTGGGCTGACCACCTGTTTGCCAAAATTCAGCTTGATGTTAATTAAAACAGGCATGTTATAAAGCTCAGGAAATGGCAGCTGACCCCTGGCCATGAATGTAGTGCTATAATAATATGTAGTAAAAATAAGACATTTGGGGCTGTTGTCCAAACCACTCATGCATTAAAATTCTCACCACTGTATATTCCCTTGCAGAAAAATACACAAATCAACTGCAGAAGTGGTCAGACCAACAATGCAATAATGATAATTCTAGAAAAAGGAGCCTTCATCCATTCAAAAAGTATCTCCAAATGCCTACCCTAAGCAAGCATCCAAGGTCCACCAGGTGAGGAAGAACCTGAAAGGAGAAAGAAAGACTTGATTAGCCATCTCATGACTGGACAGCAGTGATGTCAACATCACTGGTATTTACTAAACAGTTTGCCATGTTTGTAGAGCAAGGTAAAATATTTGGTTAAATGATTTCACTCTATCCTTTCTTCAACTCTGCAGGTTTAGATGTTCTAATGGGATCCGTCTTATAGACAAGGCAAGGATGGCTCCCAAGAGCCTGTTCACCATCCAGTGTGGTATAGTGGCCAAGCTGAGATATGAATGCCCAACTATCTGGAAGTTTCATGGAGGTTCTACATGACCATAGTGCCATACCTTTCCTCCCATGTGGTCCCTGCTCCATTTGAGAACTCATACCACACTGTTGAGATCCAACCATAGAGAATTTTCTAGGGTGTGCCCACCTCTCGTTCTGCCGGTGTGTTCTTTTCTTCCCTGTGGCCCTGGAGAGTTTCCTTCCTCCAGCTCACTTTTCTATCAGCCTCACTTGTTTGAAACTACTCTTAATTGCCTTTGGCGAGCTGACATTTGACAGCTCGGCCTTTGTTCTATGTTTCGTAGGTTCCAGCTACTTGTCCTTACCTCTGAATTACAAGTTTTCCTCTCTCTCCTTGTTATAAACTGGGGCAACTGGAAACTTGCAATTTTAGGACATGTATATGTAGGGTACAATTTACATGGTTACTATGTATTATAGCATAACTGAATGTTAGACTGCACACACATGGCCATTAAAGAAAATCTTCAAATGGGCCCATTAACATTTCCTCATGGGCAGGAAGGGGGCTTAAAAGGCCCCACCACTCACTGAGGAGCTATAAGTAAGAATAGTCACTGGAGGTTGGAGATCACATTCTGAAGTGGTATAGCCACTGCAAGTTGCCTTCCTCGGGTTATCTCCCCTCCTCAACTCCTACCCATGCTCCTACCCTGCTAATTAAATTCAGGGGGACACACAAAAGACATGAAACGTAGGGGACGGACTTGGGGAAAGAAAGTGGTCAAGTGGGGGAGGAGAAAGAGGCCAAGGGAGGACAGTGTAGAAGGGATGTTATCAAAGTACATTTATACATATATAAATAACGTAGGATTAAATAAAGATACCATATAATCTAAATTGGGGAAGACCAAATAAATTTGAGTGCTTCACTTATACAAACTGTGTTACCCAAAGTGCCCAATTGGCATAGCTAAGACCGCAAGACTAAGTCAATACATGCAATCTCCATATTCTCTTCTAATATGTGTAGTCTCCTTAAGAAATAGAAACCAAGACCCCCTGAAATGCAACTGTGTTGTAGATCCTGAAAATTGTTGTACATGATGAGCAAGAGTCACACAACCTTCAGGGCACCCAACATATGAGACCTAGCACACTGTATGTCACAGGGCTCAGAGATTTTTGTCCATACTCCCAGTACACTGAAATGGAATAAAATGTTCAAACATTTGCTCCCTCTTCTATATTTGCTATGTGAAACTATACAGGTCTCTCAACCTGACTCTGCTTTCCTTAACTATAGCTAAGCTCATTTTAATGATCCTCTTACCAAACAATGATGGAAGCAAGTGAGACAAGTGAGATCTTACATGTAAAAACAACCTTATAAGTACTTAAAGGATGACACCTGCTACTAACACCAATTCCCTAGTATTGACATTGTTTTCTAAAGACTGTGTGTGTGTGTGCGTGTGTGTGTGTGTGTGTGTGTGTGTGTGTGTGTGTGTGTGTGTGTGTACCTTGGGAACTCAAGTTAAAGGCAGTTGTGAGCTGCTAACTGACCTCTCCAGCTTCAGCCCTGGTTTTAGATGGTTGTTCATCTGCAGACGCTTGACTAATGACAGTTGTCACAAAAGCACATCTGGTGAAGAACACAGATTGTGCCTCCCATCCCCCGGCTTCAGCAGCATCTGAAAACAGCAGTCCTTCTTCACAGCCACCACAACAGCAAACACCATCCCCTTTCAGCTGTCCTGTGCCCTTTTATGAATTCTTCTCTTTGCCTTGAATGTTGATTGGCCCCTCTGAATTGGTCTCATCAAATCCAAATCACTGTCCAATTATCAGATTAAATGTCAACATCTCTGTAAAGTTCACCCTGACTCCCCAAGATAACCACAAAATTTCCTTGTCCCAATTTCACAACCTGCATCTCCTGGTAGACTAAGGAGAAAATGGGGATGCTATTTCATCTTATTTTCCCATTGCTGTATTCTCAACACCAGGCATAATGGCTCATGCTTCACGGGGTCCTTTTCAGGAGGCTTAAGCACCAAAGAACAGAAGCTTCACCCTAAAAAAATGACTTAAATATTAAATAAGTATGTGATCAAATATGACATGAAGCACAAACATAGGATGGGGCTTGGAGCTCATTCAAGGGTACAGAGAAGGGAGTGATTCCTATAGGGTCCCCATTGCCATCCTAAGCTGAGCAGGCTCTCACCCTCAAGCCAGAGACTTTATAGCAAGATGGTTGCCACAGCACCAACACTGTCACCCAGGAACAGCAACAACAAAAAAAAGAAGAAACTGTCTTCTCTCCTGTGTTTCCTACAGAACCCTAGAAACCTTTCCCAGAAGCCCCATCAGACTTCTGATTCTCCATTTCCCAGGATTAGGGTTTTATGCTCATTCTCAAACCAATCATTCACAAGGGAAATGAGATTACCACAATTACGTCAGGCTTGGGATCAGCAAACATTCTCCGTAAGGGGCCCAATAATAAATATCCAAAGCATGGCAGACCAGACTGTCGCCACTGCACAGCTCACTGTGTTCATGCAGGGTAAAAGCCTTCAGAGTTTGTATGTAAATGAATGATGTAGTTGTATCCTAGTAAAACTATTCATGGATTCCCAAATTTGAATTTCATGTTACAGTCACATGTCATCAACTGTCCTTGTCAATGCTTTCCAACACTCAAAAATGTTTAAAACTATTCTTAGTGCAAGAGACACATTGTCCAAGAGCTAAATTGTGTTGATCCCTAGTTAACAATGTATGTAGGCAATGCATTATGAGGTGCTATCAAACACTTGTTTCCTAAGTGTGCAATACATTCTGAAAGATTAAAGAGACATATGACTAAAGGGAATATGTTGGTCTTTTTCTTGTCTTTTTTTTCCAGACAGGATCTTATGTATCTTAGGTTATCCTCAGATTTGCTATCTATGCAAGGATGACCTCATGTCCTTGTTTCTAATTCCTCAGTGATGAGATTATAAGCACAGCCCACCACACTTAGCTTATCAGATGCTGGAAATTGAACCTGAGACTTCACACAAGCTAGGAAAGCATCTTACCAACTGTGCTATACCCAGCCTGAGAACACAGTTGTTATCTGGGAGGTGTTCATAATAGATCTCTGTGTGTGATTTCCTGAAAACTATGTTTAGAAGAACATCTTTGCCTAATGATGATGGATTTAGCAGAACTAGACAAACAAAACTTGCTGTTTACAACAACCTAAATTGTGAAAATGAGAGCTAAGTGATGTTTTGTGTTCAAGCATGTGGGGGGGATACAGAACTACAAAGCTCCTCAGAACTGGAGTCATAAAGGGTGTGCTTTTCCAAGCAAGGAGACGTGAGAGATTATTTCGGGGGCAGTCTCTCTGCTAACATCTTCTGACTTCACAATCTTCCAAACATTATTTTGCATGTATCCTGCTGTAGACAAAGAGATAATTATAGAGTAACTGCTTGCACTCAGTGCAAATTAATCAAATGTAAATTAAATAAACTGTAAATACAAGATACTCCTCAGCTGATAACAGCAAGAGAATCACCTCCATTATAGACTCATTTTTGCAAAATTACATCTAATCATAGTATTTTAAGATAGTGTTTGGCAAAACATCTCTAAATCTGTCGACAAAGGCGGTGATTACTCCTCTACAGCTGAACACCTTTGGCAACAAGCATGCATCGTTCAGGGGAGATTTACTGAAGATCCTTCCTGAAGGCAGGGTACAGTCCAAATGACCTACCAGGTGGTCCCTTGACCTGTGTACTCAAAGTCAATAAAAATTCACTTTAGAGTCATTTGCTGCAATCATTTTTAAGACTATAAATATAAGGTGTGAATGAGTCTTAAGAAACTCCCAAATAGAAATTATTCTGACTATACTTATATTGGCTTGATCATCAATCCAATCTTGCTCATCAATAGAGCACCTAATCTCATCTAAGAGAGTCCAGACTTTTTCATGTGCTTCAAAGGGTCTGTAGTTGCCCATGAGGACCTCCATTTTTCAAATATATTTTATTTTATGTGGATGGGTGTTCTGCCTGTATGTATGTCTGTGCACCACAAACATGCTGTGCCAATAGAAGCCAGAAAAAAAAACACAACAGAGTTCCTGAGATGGAGTTAAGGACAATTGGGTGCTGGAAACCAGACCTGAGCATCCAGTGCTCCTAAACACTGAGCCATCTCTGCACTCCCCACATCTGCAGTATTAATACTCTATTACTATGATGTCTTAATTCCTCAAGCACAAGGTATTTGTACCTCTCAGTCCATGCAAGACCTCTGCCTGGCCGGCCGTTCTTTACCCCTTCAGATCTCATTACCACTTGATGTAGCCTTCCAGTCTTGACTGGGCCTGGGAATCAGGAACCTCTCTTTCTTCCTTTACCACATCATAGGTTAGGTAGCAATTATATGAATATAGCACCGTGTGTGTGTGTGTGTGTGTGTGTGTGTGTGCTTATTATCCAAATGTTTTTCCATATGTGAAGAGCAGACAAAGTCCTGAGTGAATGTGTGCTGTTGAAATGGGCACCACCATGTCAAAGATTAAGGCCTCAGACACATGGAAAGCACAAAACCTTCCCTAGGATAGGCTCAGGTAAATGGCCCCCCATCCCTCGTTGGCCCAAATGTGAACGTGATAGTGTGCACTGAAAATGCTACAGCTTTCTGCCCCCTCCATGCTATCTTCCCACCCCCATATTCATGGCATAAAGATTTCTCTGCTACAGCGACTTCTCCTACAGTTGCTCAAGATGTCTCTTGGACAATAGTCATGTCTTTCTATTCATCTGTGTATAATGAACCTGCAGGGCATCTTCTGGGTTCTGTGTCAATCAGAGAGCTCCACCCAACCCCAGCTTGTCTATGCATTCATCCATGTGTCCGTCTTTTCATCACTCCCTTAATACCCCAGTTACAACAAGTCCCTGGATTCATAGAAGGACTTAGCATTCACATAAGTTACTCCCTTCAGAATTGAGAACACTCTATTTGGTTCATAATGGCAAAAAGCCTAAGAGATGAGGTCATAAAGTAATTTATATGCCTAGGTAAAATGTTTGGACTCGGTCCTGAAGGAAATAGAAAGAAGCTATTGGACATGTTCACATATGACTTATCAGGAAGATCATTCTGAAAGTGTCATCAGGAGAAAAGGCCAGAGATGGCAAGAGGCCCACAACATCTATACTAAGACTTCTAAAAAAAAAAAAAAAAAAAAAAAAAGATTGCTGGATAAAGAGGACAAACGCTTAACCTGTAGTCATCAACACTAGAGACAGAATTGTAGTCAATTCAGAAAACCATTTAGAAGCAGAAATTTGCAGTGGGTTAGCAAGTACATAGTAAAGTCATGCATGTAGCAAAGTTAAGGTGAAATCTGAGATCTGGCTTGTACAGCTAATCAAATGATAGTGCTAGCCATCTGAGCAAAAATAAGAAAAAGCACCATATTGAGGCTAGAAAAAAAGATAAGTAATGCCATCTGAATACATGGTTTTGAAGGAGCCTTCAAGAACATTGACGAGATGACCAATGGACACCTTCATCTATGAGTAAGACATAGATTTAAAAAAAAAAAAGCATAAACTAAGAATAAAAACCCAAAATCCAATGACTCAGAACCAGCATTAAGTCAGAGGTGTGCCAATCATTCAAAGAGAATGTACACATGCATGTATACACAGACAGACAGACAGACACACACAAACACACACACATACAGCACAGAGAGAGAGAGAGAGAGAGAGAGAGAGAGAGAGAGAGAGAGAGAAACTATTTAACTAAAAATAACTCAAATGATCCAAATATCAAGGGCAAGGTGAGAGGAGCTCCTCGTTAACACTGAGAAAGAGCCACAAAGAACAGTCAGCTGGAGAGAAAGGACAAAAGAAGAAAGTTGCGGGAAACAGACGTTAGCCAGATATGGTTGTCTAACAACAACAAGATCTCATTCACATGACACTATGAGCCTTTGCCAGCACTCACGGATCCACAAGCCTGTTACAATGACGACCTAGGGCTGCAGGTCTTTGTACCAGCTGGCACTGCTCTACTGCTCAGCTGCTATCCTTGGAGGACCAGCAAGTTCTCCGAGGCACATTCTTTTCCCAGGAATGGCAAATCTTGAGAGAACACATGAACTTCTGGGATAGTCTCTAGGTTCTACTCTCAGATCTATGTTCTAAAACTTTTGCCTACTGATGGGGGATGTCCCTCTGTATATATGTTTCTCTTATTGGTTGATGAATAAAACACTGATTGGCTAGTAGCCAGGCAGAAAATATAAATGAGGTTACCAGATGAGGAGAATTCTAGAAAGAGGACTCAAAAAATGAGTCACCAGGGAGATGCCATGTAGTAGCTGAAGGAGTAATAGGTCCAGGCATCCTCTGGTAAGCCAAGACCATGTGGAAATACTCAGATTAATATAAATGGGATAATAATTAAGAGAGTGCTAATCAATAAGAATCCTGAGCCAATGACCAAGTAGTTTATAATTAATATAAGTCTCTGTATGTGTATGTTTATTTGGGGATAAATGGTTGTGGGACCAGGTGGGACAGAAACTCCATCTACAGCCTACATTTCTCAGACACGGTCATAAAGGCTAGGTCTCTGTTGATGGAGAAGTGGATGAGAATTACTGTAAGACTTGAGTTATTTCATAAGAAACATGCTCTTGTCCATAAGTAAAGACTAGCATTAGTTATTCAAGCAAAATGATTCTGTGTTTTCAAATTGCCTGGTAGGCCTATCTTTTTCAAAGACTCAAGATCAGCCACTAGAAGTTATACCCTTGTAAGAAACCAAAGAGTTCCCATGAGAAGTGGTGCTAATCTTATGGCTAGTGGGCATTAGGTGAATAACAGGGTCAGGTCGTTTTAGTATCAAGGGACAGTCTTGTTTAAGAGGAATTTATTGTATGGATACCTTCTCAGTATGCGGCAAAAGGAGGAGATAGATTTGCAGCTAGAAGCTGAATCATCTCTACAGACTTCACATTGTCAGGGTTGTGTTCTATTTCACCTGTGACTTTAGTTTATCTTTGTAGATCCACAACACTTCCTCTGTCCATCAACAATGCCTTTCCTTATTCACAGGTTTGTCTCTATCCTAAATATTATTTGTTTATAGTTCAGAATGGCCAAATCTCCAACTTTGGAGCATCCTGCTGCCACTGCTTCCTGCTGCCTGGGGCTTCTCAACTTTTCAGTTCACACATATCAAGAAGATACTTCCCAGCCTATTTCTCACATCGCTCTGTGCTGTGGGCAATCTTGCACATATGGCCATCCCTACCCAGACTAACTGTGACCAACCAGAGCAAGTAGGTGATACAAGGAACAAGGTAGTTCCCTTACGAAATATTGTAAGTAAGGAGTTATCAGCTGAGCTTTCTAGTAAAAGGAGGCCCCAGCGCCACAGAACTAGGGTCCAAATGAGAGTCAATGGAAGGTTACCCTCCAAAAGAGTAGGGGAACCACCTAAGTCCATCCTGAAGGCAGCATTAGAGGTGCTGAAACCAAACTCCAGACCCTTGATCAACTACAGACCCAAAGAGAGATCCAAGCACACCATACAATAAAACATTTCTTAAACATTATATTAGCTCAACCTCATTAATAGATTCCCCCCCAGGACCCTTGAAATGAGAATTCAAAATGTAAACTGAACACAAAATTGTAACCCTGAGAGATATGAACAAAAACTTAAAATTTCCCCTCTTCGGAGACTCTGTCTCAGGGATGAGGTGTTGGTAGGGGTGATGTCTTCTCCCACACTTCTTGTGAGGGATGGAGCTCTAGAGAGGAGGGATGGAGGCCCGTGAGCACTGGTGGCAGCCAGGGAGACTAAGACTTCCAGGATGATCACACTCATCCTTGCCATCATCAAAGAGTAGACACATGGGCCAGGAATTAATAGCTGAGAGTTTCTGGATACACCACAGTGTTCTAAAGGGCACTGCTTGATGCTCTCCAGTTCCATTTTTCAAGATGTCATTTCCCTCCAGGTTCAGAGAATTGACCCCTGTGGTACCTAACAGTGTGGTTATTGCCGATCTTTCTATACAATTTCTAGAGGCTCTTAGGCCATCATGGGTCAGATTTACATCTCTCTTCATGCAGTTACCCAATAAATACTGGATTACAAACCCAGATTGTCCCTATTTTACCATAGGATATCTGAAATAATATTGCATTATCTTTTCTTGGTTTAGGACTAGGTTAAATCTGACAGTGATGTGTCTCACAACATAAAGAAAAATCAAGAGCAATGCAGGTCAGGATATGGTGGCCTACAAGAAGATTTAAAGGAACAGTTCAGGGATGGCAATGGTGAATTAGCTAGAGTCATTATAGCTGTAATAGGGCTGGAAGTGTATAGGGAGAACTCAAACTTTGTTAACTCCAAAGAACACAGCTCAGACACATATTTAAAAAAATCAAGAAAGGGAAGTCCCTCACTCTTTCCCCACCCTCAAAATGTTAAGGAAAGGATATAAATAAGGACTGACTCAACACACAACGCACCTGTTACTTTAAAAGAGAGGAAGGAGGTGTTAGCAAATCAAACCTCTAGATGTCACAAATCCAAGAGACTTGGAAATCACCACACTCAAAGCCCCTTTGGGTTTGGAGAGATTTATGCTTCTTATGGGTGTCCAGACATTAGCAGCTCAAACCCCTGCACTGTATTCAGACTTCATTTAAAGGACCCCATAGGTCAGAACAAAATACAACAGGTCTTTATATGCCAATTTTTCTTGACTCTGTAGGTCAGAGGAAGTTAAGCTCATGTAATTAGGGGATACAGAGGGAGGCTAGGAGTGGGGGGATGGGAGGATGATGAAAGGTCCAGGGTTTAAAGGCTCAGTAGAAAACCAGAGGCAAAGTGGATGAAGTCAAGTTTTTTGTGAAAAGTGTTTTTCTGGGGAAGAGAAATATATCTTGTAGTGCCATCCCACCCACCTGTGGGGCTAAAATAATGCAAATATATCAGGATTGTAAGGTCATTGCTGTCCTCATATATATATATATATATATATATATATATATATATATATATATATATATATATATATAAAATCTGGATTCAAGTATCTTCATTCCAGGGACTACAATAACTATCTCAAAAGGTTTTTTTGTTAACGTTTTTCCTTTGGAGACAGTCTCACTATGTAGCCCTGAACAGCCTGGAATTCATGATGTAGACTGAGATCCACCTGCCTCTTCCCCCTGAGCTCCAAACTAAAAGCATGCACCACCCTACCCAGCCTTCACTGAATTCATTCTTTTTCACAACTTGTGGCCCAATCAACATTTTAACAGGGTCTTCTCTTAATATATGTTTGAACTATTCATAAATGGTGACACAAGGCAAAGAGGAAGCTCAGTGTGTCATCAGCATGAAAGCAGCTGCCACAGATGGTGTGAAAACAACAGTGAACTGCTGGAATGGAGGAAGTGAGTGGAGGGCAGTCCCGTGGATCTCAGGGTACAGAGAAGAATCTCATTGGGTCCGAGGACAGTCACCCACTCAGGCAGAGAGCGAGCTCTGATAGTCTGCTGTATTCCATCTGTGCTAGTCACAAACTGACAGAACCCCAAACTCTTGCAGAAGGCTTCTGAACATGTAGTACCATCCTGACAGCCATGCACAGTGCCCACATCCATGATTCCTCAGAGATTATCACCAAAAGGTAAGTGTTCTCATGGCCAGTTGCATGTGATGGTAAAAGCATGTTCGTCTTCAGGCCTTCTGGTATGAATTGTTGGAACACTGCAACAGTTGTTTCAGTTTTTTGTTTTTGTTTTTGTTTCTTTTTCCTCCTTAAGCCTTCTCAATCTTTTCAGTATCTTAGCCAGACAGTAATCCTCTATTTCCCCCATTCCTTCTTCCCTGCCTTAGTTGATTTTTTTTCTTTCTATGAAGTGATGTGTGAAAGTCTCTGCTATGTGCCAAATATGGGTCGTAGTTTGCAGAAAAATGAGAAAAACAAAAGAAGCTAGACAGAATCACTCACCAAGGACTAGAAAAAGAAGGCAAATAGCAAATATCTTAAAGGGACAAAAGTAAATTTGGGGCCAGGCTTAAAGTCACATAGGAGAGAAAGGAAGTCGAAAGGGACCAGGACTACTTCTGAGGATGTGGAGAGATGAGTTCCAAGGGAGATGGGTATTCATGCTAAGGTGAACAAGGCTTCTTACCATCCTTTACAATCATCAAATCATGTTCTGTTACAGGTTACCCCACTTGTGGGTTATTCTGCAGTATATCTAGCCTCTACCCATTCACTGCCCATGACAAAAATCACCTCTAGTCATAGCCATCAAAAACATCTCTATATACCACCAAGTGTCTCCAGGAGAAAAAGGTACCCCTAGTCAGGAACAACCTCACCACAGAAAGAGTTAAGAGTGACCAGTATGGATAGATTGCATACTGGGGATGAGTCTGGGTACTGATGAAGGGAAGCAGGCTAATGTGAACAGAGTGGGTAAGCAGAGTGTATGGTACAGCAGGGAGCTGATGGAGAGCACCAGGCCAGACAGGACCTTCCAGCCCCTGGTAGAGATTGCATTTACATCATTACACACACTCAACATGGCAGTTTCTCAGCCTAGAGAGAAAAGAACAAATGCACCAACCAAATCATGAAATTTTCTGGTTTTCCTCTTAGCCCAGGCTGACCATGAGCTCACACTCCACACTTTGGGGTCTCTTCGGAACCCAACTGCCCGTGCCTTCCACAACATCAGAGAAAAATCACCAATGTTATCTTTAAAAAAAAAAAAAAAAAAAAAAAAAAAAAGGCAATGAAATATCCAATCCACTAACCATCTTCTTAATGGGTCAAAAATTCTCATCAGTGTTTTTTCCCAAGAGTTTGCATGGAGCATCACCTCTTCTAGGTGTTGCAATGTTTAACTTACTGTCTTTATGACTTTGGACAGGATAGTGATTACCAGCCTTAAACTTCTATCCCACTTTTGATCTATGTGCAGCTTCTGTGTTATTTTTAAGTTTCAGAATCCTAACATAAGACTATCTTTAGGGAAGTTATTCTGAAAATCACCTCTTCCCTTTACCCCCAGAGAGATGCAATAAGAATCACATCACTTTTGGGCATGGAAATAGATACCCTCATATGGCAAATAGAATAGATTTCCTCAAATGAGCTGGATTATAGCTGGGGGAATCAGTGCTGCAAGCTGGAAGACCAATACTTCAACACCTTCCATATTCTAGCTGCACAAAGGTTCCCTTCAAGACCATTCAAGCTTGATTAATTGATGTGCTGTGTAAGAAATGGGCAGTACGTCCAAAATAATAAAAGCAGAATTAAGAGTGCCGTGTGATTGGGGCAGGAACCACAGACTTTAGTTCATATAACAAAAGTACAAAGACAAAGGAAGGGGAGGGGAGGGAGGGAAGGGAGGGGAGAGAAGAAAGGGGGAAGAAGGTAGGGGGAGAAGGAAAGACAAAGAGAGGAAAGGGGAAGAAGGGAAGGGAAGGAAGCAAAGGGACAGGAGAGGAGGGAAGGAGAGGAAGACAAGGAACAGGATGGGAGAGGAGGGAAAGGAAAAGGAGGGAGGGAAGAAAGGGAAAGAGAAGGGGAGGGGAGAAGAGGAGAGGGGAGGGGAGGGAAGGGAAGGGGAGAAGAGGGGAGGAGAGGGAAGGAAAGAGGGAGGGGAGAGAAGGGGAGGGAAGGGAAGAGAATGGGAAGGGGAGAGGAGGGGAGGGCAGGGAAGGAAAGGAGGAGGGGAGAAGAGAGGAGGGAAGGGAGAGGGGAGAAGAGAGGAGGGAAGAGGAGGAGGAGGGAAGAGGAGGGGAGAGGAGGGAAGGGAAGGAAAATGGAATGAAAGGGAACAGAAGGGAAGGAAAAGGAAGGGAAGGAAAGGAAGGGAAGGAAAGGAAGGGAAGGAGAGGCTTAAGGAAAAAGGGAGAAGTCAAGAGTAAGAGATTTTCTATGAATGTGCAGTCCTGACAACAGGAACATGGGGCAAAGCTGCTAGGTCCTCTTCTGCTCAAATCACCTCAGAGGCTGCACAGTCTAGACAGAAAAGCTTGAAGTATATAAATGGCATTCGTACATTGTACATCACTCAAAAAAAAAAAAAAAAAAAAAAAAAAAAACAAACCTCTGAATTTGGATTTGGTGATATTTCTTGCTGGGCCACAGTTTTCTGGCCTGCTGAATGTATGTGATGGTAATAAGGGTGTGTAAGTAACAGAGTAGGTAAGATGCCATGATGCAAAGAATTGTGCAAAAATGCACACATAAAATGTAAAACCTGAGGACTGGACAGACAGCTTAGTCAGTAAAGTGCTTGCTTTGTAGACACATGAAGATCTGAGTTTGATTCCCAAAATCCACTTAAAAAAAAAGTCAGGCATGGTGGCACATTTTTTATATTCACAGAACCAGGGAGGTAGGAGGTAGAAACAGGTATGTCCATATGGCACACTGGCCAGCCAGCCTAGCCTATTTGCAAATCATGGATCAAGGAACATAGTGGAAAGCTCCTGAAGATTGTCATCCAATGAGGATAACCTCTTACTGCCACACCCATGAGCACACCCACCCACAGGGTCACATATAAAGATTCTGTCTCTGTCTCTGTGTGTGTGTGTGTGTGTCTGTGTGTGTGTGTACATATATCCTTGCCAATATGTAAAGAATCATGAACTAGGAATTGCCATAAAGTCTAGGACTTTATACTATGGAGGGTCTTTTTGTCTTACAGTGAAGAAAATTCAGCAATGGTCTTGAGATATCTCAAATGTCCTATATGATCCACAGACCTTAGGTATCTGTGAGAAATCCAGCTCTTGGGCCCTGTGTTGGGGCTGAACACAGCACAACAGGAAGGCATCTTTCCTGTTCCTAACAGTGGGATCACAGTGTCAATCCACTGTCTACTTACCATGTGGAGAGTTATATTCAATCCACAAGCAGCTATTGGGCATCTACTATGTGTAATACCTGTCCTAGGGCTTGGGAAGTGGAGAACAATAAGGCTAGACATTTCTATTTAATTAAACAAATTTGTAGAAAAATAAAGCACTGTATGACTAAATGTATAGGTTGATATACTATATACTGTGTATTTGTTGACTATCTTTGACCACCAGAAAGTATGAACCATATATTACAAACCCCTTCAAATCCCTCCTGCATAGAACAGTAGCTGCCATTGATTAGATATTCGGTAAACAGTTGCTGAATAAACACAAAAAAGAAGCCCTTACCCTCGAATAATTCATCTTACTCATGACAACATGTATGAAGTACAGGGCTGTGCTAACTACTTTTCTGTATGGCCGTACACATTCTGCAACCAAATTACATGGAACAAATTCAGAACTGTGGTGACTTTAAAAAGTCACAAAGCCACTAAGCCTACAGTGGGATGTGAGCCTTTTTTGCACCTATTCTGGCTACTAATCGAGTACTTACTCCATTGAGACCCTTTCCTGGGCAGTAGGGAGACAACAGAAATCAGACACTGGGAATCTCTGTTGTCCTGGTACATTCACATGACAGGGAGGAAAGACAATGAAAAGCAATAGACATGTATCCCTGAGGCCAAAATCCAAGTCCCTTGCTAGGTTGTGCCCCCTCTCCACCCCAGGCATCCCTTCTTTGGACAGTAACTACCAAAGGAAAGAAATGCAAAGAAGAGGTAATGTATGTACCTGAAGCTAAGTAGCTCCAGGAAACTAGAAAGAATAAAGCCAGATAGATGAGTTTGCCCAGAACACTAACAAATGTCCTGTTCCAAAACCTAAATTGGAAATATTTGCATTTGGCTTGAGTGCCCTGTAGGCCCCCAGGCAGGCAGCTCATGGACCTTCCACAAGACAGACACAACTCCCATCAGGGCACAGTCGTGAAAACCAGCTCTCTACCAGAAGGCCTGAGGTTTAGATGAATTAAAAGGCCTAGGTCTCTGGCTCCTGGAGATGGCTAGACAAGGCGAAAGCATATGCCTGCCTGCCTGGCAGCAGCTCTCCCTGGCTGGAATGAAAGCATTGACACAGGCCAAGCAAAGCTGGCAGTGACAGTGGCCTTGGGCAGAAGCCATAGCCAGCCAGAACCAGCATGGGGCTTCCCTACAGACAGCTCTTGCTAAAACAAAGGAGGATGGAGGGAAGAGCTGTGCATGTCCAGCCTCCAGGCTTGCATGGAAACTGGAGAGCAGGGCCTACTTAATGGGAGACCAGATCGGCTCCAAAACCTTAGGCTCTGAGTCTGGGATGCAATCTGAGTCATTTCCTTCTCTGCATAATGGATTTGCGTTATAAAGGAATTTATGCCCTCAGGACCAAATTACCCAGATAATTGAAGATGGAATGAGGGTGGAAAGGGGGGAGGAGAGGGAAAAGCCTCAATTACAGGGGTTTCTCTGACACCCTGAGTGAGTTCAACACTCCAATTCATGAAGGCATTTCATCTGTGGTATCAACTGGGTCTCTGCGGCTGCCCTGATGGAGAAGGCAAATGCAGCGGCTCTCTTGAGCAACAGCAACAGAATTCTGAGCCTCCTTTCCAGTAGAACCCAGACCCAGCCACATTTCACCAGGCTCCTCTTCCACAGTGTGAAACTCTTCTACATCTCACTCACTGGTAAATCTAGGAAACAAGATCACCATACCAGAGGCTTACAAGTAAAATAAAATAGACTAAAGTCCAAAGCAGCCAGGACGTCTTTCAGAGCTCAGATCTACCCATCATCACAGCTGAGGCCTGGATGTTAATTCTAAGAATAAGGAGTTCAAGTTGCTAATAGCTACATAGGTCCTTGGCTCTTCCCTTTTTTTTTTTTTTTTTTAGGATCAGATGCGATGGCTTATTTATGCCCACTAAACCTTCTTTTTGGGAAACTTAATTCCCAAGTTCTTAAGTCTATGCTATTTACAAGCAATTATGGTAGGATAACAGTTGTAAGCATAGGTACCCTGTGATGGTTTTTTAAGATGTGGAATAGAGATACAAGCAGGAACATTTGCTGTCTTGATCATGTGTCTCCCTCCACCATGTCCTTGTGATGCAAGAGGGACTGTGTGAGATGACAGAACCATGCTGCCAGACTTTTCAACCTATAAGCAAAATATAATTGGCTTTATCCTTTATCATGTACCTACTGGTCTCAGGTATTCTGTTATCACAAAGCAAGAATTACCTACAGGCAAACAGAGTTAGTAACACTACCCTGTCTGTACAAATGCATTAAGGGTTTTTACATTTACCTCTGTCCTTACTTGATACCAAAGGACAAAGAAATCCTGTCCCCAGAACACTGATTTTTACTCTACCTTTGGGATCATTAACCAAAGATACAAAAATACAAGAGCAAAATCTTTAGACAAGTAAAGCTGAACCAAGTTTACTTCACAAGGAGCAACCCATGATTCAGGCAGTCCTCAAATGAGAAGGGGATCCAAGAACTCTTACCTGAAAGATAGGCAACAACTACTTAGGGCTAAAAAATCAAAGTTCAGTGCAAAATAGCTCAGATAGGCACCTATCTGACTTTGGACATACTCATATCATTAGCTAGCTTGAGAATGGCTGACACTCAGGTGTTGGTTACAAAAGACATTATCTCCAAATTAGGTTTGCTTAGGTACTGATTTAGGTCACAGTTCACTGAATTAGGGCTCAGAGGGTGGAGCCTGCTTGTGTAAATGCTAATGTCTGCCCTCAATGGCATCCTGTCTGTCTAACACTCAGGGCAAGAATGTAAGGAAATGTCAGGATCTCAAATCTCCCATAAAATACCCCCTCCCTCCACATATCCCCCTCTCATCTCAGCTTCCTCTATTGCTCTAGGAGGTCAAACAAGGGACACAATAAAAGCTATTTCAGGAGAATTGTCCATGATTGAGTCCAGATTTATTGAGAGGCTAAAGAAACCCCATTGCAGAATTGTTGTTTACCTGAACACATCCGATTATGTTTGTAAGCCACATTTTGTCAATATTTACATAACTAAATGGGCAAATGCATAAAAGCCAGAGGCTCTGAAATATGACTGGCATGATGCAACTAAGAGTAGGGGTATTAACAAATGGTGGCAGGCATTTGGTAAGCAAAGATGCCCAGAATGTGTAAAATACCCAGTCTTGTCTGGCTCAAGGGAAGCAATGAAAGACTAGAGGTGGGAGTGGGTGGAAAGTGGTGAGTAGTCTGCAAATAGGTGTTAAGCCACTTATTCAAGCACTCCCACAAATGGCTTGGAAGATTTTCCCAGCATTCCCTGGTTCTCTATGAGTCACTGTGGGATAGCTGTGAGGTTTGGAGTTGAGTTATAACCATTCACCAAAGCATTTTCCTCCAGACCATATAAAGGAGAGGGCTATGTTGGTAAATTTATCTATTTCATTAGATCAATATGGAATATGATTTAAAAGGCTTTGCCTAGACTCTTTAAATCTATTTAATCAAACCAATTAATAAAAAAAAGGTAAGGAGTTGAAGTACATCATGTAAGGTGCATCATAAATATATTCCCTTACGTGGGCTTTTGATCTCACCCAGGTAATTAACAGCTTTAGTTAAGTCAAGTCATTCCTTCATGCCTGGCTGTGGCTATAAAACCCCCAGGCTGAGTGTAGCTCTTGGATTTATTATGTTTTTCTTACTGCAAGAGCGTCTCTCACATTCTGTTTCTCCCCTCCTTGAGAAAGTTTATGTAGCCATTGCTTTTGCAGCTGTCAAGAAAGCTCCATTGGCTGGGAAACTGTGTTGCAGTCTGTGTCTGGGTACACTTGGCTCTTCCTGTCCATTTCAGAGGCTTCTTCACAATCAAATGGCTTCACACTATCTCTTCTCTTGGATGAAAGAAGTAAAAATATCCAGAATTGCTTCTCACACATTGGTTGGCTATTTTTTTATGAATGAAGTGGCCTCTATTACAATAAGTGGGGCTCCTACTAGGAAATTAGAGGAAAGGCCTTCCTCCTGGAATCCACTGAGGATCCACCATTCTTCCCAAGCTCTCAACAATACACTCCCATCCCTCCTCCTGCGTGCCTTTCTCCTCGCAGCCACCCAGATCCATTGTTGCAGGCTTAGAGACTATGAGATTCAGACATTTCTGGGAGGATGAAGGATGCGAAAGTTGGAATCTGTGTCTTGAAACTCCAAATGAAACTGAGTGTAGTGAGATATTCACTTTGTCCACATCTGTGGCATAGACCACTCCCATTGGTCTATGACAGGGCCGGACATTACCTGGGGGAACTAAGTCTGAGGAAGGGGCTAGGAGAGCTCTTGCTTGCAGCATGGGGACAGGGGAACATCTGATGGCATCCTTGGGACCAGGTTTTCATCTGTCTATGTTGTAAGAAACATCTATTTGGCCTATTTGTTTCTCCTGATCCTTATTAAACATCAATAACTGAGCTCATAGCCTCATTCTGTATGCCAGTCAAGAAAATCGAGGCTTAGAAGGGACACACTTATTTTCACTAAGCTCCCCTCCATCACCATTTCGTAACACACTTGGTAAATATTGTCACCCAAATAATTGCACTCTGGGCTCCTTCCATGGCTGAGGAAACAGGGCCTAGGGGACAGAGGGAGAGTTGACAGAAACAAAATTCAAATTGTTTCAAATTGAAAAGTGACCTTCTTAAATAAAACACAAGAATTGTTGGCAAGATGCTGGAAGTGGGCAGCAGTCTTCTTGCCATGGCTTGCAGCTTCTGTTCACAAGCACAGAAGGCATTGGAAGCCCACAGACACTGATGGAGGAGCTGAACTTGGAGTACCTGCCTACCCAGGCAGGGATCAACAACAGTCTATTGTGCTTTCTCTTCCTCTACTTATTCTAGTCCAATTCAGTAAATACTTGTATCTATGCTACTAGGTAGAGTTTGGGAAAGAAACAAATATCGAACACAGAACGAACACAATGATTTTATCATCTCTGTGGGAGGCAAAATGAGTTGACATGAAATACTGTTGCTTAATTATATCTTCTTTCCTTTTATCTCCCTCCTCCAAAAAAAACTGTTCTCTCAAATACATGTCTAACATCATTCATTAAATATGTATTAGGTATCTTCTCTACACATACACATACACACACACACACACACACACACACACACACACACACACACACACACACGGGGCTACAAATGGTATGTAAAAGTGAAAGCTAAAAAGCAAGCAATTACTATGAGTTAACTACTAAAGGAGCTACAAGATACTTACAAATAATGTTACATCTCTTTATGAACTTACGTGAATAAAACCCAAGAGCCTAATTCAAATCACTATATCATTTAGGATAAACTCAACTGCCAATTCCAAGGTATATTGAAATACCTTGATTTGTTTGACATGGGTAAAGACCACTTTGATCTAAGTAATAACCTGATTTTGAGAACATAATAAAATAATATGAAAATGTGTCATTCAAATTGTGAGTGAGATAAGGCAACTTGACAATATGTAATTTCTGTATGTAGACAGACTTTCTGAGATACAGGGCTTACATCATAATGTTGCACTGTTGCTTTTAATGAGTAAATTTTAAAGAAAAATTTCTTTCTGCCAGGTAGTGATGGTGCATGCCTTTAATCCCAGCATTTGAGAGGCAGAGGCAGGTGGATCTCTGTGAGTTTGAGGCCAGACTTCAAAGCTACACAGAGAAACCCTGTCTTCAAAGAAAGAAAGAAAGAAAGAAAGAAAGAAAGAAAGAAAGAAAGAAAGAAAGAAAGAAAGAAAGAAAGAAAGAGAGGAAGAGAGAAAGAGAGGAAGAAAGGGAAGAAGGAAGGAAGAAAAGAAGGAAGGAAAGAAGGAAGGAAGGAACCAACCTTCTTTCTTAAATTGATACACCTCATGAAGGAACACACGCTACCCACTCCAGTCAGCTTTAGTTTAGTCACAGCCACTTTGTCACAAACAAGTTACCAGCATTGCACCCAGTGCTGTCTGAGCCCCTTTCTGAGCTTATGCAAGATGTGACACCTTGGCCTAAGCAAGGTGAGCTTACTGATGGTCACAGTAATCCTAGAAGGTAGGCTGCCTGGTGACTTGAGTTCCACAGATGAAAATGTGGAAGCCAAAGGTTCTTCAGCCAGTGAAAGCTGTCCGGATTCAAAGCTCATGCTTTGAAATGAATCCAGAAATCAATGGAGTCTTGTCACATGTGTGCAGTCTGGGATTAAAGTAAGTAGGTTGACAAATTCCCAAGTACAGCCACAAGCACACAGGGAATGAATGTGATTTTCTTTTTAACTACCAATTTCCTCTCAGCCTCCTGGTTTCCAGAGAGACCCATGGAGCCTTGCCCTCCAATCAAAGATGCTCATCAGCTGGAAGAAATGTTCCGGGTCTTGCTTTAGCTGCTTGTGTGCCTAGGCAACTCTGAGACACTAGTGAAGAGACACCTCGGAGAATGGTGTGTAATTCCCACCCCTAAAATTAAATTATTAATTTTTTAATCAATTAATTGGATGAGAATTGTGAAGAGAGAGGCCCACAGAGCTCCACTGGGTGCCACATAAAACAAGAAATATGCCTGGGTGAGCTGGGGAAGAGAAGGTAGGGGAAGCCACAGTGGTAATAACCAGCTTCCCCTCATTCCAAAAGAGGGAAACCAAACCCCTTCCCAGGAGGGGAGAGCAGAATCACTCAGATTTCTCCAGGGGAGCCTCTACTGAATCAACCCTCCAGGCTGGGTAGACTCGCTGCCTACACAGAGTTTACAGCTCTCAATTCTCTCACCAACTAAGAACAAATCCCAGGAAAGAGAACTTCCAGCGTTCCTTAAAACAGATAAGAGGCATCCTTATTCAGAACAATGTTGCTTAAAACAGGAAACGGTGGTACTACATTCCTAGAATCTCAGTGTATGAGACACTGAGATAGGAGGAGCAAGAGTTCAAAATCAGCCTGAGCTATACAGCGAGTGCCCAGTAAGCCTGGGCTACAAACAAAAGACCCTGAAAATTAATACTAATGACTAAAATAAAAGTGGAAACAACTTGTATTGGGCAGGGATGTGCAAGTAAGTAAGGTTTTGAATAAAAATATCAAATTAAGCAGAAAATGTTATTTTTTGGTATATTATATTAAAGCATAATATCTTTGGCTTTTACTCACAGTGCTGGGCAAGTGCTCTACTACTGAGCTACATTCCCAGTGCTAAATACTTCATCTTCCTTCCATCTTTCCTTTCATTCCTAATTCTTTACTTTTTTTCTTTTCTTTTGGTTTCAGAGACAGAGTCTCACCATGTAGCTCAGGCTGGCTTAGAACTAGTTATGTAGCTCAAGATAGACTCTCCAACTCTGCAACCCCAACTTCTACATTCTAGAATTATAAGCATATGCCATCATAGCTAACCTATAAATACTTTACCATTTTAGTTGTTATTTTACTTTATTATTGAGTGTGAGAAAAAAAATATATATAGAGAGAGAGTGGGTGGGGAGGGTAAAACAGACACAGAGAGGTTGGACTTGAGGAGGTGCCTAGACACATGGACACATATACAAAAGTCAGAGAACAACTTTTTGGGGTCATTCCATCTTCTGTGGGTTCCAGGGACTAGATGTGGGTCAAAGACTTAAGTAGCAAGCACTTCTATCTATTAAACAATCTCTCTAGCCTTTTTTTAAGGAGCATTATTTATAGCTTGCTTTTGCTGATAGGGACCAATAATAGCTCAACTCTAAGATTAAACAAATATACATTAGATGCCTACTGTATGCCAGAAATCTTAAGTCAATACACTATTCTTTAACCTTTTATTTCATTCAATGTTAGGATGTAAATTTATTTTCGCACTGGTACAAATCTACATGATCATTTTATACTGACTCGTTTTCACCAAAATTCTAAAGTGGAAATTTTCATCACTGTGAATAACTTATTTCACTGTAATCCCAAACATAACACCTTTAGGTCTTTCCCCACTTCTTGCTAAGATACAATGAGAAGTCTTTTTAACATATCTCTCATTATGTCTTCCAGACAAAAGCTGTTGAAACTTAAAACACCTCGCATTTGTATAGCAGTTCATAATATCATATGAGCATCACATTCAGAGGACAACAAAGAATTTGACCTCTGTCACCAGAACTGGCCTCTTTCTTCTATGGTCAGGAGGCATACATCAAGATGCTCCCCATCAATCTGAGAGGTCAAAGTTTGGCAAATAAGTAAACTGAATGAAAAAAAAAATGTGCTTATATATGACATGAGGATAAAGATGGGGGATAGGTGGAAGGAAGGAAGGCAGAGCATATTAAAAGACCAAAGAGACACTCAGTATTACATACCCACCAGGAAGCCAAAGGAAGACCAGCAGCATCCCCATCCCCTTCTAGAGAAAAACGTTCCCTTATGAGTCAAAGCAATAGTTGTCTTTCTCACGAGTATATTTCTAGTGCCTAGTGGAATGTGATAGGATTTCAGTAAATAGTCATGGATTTAGTGACTGAATCAATACACAACAACTAGTCAAATCCCCCAATTCTGAAAACCACAGCTCACCCCCACCTTCAGTGCCACTCAGCAATAGGAACTCTGTGAGAAAGCAAAAGACATTCATAACTAGTAAATTACATTTGGTGTTGATACTGCAACACATTTCTACTGTGGCTGGGGACTGTTAGCCTGCCCGAGCAATGTCCAATCCTTGAGCTGAAAGACTTAAGGTGAGTGAGGGTAGAAAAAGACAACATGAAGAAAGGGCCCTCTGGTTTTAGTGCTTTGTTTTCTCGAGATGCCTTCCCAACTTCATCTCCCATCTCTCCCTCCTCCTCAGACATAATATTACCTCACCCTCTGCCTTGTTGTAAGAATCCGTCTTGGGCACTAACTCATATGCACATATGCTCTGTGTGTAAAGCTGCATTTCCACGTGGGTGGTTCTTGAAAACCAGCCATCCATCATACATATTGATCATGGGGCAGTAAGGTATGAATCAGAGAGTAGCAATCACTAAATCAAAGATTTATACCAGCAAAAGAGCACCCAGGCAATTCATCAATACCACACCACACTCAGTAATTAATTAGACCCCAACCTGACAGCGCACAATTAAGGCTATTTCAGTTAGAGAAAGGTCCCCTTTTAAAAATGTTTTCTCCTTAGGAGGCAATGAGTCTGTCTTTCTATGGCATTCTGTAATTTCCATTGTAGCACTTATCAATTTATAAGCGTAGAGTTATTGATGTGATTGTAGATTTATACTTTTTCTCTTCATTACTCCATTTGGACCAGGAACACTTAGCACTTGTGACATCCTGTCAGATACATAGTATGTGCTCATTTCAGCTGTTTGACTCCAGAAAGCTCAATGCAAGAGCTCATACAAAAGCCTTTCAGTTGCTCCCAATGACTACTGTCCTTTCTAAAGCAAAGCAGAACCACTGTGGATCAGATGCACATGGATATTGGGAAATTATTTGGCAGTGAATACTGAAGCTAATACATCCAATCCCTATCACAATTTGAGTGCTGCCTCAAGGTTCCCCCCGAAGTTGAGTATACACATGTACGCCAAACATGTGCTCAAGAACATTCATAGAGACATTGTGATGAATGGACCAAACTAAAAGCAAAGAGATTGCTCATCACCAAAACAAAGTATGGGTTGTTCAAACATTGTACAACTATGCAGCAATGGATACAAATAAGCCAGAGCCCCATCCAACACCACCATTAAATTTCACCAGCATTACATGGACAGCGTAGAAACAGGCACAATGGAGTTGTGATTCTTCTTAGGTGATGTTCAAACAGGGGCAAAATCATTGCCAGTGAGAATAATGGAACCAGTAACATGGAACAGGTAAAGGCACTTCCTATCAGGTCTGGTGAGTACTATCTTTGGGACCCACATGGTAGAAGGAGAAAACCAATTTCTGAAAATGTCCTGTGACTTCATGAGGACTGTGGCACACACTGAGAAGAGTATGCAGGCATACACACACACACACACACAAAAACACACACACACACACACACACACACACACACACACACACACACACACGGGGAGGGGCTAAATCAAATATAAGACTTAGGGATGTGGGTTACTTTGAAAGCTAACATCTGGTGAAAGCATGAAGGAGTTTTCTGTTGAAAATCAATACAGTTGTAAGATCAGTGTTCTTTCATATATGTGTGTGTGTGATAATTTAAATAAAGTATTCAAGTGTGAACCTGTTTCTCCTTTCTTTGTGTGGTAGAAAAGTTGTAAAATCCCTCATATATACTCCCAGGACCTAACCAAATTTCACCAAGCATCTCTTGCTACAACTTCCATCATAGGTCACAAGGGTTCAAATGAGAGATTAGACTCCATGGCCATCAGAATTCCTTGCAATCCTAAGAGTCTATGGTAAACAGGCTTCTAGAAACTGGTAAACAAATTTAATGGCCAGCAAGTGTGGCTTTCTTGGCTCAGCTGTTCTCAAAAAATGGAATTGAAAGGCTGGGGAAGCAGCTTGGTGAGTTTGAGAACACATTCTGCAAACATGAGGAAATAACATATCTAAACTATGACTATGTATCAAGAGCTGGATTTTATTCAGCATTTTAAAATGTTAAAATCAAACAAGAAGCATACTCAAGGGGCTTTCAGACTCATTCTGCCCTCTGTAGCATGGACTCCAGTCACTGCATGAGCTGTTGACAACAATGGATAGAGGCTTTGGTTCTTCTGTCCAGCCATCACATTGTCTTCCCTTTTAGGTGTCAACGCATGATCAGTTCTGCTCGTGCATCAGAGATCAGTGTACTTTCCTAGATCTTCCCAATCATAGATGATTAATAACCTGGCCAAGAATGGTTGCATCTGTTGGTCTACCCACAGATGATTTAAGAATGCCTGTACCACAAAATCTTGGCATACCAGGAAGTCATCTCTGACTCTTCCAGAAGTATTTTCCCTACTCAGATAAAGGATCCCAAGACAGGATATTGTCCAGTCTTCTGTTTCTTCCACTGGCTAAGTGAGGAAATGTGTCATGGAGATGTCATAGGCATCTGGTCCCCATGAAGAAAGCTAGAAATATACAGAGTAGTTGCATGAAATGAATTAAGCAACCCTGGAACTGACCTACCTCTGAACTATTTGTTGTGATCAATTAACCCTTCTCCAGCAAAGCTGATGTTAATTGGGGCTTTGAGATTTACAGCTCAAAGCACTTTGTTATACAATGTCATACAGGAACAAGTTCCAGGGAAAGAGAAGAATGCTCCCTTCCTGAGATTTACTTCACATATGTAAGAAAAATTTTCCCTGAAGTGCTAACTGTTCTCATTCCTGTCCCCATTTCCTCTAAACTCCCATAAGCCATTCTCAGGTCACATGGCCATAGTTGAACCAGTTCCAGGCTAGTGGTATTAAAATGACTTTTACCCAATCAGACCTATACCTGGAATCTGGGATTAAGATTAGCTGAACCTAAAATCAATGTCTGGTAAGAAGAGTGAGTTCAGTATTAGAGACATATTTACTGAACCTTTCTTATCATTGCATGACGGGTATGTGCTGGACCTCAGGTTCTTGGTGGTAAGGCCTGCTTAGCACAGTTCTGCCTCAATCAAATCAGAGTCAGCATCCTTCTGTGATCCCTATTTTTGGATTCTTGAAATCTCTTAAATCTAAGCCAGTTCATCTGACATCTAGCAACTGCACTTGGGCTCTCTTCCCAATATGGATTTTGCTAACAAAACCTTTATCTCAAAGAAGGTCAAAACAGGTTTTACTGTGACATGTAAAATTTTGCCAAGCTGTAGACGCAATCCCATGCTGGTATATCTAAGAGTTCTATCTTGCTTTTGACACAAATTTGTAGCACTCTCGATCCCCATCAAACTATCCTAAATTTACATTATCAAACTCCTTGGAGCCTAGAAAATGACACCTTAAATTGGGCAAAACTTTTTTTCCTTTGAGGGGTGGCATGATGTGGTGGTTAAATCCCTTCCTTACCACTACTTTGGTGGGTCTTGGGCTAGTTGTTTAACCTTTCAATGCCATAATTTCTTCAACCATAAAACAGAGTAATTGTAGTTTCTAACTGGAAAGGACAATGTGAACTGGTCAGAGAAAAACACTCCGACAACGGCCTGGGAAATAAAATGTCAGCTCAGTGGGTGTTAACTATTCCTCCTGGCTCTCTTTTCTCCCCCTTTCTTCTCTGTCTCCATCATCACCAAGCTACATCATCACAGTCAGCAGAAGTAATTGACTAAACTATTCTGGTTGCGTTTTACCAGTCAATCAAACAGCTTGATTTCCCCCTCCATTTGGTTAGACAAATTTGCCCTTCGGTATAATAGTTAACTTGGCCAATTAAATGGAAAGGAACGTATAATATTTATATGGTAATTTTCTCTACCCTGAGCTTTCTCTGGGGCCACAGAACTGATTCTCTCTGGGCTTGTCTCTGGAGTCTAGGTAGATACACTTTTTTTTCAGGCTTTACTCCTGGCCTCGAGCCAATGTGTCTGCAAGGTCTCAGAGCAGCTGAGCTCCAAGCGTGCCTTAGGGACTCAACTTCATTGACTCACAAAATCAAAATATACAAATCTCCCTTTTAAACCATGATATATAACTTGGAGAATATTGGCTCTCTACTGCATTAGGGCCCGCCCTATTACCTTATGGAATTACCCACAGTGGCAGAAATCCATTCACCTGATCCACTGACACCCTGGGGGCAACTCAGATAGCATAAAGCCAATTGATAGATGTATATTTGATATATCTTTTATGCCTAGAATTTATGTCTTCTGCATGTTTCATTTGCCATTCTGACTCATTTTATGCCACAGGAGAACTAGGGAAATTCAAAAGGGACTGAGAAAGCAACAGAATGAAAGAAACAGAGTAGAAATAAAAATAGCAATTTTTCTTTCTGATCTAGGGCCTCACACCAGAGCATCTGATCAGCTTGGAAACACACAGCAAGGGTCCCTCTTTGGCACCTCCCAGAAAGGAAAACAGAGAAGTACTCAACTGAAGGACTGGAAAACCCTCTTCCTGCATTCTTCCTGGGCCAGGTTCCCACTACAAAGCAAATGTGTGAACTAATGATATGAATTGTAATAGGATATGCTTTTCATTCTCACACTGAGCAAGACTTGACCACGTATTTCAGCTCAGATCAGGCTCAAAACATAACATAGTAAGGTCTAAACCAGTCTCTTCAGCCTTATGTAACTGATATTCGACAAAGGCAAATGATGTAATAAGGATCATGGGTCCTAAAAAAGACTTCTCTTCTTTACTTGACTAATGTATGTAAATGTGTAAGGATCATAGACAGTTTCTACACAGGCATCTACATATGGAATGGATCAGCCTTGTGAATATCCCACTGAGTCCCATTATATGCCCTATTTATTTTCAATATCTTCATTCTTTAAAAAGAGAGAGAGTTCACACCAAATTATAGTAACAGCTTACATACACACATGCATGTCATCTTCCTTCAATCCATGATGAGGTGGTTGTGAGATGCCTGCTGTGGACACCAAACAACATGAACCCACAAGGTCCTTATATAAAACAATACAATATTGGCATGGAACACATGCCAGGCCGCCCATAAACTTTAAATCACCTGCAGATTACTTGATATAATATATACAATACTAGCATTACGTGAATTGTTGTGATAACCAGAAAATAGTAGCAAACATATTATTTTTTAAATTTGAGGTTAGTAGAGTCTCCAGACACAGAGTCCATACTCAGAGGAGTCACAAGTAATGAAGACTGATCATGCATGTCATGTATTCATGTGCACAAGTGCACACATGCACACATACTCTCTCTCTCACACACACACTCACACACACACACACATCACACACACTACACACACACACACACACACACACACACACACACACACATTTCTTCCAACAACCTTATAAGAAACCAGTATTCTTTTCTACAGTCTATGAAAAGAATACAGAATGTGTGGAATGAATAAATTCTGGGTCACACAAGGAACTGTACTTTTAACCTCTCCACAGTCATGTCATCAGTGGAAAAATGGAAGCCTGCACTCAAAGAAAAGATTGGCAGTTAAGACCAGACAACAATGAATAGCTCTGTGTTTGCTGAATAACCTTGTCTTAGCCCCACAAATGTGCTTCCATAAGAAGATCTTTCTAAGAGTAAACATTTGGTGAGGTCAGCATTCTTTGCTGAAGACCCTGGAGTCATGGAAAACACTCCCACTACAAAGCATTCCATATGAAAAAAGCATTTCTCTGAAGCAATGTGTGTACCTGCCATCTTGTGAATAGTTCCAGGGCCTCTGTCTCCATTTTCCTGTTGGAGATTTCAGTCTTTCTAACTCGTGTGCAATTTTCCCCTCCTCTACCATTTCAACTTCAGCACATTTTTCTTCCTGGAGAAGTCAGTCCAGCCCCAGTTCTTACTAATGAATTTGATATCTCAGCATATACAAGCATTCAGCAAAACAAAAATCTTTGCTGTGTAATGAAACTATTCTCTTTATCAGTGAGGTGGGATTTGGAGAAACACTGGTTAGTGTTCTACAAATCCTTGATTTAATAGTGAGCCACATCAGACATGATCATCCCTGGCTTTATAGTACTTACCATGTATCATAGACATGACAAACACTCAAATGAACACAAAATTTAAGCTCTGGGCATTAAAAGACACTGTGCAGAAATATAATAGAAGGATTTCCTGTGTTTGAGGTGTCATAGAGATTCTATCAGTAAATGTTAAATGATCTGAGACCAAAGAAACAGGATAGGTTAGCAAGAATATTCACTATGCTTTAAAAAAAAAGTGGTGATTAAAAAATATAGAAACAAAAATAAAGTGTTATATGTCTACATAAAGGAACCATTTGTGACTTTAATTTGTAGAGTAGTCTCCTGATAAATCAAACAGAAATTCATTAAAAAATTAAATTTTTGATACTAAAATACAAAAATGAAAATTATAGACATACTAATATAATTTTAGATATACTAATATAAAAACTCTGAACAGAATGGTAGCAATGAGAATATAATTGTACAATAAACAAATTGACTCATTCCAAGGATTAACAAATATTTCAATGTTATAAAATTTCACTAATGACATTCATTATGGTAATAAGCCAAAGGAGAAAATATGAATACCTAAAACACTGTCAAAAACCATTTCATAAAATTTAGAACCACCTCTAACTACTCTATTTTGTAGAAGAGAACATGTCTAATTCCTGAATTAAGAATCCTGTGAACTTGTTAAACACTGAAGCAAGTCCTTTAAAATCCACAATAAGATGTAGGGGTTAGTGGGGTTTTATTTATTTTTTTTTATTTAATCTTGTAAAAGTTCCAACTAGTATATAAAATAAACAAAATAATAGATATAGCTACTAAGAATAGTAAGTACACAAATGTCATTGTTTGAATATGGCATAATGATATACTTTTAAAAGCAAATCAATAAAACATAAGAGAATAAAATCATTCAAAGTAATCAGTTGTACAAAAATACATAAAAGTCGGCATATTCTCATATGCTAACTATAGGACTAATGCGCAAGTCAAAAAAGACAACGTTTTAAAAAATTCTATGAAACAGACAAGCCAACTAGTTCACCCAATCAAGAAAAAAATAGGAAGAAATACAGATGCACGAAGTAAAAACATGGCCTTTGTCGATGTCCTACTAAAACTGGATACCAACAGATTCGCTAGAAAACACCAATGCAGTAATCTAAACACAATGAAGTTTCAAATCTGAGTAAATAATTTCAAGAGAATACAAGTCATCAAACTGATTCCAGTAAGCAAACATTGAAACAGACCAATTTCCTAGGAGAGAAAAAAGTATCAAAGCCAGCAAACAAACAAAAAAATGCAAACAAAAATTCATAAACAATACCAAATAATCTCAACGCTAGTTAAGCTGCATAGATTAAAGGTGAGAGCCTTCCCAGTTCCTTTTCAGGAGCCCACAGATGGGTGCCTACATCTGGTAAAGATTGTGTCACAAGCTGCACATCAATCTCATCCGTAAATACAGATGCAATAGGGAATATCCACCAAGAAAACCAAATGACTAATGAAAATAACACTCCATACATAAGGCCAATTCCACACCAGTAAATCCATGCCTGCAATTTTCCACCCCAAAAGACCAAAGAATGAAATCACACGAGCTATATATACTAAGAAGGCGTTTGACAAATTCAAGTTTTTGTGAAAACTGAAGTAATTTGATTTTTTTTTTTTAATTAGAGAATTCTATGGAAACATGGGTGTTCCTGGCCTGTTCTTCTTGAGGGAAAAGCATACTCTTCCAAATAAAGAGACAATAGTAGCCATGGTATGGAACCCATTACATTCAGGTGACCTCCCAGGGAAGCTAAGGTGACAGTGGTGTGTAGATCCCCACTGCAACAAAGAATACATTACAGAGTCAAAGTATCCCCAACAGGAGAGTGACAAGACACAGAGGACAAAGAAAAATATGCTTCTACAATGCGTGGATTTGATTAGTGTTTTGTTTGTTTTTGGTTTTTGTTTGTTTATTTTGTTCTTGTTGGTGGTGGGGGGGTTTTTTGGTTTTTGTTTTGTTTGTTTGTTGTATGTATTATCCAATTTCATTTTCCTATTAACCAAGAAGTAGACAGATAAGGTTTAGAGAATCAGGGCTGCTTAGCAGCTTTCTCAGAGAGCAACAGGGGATGGATGGTTTTATGTACCACACTACCTTACCTAGTTCAAGCTCATTTCCCTTCTATTACCCTCCCAATCTCCTTAGCTGGGAGATCCTTACTAGTCAAACTAAAGAGAACACCAGGGTGGGACAGGGGGAAGTGAGATGGGGCTGTAATCTTTGCTGGTCAGCTTCCAGAGGCAACAACAGGGTAAAGAAGAAGAACTAATGGGCGCTGACATCTCAGGATATCTCGGCTCTGTGCAAACTCTCAGGCACTGTCAATCCTCTGAAAGACTGCCATCCACTCGCATTGCCTGGATGCCTCAAGTCCAATAGATTCTGGTTTTAGGCAAAAGGTTGAATTTAATTTCTGAACTAGAAGAACAAAAAGCAGCCGTGAAATGGCACAGCTGGTTCCATCCATCACTATGTTTAGTTGCACAGACAAACCAACATCTGGGCAGGGGAAGACATTGATAAAACTAGCAGCACAAATTTCCCCTCAGAAGAATGCTTTAAGTTCATTTTTAAAGTATTGCCAGTGAGGAACATTCTTGGGAACACATTTTTGGGGCTGTGGATAAAAAGTGTTCTGGGAATATGTTCTGTGTCCAGTCGTGTAGATGAGAAGTTTACATTTAGTCATATTGGCTACAAGTAACCCTCTAAATCGATCGGGAACTATTTTGCATCTGTGACCCCTCAGATAGAAAAATGTAGACGGATGTAATTGACCTACTTCCAAAGTCACAAACACATATTAAAAAAAAAAATCTGCTCTCTCCTCTTCTGACTTGGGAACATATGGCGTCGGATTACATGGTTGGCACCTGGCTGACTGCTGAGTCCATGTGTTGCATTCTAACACAAACAGGCAGAGGCACAATGCCTGCCCAGAGAAGTCACCAGCCAAATCCAAAATGGGCAGCTCCAGTCACAGGCTCAGCCAAAGCTTGCTGTAACAGCCTGGTGGAGGAGACAGAGTTCTCTGCAGCCCCTGCAGGGCTCTGTTTTCCCTATAGCGCCACGCCATCCTCCACAAGCTGCCGAGAAGAAACCTTAGGCCATTGCTCCACAAGCGCTGGCTCTCTCTGGTAAGGAGAAACTGAGGTAGTCTAACCTCTACTTTAAAGATGGTTCTCTCAAGTTAAATGATCTCAAATCAAACAAATCCCTCCATATTCTCTCAAATCTTGGCATGCTGTTGTAAAAAAAAAAAAAAAAAGAGAGAGAGAGAGAGAGCAATGGACAACTATCTCTAAGCTAGTGTAAAAAAGGCAAAATGCTGCATTACACTGTCTTGACTTCACTATTCCATTCTTCTCCACCTTACTGTAGAGACCATTTCTAATCCATTGATCACCCGAAATCACCCATGCACCATGAAGACAAATGTATCTGTGACCAGTTCCCTAAGCTACCATTGCCACACTGCATGTCCCTAACATCATACACACACACACACACACACACACACACACACACACACACATACCTCCCCCCATAAATAGAATAGTCTGCAGTCTAGGCTGTCCTCAAACTCATATGGAGCTGGCTTCCACTTCCAGACCTCTTGACTCCTTTTCCCAGATACCAGGAGTACAAACTTGTGCGCTGGTGTATTCAATACTGCGAATGGAATCCCACAATTTCATACATATCAAACAGTCACCCTGGCAACTGAGCTACACTCCCCAGACCCTATCACTCCTTCTTGTGATCAATTATCAATTTCTCTACTGTCTTCTATTTTTAAAATTTGTCCATCCATGTCGTGTCGGACACGACAAACAGGATTTGGCCCACGTCAACTATAGAACTTGAGAATCCTGGGAAGCAGACTGAAGATAGTGCAGTTAGAATGAGACGGCTATGGAGAGGGACTGAGCTCTGCAGACACACAGCTGTCTGTGGGATGTGTACACTCATTGTGGACATGAACTTCATAACACGGTAAAGACAGCAGTGACCAGAAAGGACAGTCAAACATTAAAAGGTGTTCTTTCCCCCAAAATACCAGAATGGAGAAGAGGAAGTGGACACAAAGTCCTACTCCTGACCATGTATCTATTGGTAAATGGTAGCTCTGAGAAAGGGGGAAAAATCAGTTTTTTTTCTAATGGAGTGATGCTTGGTATGTCAACCACACAGGGCAGGCCGCATTCCCAAGAGAAGTTAGCTAACACAAAACAGGCTCTGTGCTTTTTGTATGCTTTTTATTTTGCTTTGATATTTTTTTTGAGGTTTTCTTTTTGTTTTGATTTTTCATTGGTTTGTGTTTTATGGTTTTTCTTTTTAAGGAAGAGAGGGAAAAGAACATGAGGTTGTGTTGGTAGAGATATGAAAGGATCAGGAAGAAAGAATATGAACAAAATATGGTGTATGAAAAATAAATAAATAAATAAATTTGTAATCTGGCCTTTTCAACCAACTACAAGGATCTTTGAGAATAGAAGAGCAAAAACCAACTATATTTGCCAGCTGGAAATGGACCTTTCATATGCCCATGACATATTTCATATGTCATATGGCCAGAGCAAAGTGGTGACATGAAAATGGTTCTCATCCTCCTGTCTTGAAGACTGCACTAGACACCTGCTGCTTCTGCCTCCCCAGAAAATATTTCCTCCTCCTCCTGCTCCTCTTCCTTCTCAACACTTAACAAGACAGTTTCTTTCCTCAACTGCTACAGCACTTTGTCCTGACCCTTGTCATCCCTGGATAATAAAAATGAGCATGAATACCGGGTCCATGTGTCTGAAGTGTCTGAAACAATCTCTAAGTTTGGTGGCATTGTGAGTCAAACTCAAGGAACAAATATGTCGCTCAACTAGTTCAATGAAAACTCTTCTCTACAGTGTAGACTGAACCAGCCATGAGGTAAAGTATTCTCTTTCCTCTGGAGTCACCAGTGTAGGGACTTGTTATCCTGGAGATGCCTGTGCCATGTCTTATAGTAGCTAGAGAAAGCTATAATGCAGGTGTGTTTAGGGGTCAAAAGATGGTAAAAGATCCAAAGGAAAGAGCTAGAGATGAGGCAGAGGGAAGAAGAGTTAGATAAGAGATTCAGAAAGAAATTAGGAGAGGGTCTATGAGGAAAGGGTAAGAGTAAGGGAAAAGAAAGTAGATGGAGGAGAATCAGTGAAACAGAAGGGAAGGGGAGAAAACAGACAGAAGGATTATAGTAAATGAGACAGGAATGAGTAAGGAAGAAGGAAGATTGGGAGAGATAGATAAAGGAGAAGGTATGGAGGGACAGAGAAATGTTGAGGAGATTAAAGGAAGGGGTAAGGAAAGAAAAAAGAAAGAAAAAACATGGAGACACAAAGATACAAAGAGAGATATGGGAAAATGGGGAGACAGAAGTTGATGTCCATTAAGGTCAGGGATCTTGACCACCCTTCAGTCCCACCCTGTTCTGTGTGTTTTAGCTGATAACCAGAGACAAGTTAGCCCCTGGTTATTACAATCATAATGCAGTGATTATCAGTTCTGACCTGGTGTTCCTCTCCCTCTCTCATCCTTTCTCTACAACATCTCTCCTAATTCCTGTCAAGTCCTCTCCAGTTTATTCTCTCCTCTGCCCCATTTCTACCAATGTCCTCCATATCTTTTACCATATTTTAACCTTTGCATACAGACCTATCCTTGATGAAATCCTATCCTATTACAAATGTGGCTCTCATCAGTTCTTTTGTCCAACATAAAGATGATTTCCTGAAAACATTCAGATTCTTAGACTTTACCCACATGACACCATAGCTCAAAAGAGCAGTGAAAAAAAATATCAGTTCCCCTGTCAAATGAGGCCACTGGAAACATCTTCTTTCCTTCCTATCGAAAACTGGTCCCTCACAAAAGAAAGATATAAAAGAGACTGTGGGGAAGTTAAAAGCAGCATAGGAAGAAAATGTTGTACATCATACCAAAATTTAATATGACTTTATGCAAAATAGTAATGTGTCTGCTAACGCAGATTCTCCTAAAGTACGTTAGGAACAATCCAAGATCTTTCTCCTTAAAAAATGAAAATGTATGTCAAAAAAAAAAAATAGACCTAAAGTAGCTGAATCTTGTACCCATTGATGGAACTGATTTACATAGATAGCATTTAACATTCCATCATCATTATCCTATCAGTCTCCTGTCTCAGGCACAAGCTGAGACATTCAATGTGCTTCGAGGTTAGAACAGACACACACACACGAACACACACACCCACCAGCACACCCTACACCCACCAGCCCAAATGGCGGTAAATTACAAAAAAAAAAAAAAAGGAAAGAAAAAAGAAGAAGAAAAAAAATCATTTTAGGTAGACAGATGAATATCGATGAATATCAGCAGGAATGGAGAAACGACTGTCTCAGTCCCTACCCAATACCAAGATAGTAACTTAAGAAGTGAAAGAAAATAAAACTAAACATTTAAGAATAGAATGTGGTTATCAAGAGGGAGGAGACAAAACAGAGCCAGTATTATGATAATGGGTTGTGTCTGCCTCTCCCAGAGCAAGCAGCTTTGCATGTGTCTTCTTGGTTTACATGGAAGATACATTCAGAGGGAAGACAATTTAGAGTTAATTATGTGAACATTCCTGGATTTTTCTTTCTTTTAAATTTTTTAGTTATTCTGATTCTGATGACAAGAACCAAAGGGTGCATTCTGGGGGATGGGGAGGTGATGCATGGAGGGCCATGTGTTTGTATATCTGTCTTGGTTGCAGTCCTCCGATCCATGTGTACTTGGCTGTGGTCTTGAAAATCATATGGCCTCTCTAGTGCCTCTTCCATCAGGTCCAAGGCCACCAGAGGAATCAGAGGCAAAAATGGAACCCGGAAGGGCTGTAAAGCCACTCATTGCCATCCATCATGAGACAGTCTTGAGCAGCCCAAGACAGAGAAGCAGAAAAAAAAAACCCAACCAGAGAAGAGTGACAGCTGCTTAGGTGGGTATGGAGTGGGGTACTCTTTCCATCAGGAAAGAGAGAGGAAAGAGAAACAAGCATGAGAGGAAAGCACTAAAGGAGGAAGGCAAGAATGAGAGAACCAGACAGAGATGAAGAACGGAAACCTTTGCTGAGCTGAATCTACTTCCCTACCCAGAATGCCTAAGCTGAAGCCTAATCTTTCAAGAGTTACTGCAATACATACTGTGTCATAGTATGTGTCCCCAGACCTGCCTCAGGAATACTCATCAATAATCAAACAGCCTGAGCATGTACCAGTATCCTTTCTGAGACAACATGCCTGTCAATATAATAGGACTTGATCTTCATTAAATAACTGCCATTGTTCAATCTTTTCCTTGTCCTTCCATAAATCCACACAGTATCCTCTAAAACTGGCCACTAATGTCAGGCCTTGCCCAGGTCTGAGATTTCTCCTATCAACAACAAATCTTATTCCAACAACAAAGACAAAGAGGTTAAAGTATGACACAAAGAAAAGCATGCAACAATTCCCAACATTTAAAGGAAAAGATTCATAACCACCTCGGGCCACAGCTCCTTTTGTCCTACCCACCCCCACACACACACAATGTGAGGAGACTAACCCAGACAAACCAGGTTCCCTCAGCCAGCAGTCTAGTCTATGAAAGAACAAAGACAAAAACCGAGTGACAGCTTTTGAATATTAATAGGACCTATCAGCAAGGGTGAGCAGGAACATCGAAGTCATCCACAAGTTCTAAAATCGGCTCCTAAAAGCCGGGATTCATCTCCTCGCTCCCCAATTAAGAATTCCACTATGAAAATGAATCTTTATTTCAAAAGTAAACCTGTAAGATACCCAGAGATAAAAGCAGAGGAAGAGGTACTGAGCAAGTGAGGCACCACAGGGCTCTCTCCGTCACTCATCTTCTCCCCCCAGGGCCCATCATGATGCTGAGCATATTATAGATGCTCAATAAATACTTGTGACATGAATGATCTGAAAAAGAAAAGGAATTTTAAAGTCAGCTTTTGAGTAAAGCAAGGCTTTGAAAACAGGCTAGTCCTCATCAGTATCACAGAAACAGAAAATAGATTTCTAGGTGACTGAAATCTTCATGATAAGTACCACCTCTAGAGGGGTTTCTTTTTCTTAGCACACGTAGAAACAAAAGTTTTCTGGGATGTCACATGTCTATCTTTTTATTAACGCATCCATTGCCATTCCTAAAATCAATGGCATTGACCACCTGCTATATGTCAGACACTATAGAAGTCTCCAAGGTGTTAGTGGTAGAGAAAAACAAGCAAAGATCCAGCTCTCATGGACCCCACATTTGCTCTGCTCTTTATCCCAATCAAACTATTGTATGCTGGAAGCATTACATGACTGCCCCCCCACACACACTAAGAAGCCACATCCTAAATTCATCTCTCTCACCAGATACATTCACCTCTCTAAAACAGTGCTAGCTTTTCACCTGCTCAAAACCTTCAGGGGCAACTAGTACCTACAATTCAACATAGGATATATTTATTAGCCTAGTACTCCACGTTAGGCACAATGCTAGGGTTGCTAGTTAATGCTCTTGGGTAAGAAGTAGGAAGCCATGAGAAGTGTAAAGCAAGGTGGAGTTTGAAAGTTGACTAGCCTGGGCTATAGTCTGTCATCTGACGTCTTGACTGAGGCTGGAACTTCAACTTCCAACGTGACTTACTCACTCAACTGCTAGTTTCTCACCATGTTGGTCGCTCTCTGGGGCTTTAGTTTCTCAGGACAGGGAACGATGAGAAAGGTGGGGATGGAAAGAGATAAAGATGATGAAATGAAGAGGATGAGGAAAAGGGAGAGGCTGCAGTGCTTTAGACGAGTGCACTCCCTAATTTTGAAAGTCATGGATATCACTGTGCTATGCCCTACCAGAAGCCAGTCACTAAGAGAAGAAATACAAGCCTCGCCTCTTTATTTTTAAGACAAATTCTCATGGATCCAAGGATGGCCTCTATTTGCTATCTGGCCAAGGATTATCTCAAATTTCTGATCCTCCTGCCTCTTCCTCCTGAGTGTTGAGAATATAGGCATGTGTCGCCATACCTGGCTTATATAGGAATGTGCTAGGAATCAAACACAGGGCCTCATAAATGCTAGGTAAGTACTTCTGACTCTTCAAAATGTTGCAAACATATGACTATGAATGTTCAGCCCTCAGTGAGACATCTGTAATACTCAGGGTTCAAGAACACCTCAGAAGAAGGGATAACTGCAGGATGGGGAAGAGTACTGTGGAATGCCATCTTCCGGATATGATATGGCTGTTGCAGACAGGAACTCGCAGCAGCTGTGGTTACCTGCCCAAGATAAGCATGCTTTAAAAAAAATTGCAGCATGGAAGAAGGGGGAGCTCCTGTGGCCCCACCTCTAGCTGAGAAGCTATTGATAGTTATTGCTCCTAGGGAAGACAGAGTTCCTCTTCTTAGGGCAGGAGTTGGTGACCATTGGTCAGTTTCTATGACCCAGGGGATGAATCCCCCACATCCATAAACATTTGAACAGCAGTAACCAGACTCAATGGGCTATTTAAAAATATGGCAAAATGTGAGCAAATACTTTGTATATATGTATAAACTTTTTAAAGAATAAATATAAGGATTAATAAAATATAACAGAGAGCTACAAGATGTTTAGGGAGGAATGTTTTATCCCCCTAACAAAAAAAAAAGAAAAACTTCTGTGGTCCTAGTTTGGCTGATAAGAGATAAGAGATTGCATGCATTCATTCATGCATGCATCCATTCATGCGCATTCATGGGTTCAACTCTTTTTGTACCTAGTCTTTACCAAGCAGGTGTTAGTCACATTGAATGATACAATGATATAAGTTCCTGAGCTTCAATATCCTACCTGGAACAAATTCCCCTCACAGGCTTCCAGTTCCTTTGTGTATAAAATGAGGATGTTGGACAGAGTCTCTAGGGTTCTTATCATTTTCCAAAATAAATTGCTATTTTTCTGATTCTAATGCCTGCCCTCCTTTGCCAGGCAGGGCTGCTATGAAGATGAAGTTGGAACATGAGCATGAAAGTGCTTTGCCAAGTGAAAAGCACTGCTCAGAATGTGATGCATTAGCCTCTCTCTTGTTGCCATAGCCCCCAAACTCCCAGGAGGAAAGTTTGCAAAGACCGCCTTGATAATATCCCACTGGGATCCTAAGTGGAAGAAGCTCTTCAAATCTCATCTGGCTCTCTCCCGCTGCTGGGGAGGTCCAAGGCATCACTTCTGTATATTAGCAGCCTTGCAAAGAATGCTTTTCCGTGGATCACAACTTCCCCCAGGAAAAACTGTACTTGACCTCATTCTGCTATCTAGTCTAGGTCCAGAAGGAACAAAGACCTGTGATCCATTAGCAATGTCTGCTATGGTGGAAGGATGGTGATCACAAGCCAACTGCAATTCCTCGATGCCTTGGTGTATACTACCACAACTCACTACACACCAGATAGGCTCTTACAATGACAAACAATAAAGGTCTTCTGATGACCTTATGTTCTCCTAAACAACAGGAGAAATTGATAACAGCCTCTGACTCAACATAACAAAGTTTAGACCACCAAAGCAATAGTTGGAAAACTTTGACACATGGGGGGTGTTGGGGAGAGGGCTCATTGAATAAGGGACCACCTTACTGAGTTCAATCCCCAATACCCACATTAAGGGCCATGTGATGTGTAAATGTCGCTTCGGCACAGGGGGGTGGAGAAGGGATGACCCCGAACCTCACTCAGGTACCAGTGAGATACCCTGTTTCAAAAAACAAAAACAAAAACAAAAAAACAAGAGAATGAGTTTTGCCCACTATTTTTCTGCCCTTTCTCTGAGAACATCTCTAGAAATTTCCCTGAGCAAAATTCCTAAGAACAAAAATAAGTTTTTGACCCACCAACCCCTACATAGCTTCATACAATCCTCCACCTCTGGGATCTATGCCCTTCCCCAAGTCCTCAACTATGCCTGTACCTTTAGACTTTTCAATATCTACTATCTAAATCCTATCCCTGGATTCTGACCAGGGCAATTTCCACGTGTTACACATTTATTCCTACATGCAACAGATAAACATGGAGTGAGAATGTGCAGAATCCAAAGAAGAAATGGCCTAAGGCACATTTAAACAGGGAAGAAGAGAGTAAAATGACTTTATATACCACTAAGTTAAATATGATACACTCAGTAAGGGAGTAATAGGAGATGGCTTCCAATCAGAAGGCAACTGAATATGACCAAAGAGACTGAACTTTAGCTCAGGATTGGGTAGGACTCAGAAAAGACAGAGGTTTCATTTTGGAGTCAGGGAAAGTAGGGGAGAAGGGCCAAAGTTCTGGGCAATTTTCTAGATAGAACAAAGAACATAGGAAAGATAATAACCTATGGGGCTGCAAGGTAACTCAGAGCTTAAAAGAACTTGCTGCTCTTCCAGAGGACCCAGATTCAGTTCCTAGAACCCATATTAGGCAGCCCATAATCACTAGTAACCCCAGCTCCAGGTGATCCAACACTCTTTTCTGGCCTACACGACAGGTGTCTCAATGGGAATGGGACAAGCAGAGAATCAATATTAAGTTACACAGATTGTATACCAGGCACAGAAAGCAACATTCATTTTAAAAAATGGAAGAACAAAATCAGGATGGTTTTATTCACATGGCTCAGTGTCTAAACATGCTTGTCACCAAGCCTGATGATCTGAGCTTGATCCCCAGGACTCACATGGAATAAGAAGTGAACACTTGCCTTGTGGATTATCTTTGACTTCCACATATACTGTAGTGTGCACAGGCATGCACACAATTGAATAAATAATTCTACAATTTAATGAGACTAAAGCAATGGGTATGGCTTAATGAGTTGTCATTTAAAGGAAGATTGCACAAAACAGCCACATCCATGTTAACTTCCTAAGAGAAAGGTGGGATTCAGCTGTAGTGCACAGGGTGTGGGAAGTTCAATACACACACAATTGTTTCTAGGAAGAGCTGCATCAATCCAGGGTGAGACACCTTGCAGATATGTATCTTTCTGTGATTGTGACACATACATGAGAAAAAATCAATGCAAAGAAGCAATTATTAGTCAGGGGTCATCATTTCAGAAGTTTCTGAAATGGCAGGCTTGCTCCTTTGCTATAGACCTGTGCTAAAGCAGAACATCATGGTGGTAAGACACATGTGAGAACGGAGCCCCTCACCTCATAGTGACAGGAAGACAATGAGACACAAATGGCCAGGAACAAAAAATATCCCACAGAGTCATGCCCCCAATGACCCACTTCCTCTGACCAAGCCACATCTTCCAGTAATGAGTCCATCAATGGATTAATCCATTGATTAGGTCCAGAGCTCAAGATCCAATTGTCCCTCAATGATTAAATCCACCACTGGGAACCATGCCTTCGGGGGGGGGGCTGCTCTGTATCCAAACCATAATTGCATGGTAAAAGATGTCTCTTTAACCAAGAATGAAGAGTGTAACTAGCCTGTTTCAAACCTCCTGTGACTTCTGCAGCCCAACAGCCATTAGCACTACCCACAGGACAGGAATCACAAAAAGAGAACACAGAACTCCGGGCCCAGCTCTTGAACCCTGGGATGGGCATCCTTATGGTAGCACAGATGCTTGGTCAATCAGAAGCTTACGAATCAGATTGCCCCATTCAGTATCCAGAATGCTCAGCCCCACCAACAATTGCTTGACACACTGCTCCTTTAAACACATTATGAAAATTATCAGCAATGTATCAAGGTGTCTTTGAAGAATGGTATAAACTTCGACTGCACTACTTATTGCCATAAACCACACTTCCAGGTTTTTATTTATATGCACATTAGTTCAATATGATTGGATCTGTAGGCAGCAGAGAGGATTGGGGTAATTTATATATATATCAATAAGGATCGCCAGTCAGCCACTGGATGCTCTGAGGGGAACAGTGGTTCCATTTAAAACATTAGGAACTGGAGAAATTGAAAATAACTCTCTATTTAAAGGCCAAGGATTAAGGCATTTTGCAAGGAAGGTCTCAGCCCAGCCAGGCTATGCTAAAAAGGCTGTTAAAATGTCATTTGGCTGATAGTTAAGTCACAGAATTTACCTTAACCCCTTCATTTCAATTGAATTAGTTTCAGTGAAACATTGACCCTAACAGAAAAGCTGCAGGAATGGTGAAAAGGCTACAGGGTACAGCTATATAGTATTTTAGGCAAACAGTGTCACCTTAGATCCCCCACATTCATTGCATGCATGAGCTCTTTATGGGAGTATTGGCCACCCAAGGATCCCTGTTGTCCCTGACTAAGAAGGGTTCCTTGTCTAGGCTGATCCAAGCACACCCTCCCTCAGTAGATTCTACTGGTGAAAGGCACAGACCAAAAATGATGAAAGTTGATTGATATCTGGAGGTAGTACCCTGAATAAAATAGCTAGTTCCTGCCTTCTAGTCCAATGAAGCTATCCTGAATTTTACTCCTCGTGATTTTTCTTCTTTGTTCTGAACCATGGATGAGCCTTCTCACTTCTCATGCTTTCTTCCCAGATTCACCAGAGATACAGCTGCTCACAACTCTGAAGCCTGTCTGAGAAAAATGGCAGGAGCCAGGAGCCAGGCATATGGCCTTGGCCCCATCACTAACTAGCTATGTGAGCACAAACAGATACCCTCTCCTCTTACGGTACTGGCAACTGGCTTCTCATGGATGGTATTGGCATTGTGTATAAAATGAAAGCACTGAAAGATGGAACTGATTCTCAGATTTTAGAGCATGGCAGAATCACCTAGAACATCTAGGCATTAATTCACAAGGTGGATAACTTAAGAATGCATTTTGGGGCTGGAAAGATAGTTCAGTGAATAAAGCACTTGTTGTGCAAGCATGAAGTCTTGAGATTGGCTCCCTAGATTCTATGTAAAGACCAAGTAGACTTGACAGCCAGCCTACAATTCCAACCTCAGAAGGCTGAGACACAGGGTTGCCCAGAGCAAGTTGGATAGCAAAACTCGCCATATCTGAAAGCCCTGGGTTTCCTGGAGAGATCCTGCCTCACTGGGTAAGGTATCGGGGGTGATTCCTGATATAACCTCGGGCCTCCTCATGCATGTGCCTACATGTGCACATACTCAGGCACCCATCCATTTGTACACAGGCTCTTGACAATGAAGCAAACCAAAAGAACACATTTTTCAAGCGATATAGCACTTAGTTCTATAAAGGGCCATGAGAATGACCTCTGGGAGAAGGAACAATTGAAGCAGGTGACAGGCTTTGTTTTTTAATGTGTGTTTATGTGTTAATGTCCACAGTACAAGTTATCTTAGGAGAGGGGAGAAACATTAAATAAAATCCTTCCACTAGAATCACTAGATAACCTACAACTCAGGCACACTGCTCTGAGTCCCTGGGGCACCTCTCATGTGACTTCCAAGAAGCAAGCATCAAACCTCTGGGGGTCTGACCACTGCCTTCATCCCATCTGGAGAAGTGTGAACCAAACCAGGAAAATAAGAGCCCATTCTTATCCAATGGAGAAACAGTAGAGTTGGTACATATCTCTGAGCTGCAGCTTTCAAGAGGAATAAAAACCACAACTTTTTATTACCCTTGCTTATAATACCCAGCAGTTGAGGTTGGAGCTTGCCCAGTGAGGCGCTATTTGATGACCTCTCACACCCATCACGAGGCTCCCCTGACTGTGTCTCTTCCTGTTACAGTGCCTTTTTAACACCATAAACTGGAACCAGAGGAGATCCATAAACAGCCCAGGTCCTATTTGTCACTTTAGAGTCCCTATGTGGCTTCATTTATTTTCAAAGGAGCATGTGACATGTTCCTTGGCACCTTTCCTGCTATAAAATATCTGTTGACATTTGTGGTTTGGGACTAGGTTGGATTAGGGGCAGTTTCTTCCCTTTTACTATTTTGCATGGCACTAGGGCGAGCATGCCACTACCCTGCTCACTGTTCGTAATCCAAACGTATCCTCTGCTGAATGAGAGGGTTAAAAAAACAGATGCTCTGTCCTTTATCATCAATGTGAAGCCAATTTCTTTCTCCTCACCTGTGTGAAGTTGTTTAAAAGATCATGATGGTGAGGAAGACAACAGCGGTTAGCTTTATCCATCTCTCAGTGAGCTGATACAGCTACACAACTTCATCAGAATTGTCTCAATGGATCCTCATACAAGTCTGCTGGGTGTCTGATGATCACTTTACTTATTTTTATAGATGGCAAAACTGAGGCATGGGAAAGACTGAGGGCTTTCCCAAATTACAAAGTGAATAAGTGATGGATCTAAGACATCAGTCCTAGGAGCTTTGATACCATAGCCTGTTTTTTAAGGCAACACTGATGTGTATGTTTTTCACACTTGGTTGATGTTTGGAAGGGGATCCAAAGAAGGGATCAGAAATAAAAGACTACAATAAGAAGGATAATGTGATGCAAAAATGATGCCTGGTTCAAGGGAAATAATATCAGTTCAAGTTTCTGTTCACTACCAATAGGACCTGATTGCTACTTGTTCTCTGGGAGGCTCAGTCTTATCACAAAGAAGAAAGTCATGAGGAGTCTAATGAGTACATAGAGCCATGGCTGCAGTCACTTGGCCAACACTCAGTAAATGGAAGAGGTGGAGCATGTGTAGACAGATGTTGAGAGCTTAGCTAAAAGGCAGGTGTGGTATTCAAGTACATATTAGAGGTCAGAACAACATAAAATTCCTTCCATAAGTTAAACTCACAGAGCCAAAAGTCCAGAATCAAGACAAATAAACCAACTTGTTTCCATTTCCCATCTACCCAACTGTTCTGGCCTGGAAATGTCGAACAAGAGAAAATGTCTATTATATAGCAGAACATTGCATTTGAAGGACAATTTAAGCATGATTCCCCATGTAAACAAACTTTCCTATATCCAGATGAAATTTCCACTGATACTTTTATGTAGACTGTACTAAATGTATTTTATACAGGTATATTCATACATAGAGACTTGTATCTGCCATAATGAAACTCACAACTATGTACACAGAATTATATTCTTCTACAAGATTTCAATATTACACATACTAAAACCGAAATCCATTTTTTCTTTAAAAATTTATCTTAGACATCGCCATATACCAACAAACACAAATATGTGTCATTGTTTTAACACCTTGGTAATATTCTAATATAAAGATACATTAATTGGAAGGCTTGGTAGCCTCTAAATTTTTGTCATTACCAACATTGCAAGATCCAACACTGTCTCTATCTCTCTCTGAATTTATCCTTTAAGGTTCTAGGATAAGTTCATGATTATAAAGTTGTAGGGTCCAAGATAAGCACATTTTGGGTTTTGCTGTATGCTTTCAAATTGTTCTCAGTGAGAAGGTAAATTTGCTTTAAGATTTCTACTCACTTGTATGAAGAGAGGGAGATACTTTATAAATAGCAGATGGGCAATATAAAATTGTTATGCTTATATTAAAATGGTTAAATATTAGCAACTGATGTGGTTTAATAACCCATACATTATGTTAGTGGGGTGTTACTCTTCTGTTGAACAGTACTGGTCACTCAGAAAAGATCATCACACATTGACACTACATCCTTTTTTAAAAATACTTCTTAGATTTATTATGTGAATGTTTGCCTGCATGTGTGTATGTGCACTAAATACATGCCTGAAGCCTGCAAAGGTCAAAGGAAGACATTATAACTCCTAAAACTGGAGTTACAGATGGTTGTGAACCACTATGTGAGTGCTCAGAATAGAGCCTAGGGGGTCTTCTGTAAGCACAAGAAGTACTCTTAACTACTAACCTATCTTTCTAGCCTCCATCACTGCATCTACTTGAGTCAACAAGTAGATATTGGAAGCCAGTACTGGAAGAAACACTGCTTTCCAATATGTAAACAGCTGATATGAAGATGGTAAAGCACTGTTCGGTCATCTAAGGACACAAATTGCTCTTGTGCCCACTTCTGTGTCAGGAACACAGCTGACAGAAGAGCACTATCATCAGCCCTTGAGATAATCTCCCTAACCTAAGACTAAATTCAGAAAAATGTCCCAGATGGAGGGACCTAGGGCCACCCTAGCCATTCCTTCTCCAGTTCTGAAAAGGTCACAAGTTCACACACACAGAGGATAAGACACCCTAGGTTCTCCTGGGAAATCACAAGGGACCAATACCTTCAGGCTCTCTGCAGCTCTCTGTAAAGATACCTACCACTGGTTCTCTTAAAGTGTTTGCAGTCACGGATCCCTTTGATCACGAAACTTTTCTTATTCTCCACAAGAACAACCTTTCTAAAGGTCCAAAATTCTTCTTGTGTTAGAGAAGAACCTAGATGATTACGGTCAGAGAGTAAATCAGAATTAGACTTGCTATATCAATGAACAGATATGGCATGCCCTTTGCATGCCAAAATCTACAGAGGACAACAGCAAAGGCAATCAAACAAACTGTCATCCCTGACTTTAATATAGTTGTGATCCAGCAGGAAATAAAGGACAAACTGACAAGTGATTTTAGCTTAATATAAATCTGAACTGATTTAGATTAAACATTAATATCTAGATTAAACATTAATATAAATCTTAAACAATTTAGATCATGCAGTTGTTGGGCATTTAAAACTGAGCTTCTGAAATCAAGGAGCCAAACTTCTGAATTTAATTTGAATTCATTTAAACTTCAACATTCAAATCAAAATATATTTCTCTTCAGTACAGCTTTGCTAGCCTGTAGCTCTCTTTCACTATAACAAAGTTTAGCACCAAAACTGAGATGTGTTATGCTTGTCAAACACACACAAGATTTCAAAGGCTTTGCTCAAAACAGTTGCTCAACTCTTTTACTCCTATAATTGTTACAATTTCATATTGAAATATATTAATATTGGATATATTAGGTTTGGTGCAGTAGATGATTCAAGTGAATTTTGCCTGTCTCTTCTTTAACTTCCTAGACTATGGCTACAAAAAGTTAATTGCATACAGAGTTTGCCCAGCTCCCTGATTCATTCAGTGTGTGCCACTGTATACTGGGCAATGGGTATCCTTACAGAGTTACTTTAGAGGAAGCAAATCCCCCTCAAATAAGCATCATCTGGGTCCCAGGGAGTCTAATTGTGACTGTCTTCTAAGGACCCAGATGCAAAGCAGGTAACAGAGGGAAAGGCCAGGTGTCAGTCCAGCTATGTGGGAAGCCAGGCACTGACCAGTTCTGTGACTCCTGACTCCAGAGAAACGTCAGGACCTCTCTGAGCTCCTGATCCTTCATTTCTTTCTTTTATAAGGTTTATTGTTACTATTTTTATTCATATGCATATGTCTGTGTGTTGATGTGGGCGAATGGCACATTATGGAGTACCAGCAGAAGCCTGAAGCCAGTATCAGATCCTCTGATGCTGGAGATACAGGGGGTTTGGTTCACCTGAAATAAGCGATGGAAACCAAAACCTGGGCCTCTGGAAAGGCAGCTAGTGCTTCTAACTACTAAGCCATTTCTCCATTTGTAAATAAGTGAGAAAGTGGCATCTACTGAAAGTCAATTAACCTCAGCACTGCTGACACCCTGGCTAGACAAGTCGCTGTTGGAACGGCCTGTTTATGTAACACAGTCTGATTAGAAGTTTCCTGCCCCCACCAACCAGATGTGAGGAAAACCTCCAGGCTCCAATCGTGACAACTCCAAACATCTCCAGATGTTTCTGCATCCAGCTAAGAACCATTAAGGAAAGCCAGCAACGTGTACAAAAGATGCCAAGAGCCCAGGGAAGGCTTGTGACATAAATACATAAAATACAAGATGGTAAAGTTCCTGTGGGGATGACAGCGGCAATCGGCAGACCTGCCATTTTGTGTATTCAAACTGCCATCACATTAGCCTCAGACCTCCATCTAGTCACTCTTCCCCACCAAAAGGAGCAAGGTCTTGGGTCTCTGGAGTAATGTGAGTAGAAAGGCCCTGCAAACGGGACGTGACTGCCTCAATGGATTTAATGGTGCTTTTTAAATGTGGATAATTACAGGGCCTCTTCTAAGCAAGTGCACCGGTGGGGGAGGCTGCAGGCTCCCAAGCACCATGGGCCCCGCATAGCGCAGCTCTGTGGAGCTGATGGTAATGTTATTAAATGTGCTCTCTCCTTTTATTAGGCATCTTAATAACCTCTAAGTTGCACCCAGGAGAGTTGGTGCAGAAAAGGAATTCTGGCCAACCTAATTTGTATTTGAAAATACCCCATAGGCCAACGGAACAAGATTCAGATGAATATCACAGGCAGCTGAGGGCTGCATGAGGCGAGGGTTTCTAACTTGTGCTCCATTGCTGAACGCAAACTGTCTGCCTCTGCCTGACTCCAGCCTCATTCTTTGCCCTCTTTTTCTGATAATACCGCTACACTCCCAACACCAGTAGTCATCTCATTGCCTAAGAAGAGACCTACATGTGTTGCTCCCAGACAATTATGAAAGGCATTTACACTTTTTTTCTCTATTCGCTGCCCAAGAATAGACCCCCAAAATGAATACTACCATTATTCCCACTTTATAGGTGAAGAAACTGAAGTATAAAAGGCTGGTATACATACATGTGTGTAAAAATGTCAGGATGAAGACTACTATTTTGTACAGCTGATATACAGTAATAAAAACATTTTCAAGTTAAAAAGGGAGCATCTTGACAGAAAATAAATTACATGCTAGATAATTATAGAGTGTGGAGATAAACCCAATTCCACCTGAATCCGAAGCTAGTGATTATCTTCCACACTAATGTTTTACAATAACTGGATGATAATAAGAAGGAAGTTCTATGTTAGTTCATTATGTATGGGTGAATGCAGGCTTCAGACCTATGAAGAAGTACTTACAAAAGATGCTACCCAAGCCTTGGAGATGTCGATATGCAATACACAATGCAAAGACTATTTTAAAGAAAGTATTAAAAGGAAACTAACAATGCACACATTTAGTGAGAGCCTACAACCCACCAGGCAGCATTATAGAAATAAGAGATAATACCACAAACACAAGTAGAAGCAAGAGGCTTGAGAAACCCTGCAGGTATGGGAACTCTCAGACTACCATGCTCTTGTCAACAAGGGTCAACTTTGAAAAAAGTCGAGGAAGGCTCAGAGTTCACTAATACATGAGGGATACTCTAGGGATGGCCAAGCTCTGAACCAGGGTACCACTGGGGAAAGATGATAGAGATTCTGTTCAGGGGGCATGTTAAATTCCTGTTGCTAAAAGCCAGTGCATTTGCCTCTGACTACTGCTATAACCAACCACAACCAAAAGCAGCTTCAGTCAAATTCAACACTTTTAAATTCTGGAGATCAGAAGCCCAAAATGAGTCTTAAGAGAATAAAGTCAAGGACATGTGTGATGATACCAGACCCACCCAGACAATCCTGAATCATACTTCCAACTTCAAGATTGTTTTTCTTTAATTTTATTTAAATAACCTTTTTTCAGTTATGTTCTAACCACAGTTTCCTTTCTCTCCTCTTCTCCCAGTCCTCAGCCTCACCCCCACTTTCCATCTATCCCCTCCTATTCTACTCCTCCTCTATCTCCATATGATAATATACATAAGTGACCCCAAAAATTCTGCCAGGGAACTCCTACAACTACACAATTAACTAAAAAAGATCAGTAGCCCTCCTATATACAAATGATAAATGAATTGAGAAAGAAATCAGAGAAACAAAAGCCTTTAACAATAGCCATGGAAAACATGAAATATCCTGGGGTGACTCTAACCAAACAAGTGAAAGGCTTGCTTGTATGACAAGAACTTCAAGTCTTTAAAGAAAGAAATTGGAGAAGATACCAGAAAATGGAAAGATCTCCCATGTTCATGGATAGGTAGAATCAACATAGTAAAAATGGCAATCAATAGATTCAAAGTTGTCTGCATCAAAATCCCCACAATTCTTCACAGAAGATTCTTCACAGAAGAATCTCTAAAGAACAATATCCAATTTTATATGGAAAAGCAAAAGCCCCAGGATAACCAAAACAACCATGTACTATAAAGGAATTTCCAGAGGTTTCACCTCAAGACCCTTAACATAATCACATCTGCACTGTCCTTATTTATGTAAGAGTTATAGTCACAATCACATCTACAACATCCTTATTCACATAAGAGCTATAGTCACAGACTCCAGAAATAAAGCCACAGGTATGCTGGGAAATGCTATTGTTTGGTCTACCATATACTTTTAGAAAAGGGTGCTCTATAGGCAATTTGAAACACTAAGTCCCGAATTGGAGAGAAATGATGTTGTAAGTGAATGAACTCCTAAGCTAAACCCCCTCATTCATTCAATCACTCATAATTACTTACTAAGAAGTTAATATGTGCCAAGAACATAATTGCACCAAAGTAGCTGACTTAGGGCTCAGGCTCAAGACTGACAGCTGATGAGAGTTCATATTAAAAAATAAGGGCTGGAGAGATGGCTGAGTAGTTAAGAGTGCATACTGTTTTTGCAGAGGACCTGAGTTGGGTTCCCAACACCCACACTGAGTGGCTAACAACTGCCTGTAACTCCATCTTCTATGGAATCCAATGTTCTCTTCTGGCCTTCAAGGGTACCTGTTCTCAAATGCATATACCCCCACACATACACATAACTAGAAGAAAATTTTTTAAAAGTAAATCAGAGTAGAGGCTGAACACCATGCTTTAGGGCCATCTACTCAGGAGCAGACATGAAAGGGAAGTCAACACAAATTTGTTGAGCCTGAAACCTTCCTGTGAAACACCATTTACACAGATATGTATGTCTTCCTGTGGGTAAACATGGGTGATGGAGAATGTAGCTTCATGGGCCATATTAACTATGATTCTAGCTTCTGCTTCCCCTCTCTTCTTGGGCAAGTGCAACCACTAAATATTTCATACCCAAGTAGTGTAGCACTAGCCTTGGCTGCCCCGGTAATAGAGGCAGGAAGAATGTAATCCATGGAAGCCTCAGGTGCAGAGAAATGTTACTGCATATTTCATTCCTTAGATGATGGGAACTGGAAGCCCCTGGAGATGATCCAGCAGAATCTTTTAAGTGAGCCCTTCCAGGAATCCACTGGGTAACTGTGCTATGGGCAGTAATGACTGCCACATGGGCCTTTTCTTGCCCCTTGGAGGGGAAACCACATTAACAGCCACCTGGCCTAAGAGGCCAACTCTTAGAACTCAACTCTGATTCTAAGAAATTAGTCTTGCTTTGTTTTTTGTTGTTGTTGTTGTTGTTTTTTTGTTTTGTTTTTTATTGCTTTAAAATCCTGCTTTCAGAGGTTTCTTGTCACATCTTGGGATCCCAAAGATATTCATTGCCCATATTTCCTCCTTTCCACCCTCATGAAGAGCCAAATGAAAGACTAATGAAAAGACCTAACAAAAGGGAAATTGTGTAAGGTACATTTCTTAAGAAAATTACCTGCTTTGGCTCAAATTTTAATTCTTCTCCATCTTTAGTAGCTACTGCAAAAAGAAAAAGTGTTAGGACAGTGAGTGCCAGGACAAAAGTGGATACACTATCTGGGCAGAACGCTACATAGAGTGTGATGGTAAATAAATATCATTTGATAAGCAGTATTTTAATGAAAAGAAAGAGAGAACTATTTTTCCTTTAAAAATTGAGTGTTTTGAAAAGCTAGATGAGATTGTTTTCATTCCTCTTCTCCAAATCGAAAACAGATGGTGCATTCTATAGACCTAAGAAAACACAGCAAAAGTGAAAGGTCAGCCTCAGAGGGACAAGGCAGGCAAGCTGACCTCAGAGCTGAACTCTTTGCCCTTAAGACCCATATTCTGAGTTCTTTTGTTCTATCTCAGAGATGCAAATACTCATGGAGTGGAGTGAGAAGTGAACATTGGGGGTGGGGAGGACTAGAGAGCAACAAGTCAGATGCAGAAGCCTACCTCATTTCTCCCTGATACCCTTGCTTCCAAAGAGAACCCATGGAATCTTCTGTGTCCCCTGAACTATTTGTTACTAAATGGATCAGGTCTACACAGTAGCTTGCCTTCCCCCAAGAGAACCTGAGTTCTGGAATCAGTTGATAACAACAATTAGGATCATGCATGCTCCCTTCCTTGGGCTTTCAAACCGTTACTGTACCTGCACCAGCCTAAGGTTGGCTTTTCTGCTTTTTTGTCTTGGCTAGAAATTAGAAGATGACTGGTAACTTTGGGGATTAGTGCACTGATATTCTCTGCTGAGAAAATATTCCTAAATATTCAATATTATCATCTAGTAGAGAGAAAGCACGTCCTACTTAGTAGCATTAGTCTAGTGTGTCTTAGAAATGTAGACATGTATATAAAGATATCCTCAAAATATCATGAGCAGGAAGTACAAACATAGTAAGTCTCCAAAAATGAATTGATACTTCACAATATTAAAGATCACAGGGGCGTTAATCACAGCAAGCACCAAGATACTCTGCAAAGACTAAAAATGTTGGGAAACTCTACCCTGAGCCACTTCACACAATATAACACTTCATGTTATTTATGTTATTCGGGAACATAAATAACATCTGTGTTTCTCAAACTCGGTGTTTTTGTAATTACCAGCATTGCAGCTTTGTTTTAATATTAAGAAACACTGTGAGTATTTTTATTTTCTGTGTGTAACAGAGTCAAGCTGCCCAGGTCAAGCTGGCTTTGAACTACCTATGTAGCCCAAACTGACCTTGAGCTCACAGCCCTCCTGCTGCAGTATTCTGTGTGCTGGGATGTTTTGATAGACAATGACCAGCTACCTCTCAGATGGTCAAGACATGGTATCTCTTGAGGCCATTGTCCAATTTATTTCTAACAAGATGACTTCAAAATGTCATGAATGATGCCTTCCCATCAGGAAAAACAGAAGTATCATAAAGAACCTACACAACGGGCTAGCCAGGTGTCTATTATACACAAAGTAGCTGTAACTACAAGTGCTGATAGCAGGATCAGCAGTCATGGTAAAAACTGACATTTGCATGGAAACCCATGTCTTTAAAAGCAATTCTATCCAACCATTAGAACTGCTCAACACATCTATAAGCTGCCAATCTTCTGAAAGATACAGGGATTCAATCCTTGAACAAGAAATATGTGATCCCAAAGTCAGTGGTCTGTTCCTGAAGAGGATGCTGAAACTAGGTGGCTTGCTTTAAATCTAAACTTTGCTACTTCTGGCTTCTGGCTGTATGGCCTTGGCAATTAGTTACTTCAATACCACAATTTTCTCATTAATGAGAGGTCTTGGTGTTGCTGTGAGGACTGAATTTATGGATGTAAAGGGTATTGACATCATCAGAGGGATTTCAACAAGGAATATCCTCCTAGAGGTTGTGGGGATGTGGGTACAAGTCCACAAGCACATGTATGTGCATATGAAGGCCAGGGGGAAACCTCACATTGTGTTCCTCACATATTGTTCATGATGTTGTGGGTTGTTTTGTTTTGTCTTATTTTGAGACAAGGAGTCAAGGCTGGGCTGGGACTTGGCAAATATGCCAGAATGGCTGGCCAGCAAATCCCAGAAATTGCTTATCTCTGCCTGCCCAGCACTGGGATTAAAAAATGTCTCATCACACTCCACTTTCCTCACTTTATTTTAGCTACTGTTGCTGTAGTTCTTGTCATTTTAAGACTACCATGTAGTTCCCTATTTTCTGCACATGCACAGCTACTTTCCAAACTATTTATTTGCCACTGGTAATACCCAGTCACTAAAATACAAAGGTGGAATCGTACACCTTTTTATTGATTTTTATCTATTGAGCACACTTACCATTGAGCCCAATCCATTACTTCATACCAATTCAAATCAAGCCAGTTTTCTGATTAGATAGGGTAGAGGTTATCGACCTTGTGTGACTCTTATAGTCATTAAGAGAATTTCCACCATCATCCACAACACCCAGAGAGCAGATCACACAGATACCTGCACACACCTTCCCAATGGGCCATACATACATCTTTAAGAAAAGTACATCACTGGAATAAACATGAAACAAAAAACTGCTTGGTAAGTGCCTGAAGTTCAAGCTAATTTGCAGCATGTACTGACATGGAGCCTTCTAGAAAGAGAAGACTATATAGCTGAACCCACCCACCCTATCTTTTCAAACCTCAGGAAAAGATAAAACAAATTCAATTTTTAATCCAATAGTTTTATTCTCCTAATAGAAAATTATCAGGAACCTAAAAGATTTGAGTCACGTAGATGATACCAATGCATGAAACCAAACAAGACTGGAAACAACCAATTCCAGACATTCCTGCTGGAGAGTGTGACTGTTCTCCTCAAAGGATATAGCTGCTTCAGTCCCAGACCAATGCCGTCCTGGACTGAAAGGTGATAAAGATCTGTTTTCAAAGCCCAAGTCTTGTCTCAGGACTATTTAGAAAACACCACTGGCTGGGGAGCCATCAGGCACACAAGTCAATGAAATATTACTCTTAATTGAGTGAACCATTTAAGAATGCAACCAGGAGTGTGTCCAAGGAGTCAGCACTCACCTTTATAACTCCCAAAAGCCCCTCCTGGGCTTGTATCCATTTAATGGGGAGAATCACTTTCATCACTTAAGTATAAATGAATCAAAATATGTATGGATAAGAGAGCAATCAACTTCCCTTGATGACTTATCTGTTAAATGGAGTGAAGGGTGATTCATTCTGGATGTGGTGTTCTTGAAGCATGCAGGTGGATCATCACTTCTAGATTCTCCCAAATCCCCCAGATATAGAGGGGTGTTAAGAAGTTTGTGTGTGGGGTCTTTAAAACTGGGAAGCCTTTGGCTACATCAGACATGGTCTCCAAGGATAAGCTAAGTTGACCTTTAAACCACTACTCAGTGCTGTTGGTGGCAGTGCACCCTTGTAATCCCAAAGCCATTTCTGAAAAGCCAGGTACTTCCATGTTCTAAAGAAGCATTGTGAAGTCAGTAGTATCAAACTGGCCTATATGCTTTGGCCCAAATAGTAACCCTACTTGTTTGTTTCACTTTAATTACTTGTGAATGTTTAACTGTCACTGGGATTTTGCATCTTGTGAAGACTGAACTGACCATCATTCACTCTATTTCCAATGGCAACTGAACTAACAAGCTGTACTTCTTCAGGTGGTCCTCATGGTATCCACCCAGCCTCCTTGGCATACTTAAGTCAACTATCATGGGCACTGAATTTGTGCCAAATGCCAGGAATTCATTCCTGTGTCTGTCTAAGCAGAATTCAAGTAACCATTAATTTATGTTAGACATGAATGTGTACAATCCAGCCATATACCTGGAACTTCCTAGTATTTAGGGGCCAGCGGTGTATGGGTTTTGAGTTTTAAGCCATCTTGGACTACAATGTAAGATCTTATCTGGAGAAGAAGGTAAAAATAGCTCCAGTTGACATGACACAAAAGTCCACGCAGAAGATACCTTGCTGTGTGATTACAGGATGGTTCATTGAAAGTCTATGTCTTAGAACATACAACTCATTTGTGAGGGAGCTTGAGCCTGTGGTCAGTTTTCCAAGGGATGCTATAGTTAAAGTACTTGAACCCAGAATATTCTGTCCACCACAAGGCACCCCTATTTATGGAGATAATCTAAGGCTGCCTGTTTCAGGGAATGTTAATGTCCAGTATCAGTGCACCTGCATCTAATGAGATCTGTGAGCTGGAACATACCATGGTGAGAGTCACCATATGTGGGGAGTGCTTGTAAAAGAAAGGGAAGGTGGCTGAACTCACCCCTTTCATCAGGAATCCACAGCCAAAATACACTCTGTCACCCTAATGGCACTGATCCATTTGTGAGGGTGTAGCTCTTACAATCTAATTGCACCTGGCTCTACCTCCCAACACTGTCACTGAACTCTGGGGGACACATTCAAATGACATCCATGGATGAAATCCCTTAAAAGTGGGTCCAATAGGAATTATTGGTGGGGATGTGAACAAAAAAGCAATGGAGGTGACTCCTAAATTTGGGAATAATAAGTCAACATTGATGATTCATTTTAAGACAGGAAAAACAGATGAAGATGTGGCCATTCCTTAGACAGGATAAAAGGAAAATTTACCCCTTGGCCAATGTCAAGTTACACCTGACTATTAGGCATCCCAATAGACCTATGACAAAGTCAGTTTTTTGAGCCTAGAACTTAGAAGAGATACTGAGTTTAGAAATATAAATTTCCAGTTAAATGTCATCCAGAGATGACATTTAAAACCATGGGATTTGATCACCTTATCTAATGATAAGAGTGAGAAAATAAGTGAGGGCTAAAGAAAGAACCACGGAATAAACTAAGGGGTAGGTGGGAAGGGGAGAGAGACACCAGGACACTTTGCATAACATGAGTCCCATAACATGTTCTGACAAGGACTTGTTAGTGATGACAGGTACTGCTGTTGGAAGACAATGAGTGGGGTTGGGGAACCAGCTCAGTTGGTCAAGTTCTTGCTTTGCAAGCATGAGGACCCAAGTTTGACTCCCAGAATTCATGTGAAAAATAAAAACTCCAGACATGGATTTGCATGCTTGCAATCCCAATATTGGAGACAATGAGGCATGTGGGTTCTCTGGGCTCTCCAGAATGCCAGCCAATGTAGCCCACTCTTGGTGAACTCCAGGAAAGTCATAAACTCTGTCTTAAGAAAAACCAGGTGCATGGCACCTGAAGAACAACACCCAAAGTCTGACCTATAGTCTCCACAGGAATCCCTCCCCTGGCCCCATTCACACAATGAGATAGGCTTGATTGTCAATTGTTTTATTTAGCAAGCCTGGTGCCTTAACTAAACAATTGCTGGGGAGTTAACTAATGTGTGATTAGAGAAAAGAATGAGAGAGCATGGTAGACACAGCCATGTAAATTCTCCTGGATACTAAACCTAACAGGAAATAATTTTATGTGTTGTAAAGTATTCATACAGGGCAAGAACACAAGTAGAAATCCAGTTGGAGGCTATTAACATGTCTAAGTGATAGAGAAAGTTGGCCTTACAAGTATAAGAGATTTACGCAATTTATGCAATATCCACCAAAGTCCCCCAAATGAGTAAATATGTTGCCAAGATGAACTGGGTTTATATATTTAACTATTCCAGAAAGACTGAATTGAGAAATGTTAAAAATACATAATATTTAAGATCATCTCATCTATTGCCAGTACACAGTCATTTCTCGGATAGAGATATAAGGCCAAGGGGCTTAAAGGAAGCGTGCAAAGATGGAAGTTACCTGTCTAGAACAAAATTAGAGAGCAGAAATCCAGCTCTCTCCACATTGCACACATATCCCTCCTAATAGCTCACCAAAACTCCATTCGACCAGAATCAAGAAGAGAGTTTGTGTGTGTGGAGGCAGCTACTTTATAGGTAAAAGGCACGCACTAATTTGGAGCTGGAGCAATGACTCCTTAAATGAAGCACATAAGCATGAGGATTTGAGCTCAAAGGCCTGACACTGTGAGTGACACTATGTATATGAGTCTCCCCTGTCTCTCCTTCCTCCCTCCCACCCACACAGGGGAAATATTAGAAAAAAATCATAGACTGGGCTAGTAATTGTGTATGTCATATGAGTCAAGTTATTTACTCTGTTCAAACCCAAGTTCCTTCATTCATAATACCTCACAGGGATTCCCCAGGACACCTATGCTAATGTGTATAAAAGCATGTCATACAAAATTAGAATTTAATAAATGATGGTGGATTGGTAGCATTACATTTTCTCTATTAGTTCAGGTTTGGTGACGCCAAAGATGAAATTCAAATTTCTCAGCTATCTTAGCTGAAGATAATTGGCAAAAGAAATTCCAAGCAACAAGGAGTTCTGGCTGAAGCTACCAAGGTGAATATTGTGAATCAAATTTGGGGATGCTTGCAGCACACAGTACTTGCCAAAGCTTATTTGGAGCAATGCATCAGAGAGAAAAGATGAAATTCATGTTCACTCAGATGCAAAGTTTAGCATTGCTTTTAGAGCTACCCTGTAATACCCGCAGATTCTCTTCCATTCAAATCAGCCATGAGCATTGGTTTCTCCAACCACAGGGGCAAATATTCACATTAGTATGTCCATCATGGAGATGAATAAAACAAGGCTGAGAAAGATGAACAGACAGACTCAAAGTCAGGACAGGCTCAAAACTGAAGCTTCTGTCTTTGGATCTTTCAGGTATCTGATTTCTTTTCCAATCACAGCTTCTGTGGGATTTCATAATTTTATGAAGTACTTTGGGATTTACTGATGTTTGTACCTCTCCACCTTGTAGTCTACAATGGCAGTGTCTGCCTTTTGTCTATTGAATGGATCAAAGTGCCCAGAGGCTGTTAAGTGGTGGGCCATCCAATAAATACGTAAATCATACAAATACAATGAGTGCATGCCATGCGGCTAGCTTCCTGTCTGACAAATCTGCTCCCTTCCAGATGAGAGATGCTGCCCTGCAGTTCTTCATGTGGGAAGGTAAATGTCATAAGCTATCAGCCATTCAGTATTATGCACTTGTGTTCACCTACAGTCCCATGGGGATTTACATTTCAAATGGAGGCATAGCCTTGATGAGGGCCGGCCTCACCCTGTGCATAGGCAAAGCCAACACACCCTTTAAAGAGGTTTTTTGAGAACCTTCTAGACTGTTTCTCTACCTCCAAAATGTCTACCCAGAGGCAATTCCCTTCGTGTTACAGGTTCATTTATTTCAGGCATGTTTATTATTTTTATTTTATATGTATTGGTGTTTTGTCTACATGCATGTCTACACACCATATGCATGGATTGCCAGTGGAGGCCAGAAGAGAAAGCCAGATCTCCTGGAACTGGAGTTACAGATTGCTCTTAGCAGCCACATGTATGTCAGGGATTGACAGGTCCTCTAGAAGAGCAGCCCGTGCTCTTAACCACTAAACCAATTCTCCAGTCCTTCAGGCACCTTTTATAAGCTGCATTGTGCAAGACACTGTTCCAGGAGCTGACAGTGTAGTCCAAACACAGGTTTAGCCCTCAGTGAGCTTTCTCACCTGAGGAGGGGAAAGGTAGATGGTAGGAAATAAATATGTCAGTTTGATAGTACTGAGATCTTTTTCAATGGAACAAATAAGCATAGATCCTAAAAGCAGTTTACCTGAAGAGTGTTTCAGAGTAACTTAAGGAAAGGGGTATAGCTCAATGTTAAAGGAATTGCCTATATGCACAAGGCCCTAGAGTCAATACACAGCCCCCACCTAACCCCCTAATTCATCAGATTAGCCAGACACCTGATATTTCCAAGGAAAGTCATATACCATCAAACCCTGTGTGTCCCTTCCCTGCCAGGTAACAAGCAACTTTGTCTCCATCTGTAGAGCAGTCCTCACCACAGATAGGATGAGAGTCACTTAACAAATATGGATCCCCAACTCAATGCAATTACCTACCAAAATTATCCTAATAACTCAACTGCCCCTATTTTCTCAACAAGCATCCCTGAGTGAATTCTGTGCCCTCGACGTTAGTAATACAAAAACTCGGAAGGTACTCGCGCTACTATAAGGCTTCAGGCTTCACAAGAAAATGAATTTGGGCCTAGATACTGAAGCATCATTTCTAGATACAAAGACATTCCTGCTTTGATGGGAAAAATCACCTCTGCAATCAATTTACCCAAGAATATTAATTTATATTTAAAGCACATTATGGAAAATGACCAATGACCCCTCTGCTATCATCCTATAAATAAAATAATCTACCCCTAGGCATATCGGGAAGTGTGCACACATACACACACACACACACACACACACACACACACACACACACACACAAAACCATAATATGTAACAAAAAAAAAAGTACTTAGCACCATCTCTACCATGCAGCAAGCACTTACACTACATGCTGTTGTAAGGCTTAATTTCAAATAAATCAAGAAATATCCAAACAACTAGCAATGTATTATTTCTACATACATCTGTGTGGGTACCTGTGGTAGGGTTGTCATTTCAATCAAAGGACCGAGTGAGGGAAATTCACCCTCCCCTGATGTGGGTGAGTGCCATCTAATTACCCAGGAACTAAAGAGGAGAAAAAAAAGAGAGAAAAACAAACAACCTCATACATATTCATATTCCATCTCTCTCCTCCTCCTTCCCTCTCTCCCTACTCTGCTTCTCCCCTTCTTCCTCACCCCTCCCCCTTTCTCTCTCCATCACCTTCTGTGCTTAGACATCAGAGATCTTTTAGATTCAAATACATGTAAGAACAGCCAAACTCCTGTAGTGAGATATTCACCTTGTCAGCACCTGTGGCATAGACCATGTCTATTGGGGGTAGAGACAGGGCCAGAAATGACATGGGGGAACTAAGTCTGAGGAGTGGGCTTGGAGAGCTCTCCTGCTTGCAGCATGGAGACAGGAGGACATCTGGAGGCATCCTGGGGACCAGGAACCTCCTGGTATTTATCTGTCTATGTTGTAAGTTATTTCTCCCTGAATAAACATCTATTCAACCTATTTGTTTCTCCCAATCCTTATTAAACATCAATAAACTCCCTTCCTAAAGCCAGGTTCATTTACCTTTATTGCTGAACAGAGAGCCAAGTCATCAGATTCAGGCTAAAGCAACCTCCATGACTCCAACTTACATAGAGCCTATGAGTGAACTTTTCATCCTCCATAATTTCCTGGGACAACACCCCTAATTAGTTCCTGAAACATATTTATCTGCCTGTCTGTCCATCTATCCTACTAAGTTTTTTCCTTAAGATCCCTCATAATGCAGTATAATATCATAAGCAGTTTCTTCTCATCATTGTAATTGCCCCTACTGAAGATCTATTGAACATCTCCACTTGTGTGTGCGCGCGCACACACACACACACACACACACACACACACACACACACACACGTGCCTGCAGTACCCACAAAGGCCAGGAGGAATGTCAGATCCCTGATGCTATAGTTACAGGTAAATATTAGCTACCTGATATGGATATTGGGAACCAAACTTAAGTCCTCTGAAAGAACGTTTTGTGCTCTTAACTGCTCAGCCATATCTCTAGCCCTTTCTTGCTTTCTTTTGAATATTTCTGTACAAGTCTCCATAAGGTGACATTACCTAGTCCCCAGGATTAAATCTATCATCTAGCCTTGATCAAATAATCACACAGTGAACTAACAGTTCTGGGAAAGGAAGGAAAGAAGAGGGGGGATTGGGTGAGATTTTTCTCAAATCAATAAGGAAAAAGTTGTCATAAATTTATATTATTACCCCTTACTGGTAGGAGGTAAAATTATAGAACTAAATTACCACCCTATCAGTGGACCCCACATACAAAGCAGGAAGCAAGGCTAGAAGGCAATAAGATCTATAATCAGTAAAATCTTGGCCTGAAGAATCTTCCACATAATCTTATCACCATCACTTCCAGAAGAAAACAAAAAAAAAAAAAATTCCTGTTTTTCGAAAACTTGTTTGAATGTAATTCTGTCACAACTGCAAGAGGTACACTGAGAGAAATTAGATGAATGTGACAACTGCCAAGCATTTTAACTAGGAATAAAATAATAAAACAAGAATGTATGTTCACAAGTCCTTTCTAGTGTCCAACCCAATTGCTACAACAGATACATCTTAAATGTTAACACAGCCAAACTTTCTTCTCATCCATATAGAGGACCACAGGACTTGGGTGGTCATTATCTATCTTGTTGCTAAGACATCGAGAATGTGGTCCCTATTGCTGTGAATGAGGACCTAGGAGTACACAGGATGCTTAAGGCTTGGTTTGTAGAAATAGCATATGTCATTCATATGCCCATTCTATTGCACATACTCAGCCATACAACCCAGTGTAACTGCAAAGCAGGCTGTGAATGTAATCTTCCTACATGTCCACAAAGAAGAAATAAGCTAGTCACTGTAATCTAATCTCTGTCACATCTTTGATCAGTTATGTCCAATCTCTCTACTAGATAGAAATAAACCTGGGTTTCTGAACCCAAATTTAGCATGTCAATAATTCTCTTCCAGAAATGTTCTCACAGGCACACCCAGACTAATGGATCCTAAGAGCCTACAGGGCTGTGGGGTTAAGAATAAAATACAGAATGTGAAGCTCAAGTGGACTCTAGGTAGACAACATCCCAGGACTAAACAGAAACCAATCTGCCAATGTAAAGAAGTCAGGCAGGGTGCTAGAATTTAAATACAGTTTCATGGGATTTGAAGAGGGTAGGATACAGAGTTGAAAGAATTCAGAACTGTTTAAATGGAACTAGGGAGATTTTTGTAGAGTCTGTAGTCTCTGCCTAGGAGTTCTCTTAAAACCCTTAGACATATACAAGAAAGGTATCATTAACTCACAGTTGAGAGTGTCAGTTGAGAGAGGTCACTTGGCCAAGGTTTCATGGTAAGTAATAAAGACTGGTGTATCATTTGAGACCCATGACTTGAACTGGTTATTTGTTTGCCCATCTGTTGTTTGTGAAGTAATGGGACCCAAGCCCAGGACCTTGGGGAAGCTAGGAACCATTGAGCTACACCCCAGCCCTGAGTTAGACTATTAATCCTACCCAGCCATCTCTACTTAGTCTGCCCTCAGCAAATACAAATACTCATTAATAAGCAAGAGCTAAAACTAATCCAAGAACTTGAGGTTTCGTCTACACAGGGACTACATTCACAGAGCCTATGACTTTGGGCAACTCTGCTTTCTCCCTCTGCCCTTTCTCAATATAATTTGAAATGTTGTCTGTGCCTTACTGTCTCTAGCGCCTAAGTGCTAATACACCATCTCTGTGTCCTCTCTGCTTTCCTACTTACCCTCTCTTACATTTGCCATAGTATGTCATACTGGCTCATTCATATATCTATGGCACAGATAGGGCCATAGGCAGGGCACCTATTTGACTGTGAATTCAGTTCAAGAAGAGACAGTGCCTGACTGCAATTCCTTGATGTTCCCACAACCCAGCACAGGGTCTACCAGATGGACTGGTATCACAACCAAGCACGGGGTCTGCAAGATAGAAAGGACTCAACAAGTGTTTCTGAGTCCGTGATCCTGGAGCATTTCTCATGGTCTGCTAGAATATTTAACAACACAATATTTAACAGCTCTCTTGTCTCATTCTCCATAGGAGCTGGTACCAAAACCTTTGTGAACAGTATAGAATACAGTATAGAACAGGTACTCAACACTCATACTGGAATACAGATAGAGAAAAAGTAGGTATAACTGCATCATTATGCAGTAATTCCACAGATAGATCTTATGTCTAGACTTTTAGGAAATCAGATAGTCCTATCACCTTGGCTATTTAAACAGTTCAAATAAAATCCTGGCTGGAGCCCTGCCTACAATGATCACTAAAGCAGGGCAGAAGATGATAGCCCATTATTTGGAGGCCATGAATCCTTTAGAGTCTGATAAAAGGACAAAAGGGGTATATTGGGATGGCCCAGCAGGTAAAAGCAATCTGCCTTCCATCTCTTGAGTCTCAGAAAAGCTGGGTGAGGTAGCTTACATCCGGAGTCACATTGTTACTATAGGGACATGGGAAGTGGAAACAAGTGAACTGTCCAAAATCCCCAGGCCCAGATAACTTGTACTATACAGTGCAACAACAGGAACAATGGGAGACTCTGCCTTGTGGAGGTGAAAGGCGAAAACCAAAGCCTGAAAGCTGTATTCTAATGTTCACAGATACATACCATGATTCAAGTATATATACACTTTATGCACATGCATCACTCCCAAACACACATTTGCCTGCATAGACACTCACCTATATGCGCACATGCATGGCAAATAAATAAATAAATATCAGAACAGCATTTTGTTAATGAGAATATGCTTTTTACATGAAGTTATACAGGCCTGATGGATTGTCTGCTGACCAGCTCTGGACCCTCCTAGGACCCATAACCCTTAAGTTAGAGGCACCCCAGTAGCTACTTTGCAGCTGCTCAGATGCAAGGAAACCCACCCCAGAAGAAAGCGCCTGCTAAGTTAGTTAGCAATTCAGAATGACTTTTCAGAGAGCAATCCCTCAGTCTCCCATGATACTTGTCTGACAACCCCTTAATCTTGCAAGAGCTGCATTAAACCAACCTGTCATCATCCGTCGCCTCACACAGTGGCAGCTCTCACAGAGACACACACACTCACTGAGAAACCAGACTCCTCAACCTCAGAAAAGAAATTACAGTTCAGAGGCCCTGTTGCTCCACAATCAACCCACAGGAGCTGACAGGCAGGGCATGCCAAGAGGCAGCAGGCCAAATCCAGGCTTGAGGTGAGCTTCTTCTATCCTAGGAGCTGTGGGAATTGCCCAAAGGAATGTTTAGACAGTTAATACACTGAAGGTACCTTTTTCTACTGTGAAGGGATAGGAGGGGAGGGGAGCGGAGAGGAGGAGATGGGAGGGGAGAGGGGAAGAACAGAAGGGAAAAGAGCAAAAGAGAGGAGAGGAGAGAGGCAAGGCAGGGGAAGGGATGGCAGGGGAAGACAAGGAGGGGAAGGGAGGGGAGAAGAGAGCAGAGGAAAGGAGGGGACGAGATAGGAGGGGAGGGGAAAAGAGAGACAACAACACATAAAGGGACAAAGGGAACTTGAGAATGGGATTCATCAGGAGGAATTAAAAACCCTGTTGTTACCATAGATCTAGAGAGACAGTTTCATCAGCTACTTTGGAACTTTGTGAAATTCTATTCCTGAAAGAGAGAGAGAGAGAGAGAGAGAGAGAGAGAGAGAGAGAGAGGAGGGAGGGAGGGAGGGAGGGAGGGAGGGAGGGAGGGAGGGAGGAAGAGGGAGAGAGAGAAAGAAAGATAAAATTTAAAAACAGGATGAGACTATATTCCCCAAAATGTTTTGGAAACTCTAAGTAAAAAGACAGAGCTGATTGACTGTGGTCAAATCCTCCTCCAATGCTACTCTGTGAGCTTTAGCATTTCCTCTGGCAGGTGGCTGTTCCCATTAGGAAATCTCACATTACAGATCTTTCATCATACGTTAGCATTTTCAAAATCATGTCTTCAAGGATTTGGAATAACTCAATACACATATAAGAAAATAACTCAACTCTATCAGATTGTTAGCAAAACTGGTCCCTATAAGGCCATCTCAGGGAATAGTGACTGGCCTTTAAAGGGCTCTGTGTTTGGTCAGGTGAATTACTTCAGCCAATGTACATGTCAATAAAACAAGCAAAGAGATACAAGATAACCACCCATTTCTAGATGCATCCTGGTATCATGCGATGATGTTCGGATAAGCCTTCTGCAAGGTAAGAGATAGGTGGAGAAGAATCTAGTTACCACAGGCAAGGCCAGGCAAGGTTAGCAGACCTACACAGCCAATGCCAAATGATTCTTGACACTAAGTAATAAATCCCATCATATTGCTTATGATTATATATCATTTGTTCTAGTTTCATTATGTTGCTATGACAAATACCATGGCCAAAAGCAACTTGTGAGGACTAAGGTTTATTTAGTTGGCTTACACTTCCAGGTCACAGGTCACTGGGAAGTCAGGGCAAGAACTGAAGCAGGAACTTGAAGCAGCAATCAAGGAGGAACAGTGCTTAGCTAGCTTTCTTACACAGCCTAGAACACAGCCCAAGGAGAGTATCACCTGTTGTATGCTGAGTCCTTCCGTATCAATCATCAATCAAGGCAATCCCCAGAAGACACACCCACAGGCCAATCTGATCTAGGCAATCCCTCAATTAAGATTCCCCTCTCAGGCAACTTCAGGATCTGTCAAGTTGACAGATAAAGCTAACGGTGAAAGACTTGAGTGTTTGCTATGTTGCATTATAGCCATAGGTAGCTATCACATCATGTGGGATGAAAACAAAATTGGCAAAGCTCTTCTTACAGTTCAGATTGCATTTTTCTTATTCAACAGTAAACCCTACTTTCCCTAGGCATTATAGTAAGCACATGAGGTTGAGAGTCACCTCAGGCTGCATGACAAGATAGCCCATAGCCTCAGCCTCTATATCTCCAAAACCAAAGGGTCTGGGGAAATAGCTCCATGTGTAGACTCACAGAAACACTGGATGAAGAGTGACACATCTATAATCTCCTATATGAGGAGAGTGAAGACAGGAAGATCCGTGTGCTTGGTCTGTAAAATGGAGAGCAATTGAAGAAGAGACTCAACACTGACCTTTGACCAACTCTGGCCTCCACACGTGTTGGTATAAAATACATATTCACAAAGAGACAAAAGACAGGGATAATACAGACCATATGAATTACTGTGAACCTTAGATGGCAACAGGACTAAAAATACATGCCAAAGTGCTTTGCACATGGTAAACTTTGGGAGGTTTTCTTGTGCCAGTACAAGCTCCATTATTATTATTACCGTGGCTGCTGATTGATTGCTCTAATGACGTTTTCCTTCTACTCTATCCATGTGTGCTAGAGGCAGATGTGTCCAAAGAAAAAACTATCTGCACATTTTGCTATGCCTGCTCTAAAATGAGAGGGCTGGACCCCTTTCCAAAATTGTAGTATCAGGACATTGTGCCAAATGGGACACTCTACTAATATAGTGTCATCTCACCTTCTTCATGGGTCCATCTTTCTTAAAGAACAAGATTAGAATTCCCAGTCCTTAAAACAGTGTCATACAAAGAGTAAATGACAAAGGTAGCAGGCATCATTATTATCACTATATGACCACTATATAACAAAATAAAAGAACTTTTGCGTGATATGAAACTCTAACCTCTTTAAGAAGTCTGGATGATCATTTTCCCATGTGGTTTTCACAAACAGCTCTTCTCCCTTCGGCTTAAGACAGGCTCTGACAAAAAAAAAAAAAAAGTAATTTTCCATAAGCAGCAACACCCCTGGAACTCTTTGTGTCAATGCAGCATCTCAGATACTCTAGTACTCTTATCTTTCCACCAAATTCCCAAGCTCCAGCCATACCTGTCTGGGACAGAATTGCCACACAGGAACACTTAGTCATCTGGCACATCAGAACCCAGCTATCATGGTGATATTGAATACACTTTGCACAGAGATCCACATCAGAGGGGTCTGCTGGCTTCCCCACCACTTCCTGCCCCATGACTCACAAGAATATCTGTGTCTCCTTACAACAAACCATAAGCTATGCAAGAAGAGGAAGCATGGGAGAGCTGTCTAATTGAGCATTAACCCTTTAAAGGGGAGTTTCGATCTTGTTTTGCCACCTACTACCCTGGGCAAACACTTAATCCAGATTCAATGATCTGGACAGTACTGACACTTCAACCCAGGCATTCTGTGACCCTAGCCTCTACCTCCATGTCAATAACACTTCTAACCTTGCCAATCATTCCTTGGGAAGGAGTGGACAGTACTTCTCCCATTTGAAAACCACTGACTTAACAACCTCTCTGGACATCAATGCCCTCAGCTAATAGAAGCAAAGACACAGAGCCCTGCCTCGCAAGGCCCCAAGGACTGAAAACAATGGTCTTATGCTGAAATGGCATGGGAGCTGGCACACACAACTCATGTTGCCCAATGCTAGTAGCATGTGCCTGTTGAGAAAAGGGGCTTTTTCCAGAGCTCATAGGCTTCACAGATTTGGAGCAACTACATATCAGAGATCCATTCCTACACTTATTTTGTTGGTGCTGGCAATTAATTGGTGGATAAAATCCAGGCGTACTCTCAGGGATTACTCACTCTACTGAAACATTTTCAGCTATCGCTGAAGTATAAGCTAGCTTTTCTACTTATTCCACTGACAAAAACAACTTTGCTTTACTGTGCTTAGCCATTGTTACATCATCACTAGAAGGAAAGCAATAAAAATCCCTAAGAGGAGGGTAGAGGTGTAGTGTTAGAGTACTTGGCAGTTTCCTAGATTTGCAAGTCCCTGGGTCTGGCCCACGCACAGAAAAGAAAGGAAAAAAGACCCTAAGAGTCTCAGTTGTTAAGCAATGAATATCCTGTCTTACAATAGCACCCAAGCCTCCCATTTGCCTGTCTGATTCCTCTCCTTGCCAGACTGCCTGCTGAACAAAGTAAGTCCCTAGCATGCCCCAAGGAGAAGCACTGCTTCAACCCATTGATCTTCATCAACAATCATTCAAGAAGTGGTTGGGGATCTAAACCCCAGAGTCCTGTGGACTTGGGCTCTTGGCCTTGCAAAGTCACCGGGCTTCTCATTCATCAAATTACTCATCTCTATGATATGGGTAACAATGGTGCCTTTTCATATGGTTCTTGTAAGGACAAAATGAGCTCATTCCTGTAAGCCCAACTCAGAAGCAGTGCTCAGTTCCCTGTCACCATAGAGATGGAGGTGTTGAGAAGAGAAAGGAGAAACGCAGATACAACCCTCAGCAACCTGATTCAATAGCCTTATGAGAGCTATTGAGAGAGTCCAGAACTCTAGCCACCTCCAGAACCCTGTGAGGCATAGTGGGTAAACATACTACTCCCCAGCCCAGCCCAGACTAGCTCACCTGAACTAGCTTTTCCCAGGCTCTAGCCAAGAGTCAAACATGCACGTATATTTATGTGGACAAGAAAAAAGGGGAAATGTTCCTCCTAGGCAGAATCTCCTGCCTCCAAAGCCCAGCTGGATAGCAGGAGTTGTAACAGAAAACAGCCGTACAATTAGCTGGAGTTCTGGAGCTGTCTGCAGCAGACTGCTTACACCGATGTCTCGATAGGTGGTCCCCCAGTTCATCAGTTCATAAATAAGTAATTTGAAATGTGTTCCTGGGGGAAATTTTCCTCCTGCTCTCCCCCAACAGACTGTACTCATCAGTTTTCCCATTCTCCAGGTAGCTGCCGTCCTCATTTATAATGGCCAGAGGAACTGCGCTGTTCTAATTCCTGCTTCATTACATTGTCTAATGCGAGTTTCACCAGGCTCACACTCCACATTTCTTTACATTGATAGGAAAAGAAAAGCCCTTGCATATATTATTTATTAGCACTTTGGAAGTAGCTTTGCTACAAGTTTAGATGGAATATTTTTACATACCAAGCAGGACAGGCAAGTTGAGGTCTGGACAGAGATTTGGTGTTCCTGGATCCCTGGGAACACAATCACATACACTGGACAAGTAAATACATGCACACACAAAACAGGCACAACTCAACACTCACCAGACTACTTCCCCTTTTGCCCTCCATTCCTGCCCCTCACCATATGTTTTGCCCGGGCAAATGTTTTGGACACATTTTGATGCATTCATCCCAAGCCTTTATTTTTCCCACTCGAGAAAATGAACAACCAGATCAAAAGCACCTGGTGGCTTCAGAATAGCAGGGTCCCCCACTGGCGAAGCTAATGGAGTCACTAATTTGCCTGGCCAATAAAACCAATGACTTCTATACTAAAAGCCTTTGAGTGAAGCCTCCGGGGCTTGCTCTGGGGTAATGGAAAGGGGGGTAGTTTCCTCTTAGCCAATAACCTAATTATTTTTTAAAGCACTAACTGTACCTTTCATTATAATAATGCATATAATTGATTTTGCTGATGATGCCTTTTATAAAAATCTATCAGTCACCAGGAACTATATTTACTCCTTTTCGTTGTTTTTATGATTGTTTAGCTTTGGAGTCTCATAATATGTAATTAATAAAATATGTTAATCTGAGAGTCATTTGCCTCTTGAGCTCTCTAGGAATTCTTTCTTGTTCCATTCTAGAAAGTGTTTGTGGAAGGAAATACTTTCCAAGTGAAATCTTGGCACAATTTGAAAGTTGCATTTGGGCTCATTTGTTTATTTTCTTTGCCTATAAACAGCCAGAGACATTCATCAAAAGAATTCAAAGCATGATCATCAAGTTGCAATCATCCTTTTTCTGGCCAATAGGCAAGAATTGACACCCTTATCCCAAAAGACAGCCTTCTAACTGGGTCATTATCATCAGTGACCAGCCAGTCATTAGAGGACTTTATAAAGAAGGGGCTACAGAAATTGGGTATAATTTTGGGAAAAAAAAACAGAAAAGTAAAATGAAACACAGATATATATTCGAGCTACCGTCATCATATGAGAGAAAAGATGCAACATTTGTCTTTCTGGGTCTGGGTTATCTCACTCAATATGATTGTTTCCAGTTCCATCAGTTTCCCTACAAATTTCATAATTTCATTGTTTTGTAATAGCAGAATAATACTCAATTGTATAAACATACCACACTTTTACTATCAATTCATCTGTTGATAGACACCCTGGCTATTGTGAATAGAAAGTCAAGAGCACGGATGTATAAATATTTCTGTAGTAAGATGTACGTTCTTTGGTGTTTATGCCCAAGAGTGATACCGCTGTGTCACATAGTTGATCTATGTCTAGCTTTTTAAATAACAGCCACACAGATTTCCGTGATGGCCAAACCAGTTTATACTTCCACCAGCAGTGAATAAGTGTTCTCCTTTGCCATATCCATACCAGCATTTGTCATTATGCAGACAATAAGTGACGATGGAATGTTTGGCCCTAAGCAGAATATCTGCATCACACAATTTTCTTGCAATGCAAGCAGCAGTGTGAAACAAGGGGCAGAAAGACTGTAATAGCCAGAGGTAGTGGATAACTACAAGGCAACTATGTTTGATTGGACACAACAGGACATGTGCACAGACAAATTCAGCAGTTGGGACAGCAAACACAAGATCTGCACAAGCTCAAGCCAGCCAAAGTCCAAGTGTATAGGTGGAAGGTAAGTTAGTTTTCGTTAAGGCTATGATTCCTGGTATCTCTACTGAACTCCAATGAATGGCCACACATCCAAGAGCATACCCACAGCATTAATTTCACTCAGTGTGAATTTAGACATAAAGCATATGGGATGAGTGATGAGTACATATGGGGATACTTGGGAAGGGGTGAATATGATCAAAATTCAATGTACAAAATTCTCAATGAATTCACAAAAATACTTCTCTCAAATGAAAGGGGTAATAGAAAGGAAAAGAGAAAGGAAACTAATCAGGGACAAGTTTTACGTTAGAGGGGACTTCAAGACACCAGAACCCACTATGTGGTAAACTAAGGCTTGAAAATCTAGGCATGATCTCTCCAATATGTAGTTTGTGTATGTAGTATATGTGTGGTATGTTATTTGTAGTATATGTGTATGTAATATGTGTGTAGCATGTGAGTGTGTAGTATGTGTGTGTAGTATATGCTTGTATATAGTATGTAGTCTGTATAATATATATGTGGTGCAGGTGTGTGTGTGTGTGTGTGTGTGTGTGTGTGTGTGTGTGTGTGCTATGTGGAAGAAGGCTTGACTCTACGAGTAGTACACATAGAGGCCAGAAGTCAACATCAAGTATCTTCCTCTATTGTCCTTCACTTTATTTTCTAAGACAGGGTCTCTCCCTGGATCTGAAGCTCCACTTTGGCTACAATGGATGGCCAGTAAGTCCAAGGTGTCCTGTCCTCCTTGTCTCTGTCCTACCCTACTTCCATCACTGAGGTACATACATACATCACAATGCCAAGCTGTTACATGTTGCTGAAGATCCAAACTCAGGTCTTCATGTTTATACAAGTACTTTTACTCACTGAGCCATCATCCCAGATCATTATTCATTCTTTAAGATTTATTTGTATTATCTTTAACTGTGTATATGGGGGCAGTGACACATCACAGAAGTGCAGTTGCCTGCAGTCAGCCATTTGTGTCAGATATCCCTTAAATTGAAGTTTAGTTGGTATGTTAGCTGCTTGGTATGAGTTCTGGTCTTCTACAAAAAAAAGAACATATTTGTACCAGTTGAGCCATTTCCCAGGCCTCATCTTTCATTCTTAAGATGGAGATTTACAACAGTACTCAGTCCTTGGCCCCCAAATCAAACTGGCAAAGACACATCTATAATGAAGGAACACAGAACTTACAGCAAGGTTTCTCAAACATAACTGACATTTGGCATAGGTTCTTCTTGGTGTCGAGATGCTCCACTTGAAAGCTCCATTTGAAAGCATCCTTGCGTCTAGCCATTGGGTAACCACAGCAGCCAATCCTACCTCCTCCACTTTGAACTGCCCAAATGCACTCCAAGAATCACCAAATACCCTTCCAATACCAGGGTAGCTACCATGTGAATAACCACTGCCTTGTACATGCGGCACATGGGACACATAGGGACCATTTCTGAAAGTCAGTTGACAATGCAGAAAGAAAGAAAAGGAAGGAAGGAAGGAAGGAAGGAAGGAAGGAAGGAAGGAAGGAAGGAAGGAAGGAAGGAAGGGAGAAAGGAAGAAAGAAAGAAAGAAAGAAAGAAAGAAAGAAAGAAAGAAAGAAAGAAAGAAAGTTAGGGGAAAGAAAGAAAGAAAGAAAGAAAGAAAGAAAGAAAGAAAGAAAGAAAGAAAGAAAGAAAGAAAGAAAGAAAGAAAGAAAGTTAGGGGAAAGAAAGGGAAGAGTGAGAAACTTGCCATTCAATTGTTCCAACTCTCCTCGCCATCACAGCGAGTAATTCCAGACTTCACTTTGAGTCACTTGTAGGAATTTTGCTCCAGATGTAGCTTATGTCTCATGGTATCATTCAAGACTAAATTGATGAAAAAGGATCAAGACAAGTCAATAGAACCTATGTCCCATCCCAAGCTCAGGCTCCTAGAGAAAGGCAACCTGCCCAAACAAAAGGGCCACTGATATAAAACAATGTCAGTGTATTAAAATAGATGTTGCACATATTCATATATCAATATGTTCATCTATATGACATATATGTTATCTGTATGTTTATATATAAAGATAAGCAATAAAAACTACAAGAAAGTCCTTGCTGATTGCAAAATAGTTGGATACTAAATAGACCACATCCCTAAAGAGTAAAATGTGATCATCTCTCAATCTCTAACCAGATGCATCCATTTTCACACCTGCCACATAGCTCCCCTAGAAATTCAGATCCCAGGTTGTCCTGGTGCAAATTATCTCAAGTATAATTTATGATTTGCATGGAGGGGCATCTTTCACATGAGCTGAATAAGGGCTGTGTGGAATGTCCTTATTATAGTGTCTCATTTAGAAATCAGAAGCCTGCTAATTTTATTAATCATTCAATTGCATCACTCTATGAAAAAAAGAAAACCTCCACTTGTATACCTACTCATCTGTACATGCACCCCCCAATACCATCAAAACCATAGCACACAAAAATAACCAAAGGCAAAACACACACCTTCACTCAAAAATAAGTATATAATACTCAAATACAAAAACTGGATTTCCCAGATAAGAAAAGTATATACCTGAGGCAACAGTAGAACAGTACACCAGGAAGAAAAATAAACTATTAAATGGAATTTGCTATTTGTAGAATGCAGCGTCATCGTGGGGGGGGGAACTACTCTGTATCCTAATTACCTTCATTTATATTATAACTTTGCATTGCTTTTATTTTCAACTACCTACATGAAGAACTTAGGGAGACAGGTACAGTTTTTTTAAGCTACTCAGATCTTTAAAATCTTAATGGAGCCCTGAAGCATACCCAAACATTGACATCCAAATGATAAAATACCAGAATGGTATGCCTTTTAATACACAGAAGAACATAGAAAAGATGAGGGAGGCTTCAGTCTGGAAGTCAAGTGTCCTTGATTCTAACCCTAGCCCTCTATTTCTTCCCCAGTGATTACTTGCTCAAAACTGCTATGCAAATATTTTTAATTAGATGCTACAACAGGATTTCCAACATTGTTCACTTTTGCTTTGATACCTAGAGACACCACCCTTTGCCTAAAGTCACCCACAGCTGGTGGGTGACAGAAAGCAAACTATAGGTAGGTCTACCTCCCAGTGCAAGATCTTTCCCATAAAACTGTCCTTACATAAACCTCCCAAGTCCTTTCTTTTGCCTCCTCCCCCAGCTTCCTCATCGCTATGCATTTATCTCTTATTGCCTGCATATCCCATGCACAACTCACTCCCCACCCCCTATAGCTCACTCTGCAGGTAGTATTGAAAGAGAGTGCAATGGGAAAAGACAGGCATACTGAAGGGGTTTCTTTGCCCCAGGACCCCTTTATCTGAAGTTGTCCACAAAAGCGGAAATTAGTTGATTTGCATTTTCCCACTGAAGCAAGCAAGGCAGCTGAGGAGTGTGCTCACTCCCAAGCCCCATCTTCTCTGGTTTGCCCTGAGGCCTTCTCCAGGGCTGGAACAGCTCTGAAAACACCTGTATGCTACCCATTTAAATATATGCTTCAGACAAATCTTCAGGGGGAGTTTCAAAGGAGAAAGACTAATGCTTTCCCTCCCTGGCATACATTATCCTTCCTGTGAATGCTGAAGGCAGAAATTAACTCTCCCTAGACAGGTTTACCTCTAGTCTGGATACCACACCTACTTTCTGTGTGAATGGTCTGGTAACTAACAGATTTCTCTAATGCTCATCTATGTATTCTTCAAGTATTTACTGACTCTGAGGAAAAACCACTGTGATGGCCCCATGTCTCAGGCTAAGCACAAGCAAACACCCTACTACATTAGAAACTTATTTCCTCGTAGATCTTGAGGTTGAAAGGTCCAGGACCAAGGCACTTGTCCCCAATGAAAGAACTCCTGCTGCACCATCCCATGGTAGAAGGCAGAAGGGCAAGAGCAGGTAAGAGAAAGCAAAGGAATCTACAGAAATAACCGTGAAAGGAACCTGCTTTTAAACTTATCACAGCTTTGATCAAGAAGCACATAGAGATACTAGGATGATCATGGCTTAGATTAGGAAACAACATGCCCAGATGTATACAGAAGTACCCAGATATTCATAAATTAGACCAGAAGAAACAATGTCCAAATGTGCACAGAAATACTCAGAAGTTAACTGGGGGTCTCACTGCAGCAGAGAAATTGACATAGAGTTACAGCTCCTTTGAATGGGCAGTCTTGCACACTCCCTAACTTTACTCTCTGTTCACATATCTAAGCTTGCTGCTTTGGCTGAGCACCATGGCCTCTTGACTTTTGGTAACTTCAAATGAAAAACTCTAGAGGACACAAAGATAGCATCACACACCATCACCATCTTGGTGGATTCCCCAGCTCAACCTCACACCCCACTGGTTCTCAAAGATCCAGCCTTCTGGGAGAGGCCTCCACCATGCTGTGTACGTTTCTCTGTGCAGCAATAGGCTAGCCTCTAGCCACCTTACCTTCCCTTCCCAGTGAGCACCTCAAGTAGATCAGTCTTTTTTGCTTGGCATCCTGGAAACTGGCAGAGTAAGTTTTCCCCACCTTTTTACTCAAACAACTATTGAGCAGCTGGCAAGAAGATAGATTTCATACCAGTATGCCAGTTGTCATAAATAATTCAAGAAAGGAAGGCTGTCTCCCCAAAGAACAAAGAAGTAGTCCATGGGTAGTACATAGCAGGTAGCCCCTGGACTGGTAGAGATAGCCCTGGAATGGAGACCCATCTAACCCTCATCTGCATATACTTCTGTCTCATTCATGTGATATGCAAAATATTATACATTAGGTAATTCAGAAATAATAGAATGTATTCCCTCACTCTCCTAGAGGCTGGGGAGTCTAGGATTTGTGCACAGGTATCACACAAAAGCCTTCAGATGACATCATTCCATGGTCACACAAGAGTGGGCACATAAAAAAAGAGCCAAATTCACCCTTTTGTAAGCCACTCCTGATGGTGACTGCATTTATCTGTCCACGCAGGCAGAGCTACACCCTTCAGAAATACTCGCAGCACTGCCGTGCTCTGGTCAAACTTCAGCAAGGAACTTCAGACAACACTCAAAGCTCAGAGCAGTTTCTTGTCTTTGTTTTTATGGTGCTGACCTACAGGTGCTCTCTCCCCTGTGGCAGCTGAATCTCCATGATGGTGTGTTTTCTTTGGCTTGTAGGATGCTGGAAATTTTGTTTTTGCTTTCTTTTCAGCTTGAAGGAGCAATCATCATTTCTAAACAGAAATTTCACACATCCAGAGACATCAAAACTCTGTCAACTGTGCTCACAGCACTGACCAGCAATAGTTGTCTGGGGCTACAGCGTTGTAGGGGTCTGAATGCACATTCCCCTTATTGCCCCTTCCTCACTCTGGAGCCTGCTATCCCATCACTGCCCTGACCATGAGCCGTAAAACCCTTCAAACTCAGTCCTCTGGCTCCACAGCCAGCTTCCTGATCTGGGTCCAAAAAAATAAAAAAAAACAAGCAAACCACCTAAATTACTATCCTAGGCAGTTTTGTATATCTAGCTATGTTCTAGAGGAATCAAAAACCTGAGAGTCCCCTTTTACCCTGCCAAAAATAAAAATAAATAATACTATTATTAAATAGCAAGCAGCAAGTATAAAAAATTTCCCAATGTCTGGTACTACCTGTCTTGCATGGGGCAATGTAGTGGTGTTTAACATCTTGATTTAGAAAAGAAATAGGGAGAAAGAAGAAATGCCCCTTGGTGCATGCTACCCTTCACCTATCTTTAAAGTTTTACTAAAATTCATTCTTGATTCTAAGAATCCTTTTATCTACCTACTGGTGGTAGTTCACACCTTTAATCCCAGCATTCCAGAGGCAAAGGCAGAAGGGTCTTTCTGAGTTCAAGGCCAGCCTGGTCTACAGAATGATGTCCAGGACAGGTTCCAAAGGTACACAGAGAAACACTGTCCTGAAAAGAAACAAAACAAACAACCAAAAAAAAAAAAAAAAAAAAAAGAATTCTTTTATCTCCCCCACACACACACAAATACATATACCTACACACACACACACACACACACACACACACACATATACACAAACACATACTGTACATACACACATATATGATATATCTACATATACACATTCATAGATATACACAGAGAGAAACACAGACATACACACTTATACACAATATATACAGATATAACAGACACACGCACAACATGTAGACATGCATCATATGCAGATACAGACACATATATACAAACATACACACATAGATAGACAGATATACACAACATATACATATAACATATACAGGTACACATGTACAACATATATACATACCATATATACATACACACACATACATAGGCATATACACACAGTATATACAGATATACACATACCCATAAGCACATTAACTCTCTCTCAATACAAACATGCACACCATCCTCATTTTCATTTCAACCAAATACTCAACTTCTTTGTTAGCTAATTTTTCAAATGACTGCTTAAAGGAGAATATTTTCTGAAAATGAAAACAAAACAAACCCACTCCTTGGAGACGAACACAACTAAATCAAATGCAAAGACTTAGGAAGACAGACACTGTGTTTCATTTAAGTGAGTGCGGGCACATTGACGGACAAAGCATGAAACATAGGGCAGAAAGCACAGGAGAGACCCATCATTTCATCAAGGGCTGCTTCATCAAACCATCCAAGGCACAGCCAGCTGAATACCAGAATTATAAAGACTATTTCTTCTACTCATTCTTATCCCTTTCTACTCCCTTTCTGTCTCCATAGTGAGCTCTACAAAATGAAGAGAAAGCCTAACAAATGTGTCTCTTTCTAAATGGCATGAAGCTGGCCTCTTTGTGGGTCCCATTTTCTGCATCATTTTAATTAGGAAAGGCGAGAAAGTTTCCACGGTGCCCCCTTCCCCTGTGTCCTAGGTAAGAGTTTCATGAATTTTGACAGAGGCACCTTCTTCCCTTCTAAACGTCCCTCCAGTCCCCAGACAATACCCCCCACTCCTCCCACATTAACTAACACACACAAACTTTCTTTCTCTCACCCTCCCTCAGCCTACACTTCTCTCTAAAATGTATAACATAATTGTGAAGGCTAATTATCAAATAATGCTTAAGCCTCTGGGAGCCCCGTGGAAGGGGGGAGGCTAGAAATGTTTTAAAAGTTCTCAGGCTGTAAAATAAACATGATTAGCTAAAACAAAACTGCCTGCTGCAAAATCTCGAAACCAAAGTGAACTTACAGGCACACACACGCGCGCACGCGCGCACACACACACACACACACACACACACACACACACACACACACGCAAATATATATGGAAAGCACGCACATATGTATATAATAACTTGTGCATAAAAAAATCAAATGTATCATTTTTTAATAGGTCACAGAAATTCTCTGGCATTCTCTGACAAGCCCTTTAAAGAAAGAAACAAATTGATGTTAAGTCTTGTTTTCATATGAAAATGGGAGCTCCACCAGGGATTCAACCCTAGAGAGAGATCATTCAAGGGGCTCAGGAAAGAGAACAGAGGGCTTCCTCTAGAGAGTGAGAAGAGGCAACATGAGTGATGCCTTTATCCTCTAGCCCCAAATAAGGACAGACTGGGCATGGCAGATGGAGTCTTCATCATGGAATGAGACAGGCTCACAGCAGTGTGCCTCACACACGAATGTCACACTTTATAAACTGCTGTATGGCTGTTCTACACACTAAGATAAGCAGAGCCACAGACAAGAGGTAGAGAGCCTGCCTGGCCTCCCCTCCACTGTCCCCCACCACTCCAGGCAGAGACATTGGTTTTCTGCCCATGTCCTCAGAGAGGAAGAAACAGCAGTCATGGATGCACCTGGGTGTTGTGGCCAAGTCCTCAGCTGTGATGTGTGGAGACGTTAAAAATAGCACTGTGGCCAGTCAGATTTCAACTGTCCTGGGACTCTGAGCTATTGAAGAGCAGAAGGGGCTAGCAGGAAGCCGGTGGGGGAGATGCCAAGAAACATGCATAATAATGCCTAGCTTATTAGGCAAAGGAAAAATGCTGCAAGGAGGAATGATGGCATCTAGCTTTTTCTTTGGTAGTAACCAAGCTGAGGATGTGATTTGTTCAATGAGGCCTCTTCACAGAAATCAAAGAGCTGCCATGAACCCTTATTCAGAAATCCAGGAAGGTCCATGATAAGATTCCACCCTCAGGAGGAGCTGTTGCCCACTCTATCCTATAGAGAAAGTGGCATCTGTGACCCCTAGGGAACCTCCCTTCTAAATGGAGAAAAAGCTGTAGGTGTCATCTTTACTTCACCTACTGAGCCCTCTGACCTCTCTAGTGGGACTCAGGTATGAGTGGAGAAGGCGAAGCAAGAGGCAATCAGAGCTGAGCGAAGATCCGTGAGGCTCTTCCCCTCCTCTAAACTACATAGCTAGACCACGAACAGCTATAGTTGAGACCCCAGCCATTTTCTCACTGGCACTCCTTCCTGGGGTGTGACACTATGCCATTCTCAATGAGAGAGTCACCACTAAAGGGTACCAGATTCTAGATGGCCATAGAACAGTAGCACATCGGCCTACATCAGTTTCTGCTATTCCTTTTCTTTGTGCTGGAAATTAAAGCCATGCCTTGTACAAGATAAGCATGTATCCTACCACTAAATGAACTGCCATGCCCAGCCGCTAGGTTTTCTTCTCCTGTGAGACTGGAAGAGTCTTCTTATTTCTTAGAAGCAAACACAAATGCAAACCAGAAAAATCAAACAGATGTGTAAGACAAAAACATCTGTCTTCAAAGAAATTGAGACATCAAGGACGATGATGAGTGTCAGCCTTACCATCTTCCTAAAAATTATTTTATTTCTCACTTTTAAGGGTTTTGTTTGGTTTTATTTATTTGTTTTAGGGTTGGGTTTTTTGTTTGTTTGTTTGTTTGTTTGTTTGTTTGTAAAAGAACTATACACATGAGGTGAGCTAAACAGCAGCCCTGCAAATAAATTCAGTATAGCCTGTGAATAGTATCTGAGATGATAAGACTTGGTGAGTGTGGTTCCATTAGGGGCATGAGGTTGTCTTGGACTGTCTAGGTAGGGAGTGGATGTTATCAGAAGCATGTTTTGAAAGGAAAGCAAGCACAGATTTGACTTTAGAGAAAATGTGTTGTGAAGATGGCAATAGGGGAATGGAGTGATACAATGTGAAACAGGATGACAGGGCTTCTAGCAGAGCAATACAGAGGCCCACTGGCATCTGGAAAGGCCTGGGAGGTAATTTCTCTCCTCAGTAGCTCAGAAGAGAACATGCTCAATTTGACCTATGATTTGAGTAAGTTTCCCCCAAATGTTCACAGAAGCTTGGTTCTATCATAATTGAGAGATGCTGGATGCTAGAGAAGCAGGGACTAGGAAGGTGCAATTAGATTAGAGCACTACCCATGGAAGAAATGAACATAGTTCTCCTGAAGTGGGGTTAGCTCCTGAAAGAACATAGTGTTAGAGTAAGGCTAAGTCCCCTGCTTGACTCTCTCCATGTAAAGTCATTCTCCTTTCTGCTTCTGACACACTGTGGTCTGGCCAAGGACTGGCATCATGTTGTTTTGACGTTTAGTCATCAGAACCATGAACCAAATACACTTCTGTATAAAGTACCCAGATGCAGGTATCTTGCTTTAGAAACACAAATAGACTAAGACATCGTTGTGAACTTGGGACCCACTGAACCAGAAGGAAATAAATTTGTACTGTCTTCAGCCATTGAATATATGTGGAGATTCATCACAGTGCTCGACTACCTTCACTTCTGTTATTGTGATTAAAAAAAAACTGTGGGGGGAGTAAAAAAGAACACATTTAAAAGAAAAAGAAAATTTATTTGGCTTACAACTCCAGGTTATAAGTCCACCATTGTAGGAAAGTCAAGGAAGTAACTTGAAGCAACTAGCACATCCACAGTCAAAAGCAATGAGAGAATCAGTGCATACATGCCTGCGATCTGCTTATATAGACTGGGACCCCAACCCCCCAACCCATGCAGCAGTGTCACCCAGAGTGGGAAGGTTTTCCCACCTCAATTAGATCAATCAACACAGGCACGCCCATAGACCCACCTAATCTAGATAATCCCTCATTGAGACTTTTCCCAGGTGTTTCTCCAATGTGTCAAGCTGGCAATTGGAATGAACCATCACAATCATTTGCTTTTCTACCAACAGGAAGCAAACAATTTCCATAAATAAGAGTCCAGGCAACAGCAGGAAGCAGCAGCTTTCGCGCTGTGGTTATGAATGATTTCACTTTGAACCACAAAGAACATGGGGTGTATTGGGGAAATTATTTTATCTCCTCACTATTACAAATTATTCTATTAAGCCACAAAACACTCCTCTCTCAGATCACCTACTGTTTATTTGTTCATAAGAAGCTCTCCTCGTAGCATCCTACATTGAGTTCTATGGCAAAACAAATAAGTGAAAACTCCCTAAGTTCATAAGTATATTAACTTCTGTCTTCTCAACAAGCATTAGTAATTAGAAAATGCTAAGAGAGGATTTCTCAAAAACTGGAAGTTGAAAGGCTGGAGAGGTGGCTCAGAAGTTAAGGACATGTAGCGCTGGTTCAGAGGACACAATTTCAGTACCCAGCACCCACCTCAACAAGCTTACAACTGCCAGTAATTCCATTTCATAGGATCCAACAACCTCTTCTGGCCTCCAGGGGCACTGCATTCACACACCATTTTACACACACACACACACACACACACACACACACAAAACTCAAATTAAAAGTGCAAGTGCTTGCATTCAATGCTAACAGACTTATGACTGTGTAATAGGGAGAATATATGAAGGCATATATAAAGATTATGCTTGCCTGCAGTGGGCCAGCAAACGTATACTGTCCCTCACAATGAGTATAGCTTACCTTTTCCCATACTCTCCCTAATGAAACAAAAATAATACTTTAAAACATATTGCCCATCATCCTGTTCGCCAAGAACTCTGATAAATTGCATCTTAAATCAACTTAGAACTTAAGTTGAAGAGAGTTAAATAGAAGATACATAAAGAAAATCCAACAGACAGCTAATAAGAGACGCTGAAGGAGAAAACATAGCAGTCAGAACCTCAAGGGAATAGAGAAAAATATCAAGACCTATACCACAAAGTTTTCCTTATACAAAAAGAGTTATTTGGACTATAATTGAAAGATGACAGCATTTAATGGTGCATTCAGACTCAGAATAACCAAAATCAAGATGTAATCTTGAAAAATGTATTTAAAAGAGAAAGGAAAACAATTTGGAATGCTGAGTAAAAGAACCATATAACTTATGAAAGAAGTTAAACTAAATTTCCCTGAATGATTTTTGACAGTAAGGCTTGATGCCAGAAGAAGTTAGAGTCACATATGCAAGCTATTCAGAGAATGAAAATTACAAACCATTAATATCATCCAAAGACCTTGATTTCTCTCATGAAAAACTCTTAACGAGGAAATACACCAAAAAGTTTCAGGCAGGAACTGCTTGTGAATGTTAAGCACTTGGGCTCGGGAGCTGGCTCAGTGGGGAAAATGTGTGCTACACAAGCCTGACAAACTGAGTTTGGATTCCCAGAACCCATGCGAAAGCTGGACGTAGTGGTGTGCACTTCTGGTAACCCAACACATACCTACAGTTAAATGGGAGGTGGAGACCAGAAGCCCCTTGCCTAACCATCTCAAACTAGGTGTAAGGTAAGGACTGACAGATACCAAAGATTGCCCTCTGACCTTCACATATAGGCCTTAGTATATGTACACACAAGTACCCCCACACATGATAAATATATAGTTAGTGAAAAATCAAAGACCGGAAGCTAAAAGAGTCTAGTTTGAAAGTGCTGTATTATTTAAAATGTATGTACATTGCTGCTGTAAAAATGAGATGATCGGCATATGCAAAGAAGTTCCACCAGCTTTTAGTAATAACAGTGTCTATGACAGTGCTGGCATTGTTCCTCTGACGTTGTGTTTGTAGAGTGAAGGGGTGCTGGTTGTGGAATATTTCATCATCTCACTGTCAAGAAGGACCTCATGTTCATAGATCCTCATTGAAATAACAAATCCTCGTAAGTAGGCCAGAAGGTACCAAGCAACTCCCTGCATACCCGACTGTCAACTGGAAATATCAGTGCAAACCGATGACATATTTGCATGTTCTAGTTCTTCCCCTCAAAATGATCTGGAAACAAAGGCCAGGCTAATGGTGATGAGCATTTCTTCCTCAGATTTAGCAAGAGGTGAGGTGATGCCCATGAGTGACAAAGCCACAGACCAATGCAAGATGTCCTCACTTTTATAGTTATTTTTGGAGAGGGGGGACTTATTATTGGGACATGCAGAGAGTTACGTATGTAGGAAGCTGTTCATTTCTTGATTGCTGTGGTGGTTATAATGTTATTTACCATCAAACATTTCAAGTTGAACATTGGTTCCATCTTTCTATATGTCTAATTTCATAACAATGTGTGTTGAAAGCTTTAATTACAGTCATAATTCACTTGTTTTTCACATTAAGTTACTGTTTGGATGTGAACAGACACAGTCCCCAGAAGCAAAGGCTATTATTCCTTCCTTTTCTCAAAGAACTGGAGTGTCATAATGAATGTCCATCCATGGTTCCTTAATCGAACACACAGTAGAACCCATTGGTACCTCAATGAATGATCTATGATTTGGTCAAACACCCCATATCCTAAGTCATCTGCATTTTTCTCCAAGATGTCTCCTGCTGGCAGGGAGACTCTTCAGGTCTCAAATCCTAGAAGAAAAGGCTTACATTTGTTATGTTTCCCAGTTTTATACTCCAGCCTCTTCTGCTTTTACTTTTTTATATATACTTGGAAAATGTCATACATGTACACAGTATATCTTGATCATGTATGTCTACCTCCCCCAACTCCCTCCCTGCAACTCCCCCTTGGTCTTCCCCCAACACAACTTCTTTCCAATTTCAGGTTCATTCTCTCTCTCTCTCTCTCTCTCTCTCTCTCTCTCTCTCTCTCTCTCTCTCTCACTCACTCACACACACACACACACACACACACACACACACACACACACCCCACTAAATCCAATTAGTTCTGACCATGTGTAAGTGTAAATGAGCAGCCTACCAGTGGTCAAACACACCCCAAAAAAGTGACTCCCCAAGAATTTATCAACAGCCAGTAATTCTTCAGCTAGGAGTGGGGCATAAGGAGCACCTCACTCCTCTATGCTGGGTTAACTGACTTGAATTTGTTCACATCATCTTTTCTACTGACTGGCACCAACCAACCTTCCCAACTTAAGCACTCCCTTCTATCTCCAAGACTCCAACTCCAGAAATAGCTCTACTTTTCTCTTTAATTTGCTATCTTATCTTTTCCTCATTTCCCTGATCATGGATCCTCTGGTCAGTTTCCCCCTTTCTTTGCACTCACATCAACTTTAGTCATCCTTTAGGACACAGCTTTATTCCCACACTCTAAAGTATGATTTTAATTAGTCAGCCCTATTGTCCCTTTACATGCATTTCAAGAATGTCCAATACCGCTATTGAAAATGTTGTGAGAGAGATTTTAATTTATGGGGTATGCACATTTACTTTATACTAAGTCTGGAGCTATTAGTGATCCCTTTCTAAATTTCTAAAGAAAGCCTTCTGTGGCACTTTGTAGATGGGTGGTAGATAAGTGGGTGGGTGAGTGCATGCAACATACGTGGTTTCATGGGTGGTTGGGTGAGTGGATGGGTAGGTAGGTGGGTGGGTGAGTAAATGGATGGATGGGTGGGTGAAGTGGGTGAATGAATGGATAGATAATTTGGTAGGTAGGTGGGTAGGTTGGTAGATGGCCGGGTAGATAGGTGAATAGATAGATGGGCGGGTAGATGAATGGATGAGTAGGTGGATGGATAGATGGATGGGGGGTGGATGGCTATATGGATGGATGGATAGATGGATGCATGGGTAGTTGGTGGGAAGATGATTGGAAGAACAAACCAAATGATAGTATGTTTGAAAGCATTAGAAAGTACTGACAGACACAGAATGTTTACAGTTAGTGAGAATAGAGTTATAATTCTCCACCTTGACAGTGGTAAAGTCACTGCAAAAGAGTCCCTGGTCAGCTACTAACATTCACATGTTGGGTGCTTAGATGTTGAGATGTTAAAGTGAAAAGAGAGAGAACAGAGTATAAGAACACCTGTGGCTCTGGTTTCACTCACTTCAGGACATTTAAGCAGGTCATGCTTTGAAACTTTACACAGACATTTTGAGAATAAATAAACTATATAGTCTATACATTTTACAAATCTCTCTGTACAAAATGAATAATGGCAAGTTTGGGTCTGGACAGCAGGAGCAGTTGGAAGAGAGACCTTTGGAATCTGAAATCTAGGTATGTACATGTGCCAAGAAAAATCTAAGACCCTCTCCCTGAATTACACAGGTGACATCTGTACAAAGAATGACAAATAAATCTTTGATAGGTGTCAACTATTTCAGAGCACTCCCAAGCTAAAAGGAACAGCTCAGATCACCAGGCCATCTGGGTGACACAGACATAGCCTCTGAATCCCTCACTTCAGTAGCCACTGGCCCACATCCTTCTGAAGAATGGTGTACAAGGAGGAGCAGATTGGAAACAAGAGTTTGAGCTCAACTGTCAGTGGAACAATTGTGCACAGTAGTCTCCCCTGCAGGACATCTGGAACAAAAGAAATAGACTGGGACGTGGCCAGTGTCCCCTATGTCATGGGTAATGTTTAAGTGGCCATCATATGTGGTCATGTATTTAGCAGGGTTTTCATCCCTTTTTTTTCTGATGACAAAAGCCAAGATTCAGAGAGCTAACCAAGGACAGAAAAGATGGATCAGCAGTTAAAAGCACTGGATGATCTTCAAGATGACCAATGTTTGATTCCTGGCACCCATGTAGCAGCTCACTACTGCTCTCTCTGGCCTCCTTGAGTACCAGGTACACAAATGGTACAAAAATGGAAAGAGAAGGAGAGAGAGAGAGGGAGGGAGAGATGGATGGAGGGAGGGAGGGAGGGAGGGAGGAACTGTATACAGAAGCATATGTGCTATTTACTAGTTCTTAGTAGTAAATGCTGCTTTCTAAATAAAGAAAATCTTGTATGAAGATGACTTAAACATCCCAGTAAGATACGTTTCTCTTCTATATGTCCTTGGTGTGTGCACATGAATGCACACACACATACATATGCATATATATACATGAGCATGTACATGCATATACCCATGCACATACACATATGCACATATACCATATGTGCACACTCTTCTCTACTCATGAGGTTTCTGGATGCAGCCCAACTTTCCAGGCCAGCCTGAAGCTTCATCCTCAACTTCCACAGATTGCCCAAACCCCAGCTGATTTGGTCATATTTCCTAGTTTAAATCAACAGTCTGATTTTATCAACAACTCTCTACGGAGGTCTATTTCTTCAAACAGACTGCACTTCTCGTTGCTATAAAGTTAATTTTCTGTTCTTTGTTCGCTTCCCTAATCTGAAAATTACATCCTCCTGTTCCCTGATTGCTTACTATTGGAAAAACAGCCCGTTTTTGCTTCCAGTTTGAATATTCAGAGCCTTATCTTGATGACCCTAATCTCTCTCTCTCCCCTCACTGGCCTCCAGAGGAAGCAGTAAGTAACTAGCAGGGGTGTAGAGTATTTCAGGCCCAGACACAGCTCTGGGGCCAGGGCCAGGCTTCTGTAAGGACCACCTTTCTCCCCCCCACCACCACCACCCCTTTTCCTGTTTCCTGGAGTGTGGGAAGAGGCTGGCTTTGCAGCAGGCAGGGTTAGAAACTCTTGGGATCTGCTCCATGCACTCAGAAAGTCTTAGTGGGAAGACAGAACTGAAGCTTTCAGAAACACAGACAAATGCTTTAGAGGTGGGCTGGCTTCTGCTGACTCTGCAGTAGACAAGATTTGACTCTTTTACTGGGAAGCAGAACCTAAGGAGGACAGGCAGATGAAAAGAGACTTGGGACTCAAAATCTCTGGGAATGGTGAGGGAGAAAATCAATCAGCCTTTATACTATCTGGATGCTTGAGGAGAGAGATGACCCAGCTGTAGAAATGCTTGAGAGAATTAGGTCTTCTGGCAACCAAATAGGGAGGAGGGAAATGAAAAATAAATAAATAGCTTTCGTGTGTGAGTTGGTTTTTTGTTTGGTTGTTTTGGGGGGGAGGTTGTTGTTTTGTTGTTGTTTTAACTCATTTTAAAGAATCCTAATCAAGTTGCTTGCTTTACAGTCACAGCAGTTTGGTCTAAGATCAGACACCAAGTTCTTACAACTTCAAGACTGACACACTACTAAAGATGGTGATGGCAACAGATACTCCCCACACAAGAATCCATTGTTTCCTGATAACATTTGCCATGTTCGATGGCAAAGCTTGTGCTTGTGTATGCCAGACACTGTTCAAATACATTACATGAATCTCTGTATTTAATCCTTTAGCAGAAGGAGGAGAAGGAGGAAAAGTTTTATTTATCCAGTTTCACAAATAAGAGAACTGACAACCAGAGATTGGGAAGGAGGCCTGGGTCACAGGTAACGAGGATTTAGATGTGAGCTGTTTGTGCCCTGAACTCACACTCCATTAAATATTTCTGGAATGCGTGTGTGATTCACATTGTCACAGTATTCAGCATCCCAATCTTGCCCTGGGTTTAATCATTGCTACATCTTCTCATGAGATGCTGCACTCTACCCAGGATCTCCCTGTCTGCCTTGTTTTTAGAACAGTTTCCCTAGATCCTTAGGCCATGCAGAGCATGGCAACTCTTCATATAATGGGGAAAATCATAAACATTTCAGATGCCACAGATTATATGTCTCTGTTCCATATTTTTATTTGGTTTCAGCTTTTGCAATCCTGTAAAAACTATACACTGCATTGACTCTGATTCCTGCTCCTGGCCCCAACTCCTCAAAAAGCATGCCCGAAATGCCCCTCCCTATCTAACCATCCAATCACCAGTCACTCAGATGTCTTTCATAATACCCTTGATTGTTATTATTATTTTTTTTGTAGTATCCTACTCGCCTACCCTAGCATTTTTTCTCATAGTCTCCCCTACTCTCCAGAACAGCCCACAGGCCACCATGAAATTCATTATCCCCACATGATACATTGTACAAATCATTCCCATGCTCAAACATCTTCACATCTAAGCCCCTTACTCTGCATTCAAGGACAGATCCCCCAGAACACACACACACACACACACACACACACACACACACACACAGACGCCTGGTCCCAATTACCAACTATAGCAGGCCAGCTAACACTGAGTGGGCATGAATACAAGCAGTCACTCTGCTAAACAAGTATATCAACTCATTTGGACCTCTCAGAATCCTATCAGATAGGTCTGATGAAGACCAATGGGGATGCAGGTAGAGTGCTGTTTGTGTGTATATTGGGGAGAAGGTGAAGCTGGAGGCCAGAAGTCAACCTCACAGGTTGCTTCTTAGGAGCCATCTACCTCGGTTTGGGGGGTTAAGATACCTTGTTGGCCAGGAGCACACGGTGTCAATTGTGCTGGCTAGCCAGTGATACCCAGAAATCTGCTTGTCTCTACCTCCCTGTGCTAAAATCACAGATTTTAGCTAAGTACCTTCAACGTCCAGTTTTTTAAAGTGAGTTCTGAGGCTTGAACTTGGGTCTTTATGTTTAGGCAGCAAGCATTTTACTGACTGAGCTGTCTCCCCCTAGCCCATAAGATGCAAAGTTTATAGATCACTTGCCAAAGGCTCAAACAGGCAAACAACATGTGCTAGTTTACATGACACAGTGGTCAAACTCAGAACTGAACTGTTGCCACCAGACACCAGGGACCTGTCCTTACACCTCCACCCTAGGATGCCTTTAACCATGCCTCACCTTCTACTCTGCCCTGCACCCACCAGGAAGCAGTCTCAAACAGAACACATCCTGATGCTTAGCCTGTCAGAGGAACTGGCACTTCAGGACTCAAAGCACCATGAATAGAGCAGGGATAACCCTCTGTTAGACAGCAGGCCCCAGCAGGTATCCTCTACACCAGGCTGCCAGCCAGCAAGAAGGCTGCCCAGGGCAGCCCACAAAGCAGACCAATGTGATCTGTTCACCAGTGCGGCCCCAGCCACTCCTCCATTTGCTTAAAAGCTGTGCTGTGTTTCCCGGACAATGGCTATACTCCAAGACACACATTCCGGTTTTTAAAACTCTAATGTAAACATTCAATGAACAGCCTTTCCCATTCCTTTACCCTCCCCATGTTGGCTTTGTATATTGTTTCTGCTTGCTTTTCCCCATTTCTGAATTCAGCTCTGCTGTCTCCGACTTTGCTTCCAAAACCTTCTGCTTCAAAGTCTCCTTGCCCATCTCCTGCCACAATGATCTCGTGGTCACTGTGGTTCTGCTCCTTTGAGGAACCTGGCCAGGTTTCCCCAGGATTCCTAGCCATTTCTTGCATTTTGTTTTCTTGTTTGCCCAACAGAGGCTTCTACCTTTGCTGTGTCCGTGTGTCGGCTTTCACATTTCCCACAAAGCTCCACTCCAGTTCCCATTTCCTTCCACTCCCCACAGCCTTCTCATCTACCACCAATGGATCAGCCCCCTCTCTCCACTACCCTTTCTCTCTGGATGCCTGGTCTTCCTTGTCTCCCTTTACTCTTCATCCCTGTTCTTTGTCCTCTCCCTACCCCTTTATCCCTCACTCTCCTCTCCCTCCCATTGGGTTTCCACACTCCCCGCTTTATCTTTGTTTTCCTTCCTTCTGGCTGCCGATAGCAGAGGGATAGTTGCAGACTCCATCCGTGGCTGCACATGTAGACCAGGAGCCAGCCTGCCAGTCTAACATCAAAACTGCACAGAAAACAGAATCTTGGTGCCTACATGCAGCTTGGCCTTGGATATATCTCAGTTAGAAGGATTCAGGGTTAAAATCACCTGGAGTCACAAGCATCCAGCTCAGAAGGCAAGATGCAGGAAGGAGTGTTTCTATTTCCCAGGGACTTTGGTCAAGTTAAGACCAAGACCAGTTGAGACCTGTCATTTGTTACTTACAGTTTCAGGGGGATCTGAGCCCATCATCACAATCCCCCTTCTCTTCTCTCTCTCTCTCTCTCTCTCTCTCTCTCTCTCTCTCTCTCTCTCTCTCTCTCTCTCTCTCTCTCTCTCTCTCTCTCTCTCTCTCTCTCTCTCTCTCTCTCTCTCTCTCTCTCTCTCTCTCTCTGTGTGTTTCTGTCTCTCTCTGTCTCTCTGTGTGCCTCTGTGTGACTCTGCCTTCCTGTCTCTGTATGTCTGTGTGTGTGTGTCTCTGTCTCTCTCTGTCTCTATGTGTCTCTTTGTATCAGTTTGTTTGTCTGTTTCTGTCTCTCTTTCTCTGTGTGTCTCTGTCTGTGTGTGTTTCTGTCTCTCTGTCTCTGTGTGTGTGTTGGGTGTGTGTCTGTCTCTGTGTATGTGTTTCTGTCCCTTTCTGCCTCTCTCTCTCTCTCTCTCTCTCTCTCTCTCTCTCTCTCTCTCTCTCTGTGTGTGTGTGTGTGTGTGTGTGTGTGTGTGTGTGTGTGTGTGTGTGTGTGTGTCTAGCTGGCTGGCTCTCTTATGTATATATTTGTCATTTGGTCTCACTTTTGTACAGAATAAAAGGCCTTTCACCTTTTCAGATTTAGCATACAACACTCTGACACTACACAGTGAAATAGTAAACGGATAATAAGTGCCCTGGCAGAAGGAGCTGGTGCTGCAGGGGGAAAGGCTATATATGCCTCCTGCCCATCAGCACTGTTTCTCAACTCCAGTTGTTCTGGTTTCCTGAGTCTAAGTCAAACGGGAACTAGTGCCTTTCCTTAGAGGACAGCGCCATCTAGCAGATGAAATGTCAAACCCTTAGCTGAGGGCCTGCAGGAATGCCTCTGCAGATTCAGGCCTCTTCCAGCTCCTGACTTTTCACTCTAAGCCAGTCAAAGCTTGACTGGTCTAAAACAGTGATGTAACCCTTTAGCCTAGTTTGAGAGTCAGTCAAATTTCAACTCTCTTTTTCCTGAGCCTGATTTAGGCTCCACCCTGACCTTTATTCCTAGAAAAGGCAGCAAAGTTCCAGGTGAGTTGGCCAGGCTCTGCCGGAAGCTAGGAAGCAGTGGGTGGCATTTTCCAAAGCAAAAAAAAAAAAGAAAAGAAAAACCCTTCCCTAAAGATGTGGCAATCTTTGCTCCTCATTCCTTGTTGTTTATTTCTTCTTCTGTCCTTCTGTGAAGACCTTATCCATATTCTCAATCACCTCCACAATGCCACTCTCTTTGCATACCTATTAGACAATGCAGGTTAGGTACTTTTTTAACCTGCAAACTCCAATCAGTTGTCAGTGGCTGTCTAGATTCCTTGCCAAAGGGTATCTTGAAGATATAGTCAAGTCCATAGAAGTTCAAGTGAAGAGCTGTGAATTACTGCCAATGTCTACAATAACTGTGGGTACGTAAGGTGGCAATGTGACTACATCACCCTCAAAGAATAAGGATATAAGCAATAAAAATATCCACTCTTAGAAGCAAGAATATCTCAACATTGCGTGTGTGTGTGTGTGTGTGTGTGTGTGTGTGCGTGTGCGCGCGCGCTCTCATATCCATCCATTCTAGGGCCACGCATCTGAGTCATGTTATCAATCTGTTCTCTCTAGCCTTTCATTTCAAATGAGGCAAACTAAAGTCACAGGAGACCATGCCTAACCTAAGATAACTCACTTCTTGTGTGGCATCAAAACAAGACCTTAACTTGGTAATCCTCATCTCTGATCTTCTCTAATCCCCACCCCATCCCTCATCATATCCCACGGGGAAAGAAGCTCCCCTATGGCCCACACAGGACACCTATGTCTTCCACTGCCATAGGCCAAGTGAAAGGCAGCCATGTGAAAAAGAGTCCAACTCAAAGATAAGGTCCTACCAACACCATGGCTGCTCAGATCACCAGACATTAAAAGAGCCTGAAGCTACATCTAGACCGTTCCAGGAGAAACACTACCATTAATTCATGGTGTCCGCCATTGACACTGAAACAGAGTAAGGAATTCAAAAACCAATATTCTATATTTGCATAGTCTCTTCTAGCCCTAATACTATGTGATGTGTGCCTTAAACCGAAGTCGTGAGTTTCTTTCTTAAATTTAAGCCAGGCAATTGGGTTTGGGGTCCTGCAGCAATAATCCTATGACTCACATGGCTATAAACAACTATGAGTTTCTCACCCCAGTTATATATGGGTTCATAGTTCAAGTCCCACTGGGGTTGTCAGTGACGTGTACCTCTATCGGTGCCCCCAATCTCAGAGTAGCTTAGAAAATTCCTGGTCCTACCTGATCCCTGGCAATCTCCACTCCCTTGACATAAGCAACAGGCAAGGAGTATTCATAGAAGAGTTGTTTTTTGGCCACTGCAGATGAGGGGGCATGCCAAAACAGCCCTCCTTGAAAAGGCTAACTACAAGTAAAGAGAACACTTCTTCAATGTTTTCCAGCATGTCAAAACTTATGTATGCCTGACTATGGGGCAGCTCATAATGGCTACATTTAACAAGCCAAGAACATTCCTCAACAGAAGCAAAAATCCTTGGCCAGGCTCTCCCAACTCAGCCTTGCAAATTCCCAGAGCTCCTTTGTTCTCATGTCTCTTGCTCAATGGACCTGCCATGGGGGAACATCTAGGAGTATGAAATTATCACCCAAAGAATCCAACCCCCAAAAAAATGGGATAAGGGAGAGGTGGCTAAAAATTCCTCTGTTTGGATCAAAGTTCAAATCCCAGATACACTTTGTAGCTATGTGGCCTCAGACAAGTTACTTCTGTCCCCCCATCCTTGGTATTCTCACGATGCAAGAAAGGAGATTAGTAGCATCTACTGACCAGGACTGCTACAGGGTTAAGTGCAATTGGAATAACTGGTGCTATTGTTAAGATTGTTAACTCAAGTCAATGTCTGGTTCATGTTGACTCTGATCTGGTTGGACATAAGAGCATATGTGGTATTGTTCATTACAGATTCACAGACAATTACAGTTTGGTTACTACCAAGTGTTAAATCAAGCATATGTCCAAAATTCAAAAGGGAAAGAATAAACTTGGCCTGGGGACATTCAGAAGATTCCTTTATAGAGTTGAGAACTTGAGGAAGCCTTTGAAGAAGGAGTAAGGTGTCATCACAAGTCTTTATCATGGATCAGCACAAATCAAGGAAAAGCAAAGCCTTCTCTACTAGAGAAATGCTGAGCACGGGCTACACCTGGAGCCAAGAGACCACCAGACCTGTTCTTGAGCAGACCTCCTGGTTCCAGGAAGAGGCAGCCCCATCTGTCTGGAGATCTGACCCAACTCCCTTTCTTCAGCTATTAGATGACAATGACATTCACAGGGACTTTCTGTGAAGTTTGAAACACCAGGTAAGAACTGTGTAAAAAGCCTTGGAAAAATTAAAGGCTCTATTCAAATAATAATAGTAGAAGCAGCTGTCTCCCAAGTTTTTCATCACACATAAGCACTGAGTTCCAGGCTTACAAGCATCATGCTATCACAACCACCATTTGAACTGTCATTTCACAGGTGAGGAAACGTACTCAGAGGAGACAGAACTTGCTCGCAAAAACAGCATTGGGCTCATGGCAGAGCCAATAATGTTGTACAAGTCAAGGTCAGAAGCAGTCCTTATACACACATACATACACATACACACACACACACACACACACACACACACACACACATACACACACACACGCGCGTGGCGCGCACAAGAGCTACATTCTAACTAGCATGGAGTATAGCTAATTGCCTCACTACTCAGAGAAGAAACCAAAGTACTATATAACAATATCCCCAGAACAGACACAAGGAACAGGGACAATGCCCTGTGAGTCCAACTTGACCACCCCCAGAGAGACAGAAAGCATTCCTTTAACTTGTACTGGGAAGACGAGAGCCATGCCACACTACCATTGTTTTGTCAAGAACAGTTCCATATGAAAACATGTCAAGTTTCATTCAAGTGTACCCTAGATTCTGCAGGATACCTCACTGTGTGCCCTGGTTCCTCATCCCCTTGTATAAGCACTGTGAGAATGGGGCTAATGGAAGACATCTCAGGATCACTAATATCTATAATGCACATGCATGAAGGCACAGATGTGATAGATTGAGTGGGAAGATGGCCTAGGCCCACACTAGGCCAGCCTCCCACTCACTAGGTCTGGCAGGGAGAATGAGAAGGATATACTTGGAGGGAGGAAAAAACTGAGCTCTAACAGCTGGAGTGTCAAAGGATGCTCACACATTAAGAAATTGGTGGAGTAAAGGTTCCCAATACAAAAGTAAGCATTGCCCTATGATGCCTGCAACAGGGAAATCTCAGGTTGCAGTTTCTTTTGTATTTAAGGAAGGCAGGTGTCTGGCCTGAGTCTGTTCCCTCCAATTTTAGCCCTCTATCTCATTTTCCCCTCTGTCTCTTATTCCTCTTCATCTATTTCTACATCTAGATATAATTTATTAAGAACTACCATGATTCTGGGTCAGTTCTTAGTGGGGTCCTGTACTTGTGACATCTTCTTTACCTGTGTAACCACCTTATGGGGTAGTTAAATTGTAAAGATCTTAGTATGGAGGGGTAGCAAAATTAAGATCAGCAAGATTTAAATAAATTCTCCAAATTGGCAAGTATAACACACAAACACTTCCTCCAGCAGAAGTGCCCATCTTTTCAACAATGTAAATGATATTGTGTTTTATGAATCTATTGAATCACATTCTTCTAGCTATCCTTGAACATGAAGCCTACAAATAGAAAGTTGAACAAGTCTGCATCGCATGGTCTTCTTACTTTATCATATTTCTATGAACCCTTTCTATAGAGAAGGAGCCTACCCAGCGATTACCTACCCTGGGATGAGCAAGGACTACCCTCCACCCTTCAGTAAGAGAACTTACCAGCTGCATTATAACACGAATCACCAAAGAGAATGTTCTTTTAAAAAATAGAGAGCCAGGATGGAAAGATGACTCAACCATTAAGAGTGTTTTCTGCTTTTGTAGAGTATCAGAGTTTGGATCCCATCACCCACGCTGAATAACTCACAACTGCCTGTAACAACAGTTCCATGGAATTCAACACCATCTTTTGGCCACACACACACACATACACACACACACACACACACACACACACACACACACACACACACACACAGACACACACACACACACACACACACAGAGACATGGTATGCACACATATATAGAGAAAAAATGTAAAGAGATGTAAAAATAAATGAGAGAAAGATGTTGTGAAAGCACTTAATTACTCTCAGACAGGGGTGTGATGAAGCCTTCTGCACTTTAGGGTTTTGAAAAGAAAACTCAGCCCTACTCTAGGGAAGGAGGGAGAGGAGGGAAAGGGCATCCAAATTCTAAGCTGCTGAAAAAGTGGGTGTTTGAAGCCAGGTCTCCACTAATGCTGCTGCTGACAACTTCATCCCCAAAAGACAGATGAACGAAGTGAGAGCAAGCCAAGAGAGCATGAGATCCGAGGGAAACCTGACAGGACTCAAGACAAAGCCACATTCAGGAATACTGCCGGAATACACTTCCTCAGCTGCATTGTGTGCCAGTGAGAAAACAAAGCATGCAAAGCTAACCACATCCCAGCCTCTCCTTGGTAAGTGTCCTGCAAGGACTGACTGCCCTTTGACTAAGTGAACAGCCAGGGTTTAGGATGAGAGGGTGGTGGGAGAGCCTGCACTTCCTTTCATCAGGGGTGTGTGGATTTCAAAGAACTAAGTTGCAAAAGAAGATGACCTATCTTCACAAATGAAGCTGTTCCTCAACTAGTGATACAACCTTAATTTTTATTCAGTTCCTCTTATGGATCTCTCTATCCCATTATTGTGACAGACAAATGAGCAGTTGAGAAACTTGCTTTTAAAATCTGTAACAGAGACATGAGAGTAGCTTCTCTCCTCCTAAAGCAGAACCATCAAGTCCAGCTGTATACATTGAGCAGCAATCAGCTCTGTAGCACTATTCATACAGACTATGATTTGAATAGCTCTCCCATGAGTTATGCAATAGAGACCCTTGACCTGTGTCTAAGAGCCAAAACAAACACATCCTTCTGCAGACACCTTCTCCTAACACTATAGCTGATAAGAATTGCTTCCTCTGTAACCTCCACAGTACTCTCTGGAAATTACATAACCCATCTGCCCTGTAGTCACTGTTTGATGTGAATGGCTTGCCTTTCCTACCAGACTAGGGTTTGTAATCATTTAAAAGTGATCATGGGCCGTTTGAAAATTCAACTCAATGTACAAACATTTTTTTTTCCTAAGCCAAAACTAACACAAGCACATATGATTTGTCACTCAAGTTCTGAAAACTCAGGGCATAATCAATACTTGTTCAAGAAACAAATGATTTGATTCTGAAAGATTATTAGATTTGGGTTAAGTGTCAAATTCTTTGTCTGAAGATTTGGAGAATTTTCAAGGCAATAGGCAACACAACCAGCATGGCATAGTGGTCAAAATGTCAGTTGAGAAATTATTGTTCATCACTCACAGTCATGGATGTCCCAACCAATCCTGTCAGTCAAGGACTGATAACACCAGATCCCCGACAGTGGGAAATGGGGAGCTCTGCTCAGAGATGGTTTGGGTGGCTGAATGAGAAACCTGAAAGCATGGCTTTCTAGCCATTTGAATATCAAGAGTTTGTACTTCCATCCTTGTTGCCAAAGGAGATAAAGAAATATTATTTCATATATTGTTGTGTGTGGCATACATTCATGAATATGGGCATACATATAGGTAAAGGTATATGCATGTGCCAAGAGCCCTGAATCCTTCTAGAATGTTCTTCTCCTTATTCATTCAGGCAAGTCTCGCACCTGAACCCAAAGCCCAATTATAAAAGTAGTCCAGCTAGCCAGTTTACTCCTGAGATCCCATTTCTGCTTTCCAAACACTGAGATTACAGGTGAGCTACCATGCCTACCCAGCACATATGTGGGTGCTAGGAAACCAAATTCTTGTCCTCACATTTGTATGGCAATTAATGATCCACTAAGCCATATTTTTAGGCATGAGACAGAGAAATCTGCCTAGAGAAGTGAATGATAGCATTGGTACAATAATAACCAATAATCACTTACATAATTTGAAAAGTAAATAATCCTCTAGTTTTTCCTAAGCGTAAGTTCTGGTCTTCCAAAGCTATTCAGTGCAATAGAGACTGTCTTCATCGTACAGCTTAGGACACTGAGGCTCAGAAATTTTAAGTAGCTTGCCCAATTCATACCCCTTGTCAAAGTCTAGTGCTGGCACCCTAAAATTTTGTTTCTCTAGCATTCTTTCTGCTGACCTCAGACTGCCATCTAAGCAAATGCAGAGTCACATATTAAGTGTCTTCTATGTGCAGATGTCAGCACACTCTGACTTTAGCCTATCTGGGACATGCTCCTTGGTCTGTCTGCATCAAGCAAGAAAAGCTAAACTGCTCAGCAAATATCACCTGCCATAAGCTTCTAGCTGCCGAGAAAAAAAAAAAAAAAAAAAAAAAAAAGCTAAATGTGGCTTGAGACTGCCCAGAGGACTTTCTCAGGTCAACCAACAGCAGCACAGAGGCCCTGGACCACCCTGTGGCCCTGTTCCTTCCACTTCCAGTGGTGGCCATAGAACTTTATAAACCACACTTCTTTCCCAAGAGTAGGCAAGGCATATCAACATTGCTAAGCTCCATCCCTAAGCTATCTATTATGGCAGAAAGTAAGAACCTGGACCATCCATAATGCACAGAGATCACTTTGATGACCAAAAGAAAGACAGCAAGACTTGAAAATGATGTAAAAGGACCTGTGTGAGCAGGGACCTGTGCCCTAAGGGAAACTAGTTACCTCAGCAGCATGCATTCTGCACAGTCTTTAAAGGAAACATGGTGTGCCAGCATGGATGATTTGGACTCGCTGTTTTCATTCTCCATCAGAAGTAAAAGCAACCGCTCCCACTGCCAATGTACCAATTTGATGTAAAGTGTGAATAATGACACACTGACTAGAAGAGCTAATGAGACTGTGGGATGCCCATCCCTACAAGGCTTCAGAGTAGGAACTACCAAATTGCTTAAGGACAAATAACCTTGCTGGTAGAAAAAGGCCTAAGCCAGCTGACCTCTACCCAGGCTTCCCTTCTCAATCTGAAATGAGGTTGCCACCTGGCATAGTGATAATTTGCTATGTCTGTATAAACTCCAAAGCTTTCATAATCCTTCTATGAAGACAGGATTACCTGTGACAATCCTGGAGAGTAGTTTGAGAGGAAAATAACAGTCTCACATTCAGGCGTAAAGAAAACCAAGATCCTACCACCAGTAAAAGACCAAGAAAGGGTTTGTACTTTGACCTTGGGGATTTTACAGGACAATGTTTTTTCCCCCATCCAGCCACAGAGAGCCTTGGAGCTTCCCATTAACTCTCCACAGCCCAGTTCCCAAAGTCTGAATCTTTGCACCAGCCATCTGGATTTCTGAGAAAGCTCCAGGGAAGCCCATACACAGACACTCAAGCCACTACAGCACACGTGACAAATCACAGTGACGCCCCTTATCTAGCCGGAGCTGCCTGCAGATAAGGTAGAAGATAATGTGTTTCACAGCCACTTCCTGGGTTTGTGCTTGGACGACCATTCTCCTTTAGTCCCTTTAAGACCCCAGCCATAAACAACTCCTGTCTTCCTGCCTTTGGTCTACTCTCTGCCCTCTACCCTGCTCCCCTTTATACTGGTTCTTCCCCTTCAATCATGCCAGGCCTTAGGCCTCACTCTCCCTGTCAGAGCAAAGAAGCTACTTGATGTGAAAATATGTGAGAGGTAAAAAGTCATTTGCGCCACGAGTTTTCTCATTATCTAGAGGTAAATTGCACAAAATGAAAGGCATTTTCTTATGCTTCTCTGGACTTCCATCCACAGCATCTTGGTAGGGCGTCTTCTAACAGAAGGTCCTCCTTTGCAGTGTATTTAGTGACTCACCCAGCAGGGGCAGTGCTGAGTACATGCCTAGATGTGCAGCTTGAGTCCTCCTAGCACTTGTTCCCTGGCAGCTATTAAAGAAGGCTACCATCAGGAGTCCCGTTCCCCAAACCACAATTGGACTATGGCAACACTGACCCCTGTATAGGACAGCATAAGATGACAATTTTTCTACACATGGGGCAGTGCAGAGCTGGCAGCACTCCAGTGTCATGGATCTGTGTCAGTCAAATCGAAGATTCCTTGAGAATGGAAAGCAGAAGACACTGGAAATTAAAGAAATTGTTCCCAAATCAAGAGAGAGTCCTGAAGACAAGCACTATTTCACAATATTCTAGGCATCTCCTGATTTCCTATCAGCATAGCTCCCTGAACTCTGTAAGTACACTTGTGCATGCTAATACTTACATGTGCACATGCGTGTGCACATGCGTGCGCACACACACACATCATCATCATCATCATCATCATAATCATCTTCATCATCATCAAAACCATCATCATCAAAACCATCATCATCAAAACCATCATCATCATCAACATCATCATCATCATTCAACAAAAGAACTGCTCTCTATCAACTAAATTCTAATTTCCAAGCTAGGCATTTCATCCCTGCCCTGTCCATTTGAGCTCAACACCATACAACAAATCAAAGCCAAGTAGATAAGACATGGCCATGATCCTGGCCATTTCCCCCTAAACTCATCACCACAAGATCATTAACTTGCCTTTTCCTTAATCTGTGCCAAGGATTGGTTTTTGTTTTATGTTTATTTGGTGGATCATTTTTGTTTACATCAGGTTCTGATCGTTTGTTTGGTGTTTCTGAGACAGGGTCTCAGTATATACTCAAGGGTAACCTCAAACTCCTGGACAGAAGCTTGTGACTTAGCACATAACAAGGCTTGGTACATTTTCTAGTCAAGTCTAAAGCTCCTGCTTTGGGTTTGTAGTTCACCCTGTTTTTGTTTTGCCTACCAAAACTTTGGTGCCACACTGAGATACTTATGACAATTTCTGGTCACAAAAATTATTGCTGCTTTTTGTTAGGGATTCAGATAACCAGAGTTCTGATACTCCAACCTCAAGGCCCCCGCCCCCCTACACCTCTCTATGTCTGCCCTTAAATCAAATTATGGAAAGACCCTCTTTTTCAATTGCAACTTTGATTTCAGACTAGCCAGAAAGATATGGGACCTGAATCTCAGGGACACAATTCACATCTCCCTAGTGGTTTTTTGCCAAAGAAAAGATATGAAATTCTTATTTTTCCACCAAAGGACTTGAGTAGATTTGAAGATTTTGCAGACCAGGGAAGACTAGCTATGTAATATCAAGGCATTTGAAAGCAGAAATGTCCTTCTCCTTTGAGTATTGCATCCTAACTGCCACACAGAGGTGATTTATATGTGTTCATCCTCATTACAGACTACACATCATAAAGGCATGATAGAAATCATATCTGCATAGATCCAGGCAGCTCTGGGAGAGAGGCTGCCAGTTTTGTTTGACAAGACACTCAATCAAGCCAAAGGGTTTAAAATATTCCAGGAGGCTCTCACTGCCTGCTCAACCCTATATAATTCTATCCATATCACAGGAACTCTAATTGAGTCTAACATTAGTACTCATATTTTCCCTAACTCCTTGTATTAGGAGACAGGGGAGGGCTGTCATGGAAGCCCTTGCTTTGTGGTACAGGGTGATGGAGGAGGAGTTTGCCATTTAGTTGTGCTCATAAACTCAGGCATAGCCATGGGCTCTGGTGCTTCCTGGCTACAAATGGTGGAGGCTGTGTTGAGAAAGAGATGTTAACATTGGCATAGGCTCCTCCCTGAATTTCTTATTCACGGGGGGGGGGGAATGTTTCAGGCAGGCATTCTTCGTGTGTTTTAGTCCCTTTTAAAGTCACTTTACTCTTAGAATGATGGCAGGGCCCAGAACAAAGCAGTGCAAAGCAAGGAAGTCACTTACTTGGGCCCAGGGAATGCCAGAATCTCTCACAGTGAGTATTTAGGCCGGTTCATTCCTGGCATTGTCGCATTCCTTCACAAGGGAGGCCATCAAAACTAGATTATAGGTTTACAATCTCTCTTCTTATTTATTTGTTCATTTTGAGATAGAGTCTCATTATATTGCCCAGGCTGGCCTCAAAGATATAATCCCCCTGCCTCAGCCTCCCTTGTGCTTAAACTACAGGTGGTGTGCTACCTTGCCCACCCGAGGCATTAGTTTTAAAAGTAGATATGAATAGGCAAAATAAAATCCATGATGAGTAAATCATCATAATTTTAAATAACAATGAAAAGGGAATCTACATTTATACATATGAGCCTCTAAGTGAAGCTCAAAAAATATTTTTACAAAACTGCATGCTGATCTACGAATTACTGTTCTCTATATAAATTGTATATGTACATACATGTAAATTGTATGTATACACATATACTATATATATGCACACATATGTATATATTGTATGCATATATATTTTATATATACACATGTATATGTATAGTACATATACATATATATATATATAATACATACATATATTGCACAAGAGAGAAATACCCAATCTTCACCCCAAATGCTCTAAAAACCCACGAGGAAACTAACACTCCCAAATTTATTCATTCATGTTCCCCCTCCCCAGCATCACCTCCTATGGCAGTGGACATCTTTACTCCAGACCCAAGCTGAGCAGATGAGGGCAAACAAGAATGAGAAACCGTCCTCCCAGGCTCCAAAGGGAATCTCACTTTCTAGCTACGCCAAGGGCTGACAGGTTGATAAAATGTTTAAGGGCAGAATGTTCAAACAGAGAAAAAATTAAAAATGTAATAATAAAGTTAAATGTAACAGTTTTAAAGCATAATTCTTCGGAGAGACGAGTTTTATGTGGGACCAGCATTTGAAGTAGCAGCAATCATTATTAACGGGAACCTCGAAGAGAGGAGATTTAAATCACCCAAGTCATAAAAGCTGAACAAGGACTACTCGCACCTTGAAAGGCACTTGGAGAGAAGATTGCATACAAACGCAATTAAAACGATGCTTATAAAATACTAAGATGTTAATTGGGTTCAGTCCCAGAAGCCCCAGCAGTACAGTATGTCAGAAGTTAGCTGGTTTGAAGTTTAAAAAGAGTAGTTTAATTTGTACACCTTGTCCTAATTACGAAGCTTTCTGCAGCCCACGTATCTGGATGGTTTATGGTAGCTTGGAGCTTTGTAAAACAAACACACGCACCAGTTAATTGGGTTATGGCGATGGAAAAATCGGGCAGCAGAATAGCAACTTCTCTTGCTGGGGTACCTTTACAGCTGGTAATGAACGTTCCAGCCATGTCAGGGGGACGCTGATTTGTAAGGTGTTCTGTTTACAGCTTGGGGATCCTGGGGGGCTGAGACATAGAAGGCAATGCCGTGGAAACAAAGACTAGCACACCAGATAATGTTCCCTCCCCACCATGCTCTCACCCCAGCTGGCCTGCTTAGGATTTACAGCACCCGCCAGCCTCATCCCTGGCCCCTGCCCTTTCAAACATACCAGCATGCCTGGGTCCAAGTGTTCACATGAAAGACCCAAGGGAGATGAAGGCAGGTGATTGGTTCCTTCCAGGAGCCCTGCTTTTGGTGCACCTGGTGGGGGAAGTCTTTTTTTTTTTTTTTTTTTTTCCTCCTGCCCAGAAAATAAATAAGTGATGCTATCAAAAACAACATCATTAAATTGGGTTAGGAGCAAAGACAGTTAATCGTTTTCCAGGAATCCTACAGGATTGTGCTGGCCACAGTGGGGTTCCAGCCATGTTGTGCCTGGCATGAGCAAACCTCCTTCATGAGGGAGGCTGTAAAAAGCTGATCACAGATTCACAAATGCCCTCAGTCATTCTCACCATCCCTTCCACCTCTAGCTGCCAAACATGAATCCTACATAAAGTGAGATGACAGCACCAGGCCTTTGATTCCTACCCCAGCTAAATCACCCATTTCTGGTCGACACAGATACCAGCAGTCAGGTGAAAAAGCTATCTGTAGAAATGGTAATCCTCCCAGCTTCTGGAAAAGACACAACGGCCCCCAATGGTCACTGGTTGTGAGGAAAAGAGAAATATCATCTCCCAGCCAAATTCCAGAAGGATCCATGGTTCAGCCAGGTCCAGGCAACAGTGGCCCAAAGCAAACTGGGTAAGACCATAATATCCTCACTGCCACCTCTCTTCCTGCAAGGCATATAGAGACTCACTCTCTACAAACATAAGGAAATACCCAGTGAATGAAGGAACCTTGATGAGGTGACATCACAGAACATTCCCTATCCCAGAGGCTTCACAGTGTAAGGGGAAATTGAAAGGTGTAGACCTCACATTAGAACGAAAAGAGAAGAATGCTTGGGGAGTCAGGTGCCTCACACAAAGGTCTATTCACCAAGGCAGTGGTCTTTAAAACTCCCTGGACACTGAGTGTAAGTTTTTCAATGTGCCCAGTGCCCTAAACTACATTAGCATACACAGCCCCTCTTGTCAATGAGCTGACATTTGAGATAGGCCAATGCCAGACTTTCCCCTGGACACAGGGCTGATCGGCAGAGGAGGTTAAGGAGGAAAACAGTGATTACAGCATCTTTGTAAGGGTAATCACCTACAGCAGTCATCGTCCTGTACTTGAAAATTCAGAACTAAAAGTATTTTTGCTTTGAGACTGGAGAGAGAGATCTCAGTCAGTTGAATGCCTGTTGATCCCACAGTACCCACAAGAGCCAGGCATGGTGCCACATATTTGTAATCCTAGAGACAGAGACATGGTTCTCACAGGCTGGCCAGTAAAGTATAATTGGAAATTTCCAGGTCAATGAGAGACCCTGTCTCAAAAATCAAAAGTTTATGGAACCTGAGGAACAATACTCAAGACTGAACTCTGGCAAATATAAATATAAATAGAAATATAAATATAAATATAAATATAAATATAAATATAAATATAAATATATGCATACAGTGCATACACATGACTATGTACATACACATGTAAAAAAATAACAAAAATTTCTTAAAAGAAAATGCAGCTTCTGGCAATCTCTAAGCCTGGAGGGAAGAATGTCCATATTAACCATATCTGAGTAGTCTGGGGCAGGGACTTAGATGGGGTTTGGCCTAGGCATAGTGCTTTAGTGGTGGTCATACTACCAGCACCTGTATAGCCTCTGCTGTGCTCTATGTTATCTGTAAGCCAAAGACAATTCCACCTCATCTCTGGGAGGAGATGTGAGGGTTCGAGGAGATGATGCAGGGAAAGCATGTAGAACCCTATCTAGGCAATCATAAGCACTAAATGAATGCTACCTAGGGGAAGGACCACTTCTGATGGTATTCTTGCTCCATAGGTGGACAACTGAGTTCAGAAATGTAATGAAATGTAATGTGTTTGAGGGTTTGCACATATATGCACACTTGCATTCATACATGGAGAAGGAAATTCAAAGTGAAACCCAGGGACTCTGACCCCCAAGCCTGTGGGTGTGGCCATTTCAGGAGACATATCTTGCTGGGGTGACTGCGCTGCTCACATCCAGGAGCTGGATTATTCAGCGTAGGTCTCCAAGCCATAACGCATGGGGGCTGGTGGGGAGAGAAGGGCAACAGGGCATTTGAGAATATAAACAGTGCCTAAAAACTCAGGAATCCAGGACCGGGAATCTAGGGTGTCCATAGACACAGCATTCAAGTGACAACAGCAGCCGGGACCGAGCCCAATCCTGAACAACAGATGTAAGGATGTTTCAAGGAGAAATCTCTACGCAGGACAGATGCTGTGGTTCCAGCCTGAAATTGACTTTGAAGTTAAATTAAGAAGTGAGAAAGCACCAGAAACCCCAGCCTCCCTGGCTCCAATAACCTCAAGGCAGATGGGTTATTATTATTATTTATTATTTGTTGATGGATATTCAGAGTCATCAGTCAGGTCTCCCCTCAGGCAAAGAAGCCTAGGAGAAATGGCACTGGAAATCTTAAGTTTGGTTCCCAGAGCCACTCGAGAGCTGAGAGTTATTAAAGTACACTTTGCTATTGCTATCTGCTCTGCAGGGGGCTTGACCCTACATCAGACTTCAGGCTTCTGCTGTCCCTGCAGTACAGGCAACAGAGAATCGAACAAATTGCAAAGAGGGACTCTGGGGATGGCTGAGGAGGAACTGATGGGAAGGAGGATGCTGGGATGTGTTGAAATGGGAATTTCACGGCCTTGTTTGGACTCTTGCTCTTTTACCCCTGCTTTACTCCATAAGGACCAGACACAGGAAGAGCAGATGATAAAGGAATTGCCTAACTATCACTGTCAATTGCAATAGAGAAAGACAAGACCATCCACCCTGTGGTAAATACTGACCTCATCCCTTACCAGGAACTCTGAAAATTCCTTTTCACCCTGACTTACAATTAGAAATGTTTTACAAGATGCTCTTTAGCACTCTCAAAACAGAAACAAAAATTTCACTCAGGGTCAGTATGGTGGCTCAGGATAAAGGTACTTGCCACCAAACCCAACAACCTCAGTTCCTGAATTCTAACAGACTCCTGAAAGCTGTCTTCTGACTGTGTACACCCAACACACATACACACAAATGAGTAAATAAAATTTAAAAAACAATTTCACACCAACAATACTTTTATGAGATGGTATGTCTCTGACACTTCCTGTAACAATTTTTTTTAATATAAGACTCTTCACAGAGACCTACAAAATTAACTTCATTGTCTACCTGGGGCCTTGGGGCTCAGAATGCCTGTGACTGAAGTCATGAAACCAATGATCAAGTACCGAGATAATTCTTGTACATGTTAAAGTTGTCTTGGACCCACCATCATTTAGCCTGACTTCTGCATAACTATTGAAATCATCCCGGAACTGGAAGTGTCTACAAGCACCCAGCCCCACAGTGCCTCATAATCTCTGATGGTCATCTTTCTGTGTCAGTGACTTAATCATAGAGCCTTACTGTTCAACCAAGCAGTAGGCTACTGGATGCAAAGGTGTTTTGTGGACCTGATGTATAATGAGTAAGCTTTACTCAAAGGGCATTAAATTCCATAACATGCATGATCTTCTTTCAACCAGTTGAATACCTTAAGCAAAGACATCTATTTTTAAAAACTTGTCTCATTACAACAGGGTTTTGCATGACTCAGTGAATAGAAACAGAACCTGGGATGAGCAATTTGGAAAGCCAAATGATGAATTGAAATTTATGCCCAATATTTAAAAAAAAAATGCAAGTGAAGATGCCTAGTAGGTAGCAATATGCATATGACTGAAGTTTAGAATCAAAATCAATCTGACTAGAGAGAGATGGTGTGGTCGAAGTCAATCGTGATTACAATACATACAGAGTGTTTATGTGGTGTTTGACTGAGACTGGTCCCTTTTTGTTCCTATATTTGAATGCTGGGTCCCCAGTAGGTGGAACTGTTTGAGATGAGGTCTCATTAGAGGAGATGTTATCACTGGGCTGGGCTTTGAGGTTTCAAAAGCCCACACTGTTCCCAGCTAGCTCTCTCTTTCTGCCTCACTGTTGTTGTCTCGACCTGTAAACTCTCAACCCCTGCTTTGGTGACATGCTTGTCTGCCTGCTGCCATGTCCCACAGCATTGTGATCATGGACTCGTCTCCTCTAAAACTGTGAGCTCCAAAAATGTTCTTTTTTTATAAGTTCCCCTGGCTACAGTGTCTTACCATGGCAATAGAAAAGTAACTAAGACTCTGTGTGTGTGTGTGTGTGTGTGTGTGTGTGTGTGTGTGTGTGTGTGTGTTAAGACATTAAGATATAAACTAAGTCACAGAAGGTGGGAGATGGTATTTATTGGCCCATATATACAAAATATAAATGAATACACTGGCATTAAGCACAGATGGATAAGAATACCCAGATGCCAAATGTGTAAATGTTACCCATAAGAAATTAGTAATCTGTCTCCAGATCCTATTTCAGCACTTTTCTCTCCTTGAAAAAAAAAGAAAAAGAAAGAAAGAAAAGAAATGGTCACTATTACCCCATGATGACATTTTACATGTTCAGAAATCTCTAGAAAAAAAGTCTACCTCCTTCCATATAAACCCAACAAATGTTTTAGGGCTGTAAGTTTGGACTCCTCCATCCCAGTGCTCCAACCCCCCCCAGTCTGTTAGGGATCATTTTTCAATAGGTCCTGATTCAAAATCCAGGTTTTCAAAGAAGCATTCCCTGAGCACTCGCTTAAGATAGCTTCCTTCCTAACACCCTCATGTCACTTTAATCTACTTTATTTTATAGCCTTTACCACTGTCTGATATTATTATATTCATTTTCACAATGAATTGTTATCCTTTTTGCCATATTGTCCAGCTCTCCATCTAGAATACAAAATCTATGAGCATATAAAGACCATGAAAATATAAAGCCCAAGAAGATATGAAATCCATGGTTCTGGTTTATCATATGGATTCCTAGCCATTAACACAGTACCTGTTGACGTATTGTGCTGAGCAATTTCAGATTGGTATAATAGGTCTTAACTGCATATGAGTGTTTATAATACTGAAATGCTACAAGTTATACTCCCCACCCCAAACTGATTGCTAATCATTTACTAACTAGTACTCTATAATCATATATAATAAACTTGTACAAGCTTTGCTGTTCTGCCAAAACAAATCAATTTTGCTTTCACTAAAACAAAGGTGAAACGGATGCTGAACCCAAACAGCCATTACATAAAGCTGAACTGGGAGAGTTGAAAAACCAGGAAGAGAGACTTAGCAATGAGGATACATTGTAGGGCATGTTGTGAGTGAAAAACTCACAGAACACATACCAAAAAGGAGCCAACAGAAATAAGGAAATCTGGTGAGTGGAGAGATAGCTTTGTCCTGCTTCAAGGAGATGATGGGACAGACTTGGTAGGCTTCCTATGGAAGTCCTTACTTTCTCCAAGGAGCAGATGGGAGGTCAGGGTGAAGAGAGTATGTGGGAGGGGGAAGGAGAGGGAGGGGGAATTGGGATCAGAATGTAAAAAATGCATTAATTAAAAAAAGAAAGAAGGAAATTAAGTCAGTGTTGCATCCTAGAAGTCAATAAATGGAACAACAAAGAACAAATGGTCCATTGCATCACACTGCCTAAAGTAGTAATTCAGGGCCAGGGTCTTCATTTGACTGGAGAGATGACAAGATTCTGATACACATATTTCTCTGTGAAGTAGAAATTGTGAATGTGCCTCTCATCATTGTTCCTCATCCGTGCCCATGGATGTGGAACAGATCTCCATATGTCATATGGCTCAACACACCTTGCCTTTTGTTTGAATAACTCTCACCAACAAAATTTCAATTAATGGTCAGTACTAATCTGGAGGAAGAAACACAAGAAGCATTCAAGTATCTATTGTAGACCTGACAGCATTAATCTTGGTTGGTTTCTGCAGCGTTACTCAACTGAGAAAGAGAATAAGACTTCTTAGGACTGAGTATGCCAAATGCCCTCATGTTTTCATGCCAGGACTCATCTGAATCCCAAGAGGTCTACCAGGATCGGTAACCACTGCCCCAGGGACTAAAGGACTAAGGGATCATAGACTTTCACCATGCCCTTTCATCACAGCAGTGGTCTATGCTGATCTTTCTATTTCCTCATCTGTAAAACTAAAAATTAAACTACACTATTGTAAATGTGTCCTTTAGCTCTAAACTCGCCTCTGTATTGTGAACTGCCTCTGTATTCCTCAGAGTATCCACCATTACGTGATGCATCAGTTAAGACATCTTTTGTGGAAATGAACAGAGAAGGTGTACCCTGTTTCCTTGACACCATGTTACTACTAGAAAAGAAGGAGCTAAGAGAAAACACAAAGCAAATGACAACCAAGGAAAATTAATATCAGACCAGCCTTCATAATTCATGGGCTCAGACTAAGGACACTCATTCCTGGACCTCCTCTGTAGATGGTTCATTACTGTAAATTCTAGAAGGACCTCATATATCAGTCTCTACTCCATTATGACCCTACCCCATGGACAGTGTTCTAACAAAGAAACAAAATGTTCCTTCCTTGCCTTCGGCATCTCACTGGCCACAATTCCCTCTGGAATGGACCCCATTGGTGCAATAAAATGAAGAGATGATTTACATCAATTAAGTCTCTTTGGTGGCAAGAGAAATTGACTCAACAGAGTGAAGCAATTCTTGGAGCTTTACCATGAAGCTTGCAGAATAAAACGTTGGTTAAAACTGAGCAAAGGACAGACAAGAACATGGTAGCTATGTACTTATTTGCACATGTGTGTGGAAAGTAGAGGCCTCTGTCACCCCCTACTCTGTGTTTTTAGACCACTCACTGAACCCAAAACTCGTAAATTTGAATAAATAGGCTTACCCTACAAGCTTGAGGGATGCTCTTGTCTTTGCCTTCCCAGGACTCATACCACACAACATTAGGCTTTTTTGGTGAGCACTGAGGACTGAACTCAGGTTTCCATCTCTGCACATTGCCAACTGAGTCATTTCTCTAGTCCCTCTGTGTGTTCTAAGGCAAAGAGAGAGTCCTCCTGGACCTGTTATAAACTTCAAATCATAAACTTACCTGTAGAGTTCAAGAACCAGGTAGAGTCTTCTGAAAGAATGAGGCATACAGCACAAGTGTGTGTGTGTGTGGGTGTGTGTGTGTGTGTGTGTGTGTGTGTGTGTGTAAAACAAGTTGTGACTAGAATGTACATATGTGATACATCTATGTGCAATGTACGTATGTGGTGTGTCTATGTGCCTTAAACAATTATTCATTGTATTCATACTGTGCATTTGTAAGTATATATGTTAGCACAGATCATAGAGCACTGCATTCAGAGGACAGTCTATAGCATCAGGTAGGGAATTCTTAGTAATGTCTCTATGATGGTTTTGGGATTCTGATGCGCTTCCATACCAGCTGTATTAACTAGTTGCATGACCTATCCCCAGGCCTTATTTCTTCTCTCCTACAAAATGAGAATGTTAATGGCACTTTCTAAGGTTACTCTAAGGATGAGATAAGGCATGTATGCAGCAAGCAATATGAGTGGCACAATAACCTGAATACATGAGAGCTAATATTCTCACTATCTTATTATCCCTGTGTTGTTCAAAAATAGGTCAAAAGCAAGTCAAAAAAGTCTCCTCTCTCCCAAGAGCACCTATATTAAGGAAGTTACTACAATCCTGTTCCCAGGAGGTTACTCCCTCTCTTTCAACCCCAAGGGCTTAACTAATGTACTTCTTTCTTCCTGCAAGAATATCCCCATCGATACCCCACACCTCCATGGTACTCTTCTCTCCTTTAAAATGGAGTTTGAGCCTATCAGTCCTATAGATTTCACTGGCCACTGTAAGTCTCACTTGTTCCCATTCCTCCAAGTGGCAACAATCTTTACAGGAGAAAAGGTAATTAAATAGTTGTGGGTCATAGCCTGGTATGCTGTATTGAGAAAGTTCTGAGAACATATCCAGAGTCACCAGGAAAGAGTACTGAGGAGAGATGTGACACTTGATACAACAACTTGGTTGTGGTACTGCAAACTGCCAGATACTGTTAATCTGGCCTTTAAAAACTCACACTATCTTGTCCTGTCCAATGAATGCTTTATGTGAGCTCCTTCAAAACCAGGGGCCACTCCGCACCCTCTTTGTTAATGTCATTTAATGTGATGCTGAACCCAGCCAGGCTTACCTTCAGTCAAGGCTGGTGGGAAGACTGAATCATTTCTTGACTTATAGCCAACAAGTGTTAGGTCACATACTACAAACTCAGGAGCATCTAGGGATGTTGAGCCAATACAGTTCTACAGAGAAAATGTAGTCTTGCACACATCTCCATGAGAGGAAACATGAGAACAGTGGTGGGATCATGGCTGCTGACTCTAACAAACCTACAAATCTACATTAGACCCCTGCCTGCTATGAAGCAGTCATATAACTGCACCAAATCTGTTTTCTGGTTTTAAAAGATAGGACTAATATTACCCATGATACAGGGCTGTTAAGAAAATAAGAAAACATTACACATATAAAAGACTTGGTCCAGATGCTGACTGAAGTCTAAATTTCATCTAGCAAGGTTTGATAAGAATTCAGAGAATACAAATAACATCAGTCCTGTCACTGGTGTCAGTCTATAACAATGCAGGGGCTCAGAACTTATCATATACAGGTCTATACTCATGGTTCTGTGGATCATTTGCAATGAATCCCCTCTACTCATCTACTTAGCCTTCAGTATGACTCTCCATGGGATATCCTCTGTAATCCATCCTCCAACTAGCACAAAGGCTTTCCTTCAGGAAGGAGGAGTGGGAATTCAGACAAGTTTCCCATAGACTCAAGCCTGAGTTTCTCAAGCCAGCACTGAGCATATCTGTACACCTGCCAGCATCAATAGGAACCCTGGATTACCTTTGTTTATGTGATTTTTCTAGGGGAATTTGGAACATGAAAAAAAAAATCACTGAACACCAAGAATCACTTAAAATTGGGCTTCCTTGTAGAGTCCCAAATCAAGATAGGACCAGCAATAAATTTCAATCCACAGAGGGACCACCTTAAAAAAAAAAAAACAATAATAAAGAGGGTTGGAAAGATGGTAGCAGTTCAGGGCACTGGCTGGTCTCCCAGATTCAATGCCTGCCGTTCACATGGTAGCTTGAAACCATCTGCAATACCAGCTCCAAAGGATGGGATACCCTCTTCTGTCACCAGGCATGCATGTGGTACACAGACATACATGACAGGCAAAATGTCCAGACACATATTAGAAAGATATTTACTAAGTACTTGCTAGGTAGCACATGTGTAGCAAGAACTTAATGAAGCCATACTTAATCCAACATCTCCAAGAAAAATATAAACTATCACTTTTCCTCAGATCTGTAGAAAACTCAGTGGTTATCTGAAGTACCATGTTTCAATGGTAATTAAATTTCAAAGGCCCATTACTGACCCATGTCTAATCTGCCAAAGAATGATTCTCCAGAAGTCCAGTGAGGAGAGTTGTTCAGAGGAGAAGCTCCCCTTTTTTATTCTAGCACCCCAATAGATTTCCTCCTATATCTCTCATTAGCCCTGACAGGCATCACTAGAGTAAATCACTGCCCGGTACTCGATGAGAATATAGTTATTATAACAATTGCTGCATTGCATGATGTTCAAGCCATTTGGAAATGTAGGTCTAATTAGCCCTAAGCTGCAGACGATCTAAGTATGCTAGTTTCATTTTGGCTTAATGCTTGGTGTCTGGTGTAAAATCTGAATTTATTACTCTTTTTTTAATCATGTCTACATAGCTCAACCAGCCGTATCAAAACTGCTGCATGTTATAGACTTTAAAAAGTGATTCCCCATAGGCGTTTTAAGGTATAGGATCTATTATGAGAAGATATATACTCGACAGCATTCTGTTTATGACTCAGTTACGCTACATTGTTCATGAACCCAGTGAAAGATGTTCACAGTGGTAAGTAACTCTTTATTTCAGGAAGGAAAAATGCACTGCAACTAACACAGGGAAATGCCAGAAAGTGTGTGCTGCACAATTACAGAACTAATGGGTGAGCGCCTTGCTTACTCCATCAAGCCCATTGCAAATAGACTGCTTTAGTGCTGCAGAACGCCATAGACACTGTCTCCAAAATATTTTCCATTAGCAGTAGCACACTTCATATTGTCAAATTGCATTCTAAACATTGACATTGGCACTCATCGATTGCCCATGACTTCAAGCTTGGTTAAAGATGCTCCTCTTTTTTTTGCAGTGGGCTGCAGTTAATGCAGAGTCTCAAAACCCATCAAAATTCTGAGACTAGAAAGACCAGTCCTCAATAGGACATCTGCATCACACACACCCTCCAGAGGCTGCAGAAACATTTTGGAAGAGGGGGCAGGAAGAAGCTAAGAGCAGAGGGTGGAGAGGAGCAGATGAAATGCTGTCTTCTGGACATGGCTACTGTGATCATGATTTATTAACAGCTTTGGCTACCTGCACAAGACCTATACAAGATTAAGCTCACCAGCATGCCAGCATGAATGAAGGAGCCACATGTGAGTGAGTCCCCCACCCCCAACTAAGGAGCTATTGCAATCAATAAAGGCTTGGAAACAGGGAATCTTTTTTTTCCTTGCAATCAATAAAGGCTTGGAAACAGGGAATCTTTTTTTCCTTATGTATGAAACCACTGATAACAAGTCTATAACAAGTAAATAACCCCACATCCAGGCTCATGAAAGTAACCATAATTATACTAAGCAGTCATTTACAAACACACATGTGCACACATATACACACACTCTTTCACATACACTCTTTCACACACAGACATATACACACTCACATACACACACAAGTCAGAGGAGGGAATATTGGGAAGAAGATGGTTCCAGGAGGAGGAGTGGGAAAATGATGTGATAGGGAGAGGGAGGGGTGAAAATGATTAAAACACATTCTATAATGTATAAAACTATCAAAAAATAAAGTTACCTTTCAAAAGTAATATATTTTAACAGTAGGTTATTTATGTGTAATACTGAACATTTTTAAGAATGTAATCCATGTTAATCCATGTTGTATCATTCCTCTTATCCCCACCTTGAAGAACAGTTACTTGGAGATGGAAAAGTAGTCCATTCTACATTTACTTTCGGTTTTCTTTGTGTCTAGTATAATTCAGCTCCTTTCCCTATCTGTTGAAAGGAATCATGGTCTGACTGGTCCCTTAACTCACAAGCCAAGTTGTGAGTACTACCTTCTACCTGTACCTCGCTTACACATGCAGCCTTGGTCTCCCCAATTTCTCATTCTTCTGCATTGTTCCCCAGGTTCTAAAGATGTGACTCTGGTCATCTTCTGTTCAATCCCTTTAATTTAGGAATTGCTCTACAGCCCTGGGGTACTCCTAACCCATCTGTACAAGTCCTGTGTCCTCAGGAATTCTGACTTTCTGGGTTATGTTGTTAGTATTTTTGGAAGAAGGTTTCAGGTTGGTTGGTTGGTTGTTTGGTTAAGTTTGAGTAGTACTGAGTTACTGAGCATCCTTATCTGTACCAGCCCAGTGCACACTTTGATGTTGGTTCTCTCAATCAGATCCTTCCCATCCTTTAGAACAGCTAGGTACAGGATTGGCACAATTATTATGAGAAAACTGATCCAGATTCTTGGCCATCTTGGTTTGCCAAAGCAATGTAAGTATTACCTACCTACCCCCGGGACTCTTCTCATGTGTGATAATAGTGCTTAAACCACTTCCTGATGAATACTCTTGCTTGTAGCTTAAAATATCCTGAGTAAATAACTGGAAATATTAGACTCTTCTGTCTTCAAAGCATAGAAATATGGAAAGGAGAAAGAGCTCAACTCATTATTTAGTTCTTGCTCAACTATGCTGTAGTAGTCTGAGACCAGGGAACATGTCTAATTGTTCTTTGTTTGAACAAAGTGTGTAAAGAGTAGAGTAAAACACCTGGACCAGAATCTAGGCTCTGAAAACCAAGTATGGTAGCACAAACTTCTAATCCCAGAACTGGAAATGTAGAAATAAGTAGATCCCTGGGGTTCACTAGCCAGACAGCTTAACCTACTTGGGAAGTTTCAGGTCAGTGAGAGACCTTGTGATTTTTTTTATTTGCAACGTGTCTTGTAGCAAACTTTAAAATCATGTTTTAATCCAATAAAAGAGGAAGGGAGGGAAAGAGAAAAGGAGGTACCTAAGGAGTCACATTCCTGCCTGCATACTCATACAGCAGAGAGAGGCGGGAAGGGAGAGATTTAACAAATACAGGCCCTGCCACTTATGAGATATGTGACCTTGAGTAAATGATTATATCTCTCTTAAAGGAAATTATATGAAGACATATTTCAGTAGCAGAGCATCCCTAGCATGTTTGAATCCCTATGTTCAATCCCCACCACCACCAAAAAATGGGGTGAGGGAAGGGAGATATCATCTACCTTATGGCATTGTTAGAAGAGGACCCATATGGCCACACAGTAAATTGCTTAGCATGGCACCCTGGCACATCATTAAACCTTTAAAGATACCTAGTTTGGGCATCCACCTAGAGCATGCCTTGATATTTAACAAAAATTATTAAAATCAATACATGGCTGAAGAAATAAAGACAAGAATGAATGAACCACTTTAACTGCATTGCCTTTGATTTCGATGGTAGAGGCATACAGCTTGAGATACTGAAAACAGTCATCTTGTGGTGCTATATATCTTTTAGATTTATGTATTTTGTTTTATGTGTGTTTTGTCTGAATGTACGTCAGTGTGCTACATACAAGTTTAGTGCCTGCTGAAGTAAGAAGAAAGTAACAGATCCCCTGGAAATGGAGTCACAGATGGTTGTGAGGCAGTTTGTAGATGCTCAGAACTGAAACCAGGTCCTCTATAAGATCAGCAAGTACTTTTAACTGCTGAGCCCTCTCTACAAAACTTTATATAATTTTAGATCAGCTGGTTCATATTAGACTTACTCACTGCCTCTCCAGTGTTTATTTGCTTTTGTTTGTTGTTTAAGAAGCCTACTTATAAGTTTTATTGAACTGGTATGTTAATAAATGTACTTTGTGTGGGGGGAAATATGTTTCCTAATATTGAACCCACAATTAGCATTTTTACCCGTATACAGAACAGCACTAAGCCAGGCAATGTTCTCCCTCTGAAGAGGTTACAGAAAAATATGCTATCTGTAGATCTGCAGGCTTCTTACCAAGAATGGGCAGGAGTTGAGCTGAGCATGTCCAGTATCTCTCTGACTCTCCCTATAATATATACTATTAAAGGGCTCAGCATCATAACCACCTATAGAACTTAAGCTCAGAAAATAGGAAAAAGAAGAGGGAGATGGCTGACAATGAAAATGAATGGGGTCAAGGTCTAGACATTCCCAAACCCAACATATGGCTACAGGAGCTCCACTGAAGCTGTGGATGATAGGGGGATGGCCCAGTCTGTAAAGCACTTGCCTCACAATCATGGGAGTCTATGTTCAAATACCCAGAACCCATATAAAAACTAGAAATGGTGGTACACTCTTATAATCCTGGTGATGGAGAGATGGGAGGCAAAAGCAGACCAATCCCTAGAAGCTTGCCAGCCAGAAAGCCTAACCTAATGGCCAAGTTCCTGGCCAATGAGAGACCCTGTTGCTAACAAAAGATGGAAGGTGTCTAAGGAGCAATACCCGAGGTTGTCCTCTGACCTTTATGAGTACACATGCATATGTGCACACATGCCCACACATAGGATACACACACTCAGACATGCATGCTCATTTAAAAATAATAATAAAGAACTATTCTGAAGCTAAGAGTTTTGCTTCCAGGATTTCAGAAGTTCTACAGAATCAGGCTCTGAAAATATGGTAAATGGCTGCAAGGGTGTGGCTAGTATGGAACAGATTTTTGTAAAAAGCTGTCAGAGGCAACATAAAATCTGAGAAGGAACACAGAATAGGCTATCTACCTGGATGATAAACTTACAAGGATGATGGAGGACTAGGAGATAAGAAGATATCTCTGAATCCCAAAGCTGGAGTCCTCTGTGTGTGGGAGAGGAAGGAGAATGTTAAACATTAGCAGTGATGGGAGAAAACAGAGAATGTATCCAGAAGAGAGTAAATGATTTAAAAAGAGCATAGGCTGCAGCAACTCTAGTCCATCTCACAGACCCGAGGTGCTGGACAGGTCACTGCAGAAGCAAAGACACCAGAGTGCACATGGATTTTGTGTCCACATGAAAGCCTGGCAGAGGTCATAGGCCATTTGTCTGCCACAGAGTGAGGTGTTCTGGAGCACATTTTCAAGACAACAAAGAGATCTGTGAGTTAGGAAGAAATGAGTGGAAGAATCAACACCTTGTACCCTATGAGCAAGTCACACTCTGATGATGTACATTTCAGTTGTGCTGTGCATCGAATGCACAGGATTCCATCAACTTCTGCACCGTGATGGCCCTGAAGGTAGCGACTGAAGCAACATGAGAACACCATTGTAGTAAAGTTTGAGGCATACTCTCCTAGCATCTTACAGAATATGGGACTTGGATTCTGACTTTAAACTATCAAATGTAAGTTGTTGACAATGAGGATACTGGCTTTTTCAAAAGGGGAGTAAATCTTGAGAAGTTGGCTGAGGAGGTGGTTTAGAACAGAAAGCATTTCCCTAGTTCCAGGTCTTGGGTTCAATCTTCAGGACCTCTCATTTTCCAGCTGGCTGTTTTTCCTCTACCATCCAGTGAGTTCAGGTTTTAGTCATGAGTTAATCATCCGCATTATTGCCTCAGCTCCGCTGCTCCTTGTAAATACAGTGTTGTCTGTGCCAGATCAAATAGATGAAAGAGCATCGTTCTTGTTCTTGCCCAGCAAGTAGCAAGTGGTGGGAGAGAACAGGGTGGGAGCAGCCAACAAGACCTGCATTATCTCATTTGAATTGTTTTTCTCATTGCCCACTCTGAACACAGAGGCTGATGAAACACACACACACACACACACACACACACACACACACACACCATCTCAAATGACTGAGAGACATCTGTGACCTCTTACTTTCTCTGAAAAATGTAATTTGTAAGATGAAATAAATCCTTGGCAAATGGAGAATTCTACACCATGCACTCAAAATTCTCTACCATGTGGGCAATTAGACAGCTAATAGAGGTTGCCACAAATCTATAGTAACTGCTATGAAGTCTTGCTGGAGGCACTTGCTTCCTTCGTGTGTGTGTGTGTGTGAGTGTGAGTGTGTGTGTGTGTGTGTGTGTGTGTGTGTGTGTGTGTGTGTGTGTGTGTGTGTGTTACAAATGTGGACACTAGTCTGAGCATACCACAAATAGCACATGTAGAGTTAGAAGACAATCTTGGATATCCGTCTACACCTTCCACATTGAGACAGGCTCTCTCTTCTTTACTGCTGAATATGCTAGGCTGTCTGGGTCAAGAGCTTCTGCAGAGTCTCCCATCTTAAACTAAGAACACTGAGATTTACAGGGCCACTTCTACACCTGGCTTTTAAATGGTTTCTAAGGGTGCAAACCCAGGTCTTTCAACTTGCATCACAAGCACCTTTCCCACTGGTCCATCTCCTCACCCCTCTTCTTCCTCCATTTTGATGTCTGTGGTAAGATCTGCCTCCAAATGTATCATCTTCATAGAAAACACTTTCATGACTCAGTTCCCTAAGACAGAGCAAGGATAGCACCCACTTCCCCACAGAGTGTTAGCTTCTCAAAGCTAAAAGGCCATATCTGAATCCTAGGCTGGCCCCGCCCTTCTCTCAGCAAAAGAAGCTGTGGCAAATGTTTGGCTGGCCGAGAACAGGTATCACAGGGTGAATGCTCTATGTTTTCTGGGTCTGGAGCATCAGGATGGTAGAAAGAAATGCTTCAGACATCAAGACCATGAAGGCTGCCAGGATGCTAAGAAGTAGTTGAATCCTAGATATATATTTAAGGTAGTGATAATCACAAATGCTCATGGATTGGGCAAGAAAGAGAAGGGGGTGGAGGTCCTAGTACAGGACTACACTTGATTTTCATCTGGTGTTTTATCCTACTTTCCAAAAGCAGTTAGTTGGTAATCCTCACTTGATTTTCCTAGGAGGGAGCATGATATTCTTTGAAAGCTACTTTCTCTTTAAATTCGAATGTCTGTACTGTGTGCCTTATCCTATGGAGACATAAACAGGCCTCTATTTGCCCCATCCCCACCCCCTGGGTATCTAAAAAGAGCCTCTACTCCCTAGCAATTGTTACCTGCTAATTTAACCTGGGGGACAACCCTTATGAGTCTTGAAACTTCTTGAGCTTCCCAAAGCCTCATCAGCTTCCTTGAGGGTGGTCACTCTCCCTCCCAAAACACACTGTTTCAGTTCAGAGGAGAAGACCACACAATAGTGTGTACCCTCACACATCTCAGAGTCAAGGGTGATAGATGGGGCCAGTGCATGCAACCCTCTCCTTTGGTGGAAATGACAATGGCTTTTGGATTAACACCTGCACTGAGGAATAGTGGCTGTCTCATTTCTTGTGAAACTCATTCCCTATAGATGCCAGTCCTCAGGAGTACACTATAGATGTTGTTGGACCTTACGGTGATGAGGATAATATGCATGTGGCAGGGGGGTAGATTTTCTCACATGGTTTATAGGACTGAATAGCTTGATTCTCAGACACTTTGGTCTAGTCTGATGCTTCCCCAAATTCTAAGACCCCGACGAAAGACACTCTTCCCTTGTCCATTAAATTCTTTCCAACCATGTGCAGGCTTAAGAGGGCTCCCATTAAAATAAACTCCAGAGCTGTCTGGAAAAAAAGTGTGTAAGTCTCTTTTGTTCCTGAGTTAGCAGAGGGGCATGTGGTTGTGGGGGTATAACTGGGAAAACAGCATCCTACTTCTCTAATTACAGCACCAATAATCCCCTTTATATTCTGGTGTTTTGTAGCGTGTTTATGGGTTTGTCTTACTTCATCTTAAAGCCGAACAAAAGCCGACTCCAACTGCTACAAACACACAGGGCCTCAGCCACAGGCCTCACGCAAGGAATTAAACAAATAGAATGCATGGGAACCCAATTTCTCAGATTAAGTATGACAATGGTGTAGAGTCCATATGTCTCAAGAAAATGGGAAATATTTTTTAAAAGTCTCTAGGGTGCCCCCACCAAATCAGGATCATCTAGGACCCATGCAATTGTTCATTTTTCATCCTCTGTGGAATGTCATATGGACCGTGTCCCTCACTTGTGCTCAGAGATGGATGGCCAATTGTTTAACCCTGGTGTTTTTAATTAATTAGGTCTCTACCAGAAAAGCTTTAAGTAAAGTCATTCAATTTAGACTTTGCTTAGTGGGGTATAGAAAATCAGCATTTATTACAATGTTTCATTAATTTTATTTTCCATATGCAGGAGACTGGGGCTTTAAAATACTACAAGCCCATTTGCCTTAGATAACAGAAAACATTTCAGTTCTGAAACCTAAGCATAGGTGTGTCCAGAGGAAACAAAGGAAGAACAAATAAAAGTAAAATACTAATATAAAACAAATATAAATATTGGTTTTACCCACTCCTACCAGTGGAGAGATGGGTAAGAATTTGATGTCATCTATAGAGTCTAGATTCTTGTTTATGGTCTCAAATCAAGAGGGAAATTCATTCTGAGAAATAAGGAAAAGATGCTCATTTAGGAGTACTTGGTTTTTTGTTTTTGTTTCTGGTCATGTTCTTACCCCCTTACTTATGACCTACTTGTTAGGTAGGGACAATAGTTACCAAGCAGTCCCTGTTTGAGAACATGGGAATACTCAGTGGCCTGCTCAGTGCCATGTGGGTGACGGGGCCTAGTTTGATAGGAACATGCTTTCTTTTAGTTTTCTTGAACTATGACACTGTTCTTAGGGGGTGGCAGTTTTTTTTAAGGTTCATTTTACTGCAGGCATTTTGCTAAAACTACTCAGAATCCATCTGGAAAAAGCAATGTGATTTAAAAAATATTTCCAAGGTTCATGTTTCCTGGGTAAAAAATAAATAAATAAATAAATAACTGAAAACAAAATGCCAATATTCCCATTTCTAGTGAAAACACTAGTCAGGACAGAGGATACTCTATATGTGAGGATCACAAAGGGCCTGAGTGCTCATGGAATCAGGAAGATGGAGTGGGCACAAATAGCATGTTGGGTGACAACCACCTCATGGCCCCAAAGAGATGGACAGTGGGACCACACATTTTCAAAGTTCTCCAATGAGAACTCCTTATGCTCATGGCCATATTATCCACAACCTACCAGTAAAATAAAAAAATACAAAGGTACAAAATGCAAATCAAGGCTCTCTCTCTCTGGCCTGTGATCAGACAATAGAGAGCCTGGCTGCTTCCTTTCTGGAAGTGACTCCAAAACCAGGTTCTCAGTGGAAACAAATGCTAGCCCAACTATCCACAACATCCAGACTGGTAAGTACATTAAAATGGACAATATTGTTGTAGTCTAAAGGCTTTCTCCATTTATGTTAGTCTTTAAATACATTAATATTAATCAATTACCTTCAAAGGATAGTAAGAATTGATTCATTATCTCAAAAATCTTTCAAGAAAAGGTAGACACCTTCACTTGTAACCTGCATCTTCTATGCCACCCTGCTTCTGCATAACCACGGCACAGATGCCTGAAATCAGTTGCTTAGAATTTTTCCATCTGATAATTGGAAGGAAAACAACAGGACTAAGCATATTCATCTAGCAAGGCCAAATTAATTTACAGACCCAAGCACTGAGCACTGCGCTATCAGAGCGGGAATGGGGGAAAACAAAGTAAAAATTAGACATTATTAACACCTCCAAGTGAAAGGATTCAGTGTCACCTGGCCAATGTGTTGACTATGGACCTAATATCACATGCCTGAATATAGCTCCCAACCCCTCAAAACGCAGAGGACAGATATGGTATAGTGTGCAGTAGGTGTGAGTTACAAGTACTACAATGTTACAGGAAAACTGTAGATTAAAAAGATAATTGAAAAGGAAAAAATAAAAGAACCATGTATTAAAGGGTGTTTGAAAGATATGTCCATTTTTGTTGTTGTTGCGATATTTGATTTGTGTACTAGTGTTCTTTGCATGTTTGCATGTGTGTTGATACATGTTGCATGATTGTGTGTATGTGTGTAGAGGTCAGAGGCTGACATTGGGAATTTTCCTCCATTACTCTCTACTTTATTTACAAGGAAGGGCACAGCTTACTATCTGTGTCACTCCAGGGATTCTCCTGACCCTGTCTCTACCTCTGGAGGGCTAGGATTATATGAGCCCCAAACAACCCAGGTTTTATGTAGGTTCTCTCAAACTGAACTCTGGTCCTCAGACTTGTGCAACAAGATCCACTTTGCCAGTCCTAATGTAGTGAGAGATCTCTGTTAATAAGAAAGACAAAAGGAGCATACTGAGTGCTTTCCAGTCATATTATGAAACTACAGGGTATGCAAGAGAGTGGTTCCTAAGGAAGCTGGGAGAGTGGCTCCTTTCAGGAAAGAGGGGCAAGGTCAGATGAGACTTGTAGAAAGTCTTTAGGGGAATGAGTGGTTTTATCTCTTGGCCTTGGTGACTGCAGTTACCTAATAACTCATTAAACTATATTGCTATTTTATGTGATTTTTTTTCTATCTTTGCTTGATTTAATTATCAAGAGTTTCCAAAAGGGTAAATATACCCTTTCCTTTTGATGGATGCAGAAGACTAACGAGGATGGCTTACATTCCATAGGAGATATTATCAATGTTCTAACACAGGCAAAATGTCAGAATATTTTGTAAGGAACTCTATGTCCATTTTAATCCAGTGATTTGGTCCTGCCCTTGACACCTTCAAGGGACACTTTGGGCCAAAAATCAATATTCCTAAGAAGATCTCTCAGGACATAAACCCATACCCCAAACCTAAAAGGCTTTACTTCCCAGTAGTGACAAATAATGCCTGTGCTTTTAAAGCTAACATCAAGTGTAGGAGCAGTGTGGCGACAGGAATGGGAGTAAGATTTTAGTATCCCAACACACTGTCTATATAAAAGAGAAGCCAAGAAATCCCACACCATTTAGGATGTCTTTCTTTAGTCATAACCAAATAGCAAGCCCACAAACAGCTCAAAAATAAAAAATAAACCCTTCCAGGGCTGGAGAGAACGGTACTGATACCAGTGAACCGGGTACCAGAGAACATCAAGGTTATCAATTTTTATCCATCCCTACAAGTCTCCTCCACTGCCTGTGCAACTGTTGACTGTGTGTGTCATTCTGGCTGAGTAAGAGCCCTAGAATTTTCCTCAGATGAACCCATTTTACTTACAAGTAATCAATGCCTGCATCAAAAAGAAGTGATACCTTGGAAGGAGTAGAAAACTCACCCCCAATAATAGAAATAAATCATTTCTATTATTTTTAATAATCAGAGTAATCAATTACTTTTAATTTATATCTTAAGAGTTCTCAGTGCTAAATCTCTCCTAGCCCATATTCATTATAGACACTTAAAGTCCAAGATACAAAGAATGGTACAGAGTCAGAACTTGTCACAGGTTTATCTGTCAGGAAGCTGTTAAGATTCAGCTTTTGATGACCTAAGACAGTAGCAACCAAGGTAGAACAGATATGGTAACTTGGTCCTCCCCAAACTCTATTAAGAAATGTCAAATAATCTTTACAAAAGAAAAGAAATGTGGATGTCATCCTTTCAGGTACAACATTTACAGGCTCTGTGATGGTAAGCACTTTGTTAGAAGCCATCAGTTGAATTCTAGAGAGAGAACAGACTGCCTTAAGGCCATGGAAGTCATTCATTACTAATTCCATCCTCTCATTCTTTGATGACAGGAACTCAGAAAACAGGACTCACAGAGAACAAACAAGCCGAAGCCAACTGCAATGGCTTCACCACAGAGAACAGATGGGGGATAAACAGTAGCCAACAAAATATTAAAGGCAGTTCCCCCCTCCCCGTCCCTGCCCCAGAGAATCTTCAGGGAATGCTTTTGTCAGTTACAAGGAAGAAAACAGAAAGGAAACAAGGAGAAAACAGTCCTACTCTTTGTGACATGCTCTGGTGTCTGTGTAAAGCAACTAGAACTCTCACAGCACTGTGTATCCAGCACAGGAAGCCCATGAAGAAAGATGACAGACCCCAAGCCACCAATCAGTCATGCATCTAGACCCCCTTGGTTTCTTGTTGTATGAAATGCCACATCTTTATGGTTTAAATCGCTTTTGGTTGCATTGTTTTGTTTCTTACTATGTAAATGGCATGCTAATTAGTACAACCACATTAGAGGTTTGTGGCAGAGGTAATACCAGAACCCACTATTGCACATCATAGACCAGCAAAGACCTCTTTCTGAAGTAACAGCAAAGGCTATGAGCAGCTCCATTAGTGGGAGACAGTCTAGGTGCTGCCTTCTAGAAGAAGACAACTCACATCTCAGCGACAGAGAAGGGCCCTTTGTGTTACTTCCACCTGCAAAGCTCTGGAGACCCAAACTAAAGGGGAAACATCTTTTCTGAAACACTTTCAGTCTTGTGACCCAGAAGCTGGCATAACTGCTCCAACTGCTACTCAGTAATGACTTTGCCACCTCTGCTCACATTTAGTTCAGAGTCCAGCTTGACAAAGGAGAAGAACAACAATAATAACAACAACCAACAACTCCTTTCTAATGGGAAAGTCACCCATTAGTCTGCATTGGCTGCCTTTAGTTACCCAAGGAGTTATTAAGATGAACAAATTCTCCCTGGAAACATCCCTATACTTTAGACCACTTTGAGACAGGGCACCCACCATACCCTTGTATTAAAAAAAGAAAAACCCTACTTTATCTTTTCACCATGTTTGTGTGGCTTTGTTGGCTTTCCCCTTTCTGAAATAAAACACCTAACTAGAAGCAATGTGAAGGGAGGAAAGACTTAGAGTTCAAGGGAATACAGTCCATTATGTCAAGAAAGTCATGACCATGGAAGCACGAAGCAGCAGGTTACAAATCCATGGTCAGGAAGCAGAGAGTGATACTGTCTGGTGCTCAGCCTGTCTTCTCCTTTTTACATAGTTCAGGATCCCCAGCCTGTGGAATGGTACCACACAGAGTTAAGATGGGTCTTCCACCTCAACTAACCTACTCCAAACAATCCCTCACAGGCTTGCCCAGAGGTTACCTTGATAGAAACAACCCCTTGCAGGTGTACCTGGAGACTTGTCTCCTGGGTAACTCTAGATCCTGTCAATTTGAGAATCAATATGAACTATCACAGTGCCCATTTGTTTTTCAAATCAGTAGAATATTTTTAAAGACTTTATCTCCTAGCCTTACCCACATAGAGAAGTTGATAAGTTGGTTCATATTTTCTTGTCCTTTCCTATATGTGTTTACATGTCTAATACAGATGTACATACATACATATATAGATGACGGATAGAAATACCATTCTACAAAATTTCACATAATTCTATACTTGCTTTGTTCACTTAATGATATATTTTTGTGTGTCAATATCTAAAGAAAAACTATTTAATGATCATGTAATATTCTGCCATATATATCATAACTTATAACATGTTATAGAATGTATATATTTATGCAATATATAATAATTTCTCTATTAATAGAAGTTTAGGTGGTTCTAATTTTAGATGACACACAAGAATCTTACCATAAATAAATATATATAGATCTTCACACATTTCTTTGAGTTCTTATTACAATCAAGCTAAGAAGTAGAATTGATGAGCAAAATGGTATTCATATTTAAAATTTTGATAAATTTTTCCAAACTGTACTGAAAAATCCTTCTTCCAATTGAACCACTGGAATTCTGGACCACAGAATCTAGCACAATGGACAATGAATGATCTTTGGAAGTATAAATACATGCTGAAATCTTTATATGTAATCAGCAAAACAAATATAGGAATGATATATTTGTGATATCCCACCCCTTCAGTGGGCTTAGAAAGGAGGGAGAGAGAAGAGGTATATGAAATTACTAAGACTAAATGAACCATTCCAGAAGTACAGGGTCCTGGATCAGGAATATATTGAGACAGCTGCAAGGAAATAGATACAATACGGAGAGACACTAGGTGCAGTCAAGACTACCTAATCCAAAAATGGGCAAAGCTTCCTGGAAAGCAATCACCATTTATGGAAGAGCAGCTGAACCCTGTAGGTTGGCAGGTGTGGATGAGGTTGCTGACAGTACTGGAAGGAAAGAAGGGACAGCTTTTGATAGGTCACTGAGTTCACAATATTGCTCATTTGAGCTCATGACATCTAGGGACAGAGGCTCAACTTCAGGCCAAGTTTCGACACAATCATGTCTTGGGTCATTATTCTGCAAATTGTCTTAGCAACAGGGGATTAGTCCAACTGATCAACCCAAAGAATTGAGAACAGAAGTTTTCCACCACCTTTACCTGAGTGCCTAAACTATAAATACCATCTTGAACATTCAACTCACAGGAGGAAAGAAGCGGAGAATTGGGCTAAATAAACCAACCAAAGAATATTAACGATTATAAATTCCTAATGGGCCTGATTCTAAGTTCTTTCCCAAATATGTTAACCATCAGTGTTCCCTAAAATCTTAGATTGAAGGGAGTTTCATCATTCTCCCTGTTATCTTAAACTCCCATGCAAAAGGAAAGTACCACCTCCAAGCTTAGGGTCTGAGATATGAATGCCTGATCCAAATGTGGCCACATCTCCTTTCCAAATTCAGGGAGTTGCAAGATACTGCTTTTCACTAGAACTAGAAACAGCTTTAGAATTCTTCTCCTTTGCAACAACTGCTACCCAAGTAAGTGGAATCAGCACTGGTACTGATGCCATCTGCCTGTTATACTTATCATTTCCTTACCAAGAATATTTTCCCATTAAATCGGCCATGCAGTCTGCCAACCCGAGTCTTTCTTAGAAAAAAGAGACTATTTTAGATCCCGTGTGGCCTTTGATCCACACTGGTAAATATGAAGACGTTAACTCATCTCCCCCAATGATCACCACATCCCATCCCCACTCATCAATCAAGGATTCCCTCTTCTCCAAAATCCAGCATTCTCAATGAAGAGCTCCCCGTGAAGAGCTATTCCCATTACTCCTTCAATTACATATTCAGTGCCTACTATATACCAGGTCTCACTCAACACAGTTGGATGACACAGTCGCTAGCAGTATAGACAAAATGTCTTTAGGGAGCTTACCTAGGGGAGGAAGCCATGAAGGTAGGGTAAATAAAGAAAATGCATGCTGAGAGAGCTGGTGCTAGATGACAAGGAAAACCCTTAAAAGGTAGGAAAGGAAAATGTGTAATATCAGAAAGTAAAGGAACTGGTTGGAATTTTTCAAATGGAACCCTTTACTGGGGAGATGATATATGAACCAAGACCCAAAGTGATGAAAGTTAAGGATACTGATGACCTCTGGTAGAAACATATCAGCACTGGTAAAGAGTTCAACCTAATATGTTAACTAGGAACCATGGGAGACAAGGCCAGAGAATAAAGTAAGGATATGAAGATAAGAGCTGAAATGAAGGAATGAAGATATTATTAGCCAAAGGAGAGAAATGGATATGGGCCAGAGAAAAGTGGAAAACATAGAGGTCACAGAGGATCTCATTGCAGAGCCAAAGGAAGGTTCTTTAACACCTGATTTGTGTCTTCACTGCAGATGTACTTATTACAAAAGACAAATTGTAAGTGCAATGTTACTCTGATTTATTCCAAATATAAGTGTTATAAGTATGTAGAAGAGTAATGCATAAACTATGGAGAACTGAACAAGGCAGCACAATGACACCTCTCAGTCACAGAAGGTGTCCTGGAAGGGAGGACATTCAGATGGAGAATAGAGGTTTGATCCAGCAAAAAAAGGGGAGACTAAATCCCTGGGTTGAGAGAAAAGGGTAGGGGTATGTGCTCACGGAGCTGGGGAGGATGCAAGAGTTATGCCTAGAAGCAAAAACAGCATGGAGTGTAGGGGTGAGACAGGAGCCTGGATGAACTGAACAGAGCCAGGACCCTCAGGGCCTTGAAATTCTTTCTGAGGGCCGTGTGGACCTTGTCTGAAGCTAAAGGGTATCTTTGAAAAGATGGCAGAAGGCTCAACTTTACCTTTGCGTGCCACTGTCCGTCATCACTTCCTAGCTGCCCCACCTGACAGTCAGCCTTGCCTCTTTCCCACATCTTGAAAGCACACTTTGTACTGTGGGAAATACAGTCACCCATCCCTCAACTGTTCTGAGGCAAAGTGGTGGTGGCCTCCTAAAACATAGCTGTTCCTGTAAGACTGCAGAAGAATGTGTGAAAGGGCTGCTTGGAAAATTAAGAAAGGGGGAGAAAAAAATATCAACAGAATAAAACCATTTCAAACTGAGATGACTCCATGTGGTGTCCAACATCAAACATTGGTTTTACAAGGTCAGGTGGATGAGCCTGCTATCCTCTTGCAGTGCCAATGGGCAAGACTTTTCCCATTTGCTATTATCACCTGGAGGCTATGGGTGTCCACCTGTGTAGATGGCATATCCAGTGTCATAGATGATCCGGGATATCAAAGGCGACATGCGTCTCTCCTGCCAGCAATCTTCGTGTGCCCTGTTTCCCCCAGAAAGCAGTGTTTACAAATCTGAGCCACAGAAATGTGTTGTTTTGCTAAGGCCCCTGCTAGTCTCAAGTTCATGGCATATTCCATACTCTAAATTAGGCCTCAAAAAATATTTCTGATTAAAAATTTATACAGCTCATGACAGCCTCTTTCTAGAACATACCCCGTAACTAATTCATGTTCACTTACCCTGCAGTTTTCTATTTATAATATTTTACAATTTCTGTGTATTTGTATTATAAATTATTAAGTGACATCAAGGTTTTTATTTTGATGAGAGAATATTTGATGAATCTGACAGAGTAATTACTTCAGATCCTGCTCTAGATTGCAGAGAAAATATTTAATTTTATTTACCTCAATGAATAATTAACACGTGCAAGTGGAGAGCTTCCTTGCTGTGCCTACAGCCTCTTTCTTCTGTTTGCTTCTTGCTAATTAAAATAGTGGTGCATGTATGCGTGCTGGCTTAGAGAAATAAATTACCGATGCGTGTTGACGGGCACTTCATTTGATAGGACTTCAGAAAAGTGAGAGGAAGGAGGAAGACGATGAAAGTGTGGCTGGGTTTCATTTCACATTTGTCTTGTAAGAGCCAGGAAAGTGAAGAGCAAGCTCTTTATTCATTCAGTGAATGGGTCTTCTCAAGCCTTGGAAGATCTGGTCCATGAACTTTGACTCAAGCAGCAGAAAGTATGAATGGGAAAAGCAACTAGTTATGATTTGGCTTGGTTTGACTTTATTTATTTTTTTTTATTTTGCTTTTGCAGTGCTAGAGACTGAACCCAAGAGTCATACTACCCCAACGGCACCTATAAAACTACTCACACTACCACCCACACAACCTCTATCATCTCCCATACCATTACTCACTACCCACACCACCAGCTACCTACACCACAACTCATACCACCCACCACCTTCACTACCACCACTCACATCACCCACCCACACCACCACCACCTACAATAGCACCACTAAAGCCAAGGAGAGTGGACTCTCTGAAGTACCATCCTACTGGGTCCTTAACCTTCATTTTTATTTCATTTCCATTTAGTTATCATAAAATACTACAAGAGTCTGGGGAGATAGCTTTGATGGTAAAATGTCTACCTTGCAAACCTGAAGACTTTAGCTCAGTTCCCAGAACCTACATTTTAAAAGCCAAGTGTCATGGCATGTTTTTGCAATCCTAGCACTAGGAAAATGAAGATATGTGGATCCCTGGGGCTTGACGGGCTGCAAGGGTAGTAGACTTTGCAAACTCAGTGCCTCTATCCCAGAAAGAAAGGGGATGGAGGGAAGGAAGAGAAGAAGGAAGGAAGGGGGAAAAGGAAATGGGGAAGGAAAGGAGGGATGGACAGAGGGAGTGAGAGATGGAGGGAAGGAGGGAGGAAGGGAGGAGGGAGAGTAGCACCTGGGGCCTCACATGCATGTGAGCACATATGCACATGAGCACATGAACCCCCCCTCAAACACACACACACACACACACACACACACACACACACACACACACACACACTAAAAAGTAGAGATTCAATTTGATGGATGTCCCATACCCACAACACACACAAGAATATGGATTTTGTAATACCTCATTAAAAGCAGTATTTTTCAAACTATCCTATTTTAAATAATCAATAAAAACCCACACACTATCCAGTGCATGTAACAGTGTGTGTGTGTGTGTGTGTGTGTGTGTGTGTGTGTAGGCTAAAATACACAACTGCTGAAACACAGTGGCATCAGTACTGAGTTATAGACCAGCAGTTGCCCTAAATTCAAAGTCAAATCAAGACGATAATGAAGGAACCAGCAAAATGGTCCAGCAGGTAAGAGCACTTGCGCCAAGCCTGAAGACCTGAGTTCAATCCCTGGGAACCACTTGAAGGGAGTGGACTCAGTCCCACAAGTTGTTCCTTGACATCCACATGCATGTGGACACACACACACACACACACACACACACACACACACACACACACATACACACACAAATATAACAGAAGATCTTTTTAAAAATGACCATAATGAAGAGTTGTCTCACTTTGCACCTCAATATTCTAGTCTACAAAGGAAAACACTAGCAATCTATGCCAAAGAATTTAGTAGTCCCAGCTACTTCTTTTGGCAGATGGCAGAGTTAAATATGGTACCAGAGTATACCAATTACCAACCCTGTGGTATCTCTCTTCTTATCCCCGGCCAGTAATATAATACCTGACATATCATCATCTCAATAAATGAGATGGATGGATGGGCAGATAGTTTGGAGCTATATTCTGACCAGACTGGAAGTCCTTGATTGTATCCTAAGGTTGCTGAGAGCAGGGCGCTACTTGGGTCCACTCAGTGTATCACTTAAATACACATGATGAAAACATAATAAAAATGCTGCTGCTGATTTTTACTGGAATGGAGGACCCAGTATCATTCACACAGGCCTCTGTGAGGATTCTGCATCAGCTTTCCCCAGGGGTACCGCCTGAGGCACAAGGTCTGTGAAAAGCCTAGAAGGAAGGAGGCCACCTTAGTGGAAAACAGGCCTTTGTTTGGGACCAGGACTCCTAGTGAGCGAGGTCTGTTCCAATCAAAGGCCCTGTCACTGGTGTGTGTTCCACAAGCCCCTTGGGTCGGGCTCACATTGTGCAGCAGAGCCACTGGGGGCAGGGACAGTGCCTAACTCCCAGACTGTATCGATTAGCTGCTCCATCTGCTGCTCGGCAAACAAGCAGCCTAGTTTCCCCATTGGATGAAAATGTCACCCATGGTAACAGATCCCTGCAGCTGGCATCTGACCACAGGACCCTCTGGGAGGGAATAATCAGATCCTGAAAAGTGCTTGGCCCACACCCAGAGCAATGAAAGCTGCAAACTAAACACATGCCTCTTCTAATCCGCTTGAAACCATCCCTACCTTGACTCCCAGGAGATGGCCATAGACAGGCACACTGTCACATTAGGGAAGCAGGTTGCCTAAGGACAATCAGGATAGCATGTGGGTAACGTAGCTCAGAGAAGAAATTATCCAGAAAGCACCCAAACCCTTTTCCAGCCATTCTGGGCTGCAATTCTTTCCTGAAGCATCTACCTTCCTCCTTCCTTTGCTCCTTACTCAGTCCACCCAGCCTTTGACATAATGCCTTTGCTTCCTCTTCTCTCTTTTCTCCCACATTGCTCATCCTCTGAATCCTCTACATTTTGGCTCTCTGTTGGGGGACACTCTTCTGGACTGTGCCTCTTTTTCCAGGTTCTGCATTAAATATAATTTCCTTTGGGACCCTCTGATACTATGTCCACACACACAATGTGCCTCCCACAATGTGCTTCCCTTCTCACACTCTGCTATCTGTCCTGCAAGACTGAAAGGATCCAGCCAGTCAAGCTGACTGCTGCTTCATCAGCACCTACCATGATGGCCAGGACACAGCACACACTCGCCGTTCACAGCATGACTAAACCAACACCGGCAGATGCAAGCAGGTTCTTACAGAATGGCCAGACACTGTCTCTAAAGACATCCATGCTGTGTCTTTGTCAATCCCAGTCATTGAGCTAGCCCACATAAGGGAATTAATGAGGGTGGCACAAGGGTAGCTTAGAATGCAGAAGGACAACTTTGAGGAAAACCGTATTTATTTTAAATGTTAGAATGGGGGACTCTTTTGCCTGCCCCCATCCTCTCTCCATTGCTTCCCCTCCCTCTCAACATCCCTCATTCCCCTTCCAACCTCACTGTCCAATCCTCACCTCCCATCCCTGCTCATTACTAATAGAAACTTCATTTCCCTCCAACTTCAAACACAACTCCAGGAACAAATTTTAAGAGCAGAGAAAGGATTTCTGTCTCTGGTTTCCAAGCACAAACTCTCAAGGAAGAATGCTAGTGTGGTGGCCAACTTGCACGTCCATCCCTGGACCAACCTAAAGGCTGGAGTGTTGTAAAAGGCTCCTCATACATCAGAGGTCCACACAAGGGTTAGGCAGGGAGAATGCCAGGGAAGATAGGCATCATTGACTCCAGGTATAAGAAAGGGATGCTAGGGTATATTACCCACCTTCCTGGTCCTAACAAACTAACTGAAGGAGGGAAAGGTTTACCTTGGCCTGAGGCTCAACCCATCACTGGGGAAGACATGGAGACTGGATCTTGAGGCAACTATTTCCATTGCATTCACAATCAAAAAGCATAGAGAGTTGCACGCTGCTCCTCAGTTCACTTTCTCCTTTTCATTCAGTCCAAAACCCCAGCTTGGACAATGGTGCCATCCACTGTAAAAGGGGGTCTTCCGAACCCAACCTAATCTAGATAATATCTCACAGGCATGTCTAAGCCTTGTCGCATAGATAATCCTACAACCTGTCAACGTGAAAGTCAATATTAACCATTACAAGAGCCAACAGGAAGCAGCCACGTTTGTGTGTAATAGACCCCTATTCTCTCAATTTAAAACATTAATATGACGAAAATCAAGTAACAGATCTAAAAGGAACTCAGAGTCTGGACCTTTGAATTTTCCATATGAATCATCTATGGGAATTGAGGCTTGGAGACATACACGAGCCCTGTTGTTACTGTTCACATGTTTCAGGAAGCACAGGCCTTCTGCTCATCACACTAAAGTTCTACAAGGGCAGAGACCAGAGACCTCATCTGTTCCTCATCTCATCCCAGGCTATGTGCTGCAAACCCTTCCTGAGCAATTCTCCTGCCTACCGTCTCTCCTCAGAGGTCATCTTACAAGCTTCTGCCAACCTCATCATTATAGAATCACATTCCCTCTTATCACATTCCTATCCAAGTCTCCTGTCTCCTATTCACTTAAATTAGGTGTGGATAGCAAATCAATTAGGAATCAATCTACTTTCATTCCACCTGAAAATTAATAGCACTTATCACTTTCCAGGCTCTAGTTAGGGATAAAGCTCTCTCATTAATGCTCGTTAAAGCCTATGGAACAGTCACTGTGTTCATCTTTTTCTGTGTACTTAATAATGTACTCAAACTCTACCTTCCATGTCTATCATGTTTGACCTTATTTATCCACAGGGTAACTTTTGATTGACTCCAGTCTTACAAGTGATTACAATAAAACCCATGGAGACTATGTATTTTTATTTTATGTGTTCGCCTGCATGTGTGTCTGTATACCACTTGCATGCAGTGCCCTTGGAGACCAGCAGAGGGAATCAGATCCCCTAAGATCAAAGTTACAATATGATTATGAGTCAACATGTAGGTGCTGGGAATTGGACCCAAGTCCTCTAGAAGAGCAGCCAGTGTTTTTAACAGCTGAGTCATCTCTGAAGACCCAGATGTTATGTATTTTCCATAGTCAGTTGGCAAATAGCCAAGCCACTGTCTGACTCCAAAACTTGCTCTCTTCCTTCTAGGCCAGTGGTTCTCAACCTTCCTAATGCTGTGACCCTTTACTGAAATTTCTCATGTTGTAGAGACTTCCAACCATACAATTATTTTTATTGCCATGTCATAACTGTAATTTTGCTATTGTTACGAATCATAATGTTAAATATTTTTGGAGATAGAGGATTGCCAAAGGGGTCATGCCCCACAGGTTGAGAACCACTGTTCTAGACTATGGCGTCCCCTAATGCTGCAATTATTTCCTCTGTGGCCCAACTGATACCTCAGCCCTCTGTCTACACATTTGTCTCTCTGGCCAATGCTCCTAAAAGGCATTTAGAATGCCTAGAAGGCATTCTAAAAGTCATTTAGGAGACCTCTCATTCACATTTAGGAGGAAATGCATCTGATTTGCTGTCTCTCCAATATCACATGTTGGATACCAGTATCACCCATACATCAAGAATGTCCTTTCCTCCTTTCACACCATCTACTCTGTACAGAAAAGGGCCCAATCCATCCACTCTGCTCTGTGCTTTACACACAACCCATGCACCTAGCAGGGTAGTGTTGCAGCACAGCAAACAACAAGTATTATCCACATGAATGTCTTTCAGCTGGGGCCATTTTACCCTCCCAAGGAACACTGCAGAATTTATGGAGACATTTCCAGTTGTCACAACTGAAGACAACTTATTGGCACTCCCCACAATGCCAATAGCATTCCCATAGCAAAGAATGTCCTGGTCCAACATAGGCATAGTGCCACAGTTCAGACACAGATGGTGTGAATCTAAAGCTGTAGACATTTTAACACTTCATTGATTTATAACCTGACCTACTTAACCTGGATTCTAGAGATGTGTGCGATCTCTTGTCTTTTCAAGTCAGTTCACACTCCTATACTGGCTAGATTTATGCCAATTTGAAATAAGCCAAAGTCATCTGAGAGAAGAGAACCTCAATTAAGAAAATGCCTCCAGAAGGTCAGGCTGTTGGCAAGCCTGTAAGGCACTGTCTTAATTAATGATTGATGGGAAAGAACCCAGCCCATTGTAGGTGGTTCCATCTTGGGTTGGTGAAAGAAAGAAGGGTGAGTGGGATAGAAATCAAGTAAGCAGCATCCCTCCATCCCTTTGCATCAGCCCCTGCTTCAGGATTCCTTCCCTGCTTGAGTTCCTGTCATGACTTCATTTGATGCTGAACAGAGATGTGGAAGTGTGAGCCCAATAAAACCTTTCTTCCCCACATTGCTTTTGGTCATGGTGTTTTGTTACAGGTAGTTTTTTCCTGCCGGTCTGGTTCCACTGCCATGCCAGCCACAAATAATACACAGAGACTCTATATTAGATATAATTCTGTTGGCTGTTATTAGTTTCTTACCAGCTAGCTCTGTCTTAATTACTAACCCATTTCTATTAATCTAAGTACTTCCATGTGGTCTTATCTTACCGGAGAGAAGGGCTGGTGTTCTTCTCTTTCCATCCTCCATCTTGGATCTCCCTACCACTTCTTCTCTCCTCCTAGTCTCCTCGTCCCACCTTTCTTGCTTTCCTATTGGCCAACAGTGCTTTATTCATTAGCCAATATGAGAAATATTTACAGAATGACATCTCCCATCAGTGTTTCATAACAGCATTAGAAACCTTAACAAAGACACCTCCTTTATCATGTGGATGAGTTCCAGCATAAATCTGGCAGGCTGATGGAAATACATGGGATTATCTCATGTAGATATCCAGTGTGACATATCTAAGAGTATTGTCATTGTCATATTTCCTCACTTTGAATCCCAAGTCTGTCTCTTTTTGTGTGGTTTACTTAATCTTTCTGAATCTGTATCCTCACATACAACATGGGAATAAAAACCTACTGGAGTGATAATCCAACCACTGGGAGGTGTAGCTCATTGACAGAGTACCTGACTAGCAGTATGAGGTTCTGGACTCAATTCCTGGTGCATGCTGTGGGGAGGGATGAGAATCCAACAAAAGTACAAAGCACACTACTTAGTAGAAAGGTATTAACAGCTTCTTTATTTTTAATGTGACAATAAGCAATCAAGACTTTGCAAGAATTATGTCTAGGCTATTCACTTTTTGACAAACATGCTAGCCATTATCACTTTAACTAGTGTTGATTCACGGCTACTTTAACTTGCTGTTGTCATTGTTTCAATGCTTATCTATCTATCTATTTATTTATTTATTTATTTATTCAGTTGGGCATATGTATAGGTCAGAGAATAGCATGAATGAGCTAGTTTTCCCCTTCCATCGTATGGATACAAGAAATCAAACTCAGTTCCTCAGGCATAATGGCAAGCACCTTGACCTGTTAGGCCATTTTGCCAGCACTCTACTTGCCTCTGTGTGTGTAAGCATTGCCCTAGGCACAAAGCTGCTGAGATACAAGTAGAAGAGCATGCCTAAGTAAGATGCTTAGCCCGTGAGAATCTCCAAATGCCTGGATGGTAGATGTTGCAGACCAGAGAAGCTCAGCCATAGACTGATCACAAAATGCCTGCCTGAGAGATCAAAGCAGATTTTAGCAGGGACCTGTTGAGGACATTGGTAACATATCAAAAGGTGCATATTCACCTCACTATAAAACTTCATGTGCTATCCCAACCTTGGCTTTTTGCGTTCAGGTACAACAACTTTGAAATGGTGGAGAAATAACCAACCTAACTGCAGTACTATAGCACATGTCATATCTCTGAAAGGTAGTTTGGCAGTAATGTCCTCTCACCCCAGAAATCCCATTGCAGGAATCTATCCTGAATTCATTAAAAACATGCAAACTATTATCTGACAATAAAAACTTCCTTATAGCCAGACATGGTAATATATACCTATCTTCCTGGTACATAGAGGCTGAGAAAGAAGCATCACACGTTCAAGGCCAGCCTGAGCTGGGTGATTAGAATTTATCTCAGAACAGTAATGCCAACAAAAATCACTGTTAGCATTGTTTGCAGACATGAAGAGTTGAAAACTCTAAGGCTAGCCAACGATAATTAACTAGCAAAGTACATTAAAATACAAGCACTTACTACAAAGTCATTTAAACCATATCACTGGAGTGTAGAAAAACATACACACCTCCACTTGTATAACTCTTTTTTTTTTTTGGTAAGTTACAGTATGAACTGTATCTATAAATGTAACAATAGCAACATATGTATAAAAATTTGTGTATGTGAGTAAGAGTATGTGTGCATGTGTGGAAGAGAGTATGTGTGAGAGTGTATGTGAAGAAGTGTACGAATGTTAGAGTATGTATATGTGTGAGTGTGTGACTGTGAGCAAATGAGTCTGTGTGTGTGAATGTGTGAGTGAGGTGTGTGTGTGTGTGTGTGTGTGTGTGTGTGTGTGTGTGTGTGTGTGTGTGTTGCATGCTGTATGAGTATTCGGGGGTAGGATTATCCATACAGAGGTTAGAACGGTATCAGGTATCTTTGTCTATCACTTTCTGTCTTATTGCCTTGAGAAAGAATGTCTCACTGAACGGAAAGCTCCTTGTTCCATCTAGGTTGTCCCCATCTCTCCATATTGGAATTATAGGCACATGCAGCCATTCCTGGCATTTTGTATTCAGGATATGAGCCCAGATCCCCAGACCTATATGACAAGCATTCTTACCAGCTAAGCCATTTTCCAAATGCAGACCAACAAAATTTTTTTTACATTTTGAAACATGCTACAATTTTTAGTCATTAAGCTACATTTTCAAAACTGATGTCAATTTCCTAAAATTTAATATACTTTAAATCTGGCATATACTGAATATAGTATATACTCATATACTCGCTGAACTGTCAGTGTCTGTCCAGCTACAGTTCTGGGAAGACTAATGAATATATTACAACCTATACAATTCCTTTCTTCAACTTATCTATATACCTTCTAGTAGCAGCATACATATTCAGGATCTAGGACAAATTCAAGGCCATTTGCAGTAAAGCTCCAACTCATAACAGAGAGATGCTAAGTGGTTTAGGGGCTCACAGAAGATGACTATGTGTTGATGGAAGCAGAAGAGACTTCAACACAAAATAAACGATGTGGTACAAAAAGAGCTCAGGCATCACATGCAGTAAAACATGGCAGAGACAGTAAACAGCCAGCTTGGCTTTCTCACTGGGTTCCTGATGAAGACTGGAAACAATGAGAACAATTTAGACAGGATCGTAACCACCGGGGTCCCTGGACAAAGATGTCCTTGTAAAGCAAGCAAGCAAGCTATCCTCAGATTGACAAAGCTATGGGGAAACTGGAAAATGTTAAATAGGAAAATATTGTATTGTTCTAACAGAAGGTGCTTGGAAGACACAAGCCAATGGAAGCAGTAGGAGAATGACACATTCTCCCAAGTGAGTAACAAGCTCATTCGGAAACAGGCTTAGGTGGGGCCGCAGAGAGGGTTAAACGGTTAAGAGCATATATTGCTCTTGAAGACGATCAAGGTTTGCTTTGCAGCACTCATGTTGGGGGGCCCCAAACTCAAGCTCCTGGCCCTAGCCCATAAATTCTCAGTCTTCCTAATGCTAGGACACATTAATACTAGGGCACTTTAATACAGACCTTCATGTTGTGGTGACCCCCATCCATAAAATTACTTTGGTGTTACTTCATATTGCAATCATGCTACTGTTATGAATTATAATGTAAATACCTGGTATACAAGATATATGATAGCAACCCCCAAAGGGGTTGCAACCCACACACTAAGAAACACTGCCCTACTTTGACAGTGGAACCAGGATGTATCCCTGGTGCATGCAAGGACTTTGGGAGCACATTCCCCATGGAGGGATACTCCCTTAACTTAGAGGCAGGAGGGAGGGCCTAGTCCCTACTCCAAATGACTTGACAGATTTTGTTGATCCCTCCTGGAAGGCATCACCCTCCCTGTGGAGTGGGGGGGGGTGGGAGAGTGTTCAGGGGGGAATGGGAGGGAAGGAAGGAGGGAGGGAGAGGGAACTTGGATTGATATGTAAAATAAAAAATAATAATAATAAAAGAAACACTGTCCTAGAATATAGGGGCTCTGGTGCCACCTTCTGGCTGCCATGGGCACCTGCAGTAACATGTACATACACAGTTATACATTCTCTCTCTCTCATGTGCGCATGCGCGCGCGCACACACATACACACACAAACAATTTTTTAAAATATGTTTACCTTTAAGACAGGATTTCAAAGAAACCTTCACAACAAAAAACAAGCTTCATGAATTTTAAATGTGGCAGGAGATATCTGCTCAAGGATATCTTCACTGTAATGCAGGTTTAGAAATTTGTACAGGAGCCCAAGGAAGGCATACTTGCTAATGTACTCAGAGTGGAAGTTCTACAATGAATATGACTGACAATCTCAAACTTTTGTGTAATCGTCAACCTTTGCTTTGCTGCTTTGGTTCAAAGGCACATTTCAGTAAAATGGGTTGTTTGTTATCAAAACTGTTATGGATTAGAGATTGAGTATGTGCCCTTTCTGTAGGTTAGATTAATATATCAGAATCAATAGCATGTTATAGCTTTCATTAGTAGTAATAAAATACCCTAAAATATTCCCAGAATACATCTATAAATTATTTGTTCAATGTATTTATGTTAAAAAGGGTTGTCAGTTACAATGCTCTGGAAGATTATAAAGTTACAAGCCACCCTATTTGTATTTGATAAGCTCCCAATGTTTTGGGTCAGAGTAGGTTATGCTGTGGGGGAGAAAAATCATTATTTTCCCTAATAAATAAATTAGTCACCTATATTTCATGTATCACTTAGGCAAGCCAGTATTAAAGGCTTAAATAATAAATAACAAAAAGCTCCATTCATTTATTAATCATGACTTATCATTTGTGTGTGTGAGAGTGTGTGAGTGAGTGTGAGTGAGTGAGTGTGTGTGTGTGTGTGTGTGTGTGTGTGTGTGTGTGTGTGTTGTGACTATGCGTTTTCTTTTAGACTCCTGAGGGTGACAGACTGTTCACACCTCTAAGATCACTGACATTTTGCCAAGTTCAGGAAAACACCTAGTGTTGAGAAGACTTTCCAGGAGGCGAGATCCTGAGAGCTGTGCTGGAGATATCCATGGAAGAGTCTGAACCAGCAACCATTAGATCCATCTAATCAATTACATTCTAATTGGTTTAAACTAAGATGCACTTGGCAGGGAGCTGGAGGTGCAGCTCAGCAATTAGGAACACTTGCTGTTCTTTCAGAGAACCTCCGTTCAGATCCCAGCACCCACATGGCAGCTCAGAACCCTCCAGGACTCCAGTTAGAGGGGATCTGAAGCCATCTTCTTCTCCTCTTTGGGCAATAGGTATGTGTGCAATGCACTCACATACATGCAAATACAACAATCATACACACACAGTAAGAATAAATAAATAAATCTTGTTTGAATGGCCACTAAGGATACTCTATTTGTTTATGTTTGTTTTTCAAGACAGGGTTTCCTCTGTCTAGCCCTGGCTGTCCTGGAACTCACTTTGTAGACCAGGATGGTCATGAACTCAGAGATCTGCCTGCCTTTGCCTCCTGAGTGCTGGGATTAACGGTGTGCACAAGAGTACTCTTTAAAGTTTAATCTTTTCCATGGAATGGAGACAGATCATTCCAGGTTATGGTATGAGGGGGGGGCAGAGTCTCTTGAAAACTATCTTCTATTAATAAAAAATGAGAAGGGCTGAGATGGCTCAGGCATCCCATCACTGTCACCCTACCTCCAAAGGGCAGCAATGCCTCTTGATTCCCTCAACATTTCCCACTCTTGTTTACCCTTGCTTCCATGATTCACAATCAGTCATTTTGCTGACTCACTAATGCCCTACAAACTTGGAATAGTTTTCAATGATGAAGAAGAGAAATGAAATGTGGGATGCAATAAAACTGGATATGATTTTCACCTTGGAAAGGACAGAGTTCCTCCATATTCTATAACATGGGCGAGCATTGGAGACACCACACTAAGCAAAATGAAGAAGTCACCCAAAATCAAATACTGGATTGATTTCCATTTACAAAAGGAATTTAGAGTCATCCACGTGGTAGAAATATAAAGCAGAAGGGGGGTTCTCAGGGCTGGTTGAATGAGGTGGGGCGTGATGGACACAGCCAGTGGTGGTGGTTACATGACAAGTATGAATGTGCTAAATGCCCTTAGACTTTATACTTCCAAATGATTAACAAGAAGGCCAGTAGACTGAGCAGGAAAGAGCTTGCTGCACAGATGTGAAGGTCCAAGGCTGAATCCCAGAAACTGTGATGGAAAAAAAAAAACTGAAACTGAGCATGGTGGCATTCACTTGTAATCCCAGGCCTGGAGCAGTAGAGACAGGCAGACCTCAGGCTCACTGACCAGCCAGTCTGAACTAATTGGCAAGCCCCAAATTAGTGATGGGCGGCAGAGCAGACTCTACCTCAGTAAACAAATTGGGAAGTGCTTGAGGAATAATAACACCCGAGGTCGACCAGTGGTCTCCACATGGAAATGCACACAAACTCACCCACACATGCATGTATACATGTGCACACATACAGAGAGAGAGATCAAAGGAGGGGTAGCCATGAAGGTTCCTGTCACCATGAGTCCTGGTTGGTTAACAAAGCCATCAACTCCACCCACCCCACCCCACACTACCACACAGCAAAAACCATTGTTCCTACAAGGTATTTTCCTTTATTTAACATTTAAAGCAGGCAGGGTCAAGCCCAGGATTCTCATTTCTACAAAAGACCAGCTAAGCTACATATTGCACTACATTTGGTCCCTCCTCCCCAAGGGACACCTGAACCAAGTAAACAGCTGGACCCTGCAATGAGCTGCTGTTGGCACCAGGCCAGAGTGGAAGCAATCAGCCTTCCAGTGGTTCTGCAACAGATGGACATGCTACCCACACACACACACACACCCCATTGGCCCTTCTCCTTGACACACCTAGGCCAAGCACAAGGCTTGTCTGGCACTCCGGAGATACACATGCACCTAAAAGCATACGAGTCTCAAGACTTTTTCATCATGAATTACACCTACGTCTACATTACTTATAATCTCTTTCTGAAATGCATGCAGAAAAAAAAAAAACCTGCTCCCATGACCGAGCTAATTGGGCCCTAGAATGTCTAGAATGTTAGGTGCAAAAGTCTCCAGCTACTTGCTGCCTGGGGTCTGTTGCAGACTCCCTTCTACCGTGGGACAATCACCCCTCTTTCTTTGGTCTCTTCTCTGAACAACCCTCACCAGCAAACTGCAGGGCGCAGCAGGCTGCCACACGTGAGCCTTATTTAAAGATCAGGGTTAGCTCCTGGCTGTGAACACGTTTTCCTCTGTGGAAGCAGGTCCGTGTTTACCTTTTAAGTCCCAGAAACAAACTGGGGTCACTCACATGTGCAGCGCAGCTGCTGCAGCGCCAGATTTATGTACAGATCTGCATATAATTGTCTTGTTTTCCCCCCTTGGCTAATTTTTTTCCCTTTAAATAAAATGGTTTAGTCCAGGGTACATAAAGCCCTAATTCTAAAGTCATATAATTTTATGGACAAGGGGCAGGAGGTAGGATTGCAGGCAGTTCTTTTGTATGGCACCTGAACTCATTAAAATCCTAAATTCCATAATTTCACGCTACCATGTGCCACAACTGAACAGCCTAATTGCTTACCATCTTTATGAGGACCGCAAATGGGGCTGGAAAACCAGGGAACAGGTGGGAAGGCCACACTGGGGTTTGAAGCCAAGCCCCATTAGGCATTGGTGACCAGAAGAGAAGGGGATGGCTTCGTGGTGCAAGAGACAAATGCTGCCAAGAGTCAATGGAAGGGCAAGGCATGTGCAAAAGCTATGAGATTCCTAAGGAGATTCGTGAATGAGACATCTTCTTATACACACCACACAGCTGTTTGCAAGACTGGGCGCTAGAAAATGGGGTAAGAGTTGGAAACTCACAATCTTTTCCTGCCTATAAAGAAACTGATTCCTGAATACAAACATTTAATGTCACAAATCTTAATGTACACAGACACAGAAGTGCATGTGTGTATGCACGCGCGCACGCGCACACACACAAAACACACACACACAAAACACACACACACACAATGTTGTGGATACCAAAAGAATGAGTCTCTTGCTGGTCCCTCATAACAGACTGGTATATCAGGAGTAGAGAAAGGAAGATTCCTCGGCACTTAATTCTATAAAAGGTAAAACCAACAAGTTATCAATCAGATTCACCAATTTGGTTGATCATCTGACTCCATTTCCACACGAATGGCACCTCTGAAGAAGGTGTTGTCTTTTGGTGATGGTGACAAGTCCAGAAAAAATGCAGTGAGGAAGAAATTTTTAGAGCATTTTCTTTCCTCAGACTGGACCAGTTAAGCCCTAAGCAACAGAGCCTGTTTCTCAGCCTGCACCACCTAGCCGCAGTTCCTTCCTCCACCTAGGGTGATCAGACCTCCAAAATACAACAGTTCACTCAAATCTCACACCTGAAAATGGGGGGATCCCCATTACACCATAAGTTAAAATAACCACAAGGCAGAGGCCAAGTTGATGAGATCCATAAATGTGCCAAAATGAAAGGGATGGAAAGACATCAAAGCATCGAGGGAGCTGGGCAGTCCACACAGCAATGGAAGCTGGGGGAGAGCTGTGCAAAAAACAAAAGCAAAAACAAAAATTCTTCATCTGAACTAAACAGTAATGTTGAGTAGAGAGGGAGGCAGGAGGGAGATGTATGGGGTCTGATCTCAACAAAGAAGGTTCTAGAGGCAGGAATGCAGGGATGGTAACAGAGCCATGCTAGAGAACATGCTGTACTGGTCCTCACTAAAGGGTGGGGATAGCTTCCTGGAGGTCTAGAGACCTACAACTATAAACAAGCCCTTATTTTCCAAAGGAACTTCTCACAGACAGTGCCTTGGTGCAGACAAAGCTTGGGATACTCAGCAGCATCTCCAACATAAACTGCCATGTCCTAAGAAAACCATTGGGGTTTCCTCTGCAAACCAAGGGATGGGGTGTTTCAGTTTAGTGTTCTGCAGCGGCCTGGAATCTCATAACAAGAACATGATGTCTTGCATTGGCAATGTGCTGGCACAAGGAGAAGGCTAGCGAGATGTAGGCTGTGCTGGGCACAGTCTGGGGGAACAGAGGTCCCTTACTGGACCCACTAATTAGGGAGTATGTCTGATATGTGTGGGGCAAGTCCTCCATCTGTCTCCTAATCACACACTTGAGCCAAAATATCAAGTAGGACAATTCTTGTTCATCACCTCCCTTCCATCTTCTCTCCAATGTTTTTGGAACCCATTTACAGGTCTTTCTGCTTGGTCAGTACTCCTCATTGACCAGCTCACCATTACACAAACACTCAGCATCCAGAAGGGAGTCTCAAATGATGGATTAACTCAGATCAGAGTGGCCTAGGGACACACCTTGTGTGTCAGCGCCTAGTCCACTGTGGTCAACACCATCCCTAGGCAGATGGTTCTGAACTGTATAAAGCAGCTAGTTGAGTATAAGCCAGCAAGTGACTGGCCAGCAAGCAGAATCCCTCCAGGGTTTCTCCTGTACTTCCTTGGCTGTTGAGTAAGTTCCCTGGTTAGAAGCTGTGTGGCCTGGGATAGCAAGCAGGGCTGCCTCTCTAGCCTATCCCAATGGTAGACTTTGACCTGGACCTTCATCATCAGAGAATTATCACAATGACAGAAGTGAAAATGCACACATCCTCCATTCACTGTCACTTGGTCCTAGTACAATTTGCTGAGGCAGACAGTCCCATTTAGCAGGTGAGGAGACAGAGGCTTGGCAGAAACACATCATTAAAGTCAATTTCATTGATGCTGGTGCCTCCCATCCAGCCCTCTGCCTTCCTTACCTACCAGCCCCCAACATGTCTTTGGGTCTTCTAGTTCCTATAAGCTGTGGCTCTCTCTCCACCTGCCGGGTTTGAATTTATGTAGCTAGCTGTTCCTGGCTCCCTTTGCTCTGCAGAAGGGTAATGCATAGGAAAGTATTTCAAAACAAATCATACAAATATGAGGTCTAATCTGTGCATGTGTGTGTGTGTGTGTGTGTGTGTGTGTGTGTGTGTGTGTGTGTGTATATATATATATATGTATATATATATACATGTGTGTGGTGTGTGGTATGTGTGTACGCATGGTGTGTATGTGTGTGTTGTGTGTGTGTGTGTGCACGCATGGTGTGTATGTGTGTGTTGTGTGTGTGCAGTGTGTAAATGTGTGTGTGAGTTTGAGTGTGTGTGCACTGTGTTGTGGTGTTTATGTGTATGAGCGTGTAAGTATGTGTGTGAGTGTTGAGTGTGTGTGTGGATGTGTGTGGATGTGTATGTGTGTGTGAGAGAGAGAGAGAGAGACAGAGAGGGGGGAGGGAGGGAGAGGGAGGGAGGGAGGGAGAGAATATGTCTGCTTCTGTCTATACTCTCACTTTTGTTTTACCATTCTCCTAAATTTTACCTTAACTTCAGCCTTCCTGGCTCCATGACCGCCCACCCCTTTGTGCCCACCCCATACACTATTTGCCTTGAAGCTCCAGCTGTAGTTCCTTTCAGACCCAAGGCCATGTCAATGTGAGAACTGGAAGTGCTGGTGCGCACTGACAGAAACTTTAAGACCAAAGGACCACCTCTCCCACATCCCGTGACTCACTCATTTGCTCGTGTCTTTCCCAGGGTTTTCTGCTGCCTTCAAATTGGTCTCCTGGTGGATTCTGTTAAAGCTCGGAATATACCTTCCTGTCATATCACTGCATCATCACCAACAAAAGCTTACCATCAGGTCTAAGGAAAACAGCCATGTGTCAAGAGTGTTGAGTCTACCCCTGGCATCTTACATGAATTGTTCCATTTAGTTTCTGAGGTGTAGAGAAGTGCAATCTCTGCTTGGCAGATAGAACCCAGGTTCAGAATGAAGCCAGGTTACAACACTCTCAGAGGCCAGACTGAGATCTCAGTCTATGTGTGTCTTCAAAGCTGTGTGCACATAACTAATACACCACATGGAAAACCTATTTCTCCAGCTTCTCTATCATAGCTAAAGTGAAACATACACATACCTACACCTACACACACACACACACACACACACACACACACACAAAAAACAAACATACACACACACACACACACATACACATACACACACACACACACACACACACACACACACATACACACATAGAAAGAATGGGGACAAAGTGTCTCTTCCCCACAACTATGTGGCACTGAAGCTCAGGTGGAACTTCTGCACGGGATGGCATCACTGGGTCACTACACATGTCTCCTTGCCCCTACAAAACCCTAAGCATGGGGAGAGAAGAACCTCAGCCATAGTCATGGAGAGCTAGTCTCATTAAACCTCCCCTCTTTTGGAGGGGAGGACTCAAGAGAGGAAAGAACATGCAGAAAGAAGAGGGGAGAGTGAGGGGATTGATTATAGAGGGTTGAAATCTTTGGACACTACATTCCAGATGACATTATCACAAACATAGGTAGGTAGGATGGTCGTGTTTTATAAAAAGAACCAGGGGAAGAAAAAAAAACAGATTTGGGAAGTGCACTTTCTCTAGAAGCCCAAGCCTGTCTCCTCCATCGCCTTTATCCATGGTAGAAATCAGCGTCTTGCCATTTAAGGGACCGTGAAACCTGAGTGAGGAGCCGGCTCGTTTCCTGGCTTCCTTTATTACAATTCCTTCTAATTTAAAATTTATAATGAATGCAAACAATAATCAGTTTGTAAATACTGTTTTTAAGTTCACTAGAGCTTTACCGAGATATCCCTTCTAGGTAACAAGTCTGTGGCTCATTACTCTCTCATTAACAAAATAGAAATAAAGACGCAAACAAAAAAAAAAAAGGAAGAAAGAAAAGTAAAAAAAAAAAAAAAAAATCACTCTCTCCAAAGATATTGTTGCAGTCTAATTGCCTGCAAGGAATTCTTAATAATGTTTACTAATGCCTTTTCAGCCTTGCCAATTTTATAATGCTCGTTCCAGACCCCAGGTGTGACGTCTGTGGTCCCTGCTGTGACCCTTGCTAGTGAATTTAGACACCATAAATTGAGGTTTTAAAGAGTGTTTAACCCCATCTTATGTCTCCAGAAAGCAATCACATTCACCAAGCTTTGGAAAGCTAGCTGTTAGCATTCCTTTAAATTTACTTAAAAATATATTTCTGGGTGAGCAAGCCCTGGAATTGACTGGACATGACACCAGCTCATTCTACCTCACCAAGACTGAACATCTTAGATATACCAAGAGGCTAAAGGGTACCACCACCACCATCACCATCACCATCATTATCATCATCATCACCACCACCCCTTATTTCAGTCCACAACCCATCTCTAGGACGGATCTTTTGGAATTGCCCTTGGTATTTGAGAACTCTAAAAATTAACAAAAACATTTTGTAGCAATAGAGTCCATCCTAAAGATTACCTTCATCCCACTACTGTTAAAGCAAAAGTGGCAAACAACTCAGAAGTACTGTGATGTGGGGTGGATGATACCAGAGAAGCCTTGTGTCATCTGTCTTCCTTTTAAACAAGCCACAAGTTATTTATTACTAGAAAACAGTCACCTAGGAAATAACATGTCATTGAACATGGATAATGGGTGGCCAGTTCACTGCAAATCAGAGACCACAGCCGCCCAAAGCTTGTCTTTACAGCCAGTTTCTACTCAAACTTGTAGCAAACACTGACTCCTTCAGGGATATAGCTGTCCTCAAAGGCCTTTTACGTGCTTCTTTCAGAGAAGTCTCTAGCTGTAAACTAGCATACATAACTGGTTAATCGCATGACCTTGTCCAAGTCCTTCTACTTCTTGGCCAATTTCAATTTCTGAGGGAAAATAAAACAAGCCCAACATCAGCAGCTTAAGGTAGACCTAGATAAGCAAAGAAGAAAATATCCAGAGCCCTGTTTGGGTAGAAGGGACCCCTAATGCCAGACCCTGGACTTGTCAAATCACATCACTTTGATTCAATGACTTCACACCAAACCTGAGAGCTAACAGTTAAAGGGAGAATCACTCATCAGTTACCCAGACCTCAGAGCTATTCTTGCATCTCTCATGAATTCCACACTGTTCCAAAGGTCTTCTTGGTTCTGCCTTCTTAAGATTAGGTGCATGGATTAGAGACCTCGGTGTGAAACCTGAAACTGCTAGAAGAAAGTGCAAGTAGTAACCGAGAAAATGTAGGTGTGGGAAAGGACTTTCTGAACAGGGGTTAAGACCAACGGTTGAGTAGTAGGACCTCATAAAGCTAAAACACTTTTGAGCATCTATGAAAACAATCGAGTGAAGGGGAAGCCTTTAGAATGGGAGGGAATGTTGCCAAGCTATATGTCTGGTGGAGAATAACCACAATATATAAAGAACTTAAAGAACAAAGACTCAAAGAAACAACCCATTCAAAAAAAAGGGGGGGGTTACAGATCTAAACAGGGAGGTCTCAAAATAATGAGTACAAGCAGCTAGGAAGTTACTCAGAAAATTGTTTATAGCCCTTAGCAATCAGGGAAATAAAAAAAAATTAAAACCTTTAAGAGTTCATCTTACCCCAGACAATATAGCTAAGATGAACAAAACAACCAATAAGAAATGCTGTGGGGAAGTGGATGTGGGAGAAGGAAATCTTCATCCACAGCTGATGGAATTGAAAACCGGTGTAGCCACTATGGAAATCAATACGGAGAACCCTCAAAAAAAAAAGCTAAAAGTAAAGCCTGGCATGGTGGTGCACACCTTTAACCCCAGCACTCTAGAATCAGAGGCAGGCAGATCTCTATGAGTTTGAAGCCAGCCTGGTCTACTTAGGGAGTTCCAGGCCAACCAAGGCCACATGGTTATCAAGGAGCTATATTACTCCTTGGCATCTCTGCAAAGGACTTGACATCCTACTCCATAAATAGTTGCTCAGCCTCATTGCTTCTGTAGTCACAAAAGTTAAAAAATGAAAACCTAAATGTCCTTCAACTGGAAAGTATGTTTCCAATACTCTATGAAATGCTATTCTGCTGTAAATGGAACTAGACAGCATTCTATTGAATGAGGTAACCTAGACCCAGAAAGAAAAATGTTCTCAAGCTCATCTGCAGTCCCTAGCTCCAAATCCTCAAATGTGGGCATATACCTTGGGGTAACTGCAGAAGCCAGGGAAGTAAAAAGACGCAGTGGGAGAGAGAAACAACAATCAAAAAAAAAAAAATGTCTTTGAATTTGGTTGCAGGAGGTCATAAGGTCCTGGGAAGGCTTGGAGAAAGAAGGCCTAGAATGGCACGCAGGAAGAAAGAGAAAGGAAATGATGTAATTGTGTTTAAATTAATGTTTTAAAAATATTTTTAAAAGAGATAGGTGAAGACAAATTTCTTTTTAAATATTCAGTGAAGATTTCTTCTCACCAATTTTACCGCCACCATCTGGTCCCCACCCCCAAGCCCATCTACACTACTGCAGCAGCCTGGTACACTAGTGATTTGTCTCATTACTCTGAAAAAATGCCCCAAGTGAAGCAAATGTAAGGGAGGAAGAATCTGTTTGGGCTCATATTTTGAGAGGAGAATCCATCATGGTGGGCAGTCATGAAGACAGGAAGCAGGGAGCAATCGTGGCTCTACTCAGCTCACTCTCCCCTTCCCATTCAGTCTAGGATGTGAGCCCAGGGAATGATGCCACCCACAATAAAGGTAGCTCTTCCAATCAAAGTTAAACTAATCTAGATAATCCTTCATAGACAGACCCTGGGGCCAGTCTCCTAGGCCATGCTAGATACTATAAAGGTGACACTATTAACCATGGTACCTACCAACTTCTGTCCCTTGCCTAAGGCCACACTGTTCTCCAAAAATTGAAGTATTCATTCTAAAGACAGACATCACGTTACTCCTTCCATGTCAAAACCCTCCAATAACTATCTGTGATGCACACAATAAAACTCAGTTTTTAACCAAAGCTTCTAAGTAGGGAGATCCAGGACCAGATTTCAAATTAAAGTCCAAATACTGGATTCCGAATTACTTTGCTTTGCAAAGTCAATATAATGAACTAGCATTAAGATGTTTTAGGTACTTGATAAATATATAGTAAATGTCAAACAAAAATTAATTACAAATCATGGCTTTTAAATGACAATGTATAAAACTATGGCTTTAAATACCTAAAGGTTGGCACAATATCAAAGACCATGAAATGTGATAATTTAATTATGTTATTCACATTTGGTATTCTGTTGATGGGCTGGCAAAGTTTGGATGAAATGATAAGATAAATGTGTAGATATTCATAAATATGCATTCATTCTATAAAAATTTTGTTGCCTTAATTTTGGCAAAGTTAATAATTATGCTATTACAAGCAAGATTTTTACATAATTTATGTTACATTGACAATAATGATCCAAAATATTGAAAGACAGTTTTACTCAAAGCACATAATGTGTGAATGTGTTTTCATCAAATTTTTTAATTAATACAACGAACAAAATTAAAAGGCTTACAATTACTTTTTATTCTTGCAAATATGCTATTTTTATCTTAAAATATGCAAATCAGCCATTGTATTTTAAAATACAAAGGTTCTCAATTTATTTAAATTGTGTTCTCAAATTATTTAAAGCAATCTTAAATTTACATTTTAAATTTTTAAATCAAATCTTATTTAAAACTTTTATAACAATGAAACTCTTCGTAATTCTAGATTGAAAGTCATGCAACTGCCCATGCACAGACTCATGACCATACCTCACACTTTTTACCACCAGATAAATACAGCCTCAAAACACAAGAACACATTTAAGAGTGAGCCTATTCCACATAGAGGGATACCCTCTCAGCTAGACACACAGGGAAGGGCCTAGGCCCTGCTTCAAATGATATGGCAGACTTTGAAGGTAATGTAATGCCTCACCCTCCCTAGAGAGCAGAAAGGGGATGGAATAGGAAGTTGAGGGGGGGGGGGCAGGAGAGGAGGGGAGCGAGAGGGAACTGGGATTGACATGTAAAACAAGATTGCTTCAAATTTAAATTTTAAAGCGGGGGGGGGGGGAGAAGTGAGGAATTTCAAGCTGGATGTGGTGGTGCACACCTTTCATCCCAGCCCTGGGGAGACAGAGGCAGGCAGATCTCTGTGAGATCAAGGCCAGGCTGGTCTACAGAGAGAGTTGCAGAACATTTAAGGTGACAGACAGATGAGAAGGAAAATAACGCCATGTTATGGTTCCTGGTTTCATTTTTGTGCCTGTGAAAAGAACCCTGACAAAAAAGCACCACAGGAGAAGATTGGGTTGCTTTGTCTCACAATTCCAGATTACAGTTCACCATTACAGGGGAGTCAGGAGTCATGTCAAATCCACAGAGAAGAGCAGAAAGAGGACGAATATATCCTCACATGCTGCCTTGTTTCTTCTCGGCTAGCTTACTCACATACAGTCCAGGGCCAAACCATGGAATGGGTGCTACCCACAGTCAGGGGCTTCCCACTCTGACAACGAATCAAGACAACCCTAGACACACCCGCACAGATATACCCACAGGTCAACCTAAACTAAGCAGTTCTTCACAGATACTCCCTTCTCTGTCCCTATTTCAGCCTCCCAGGTTAAAGGTGCCAAAGGTTTTGATATCTGGAGAGTAATAATTTATCAAATTAGTTTGCCCTTCCTTTTCCCTCTACTTCATTCATGCAAACCCTCTTGATACTCTGAGGCTGTTTCCAAGGTCTACAGTAGCAACAACACAGCTCTCAATGAGACTGTCATTGAACCTGGATCAAGATGCCTTTGGTTTTGAGACCAGAGCAAGAGAATGGAGAAAGTTCCCTCTATGGCTCAACATTGTCATTCTCAAGAGTGTCATTCTCAAGGAGCGCAGAGCCCCAAGTTACAAGCAACAGAGAAGCATGAGTGTGTTAAGAAAGTGATACTCTCGGTGATTAGGACCCTCTGGTGCTTTCGCCTGAGTCTAAGGTCAGTACTGCCTAGAGCGTCCAGCATGACCTGGTTCCCAGTACTTTCCCATCCCTTCTCTTCCACTGCCCTGCCAGTTCACTAGGCTTCAGGTACCACCTTGCCTACAGCGGCCATGTGAGTCCCTCAGGGGATTTTTCTGTCTCCTGTCTCAAATGTCTTTCCTGTAGATATTTGTGTGACTTAGGTAGTACTTCCTGTCTCTGCTTTAAGGTCACCTTGTCGAAAAACCTCCTCTGATCATGTCACCTACAACCTCCCTTTAACCATTTGATACTCTCTTTACCCTAACTTTATTTAACTCTTTATAACACCTAACATTAAGTATTTTCTTCTTTCTTTCCTTCTTTCTTTTCTTTCCTTCTTTCTTTTCTTTCTCTTCCTTTCTTCCTTTCTTCCTTCCTTCCTTCCTTTAAACAGAGTCTCATATAGCATAGGTTGGCCTTAAACAGCCAATCCTCCTGCCTCTGACTCCTAAGTGCCAGATAAGTATGTGCCACCATAGTTGGTTTGGGTATTGCTTGAGGACCTAGCCCAGGTCTTGTGTATGTTAGGCAAATAGTATACCACTGAGCTACACTATCAGCCCTAAATATTTTTTTTATTGCCAAGTCTGTTCACAAAATGCAGCAAAGTACAATCTCCATACATGCACAGCACATAGAAGGCACACACCATGCTCAGGCTGCCCTTTTCCTCCCTTCATTGCACTGTGCTCATCAGGGGCTGGAGTTTTCTTAGTGTTCCTTGATCACTGTGAGGATTGATTAGTTGAAGTGTCTCTGAGAACAGCAGAGATACATCAGTTATGGGCCAGACTTCCTGTCACCAGCAAAGGATAGAAGACAGGTTTCTAAGAGCATCTCAAAGTGACAGGAAGACATAAATGGTAATAGCTACACCACATCTAAGGCCAGTTGGCTTTTGCAAGTGATCCATGTTTTCAGGGGTTATCACCATTGGATAGAGTTTATGGATTCCTTATATTCATTCCTCCTCACCCACACTCCTGTCTGTTGTAAGAAAATTGAAGTCAGCCTCCTTGCTGTCTGCATTTTTTTTTCCTTGCCTTGCCACTTGCTAGAGCACTGACCATATGCCAAGCACCGTTCCTACACTTGCTATGATCTGTCTCATTTAACCTTCATGCCAACGGCAAGGCAGCTTCCCTGATTGCCCACATTTCACAGATAAGGAGGAAGAGAATCAGAGAACCATTTTCCTCAAGTCTGGAAAGTGCTACAGGCACGTTTCTAACAGTTCCACTCCACTGGAAGCCCTTAAGCTCACTGTGTCTGGGGCTTCTTCAGATCCATTTAGATGCTCCTCGTCACTCGATATTCTCCAAATATGTTCCAATAGAGTGCATACATAAGATACAGTCCATGTCTTGACAGTACCTTTCTCTGAAAGGAGAGGCACACATCACATACCATCCAAAGACAAAAGCCATGGCATATGGGGGCTTGAGAGAGCCACACAGATAGCAGGGCTTGCTTTTCTTGCAGAGGACCTGAATTCTGATTCCAGTACCTTGGTCAGATAGCTCACACCCTCCTGTAATTCCAGCTCCAGGGGATCTGATGCCTTTTCTTCTGACCTCCACAGTTAGCCACACATATATGGGTGTACACACACACAGCACACGCACACACACACACACAACACACACATGCACACACACACAAGCATGTGTGTGCACACACACACATGCACAGAAAGATAGACAGAGACAGGGAAATAAATAGTTTAAAAAAGTTTGTAAGGGTTTAAATGACAAATGTCCCTCATAAGCACATGTATTTGAATACTTGTTCCCAACTGGTGGCACTGTTTCAGGGTGTTATGAAACTCGTAGGATGTGAAGCCTTCCTAGGGAAAGTATATCTCTGTGGCTCTGTGGGCAGCCTTTGGGAGGTTATAGCCTCCCCCACCCTTTCAGTTTGTTCTCTCAGCTTCCTATGTAAACCCCAGTTCTGGTTTGTTCTCTTAACTTCCTGTGTAATGAGTTGTGATCATCCTAGTTCCTTCTCTAGCCAGGTGCTGCCATCATAAAGTCCAAAGCCATAAGTTGCATTTGGTCATATTTTATCATAGCCACAGAAAAGTAACTGACGCAAATGCCATGGTCTAAGAGTCTACAATATGTCCTGGGTAATGAATACTCTAAAATTTAGGCAAAGAGAAAACTAACTAGACTGACCCTCTGTGGAAACCCCAACAAAATATTATTCCCCTGGGCACAGATATGAACCACTTGTGTATTCCCTAGGCAGTGTGTACTGTTACCTCACCACAGGCCAGGAAATACACTGAGTGGCTAGCAAACTAAAAGGTGTGCTTCTCTGGAGAAAATGAAACGAAGGTAGGGTGGATGTGGGCTCTATGAGCAGTGGGAAGCTGACTTCCTGGCTCCAACAATTCCATTGTGGAGCGAAGGGACTGTTTAGCTTTCCTACTTTACTGCCAAAAATGAAAGAACATTTTGTAATCAAGGACCAGTAAGTGGGCCCTAGAAACCCTCCATTTCATACCAGGTCAGGTCCCAGGGAAGGTTCCTGTCTTCCTGAGGAAGACAGCCCAGTGTGGATTGAGGAGCCAGTTTTAGGACACCTGCCTTGTAGTCCTGAGCAAATGACTTAATCCCTCTGAGCCCCACTTTCCTCCCTTATAGAAGAGAACAATCCTTGCTGTGTGGTGTTTCTGTGAATGTTAGATAAGATCCATTAACATATTGGCACATACTTCCAACCTAGAAACTATTCTTTCTTTCCCCCATTGTCCTTAAAAAGAACTGTAGTCTGCTATTCTTCAATTATATCTTGACTAGATTCTCACACTCCTGCTGGGCAGTTCCAGCCTTCCAGCTCTTTTGACAAAGTCGCCCTGTCTAAAGGCACCCCCATCCCACCCTGTTCCTGCTGGCTTTCCTCTTTATCCTGGACTCAAAGCTCCAGATTCCCTACTGGGGCTAAAACTCCACCAAGAACATCTTAGACCTATTTAAGTTTCTGAAGCAAATGATTATAAGAGGGCAATCCCTGCTTTCTCCTGCAATAATCAGGCACCTCATTGGAATAAATGACTTGGCCATCAGGTTTATAGTTTTTCCATTTGGGAACTGGGTTATTGCTTCATAAAATTGTGCTACATGGTATCATTATCATTTCATTATGTTGCACAGGGGGGAGAAAATAAGATCTTGTCATTTTGAGCACTGCACTCCAACTCCCCACCCCCACCCCACCCCACCTTGGGTGCTTCAGGAAGCCGACTTCTCAACTTGTCTTCTGCATCAAACTTCCTGTGAGCTTAGAGGGTCACTCTTTGGTATGTCCTTAGCTGAGGTGTTACCTTGAATAGGACAGCTTACTCTCCCTTTTAAATGCTACTATGAGTTGTACAGACTACAATCCTAGGTTTTATGAAAAGAATGGCTTCCTGTGTGTTATAATACAGCTCATACCTTTTTGCATGTACCCTAGATATTCAGTGTAATAGTTGACTTCAGACAGCCTTACTCAATGTGTGGAAGGACTTTTCTCCTGCTGTGACAAAACATCATGACCAAGACAAGTTATAGAAGGTGGGACATATTAAGGGCTCATGGTTCCAAAGGGATAAAGGTCCATCAGCATCACAGCATGGAAGTGGAGCAGCAAGCAGGCAAGGAGGTTGTAAGAGCAAGATGAAGGCTTGCATTTTAAACCACAAGCAAGGAAGCCAAGAGAAAACTCTCAATGCCCACCTCCAGGGACACACTTCCTCCAACAAGACCACACCTCCTACATCTGCCCAAACAGTGCCAGCTACTGAAGACCAAATATTCAAATCCCTAACACTACAGTTGACTACAGAAAAGTGTCTGGGGTAGGTGAGAGTAACTGTTAGAGCAAATGAAACAGGTGCACATTGGCTGGTGAGATGCAGAGCTTCTGTGTTCACACATCTCCACTTTTGTATAACTTTAAAGATGTTTAAATGTTATCACCCTGACCAGAAAAGCACAATAGAGTCAGTTGCATTCCCCTTTCACTATTATTCATGTGTGGGGTCTGCTAAGTTCAAGAAAGTAGTACCAACACAGAAGCAAAGAACAGACCCACACTCTTCTCCAGAGGAGTACCCTGACTTGGTGCAACTGTGCACTGCTATCCGGGAACCAACAGGGAAGAGGTGGATCACAAGAAGAAATGACGCTGTGGGAGGAGAGGGATGTGGAAAAGTGTCTGAATAATGCCTGAGGAGTAGTAGTATTCAAACTCAGGTTGAAGGGAGGGAAGGGGTCTACAGACTTAGCCTTGGTTCTTGTGCTGGGTGAATGAGGTATATATGAAGAAACATGAGATGCAATGATCCAGGAGAGGAAAACAGACATCCCCAAACCAGAATGACAGATGATGGGGCACTGAGAATAAGCACAAAGTGTCACCTGCCACGGCTTGAGTAATCTTTGTAAAGCACAAATATGATCTTCCCTTGGCCTTAATAAATTCAGCCCTGTCTTCTCATTGTGCTCTCAATAAAACTCTAGTCACCCCCCAGCAAGGTTTGCAATGCCCTGTGTGTATAGTAACCTGCTTCTCTAGCCTCCTCTCCCACTCTGTCCATTCCTTGCTCTGCCCCCCCTTAAGTGCAAAGAACATATACTAACATTCCTATTGTCGATGCTATGGTAGACAGTTCTACAACCATGTATATCGGGCAACACTAATCAGACTTGTTACATTATAGATATAAAAGAACATAATAAATTGTGGGAAGGGATCTGAGAGGAAGAACACTGTGGAGGACAAAGGGAATGAAGAATAGTCTTGATCAAAATAAAATACATTCATGTAAAAATGAGTCAATAAACCAAAATGCAAAAAAAAATAAATAGTGGCTATTCCCAGATCCCTGTATTCTTGGTAATTTGGGTATTTATTTTGGCCTATGTCTCAGTTTCTAAATTCTCCACAATGATTGTGATTTCAGTAACAAACATCTAAGGGACTTGGAGAGTTGCATGTGAGGAAAATGATTAAGGAGCAATTTTATCAATGAGGGTCTTTACTAAGGGCTACCAATGGGGACACAGAACTCCAAAAATGCAATGACTCACTAGGGACAAGGGCCAGCCAAATCTGAGACACAGACATATAACCTTTTTGTGAAATGAGGCAGGACTGGAGGAAAGGTAATAGTCCTCTATTCTTCCAAAGAACATGTGGAAAGAGAAAGAATTGGGGGTGGGTAGAGCCAAAGTGTCTTTGTTTTATATTTGGTTTGATTTCCTTTTAGCTTGGAGACATTAAATTGTTCTGTTAAGTTCAGGCCAGAACTCAGAAAAAAAAACACTCCCCCTCTCTATACACACCACGTGTGGCTTTAGAGTTATTTGGGAAGGGGCAATGCCTCTCTATTTGTTTCTTTTTACAGCACTGGCAATTGAACCCAGGACCTTATACACATTAAGCAAGAACCCTCCTACTGAGCCACATCCCCTACCCTGCTCTGGAAATACTTTAAATAAGCTTTATTCATTTTCCACTGATAAAAATAGTAACTCTTGGGGACTGGTAAGGCAACTCAGTGGTTAAGAGTGCTTGCTGCTCTTGCAGAGGACTCAGGTTCAGTTTCAGCACCCACACTGCATCTCAAAACCATCTCTAATTCCAGTTCCAGAAAGATCTGACACTCTCTTCTGGCCACTGCAGGCATTGCACAAGCAGAGCATATGGACACAGAAATACAGGGAAAAGACTGATACAAGTCTTTAAAATTTAATAAAAAGTAATCTCTCCACAGATGAAAAAATTAAGGATAAAGGTAGTTAGAAATGGTTCGCTTGCTGTCAATAAATAATTTTTAAAGGACTTATTTAGTCTTATATTTATGTCCATTGGTGTTCTGCCTGCATGTATATCTGTGTGAGGGTGTCAGATCCCCTGGGACCAGAGTTATACAGTTGTGAGCTGCCATGTGGGTGCTGGGAATTGAACTGGATCTTCTGGATGAGCAGCCAAACCACTGAGCCTTCTTTCAGCCTCTCAGTCTAAATCTCCTTAGCTTCCAGAGCTCTGTGAAGATGGTGGTCTCCAAAGCTACTTAAAGTGGGCTTTGCAGCCATTCCAGTCTGGTTCACAAGATGCTAGGGAGTTAAGAGTTTGCTAGACTCATGTTTTCAAAGAGCATTTCCTAGTCATCTTAAGAGTTAGGAAAATTATTTTTCATAAAGACACTAAGGATGCTGATGCTTATATCTGAAAGCTATGTGAAATGGGAAGAGAGACCTAACCCAAGATCCTACCATCAGAAAAGGAAGCCAAGTCTTTGGAGGTGAAGCATTATCCAGTAAGGCCCACAAATCGATGACTGGGCCAAGTGTGAGAACTCAGGGACTTAGATGCTCTGACAGTGCTCTCTCCACTGTCCATCCTTTTCCCTCAAGCTGCCTCATGGCCAACACAAGCATTTCTTTACTAACCCTCTAGAATGTCCAGACTCCTTGAGGAAGTGGTCTTGGATTTGGTGATTTAGTATTCTTATTCATTATAATTTTTTAAATATTTCAAAAAAATAAAAAGGAAAGTCTACCATGTTAACTATAAATATGGTCCTCAGTAGAGTAAATTCCCCAGCATTCCAAGAGCCAGAAATACTCTCCACTGTTGTCTGTCTTCAGGTCTACATGTTATGCACACCAATGAGAACCATACATCTGAAGTAACAAAATTAGCTGCAGTCACTTGCTAGGGCTAGTGTTCAACAGTTCACTGGCCATGGTAACTTCACCATTGCCAGGTGTCATCATTTGGCCATGGCTACCTGTCCAAGGAGAGTGAGAAGAGCTCCTCACCAGGGGAACTGCAAATCCTCCTGAGAGGAATTCACCTTGTGCGAGATCCCTGAAGCTGTTTTAGGGTATACCTTAGGATCCTGTGTGCCTTGGATTTAAGTCCTAGGAACTACCCTCCCCTAACCCCATCCCACCTTCCCTCTGTGCCATTATGAGGTCAGTGAGAGCTATAAAAGTATACAATTAGCTCCCAAGGAGCAGCCTTAAGTTCAGGAGAAGAGGGATTTGCAAGTCCTCAGGGAGCCATGAACCCCATTTGTAGGGTAGAAGACTTGCTTTGGGTTTTTGCAGTGTTTTTTTCCTTCTAACTGGTCTTATTATGCTACAACCCAGAATTTGAGTCACCTAATAGATGCAGCCTAAAAACAATGTGATTGAACTGTCATCTTTTGCATGGTGAGCAAATTTATTTTAATAATTAAATTAGCAGAGCTCCTGGGAGACAATGCCAGCATCTCAGACAAATATAGTCCCTAGCTCATAAACAGGACTTTCAAGTAGGCTGTGTCCCATGCCACCTTATCCCTTTCCAATGAATGATGCCAACATACTCTAAAGTCCACTGCTTACTGAATGGAGACAGGCATTTAGATGAAATACTAAATAACAGAGATTGCAAACAGGTCAGAGTTTGCTATAGTGCACACAAGAAGCTTCAAAACTTCTAAGCGTAGATACATCTGACCTCAAGGGTCCTGCAATTGGTGCTGGCTTACAGAAAGCCAGGATAATAGTCAAGGAATCCTTAACCATAAGTACTCTGATTGAGGTAGGGGTGTGTGTGTGTCTGTGCATCTGTGTTTGTACTCACAAATGCCCTGGAATGCATGTGCAAGTCAGAAGACAATCTTGTTTGGCAGCCTTTTTTCCTGTACACCACTGCATTGGCCAGACTTGTTGGCCCTCGGTCTTCAGAGGGTTCCCTGTCTATCCACTTACCCCCATCTCGTCAAAGGCTGTCTACCATCATAGACACGTGCTGAAACATTTGCCTTTGAGTCCTGGGGATTCAAACATGGGTTTGCACACTTGTATTGCAAGCTCTTTACCCACAGGGCATCTCCTCAGGACTTCACGCTGACACTTCACAGTGAAAGCAAGGCAGAGATCTGGGATGGCCTAGGGACAGCCTTGTAATTTCAGATGAAGTGAGGAAAGAAATTCATGCTAAAACATTATAGAAATTAATATTATTAAAATCAGTGAAGTAGAAACTTTCCAATACATTGACTAAAAATAAATTCATAAATCAAATAAGCATCAACCCATATTATATCTCAAACTCATCTGTCTTAAGACAGTCCTCTATCTCTAAATCAGTGTATTCCCAAATTATATATAATATCTATGTCCACAAGAACCGGGGAGCACAGAGGCCTGAATTAGAAAACAATTTCTGTATCTAAAAGACCAATACCATAATTAGGATTTAACCAGCATTATCTGTGCTGCATAAAAAGAGTTCTGAAATTTATCTAGAAGGATATGAGATAATTAAAGAAGAAAAATCGTGAACCATCTTTACTTAATAACTATTATCATTATATAACTAATCTTTATATAACCTCAATAAAAATAAAATTGCTTATCAAATAATTCTTTGACCACATCATCCACAGCCTCCCCAACCTCCTTGGCACTAGAAATAAAACATACACCACAACAGTCTTTGTGGGAATGCCAGACTTTGCTTCTCTTGTTGGAAACTTCATCTGCTTCTAGGAAAGCATCATCGGTTAACCACCACACCAAGGAATTAAAGAATGCCTCAGAATGCTTTCAAAAGCTGCATATTAAGATGATGCTAGAGTAACCAGGAAGAAGATTAAAAGGACATCCTTCCCCTTCAGAGGACCCAAGTCTGGAGGACCACAATTGTAGATAGTGCCAGTCCAGGGCATCCAATGACCTCTTTTGACCTCTACGGATATCTGCATTGTACCTGTACACACACAATTTTCACTTTTTATTGTTTTTTTGATACAGGGTTTTTTTTTCTGTGTAGCCCTGGCTTTCCTGGAACTCACTCTGTAGACCAGGCTGTCCTCAACTCAGAGATCTGATACATCTGCCACTACCTCCCAAGCACTGGGATTAAAAGAAGATGTGTGCTACCATGCCCAGCTAATTTTAAAATTTAAGGCTTCTAAAATGGCAATTAGAATTAAAATCTACTTTTCATTGTTGATATGATTTTAAGTTGAATGTAATATATGTACTAAACATTCACACACATATGTATGTATGAACTATGACCTTTCAGGCATGCTAAAAGGCTATGATCTTAGTGTTAAAATATAATCAAATTTTAAACCTCTGTTTAAACCTCTGTGAGTATATAGGTCATTATTATTTTCATTTTGTCCTGTTATATTTTCCCAAATTTCTTCAATGGATCTGTGATGACTTGATAGAATAGAAGTAACTTTGAGAGATTTGAACAAAAATAAATATCTCAATTATTCTTTTTACAGGTTGAAGTAAGAAAACTAAGTTTATTCATTCACATCAGAGACTCTGTGAGGAACTGGAGGCCATCTTGAACCTCTCTGTGATGTGTGTGTGTGTATGTATGATGTATAAATGTGATATGTCATATATATATATATATGTGTGTGTGATAAATATATGTCACACTGGTATGTATCACGTATATGCATAAACATATATATGCATATATTACACATACATATACACATATACATGCATATAATTAGAAAGGGATAATAAAGGCCCCTGATTCCTGGACAGGAAGACGAAGTGAGGCAGGTTAGGCTGGTTTTTAGCTACACACACAGCATTTGTAAAGTGCTCAGAGAACACTCACTAACAGTCATCTCTTCTGTATTCCCAAGCAGAGTGACGCCCGACAGTTCTCAAGAAGGTGTTTTTTAAAAGGGAGGAAGCCTCTGCCTTCAGTGCCTCCCCAGAGGCCAAGCCCATTTTCCCGACAGAGTCAGGCTCTGATTCTGCCTGCCCTTGACATTGGTTTCATTCCCACCATCCCAAAGAGCCCAGAGCCCTGCAGGTCACCCGGGACAGGAAGGGCATGGGAAAGAATGGAGTACGTGCTGGCACAGAGCTCACTTAGATGACCTCTCCTACCTATCAAAGGGACAGTTGGTGTGTGTGACCTGTGACAGAGACACCAGTGTTGTCTTTGCTTTGTTAGAGACTATCTCAGATCCCCTGAGTTTGTTTGATGAATTGTTTGGCATAGATAACACAGTGCTGTCTCCTCTCTCCAATGTTGCCACCGAGAGCAGATTAACAAAAAGAAAGAAACAAAAATGTGATCTGTGTGTCAGAAAATGAAGCCCTGACTAAACAACTCTTAAAGGAGAAAAAAAAAACATTTTTGTGTCTTTGTTGATAATTTTCACACACCTTTGTGAATAGCTGTTGCTGCCTATACTCAGGGTCACCTCTCCTCCAGAATCATCCTGGGTAGGATTCAAGACCCAGCAAGACTAAGAGATGGAAGGTAGGCTGCAGGAAACCCATGGAATGCAGAAGTTCCCAGACCATGAAAGTCATGAGCCTGCTACAGAGAGTGAAGGATTCCCTTTGCGTACAGCTCAGAGAAGGCACAAGCAGTAGTCAGGGAAGGCTGCCCCAGCCTAGTGATGAACTGGCCTCAAGGGCTCTGGAGTCAGAAAGCCTCTGTTTCCATCCTCCTGCTGCTTACTGCTCAGGCAAGTAATACAGATGAATTTCTGTACTCAGGAAGAGCCCAGGACCAATCTCAGAACAATTAGAGGCCTAAAGACGATGGAGTTGGAAGACCTTCTGGGTAAAGGTGGCAGCTGTGATGACATACACATCTTCAGTTCAAGACTTTTATTTCATTCCAGCTTTCAAAGGGCGTTCACAGATGTCCTACTCTAGAGTGGGAAGCACCTTGCCATGAGAGCCAATTCCCAAAGTATTTCTGAAAAAGTGTTAGAAGGGCTGTGGAGAATCTACACCAGTTCTGCACATGAGTTGCTATGCTTATCAAGGCTGGTGTCTCTAGTGTCTGATGGCAAAGATCCAGGCAGCATTCTGGGCATTGCTCCTGAGTCCTCTGTAAAGAATTTTTACAACTCTAGTATTATCACCATCATCTTGTGTGGAAAAGGAAGCCAAGGCTACAAACTTGCCAAAAAGCAGCCCATAGAGCAGATCCAAAAAAAGCCAGAATGGACCTGTGTGTTTAAGAATATCCTTGACAGGTTTTCTTGAAGAATTTGATACTTTTCCTGTGGAAATGTGTTAAGACTGCCTTCTCTAAAACCATAGCATCCTTTCACTCATATCTTGCCTTCCCTTTGGCTGGGCCTCTATTGACAGAAGCTAGAAATCATATCCAAGGGTTTTCCTAGCCAGGCTCCCATTTTATCACCACTCACTGAGGTAGATGGTCACTTGTTCTCACTGTGACAAATATCTGAGAGGAAGAGAATAAAGGTGGGTGAGTTTCTTCAAGTTCCTGGGGCTTCTTGAGGCCTGTAGTCAGCTTGTTCTGTTGTTCTAGGCCTGGCAAAGGCAGACACATCATGGAAGAAGCACATGGCAAGAAAAAGCTACTCACCTCATGACATCCAGGAAGCAGAGAGAGAGGGGGAGGGAGAGGGAGGAGGGAAAGAGAGAGATAAGGACCAGGGGATAAGATGTACCCTACCCAGTCACATCTTCACATCTTTCAGTAACCTACTTCCTAAGACTACCCTCTATGATAGTCTATAGAGCTACAAAGTCAAAGACTTATGGCTAGAGATCATGGCCTGCCACTACTCAACCCCACTCTTACACTCTCAGTACTCTGGCTGCCCACTATAGGGATATGTGCTACCTACGGCTGCTTGTCAGTTTCTGCTCTCATCTACAGAATTTAGTCACTAATTCTGAAAACCAAGAATCATAACTGGTGAAGTATTTATTCAGCAGCAAAAGTTCTTATTGGACCACTGCTCAGCAACAGGTCCTTCAATATGGTTGAAAAGCAGAGGTGATTCTTGATCACAGTCTGTAGCCCAGGAGGAGACACAAATAATAAACAGAGGGTGGGGGTGGCTGGAACAATAGCTGCTCAGTTAAGAGCACATACTGCTCTTGCCAAGAAGACCCAAGTTTTGTTCCTAAAACCCATATCAGGTAGCACCTAACTGTAACTACAGCTCCAGGGGGATATAATGCCCTCTTCTGGCCTCAATGGGCACCTGCATCCTTATGTACATACTCACACACAGATATACATACATAACTAATTTAAAAATAAAATAAATCTTACACATAAATACTAAACAGACAGACACACTGATAAATGATGCAATGAAAAATAGTCAACAGGATGCTATGAAGAGAGAAAACTAGGTAGGTATAGGCAGCAATGTGTTCTCAGGACAAGGTCACTCTAAGGAATCCAACTCTAATTAGACACAGGCAGGATCTAGAGATGTCAATAAGATCAAGGCAGAGATTCTTTATCATTCTGTCCCTGACCCCATTCCATATTTTCAGCCTCTGACAAATTGTGTTTGTTATTTCTAAATCATGAAAATAAGACTTGCACATTGTAAAACAACTACAAACTCAAAAAAAGAAGAAATATTAAGTTACCCACACACTCACTCAGATTTGCATTATGACTAAATGATACATTTTAGGCAGACACAAGGTAGATAGGTGATTGTAAGAGAATAGATGAGAGTAGATACAGACAGTTATAAAAATTGGGAACTGTTGTTACAGAGAAGAAAATATAAGGACATTGTTTAAAAATCTGAAATATAAAATAATTATTATGAACATAGTTATTAGTCTGCCCTATACCATAGTAACAATTATTGTGTGAGCTTCCAGAACAAAACTAAATGCACAGAGAGAGACAGACAGACAGACAGACAGACAGACAGACAGACAGACAGACAGAAAGGATAGAAAGAGAAGAAATAGTACCATTCTATAGGTCCTATTCTGCTCATTACCTCCTCCTATAACAATATATCCTAGGGAAGCATGTGCAATCTTTATTCTTTCTTAATGACTATTAATGCCTATTTTTACATAGCCAAGAATACCTTATATAATAATCTTGCATCCTGCTTTTTCACTTAATATTATATCATTAAAAATTCTTACCCCATTAAAAATTATTTGTGAAAAACTATTTTAATGACTGCAAAACATTCTGCTACAGAAGTAAACCACAATTTACATAGACACTACCTAATTATGAGCATTTGGAATGGTTCAGAAAATCCTATTAATGGCTTCAATGAACATTATGCATAGCCTTTACTGTGTTTCTCTAGTTATAGAATCGTGAGTTCGTTTCTATAAAAATTTATTGAAACCTCTTACAAACCCAGCATTGTTTTCCAGTCTACTGTGACACTGAGAGCAGATACAATGTGAATATTAATGATTTAAATAAGCAGAACATAAGTTGTGCTGTATGCAAATGCTCCCCAAAAGTGTTCATCTCCAGGTGGCTCTAGGTAGCAAGACAAACGCCTGTTCCCCTTATTTCCCTGTCTGACTTATTCCTTTACAAATGATCTTTCTCCATCAATAAATAGTGTGATGAAGGTTTGGTTCAGAAAAGGGCAAAAGCAAGCCATGCAGCCACCTTAGGCTGGAGAGGAGACTCTTCTTCTACTTCAAGGGGAAACAATGTCCTTGGGGAGGCTCAGAGGGTTTCACACTAAGGTGTGAAGCTGAGGCTCCAGCCAGTAATAAATCATCCTGCAGCATGGCTTTTATGAACATACATTCTGCAGGACCTCACTAGATTTGGGAGAGGGATAGATGAGAGCTGACTGACAATGGCTACTTCATCTTTCCACTCTTTACTGTTATAGTGTTGTTTCCATTTACATGAGTGGAGGCTCTGTTTCCACAGAGGGAGACTCTGGGGCCAGATGGCCACCATTCCCTACACACATTATTTAACCCCTCTGGCTATAATGTCTTTATACTTAAAAGGAGGACAAGCCCAGAATGGACTTTGCAAGATTAATGAGAGAATTTCACAGACCAGTTTCCTGTGCCTGGGACATCACAAATGTTTACCATTACAGTTTGAAAACTGAGAAATGAAACACAGCACTGAAGGTTTTCTTAACTATAACTCCAAAAGGATGATAGAAGAGACTCAAGAAGACTGGAATGCTTTACGGGAGCAACTGGAAATCAGCAGCATTCTCCAACACTGTTGGGTTGGACATATTAGATATGTTAAATTTCTATGACCAAAGAATGAGGAAATCCACAGGAGTTCCCTTCATCAATTATAGGCACTTATAATAGAGAAGATAAATATTAACTTGTTTCCATTTCTATTTTTTACTATTTCTTTTTCTTTCTTTCTTTTTTTTTAAACAGGGTCTGTCTGTGTAGCATTGGCTGTCCCAGAAGTCACTAGGTACACCAGGCTGGCCTTGAACCCACTGAGATTCACCTGCCTCTCCCTCCCAAGTGCTGGAATTGAAGGCATATGTGACTACACCTGGCCCTTATTTTATTTTTGATTAACTGTATGTGTATGTATATGTATATGTGTATGTATATGTATATGTATATGTATATGTATATGTATATGTCTGTGTGGGAGTATATGCACATGAGTGTAGGTACATGCTGAGTCCAAAAGAGGTTGGAGCTGATGGTTGTGGTTGGGAGCCATTGACATACATGCTGAGAACCAAATTCTGGCCCTTGGTATGTGCTCTTAACCACTGAGCCATCTCTCCAGCCCCCTTCTACTCTTGCTTCTCACAATACTAAGATGGAATGGGCATGGCAATCTGTCTGGAAACCATTACAGGTGGACAGAATCACATTAGCAGCTATGAGGCCTAGGAGTATACTGTGTGCTCACACAGTAACAAATGGCTCACTAGAGACTATGCTAGAACACAACTCATTACAGAAGCCACACCTAGCAAAAAAGACAGTTCTCAAAAGGTTGGAATTACAAGACCTCTAGGACCACTCAGGGTAGTGCACCTACCCAACAACTTTAAGAAAAGTTACATCCCTGTATCCATTCTAAATACATCAAACAAAATCACAGAGGTCCTGAAAAATTAATAGTGGTGACGTCAATCCCTGCCCTCATCTTCAGGTATAGGAAAATCTCACAACAAAAAAAAAATTTCAAGATCAGGTGCACTTGCATCAAAATTCTACTAAACTTTAGAAAGAGGTCCCCAAATTGTCCCACAAAAATCAAAAGAGAAGGCACACTTCCAAATTCATTTTACAAACCCTGTGTTACTCTGATATTAAAGCCAGATAATGATCCAATAAGAAAAATTTAGAAACTACAGACCAACATCCCTGATGAAAATAAATATAATTTTTTCAATACTTTCAAGTTGAATTCAAGAATGCATGAAGATCATACTCCATGACCAAGTTGATTTCATCCCAAGGATGCAAGTTTGGTTCAACATCAGCAAGTGTAATCAGACAGAAATAAGGATGGAAATTACATAACCATCTCCATAGTGTCCAAAAAACTCCTTAATAAAGTCTGACATCATGTCTGAAGAAATTAGGAACTGGAAGAACACAAGATGATAAAGCCCATACATGACAAATCTATAGTCAATCTCATCCTAAATGGGAGAAAACTGAAAGCATTTCATCCAATATCAGGATGGGACAATGCCATAAGTCTTGAATCAATCTGGGATAAAGAGAAAGAAACAAAAAGAATACAAATAGTACAAGAAGTTAAAACCTTCCTGTTTGTAGATAACATGACCTTATATTTAAGATAACTTAAGGTTCCACCAGAAAAAAATCTTAGACCCAACAAACACACACACACTTTCTGAGAAAGGAGTCATGTAAGATTCAAAAAGAAAGAATAAGAACTAGAAACAAACCTTACTAAGAAGATGAAATATCCTAACAGTGAAATTTTTAAGACAGTTTTAAAAAGAAATTGAAGACACAGGAAGACAGAAAGACCTCTCATGCACATGAATTGGCAGAGTTAGTGTTATCAAAATGGCTTGTATTGCCAAAGCAATCTAAATTTTCAATGCAATCCCCATTCAAATTCCAATGACATTTTCACAGAGCTAGTAAAAAAATTAAGTCCTAAAGTTCAAATAGAAGCACAAAATACTTATCAATAGCAAAGTTAAGCAGCAGAAAGGATAATAGTGTTCTCACCTTCTATACAGAACCATGGTAATAAAAATTGTATGGTACGAGCACAAATCAGGCATTCAGAAGAATAGGCTAGGCTAGGCTAGAATGTAAAAGAACAGAACAGAATCAGAGGTCCCAAGATAAGCACTCACAGCTACAGCCACTTAATTTACAGCAAACGGTGTCAAAATATTCACTAGAAAAAAGGACAGCTTTTTCAACAAATGGTGCAAGAAAAGTTGATATCCTCCTACAGACAAATGATAGTAGATACATCCCTGTCACTCTATGAAAAATATCAATTCCAAATAAATAATACACTTTAATTTAGGATGTGAAACAGCTAGGGTATTATAATTTAAGGTATAGACATAGGTGAGGACTCCCAAAATGAAGGAAATAATCCCTGGAATTGACAAATGTGAGGACCCAAAATTAAAAATATCCCCCATAGTAAAGGGAACAACCTGCAGAGTGAAGAAAAAGCAGCTGACTGGAGGGAAATATCTTTGCCAAGTATACATCAGATAGATGGAGAATATAAAAGGAGCTAGAAAATTAAACAAGAACAAACTGAATCATTTGATCAATAAATGAACAGTTGAACTGAATAGATTATGGTTCTGTAAAGCAAGAACATGTCCAACAATACATATTTTGAAATCATGCCCAACATCCTCAATCACTGGGAAATTTTACATTAAAGTTGCTTTGAGATTTTGTGCTATTTGATCATTGATGGGACAGAATACCTATGGTAAGCAACTTAAGAAAGATAGGGTTTGTTTCAGCTAATAGTCTGTGGCTATGGCTTCCATTGGTGAGGCAGTCACAGCATCAGGATCCTAAGGCAGCTGCTCACATTGCTCCCTCAATGAGGAAAGAGAGCTGGCTTCAGCTTGCTTTCATATTTTTTCTGCCCCCACCTTCAGTCCAGAACCCCAGTTCACATAAGACTGCTGCCCATACTTTGGGCAGGGGGGGGGGGGGAATTCTTCAAATCTCTATGAATCCAACCTAGAAACTTTGTCACAGACATGCCCAGAGGTTTGTCTTCTAGGTGATTCTAGATTCTGTCAAGGTGACTTTGGGACTAACCCTTACCCATCATTAAGAACACAAATGGCAGCAAATGCTAATGAGGATGTGGAGAAATGTGGAGGATGTACTATTATAAATGTAGACTGCTACAGCCACAAAGGAAGTCAATATGGAGGTTCCTCAGAAATCTAACAGAACAAACACATGAGACAGTAATACCACTCCAGAAAGACCCAAGGTAAATATACCTCTGAGAAACAGGATTTCTCTATAGCTTTGGAGCCTGTTCTGGAACTAGCTCTACAGACCAGGCTGGCCTCAAACTTATAGAGATCTGCCTGCCTCTGCCTCCAAGTACTGGGACTAAAGGCATGTGCCACCAACGCAGAGTCTTACATGGCCATGTTTATTCACAACACCTAAGAAACTTAACCATCCTAAATGCCCACCAATACATAGAGAGATAAAGAAACTGTGGGACATATTCACAATGGAATTCACCTGCAAAGTGAAAGTAGCAAGAATCAAAAAGGCAAATATCAAGCAAAAGGGAATCAATGGCAGTAAGAGAGGGTTATGGCAGCCGTGTGACAGGAAAGCCAGAAAAAGAACTATTTGAGTAGGAAAAGCAAGGGAAAGATCAATTGTGGGGAAGAAGAAATTCATTTTTTTTTTAAATTTTGAGGCATCAAATTTTGGGTTTATTGCCATTAATAAAGCTAAATGAATATGAATTGCAAAAAAATGATCAAGCTATCATACAAAGTGATGGGTTTCATTATGACATATGTGTATGTCATTACTCTTTGTTTTTATGTCAAATGAGGTTTTAAAAAAAATGGTTGTTATTAAGAATTCAGATAAGAGTCAGGCATGGTGGTACACATCTTTAATCACAGCACTCAGGATGCAGAGGCAGGCAGTTCTCTGAGGGTATGAAGCCAGCATAGTCTACAGAGTAGATTCCAGGATAGGCAGAGTGAAATAACAATACTGAACAATATTCCAGATGAGAAATGTTGAAAGACAGAAAAGTCAGGGAGAAAAAAAGATAAATCATCAATAAACAGTGCAAAGACAAAGGCTGTGGGAATTCCTACTATAACTGAAGAAACAAAAGTTATAGTTGTTCCAAACACCATGTCAGGAACACAAGGGATCAGAGCACAGCACCACTAAGTGTTGCTACCACCCTTTGCAGGTGGGAGGGCTGGGAACAGAACGTTCTTGTGATAATTAAGAAGTGGAAGAATCTGAGGCTCCTGGGAAATCAAGAAACAGCTAAAGCAGGGAGAATGTGTTGGAACCACAGCTGGGTGGTATATCATGGTCTTTACGCATCAGACTGTCCTGCCAAGCTCCCTCTTGCTTTCTGATGTAGCTTCTTTCTCCCACTTCCTCCTCCATGTCACCTCTGCCTATCTGCCAGCAAGTTCCTGTGTACCACCAAAGGCCCAGCGTAGATGACCATGGAATATCTTAATTATATTCCTCTACCTCTGCCCTCCAGACAGAGACTTCTCATTACTTGATTTCCATGGTGTCCACACTGTCGGGCACACAGCCCAGCATTCAACAGGAGCCACGTGTGCAGAATCTTTATTGTCTGAGAGTTGATGATGGTCCCGGAAGTGGCATCATCCTCTCACAGACAGTGTGCTAGCATCCTTACTTAACCTGTTAGAACTGATAAGACATTAAGTTACTGACAATTTTCATCAACACACTCATATGCTGTCTTCTGCATTCTAACTGTAAAATCATCTGCCCTCTTCTCCTATTTCTGCTCCTATCATTTTGTGTAGCTCAATCTCTTGAGCTAATATGACAAAAAAAAAGCCTAAGCCTCTCTAAAACGAGGAAAAACTGTAACAAAGAAACGGAAGATCAAACTCCAACCCAAAAGCTGATGACATGCAATGTGTGTTTCTATTTTAATTATTTTTTGCATCTAAACCTGTTAGCGATCTGAATGGATTGTAAAGTGTGTGGCAGAGTTTCTGAGATTTAATTTGGGGCTTTACAAGCAGTGAAAGCAAATGAGGCATTCATCTCCAAGTAATTTCTCAACAAGAATTATCGTTCGTGGTGTGTTGACAAGAAAAAGAAAGGCCCCACATGGAGTAAGGAAATACAAAATCCAAAGACACATAAAGAATCTGAAGGAGACACAAAATGGAATAAAATTCTTGATTTCCAATACCTGGCCCATGCCTATTCACCTTCTGGGGCAAAGTCACCTGGCACTCATTCATTCGTTCATTCATTCATTCATTCTTTCATCTGTGTGTTCATGTGTGTGCAAGTGCACACATGTATACATGTATAAAAGCCATATATGAAAACAACATGGGATAGCAACTTAAAAAATTGCTTCTACTTCCTTTTAACACAAGGTCTCTCATTGATCCAGAGCTGACCAATTAGGCTAGGCTGACCGTCCAGCGAGCCCCAGGATTGTTCTCTATCTTCTTAGTGCTGATACTACAAGTTAATACTACCATACCTGGCATTTGTGCAGAGGTTCTGGGGATCAAACTTGGGTCCCTATGCTCAACACCAAGTGAACCCATTGAAGCATCTCCCTGATGCAAGCACACTTGTTACAAAAGCCAATGTATGGACTGGAGCCCATACGTGCTGACTCAGATTCTCTTGGGTGTTCTAAAGGGCTTCTCAGCTAATTCCTAATGCCCCAGTCTGAATGCCACTGGTCCAGTGGTTCATATGCTATGCCCATACAAGCCTCTTCAAGTGGTTCTGCTCTATTTGGCCCAACCACACTGGTATTGTGTGAAAATCTAAAGGAAAGCAGAGAAAGTGATCACCACAGGAAGCCCTTTGACTCCCAACCACATTCCATGCACCCAGCAGGTCTGGCAGACAAGAAGCTGCCGAGCATAAGTCCATCCTAATACTCTCAATTTCCCTAACATTGTCCCTTCTGTCCCATATCTAGAAGACTATGATGGAACAGCTCCCTACTCCCAATCCTCCCTGTAAGTTCATTGTTTTTTTTTTTTTTTTTTTTTTGGTTCTCTGTACAATTAATTAGCTAATAATTTTTGCTTCTGATCCATTCCTCATTAAAAAGCTGAATCCCCGAGTTGGAGCTGTTGGAACAAAGGTAGGAGAATTTATGTCTTAATTTTGGTTCATTATGGCAGGAAGCCTCTTGCTCCCATCACTGTCTCTCCTTGGCCCCCTCCCCTCCATCTCTGACGGCTCTGTGACCCCAAATGCCTCTTGCTTGCAGCCACCATGGAGGCACTGTCTCTGCCCTTTATCTTCTCCTGCCTCATTAAGAGAAACGAACCTGAGTCGGAGAAAGACGACACAAGGGAAATAAAAATGGAATCCCTTGGTGCCACCTATAATGAATTGTTATGAAAACCATGAAAATATCTGTCTGCGGATATTGTCCTCTGATTTGAAGTCGGTGTTGTAAGCGGTAATTTTTGTCATTAAAGCTGTTAATCTGCTCAGCGCTCCTCGTAAGTTTTTATGAAGAAAAACGGCCCGACTGCCTCGCTGCTCATTGCAGGGTACTTTGGAGGCCAACACACATGCAGAGCACCATGGAATAATTAGCTTTAATTATGGTTGATTCTCCTGTCTATTGAAAGTGGAAGGACTTCAAGCTGTTAGGACTGAGTCTGGGGTCTTCTCTGTCTTGGAGCTGTTAGACGAAGACAGACCTAGAGCTTCCAGTATGAGTCCCTGACCCAGGGCCAAATGCCAACACCATGAGACCACCAGCACCATGCACTCCCCAACACACACCATCACTAGCACCACCAGCAGCAGCCCCTTCAAGGAAGCTGCACTCGAACCATCACACTCACACGCGCATGGAGAGGTACACTTACTCAGATACACAAGCCACATAAGAGGCACACATCCTACACCATCCTGACTCAGCAAACCCATTGGGGGTGATGTTAGCCCTGAACAAGTGGCCCTGTGTTTCTTGTTTTAAAAAACAAACAAACAAACAAAAGCGAGCTTAACAACTCATGAGGAACAAGCTAGAAAGGTGCAGTGTTCCATGTTCCCTGCTTCAGTTCCTGCCTTGAAGTTGTACTGAGTTCTTGCCCTGACTTCTCAAAGTAAACACTTTCTTCCACAAGTTGGTTTTGGTCAGTGTCTTATCACAGCAATAGAAGCAAACTAAAACAAACATGTATCTAATCACAGCCTATATACCAAGTAATGATAAATCATGCACCAGATAAGATGTGTGTGATGGCTAATCTTGGCTGTCCACATGACTGTATCTGAACACTAAACTAAAACACAAGATGATGAGTACTCCTGTGAAGGATTTTCTTGATTAGATCATCTAACAAAGAATGAGCCACCCTAAATGTGGGTAGCACCTTCTTAAGACGGCCTAGATAAAAGGACATGGAAGAAGATAATGTTGCTTTTTGCCTGCTTGCCCTCACTCTTGCTGGCATGTTCATCTACTCTATTTCTGCAGCATATTCCACTGATATTAGAACTATCATCACTCCTATAAAAGAAAGCATCAGAGGTTTAGTCCATTATCAGCCTGGTAGGAAACATGGAACTGCACAGGCAGACACATGCTGGACAGGTAGCTCAGAGTTCTACATCAGGATCAACAGGCAAGCAGGAAGAGACAGTCCTTGGGCCTGGTTTGAGCCAACCCCTAGTGACATATTTCCTCCAATAACACTATAGTTCCCAATAGTACCACTCCCTATGAACCTCTGGGGGGGTTCCAATGCAGAATTAAGACCAGCAGCTATCCAGGAATCCTGAAGGCCTTCAGTGCCTGGTTGGACAACTGAGTTATCTAACATCTTGAATCAATCGCTAGATTCTCTCCTGCTCCAGTGTGAGATCATGATTGTTGGACTACCTAGATCCTGTAGGTCATTCTAACAAATCTCTTTTATAGTTGAAAATAGATTTTTCCATATAATATATTCTGATGATGTTTACCCTCCCCCAACCTCTCTCATATCCATCCACTCCACCTCCCCACCCACCCAAAGTCACACTCCATTTTGCCCCCCTTTCTTAGTAAACAAACAGGCATCTAAAAAAGGACAATGATAAAATAAAATGAAAAACCTTTTCTGAACAACTTTTCAAAAAGTATGTGTTTTTACTTTGTGGGCATGTATTTTGCTTGCATGTATGTGTACCACATGCCTGAAGTACCCACAGAAACCAGAAGAGGGCATTTGGGTCCCTTGAATATGAAGTTGTAAATCAGAATTTTAATGCTGGGAACCAAACATGAATCCTTTGCAAAAGCAGCAAGTATTCATAACCTCTCAATTACCCCTCCAGTTTCCTAACAAATTATGTATGTATATGTGCATGTATATATGTATATGTGTAGACATATACATATATATGTGTATATATGTATATATATATTCATTCATTCTATAAATTTTGTTCCTTTAAAGAGTCTTAATTCAACATGCATCCCCAAATAGCATATATAACCAGCTATGTCCCCTGCAAACCCTCAACATAAACTTTTGACCATACCACACACATGTACCACTTCATTAGCCACAGCTCTGCTCACGGTACACATATGGCCAGTCATGATATATAGGACTTGACATATATGGCCAACTTCATACATGTGACCAACTAAGAAAAACCCACCTAAGCATTAGACCTAAGAGGTACCAAATCAATCATCATTCATGTGTAAAAAGCCTAGCAGTAAAGCCTGAAGGAGTAAATGTTACATGATCAGAAAGAAAAGTCAAGGCAGAAACTAACAACCAAGAATTAATTTAACATTTATTGTTGGCCTGAATAATTGCTAAGCACAGGAACAGACACTATGAGGTCTTTGTAAATTTAAAAAAAAAAAACAAAAAAGAAAAAACACTGTGATGCCTCCAGCAATGTGAGAAAATAAAACTTGTCACACCTGTTGAGAGTACTATCTACATAGGATTGTCTACAGCAATCACTGCAGGGATTATATCACATGCAGACACTAACCTAGTCCAAGTTAACCACACACACACACACACACACACACACACACACACACACGGTGATTATGTTCAATGACTAAACCCTGTGCACATGTAAAACCCTGGCCATTTCAGACAACATAGGTCATCTCCAACTAGGCAGCTTTCCCTTCATGGGTAGAGCCTTTTGTGTGGTCTACAGTTTTGGGCAATGTCTCCCTTCACCAGATTTCTTATTGTTTCACTTATTCATATAATTTTTGGTAGTGGAGTTGATGCATATGGTTCAGAGGATAACTTGCAGGTGATGGCCCTCACCTTCGACTGCATGGATCCTAGGGATCATGTTTAGGACATTAGGCTTGGTGGCAAGCACATTTATATCTTGAGTAATCTCATCTGGTCCCCAACTCACTTTTTTTTTTTAATTCTCTTTTCCATAGATCCTATATCAAAAGGCATTATTCCCTAATAAACATCCTACCTACTTAACTCTATCTCAATGTCTGTTTCCCAGGAATGATGAAACTAAATCAAGTATCATCCATGTCACATATCCAAAAATATCAGAAAGGAAGTCAGAGGGATCTCCAGGAGTATAGAGAAAGACTAAAATCAAGAGGAAGTTGCTTGAAGGAGGCAAGGTAGGAAATGACTCTGGAATGATAAACCTGGGAAAGGTAAAGGAGAATAGAGCCTACTAGCAGAGGAATGTTGGGCAAAGATGAAAGGGTGGGAAGTAGAAAAAAGGATGAAGAAGGAAAATTTATGAACTATGCTGAGAAAATAAATGGGAAGTAAGAATAAACCAGAATGTGAATGGAGAATGAGTTTTTTCTTTTTTTAAGTTTATTTAAATCAAAAACAATTTTATTTTAGAGATTGAATTTAAAAACAAGCAAGCAAACAAAGAAATTATATACTTTATCTGATAAATGAATATGACTTAATATTTGGCACTACAAAACAATTTCAAGGCATATGTCACCCAAAAGGTAAAAATTATAGACATTGGGAGAGACATCATAAATATTTAGAAAGAGAAATCGAATAAGTATGCACATAGTCAAAGGCTAACAATCACTAGAACAGTAGAGGCAGGGTCAAGTTTGTTGATGGTAATATAAGGTGCTCATCCATCCTCCTCCCATCTGCCCCCATCCACCCATCCACTTACCTATTAACCCATTCATCTACCAAACTTTCTGTCCATCCACTCCCACTCACCCATTCACTGTCCATCAACCCACCCATCATTTACGCCCCCACACACTCACCCATCTATCCACCCACCTACTCATCCATCTACCAATCTGCTCATCCACCCATACAACTGATATTTATTAGACACATTCTGCAGACAAGTCACATACCAAACAAATGCCTTCATGAAGCATAATTTATAGTTATGTAGACAGATCCAAAACCAAAAAACAAAGGAATAGAAATCATTTTTGTTTTGGTTGTGATGGTGCTGTGAATCAGTATGGAAGACAAACACAGTAGAAAATACAAACTGAACTTCACTGGGGTAGGGGAAAAAGTGAAGGAAACCTCTGAAAAAGTAAAATAGTTAATTTTGAGACCATTTAGTAGTCAGTTCTTAGGGGGAAATCTTCAGAGAATTCAAGAGCATAGGATCTGCCCTCTTGAAAACATGGCAGAACCAGGCACAGTGTCACGTGCCCATAACTGAAAGCACTAGGGAGATCCAAAAATCCAAGGCCAGTCTTTACATGATAATAAGTTTCAGGCCAGCCTGACTATTTGAGATCTTGTCTCAAAAGAAAAATCAGAGAGAGATAGACAAGGAGTTTAGCAGAAGTTAAGAGTAAACATTATTCTTATAGAAGACCTGAGATCAGTTTCCAGCACCCACATTGGGGTGGTCACAACTGCCTGTAAATGCAGTTTCAGGGGAACTAATGCCTTCTGGCTTCTGCAGGTACTACACACATGTGCACAGAACACACATACATAATGAAAAATAAGATTTTTTTAATCAAAGACAGATATGAAAAAACAGAAACAACAGAAATGCAAAATCATGAATTACTATGACAGCTATCATTGGTTATCAACTTGACTACTTGGTTATCAACTGGAGGGCACACCTGTAAAAGATTTTTTTTTTTTTTTTGCTTAATTTGAAGTAGGAAAACTCACTTCTAATCCAGATCATTTGATCTGGGAAACCTCCCTCTAACCTGGGCCACCTCTTCTGCTGGAAGTCTATAGAAAGACTTTGAAGAAAAATAGCTTTTGCTCTTTGCCTGTTTGTTCTTGCCTGGCTCTTAAGTCCATTCCTTCACTGGCATTAGAGCTTATGTCTTTGTGATTCCACTGTATAATGAAGGCCAGCTTAGACAACCAGCCTTGTTGACAACTACTGGATTCTTGAACTTTTTGTTCATACCAGCAATTGTTCGATTAGCTAGACCACAACCTTTAAGTCATTCTAATAAATCCCCATTCTACATATAGAGATTTGTTCTTTAAGTTCTGTTATCCTAAAAAACTGTAATATAAGTACTAAAGATGAGTTTTGCCTTCTTTACAAATTTTCCATGGGAAAACACCCTTAAGGACAAATAAAAAAGTAACTAATGGCACCTGCTTGAATACAATTTACAATAATGTAAATTATAGGTGGAAGGCCTAAATACCCATACAATGTCCTTCTCCTCCTTCAAATAACAAATACCAACTTAAACTAATTCATAGCATCAGGTCAACAAAACTGCATAGTCTGCCTAAGTCCTAGGGTGATAGTGGGATGAGGAGTCATCAAGGTACTTCAAAAACCAGTAGAAAAAGACAGAGTTGTGCTGCCATTTCTGAAGCTTGGCCTCCCCAGCCCCAAGCATTTCTGCCTGCCTGTTATGAATAACTGTGTTAATGAGCATCTGTCTCCATCAGATTGAATTTTGAGACATTTGAAGTTCTTGCTTTGTTCCATTTCAACAGTGTTTTAAGAATATATAGCACGGACACTGCTTCTGAACTAATGTCCTAGGGAATTTTGAAGAAAGAAAAGAGCTCTTTCTTTAATTCATCATACCATTAAAAAATATTTGGACTTAGTTTGAAAGTTCAAAACATTAGTATTCATTTTTTTAGTGGTTCAATTAATCAGTTCAGTTGAAGTTTCTGTAGTTGTCCTAACCCAGAAGAATCTACACTAAAGAGCATTGTGGTTGCTTAGGATTGAACCCAACTTCCTGGCTGCCACCAAGGCCTGGTTTTATGGGTCCAGGGATAATAGGAAAGAGGCTCCAGTCTGAATATCTGGGAATCACCATTTCTACTGATGGCAATAAGGAAGTCAAACTACAAATTCTTATTTTTGCTAGAAATAAAGAGAAACGTTCTTAATGTGACTTTAAATATACCCTAGGCACAACCAACTCATACTCATAATGGTGAGACACCCTTATTAATGAAGGACAAGCAAAGATGCTACTGTCTCTGCTGACACTGAACCTTGTTATGAAGGTTCTGACAATGCAGTAGGAAAGAAAGTGAAATTCTGAATACACATTGGAAAGCCAAGTGTGGTGATACATGTGTGCAACACCAGCTACTCAGGAAGCTACAGGAGGAGAGCCAAGACTTCAAGCTCAAGTTAGACAACATTAAGAGATCCTACCTCAAAGATAGATAGATAGATAGATAGATAGATAGATAGATAGATAGATAGATGATAATCAGACAAAACTATTAATAATTATCATGATTATTATTATTTTCTTTGGAAATCACCTTTAAAACTAATAAAGGGTTCATGGATTGTTACAAGACAAATATTCAAAATTAAAAGCTTTCCTCTATGCCAGCTAAAACTATTTAGGAAACATTATACTTTAGGAACATCTCATTTTTTAACACAAATGAAAATGTAAAGACTGATTTAACAAGAGGCCTAAGAGATAGCTTAGTTTATGAAGTTCTTGCCTTGTGAGCATGGGGACACCTGAGCTTACTCTCCAAGGCCCATATTAAAATAAAAGGCCAGACATGGTAAATCACACTTGTAATTCCAGTACCGGGAAGGTGGGAACTGACAGATCCTTGGGGCTTCCTGACTAGTCATCCTAGCCCAAATTGGCAAATTCCAGACCAAATGAGAGACCCTGTCCAAGTCCAGGTAGAGGAACTTGAAGAATGGCATGCAACATTGATCTCTGGTCTTTACATGTATACACACACACACACACACACACACAAATAGAAAAATAAAAAATTAAGCAAAACTAATGGTAAATGGCAGCCTTTCAGTGATCTAAGCCAAGTCTATCTGATAACAGGAATGCACCCCCACACCACACTTGCCTGATGTTGGCACCATTATACTATCAGTGTTGTAATAATCATCAGCACGTTTTTCCCTGTACACTTGAAAAAAAGGAAAACTGGGGTTCAGGAAGTTTATGACTTTTCTTAAGAGAGCACTGCTGTAAGATAAAGGAATTTGGTCTTTAACCCAAGGAACATAGGTGGCTCAGTTCTAAATCCCACATTTTCTCCACTCCCCTGTGATACTTATCATCATTGCTGAGATGGAAACAATGCTAACCATCAGATAATACATTTTTGCTTTAGAAAAAAAGTCACCGTACACCTTCAAATACCCAGTTTTCTTTTCCACTTTATTTCCAAGCTGCCAGTGACATGTATTCGCATTATTTGTCTTCACCTCTAACCACATCCCAAGCACAAAGAGAATTAGCCCCAAACCAAATTGACATGCATTGTCAAGACAGCAGGATCTACCATAGATAACCACACTAACATTAGCCAGGGTTTGATCTTGCATTCTTTGATGTACTTTAAGAAAAAGGCGATATAAATTCATATTGCTCTCCTACCTAGGCATCTGATTCAACTTCCTACGATGAAGGCTCCTTATTTGCTGTGTAGGGTCACCCAATTAGTTCCAAACCAACTCATTTAGTCATTAATGGCATCTGTTGTCTTTCCCACAGCCACAGCCACAAGAAAGGGACTTCTGTTGGGGAAGGAGCATATCCCCACCCATATCCTCCTATAACCCATTTAGGAGGATACCTAAATTAAGGCAACAAATCTCCTAGTAATAGAAATATTGTCCCCTTATACTTAAACTCTTAAACTTTGCCATAAACAACAGAAAGGAAGTTTAGTTTCACAAACTTTAAAGGCATTTACCCAAAGGAGACTGCCTGAGGTATGTTAGAAAGAAAACTCCTTTAAGGATGGGAAGGGTGGATCATACTTGTCCTATCAGTGCCCAGAGGCTGAAGTGGTGAGATTTTTTTCAGTCAGTGCTCTTTAATTAGACAAATAATCCAGGAAAGATTATCCAGGGAAGACAAATTATTTAGGGAATAGATTTGCCCAAAATGATCCGATGAAGAACACAAATGGATCCCTCGTTTTACTATTAGGACCTTCTCTGTGTCTTACTTTTGTTTTAAGACAGACTCTCATGTACCTGAGGCTAGCCTCAGAGTTAACGTATCATGAAGGATGACGGAAACTTGTGATCCTCCTGTCTCTATGTCCAGAACCTTGGAATTTCAGGTGTCCCTACTATGCAGAGTTCATGTGGTATCGGAGATCCAATCGGAGGCTTCATGCATAGATACGCCCTCTACCAGCTACATTGCACCCTATATCTGGGAGCTATTGGTTGTCTGCCATTTACAATGCAACCTATGGGAAGGCACACAAGCATCATATCCTACAGTGGGGCGAGAGTCAGTTTGCAGGCATGTTTTATTAATTAAGACTTTACATGAAAGGGTGTTACCAACAGCTTCTTCCTGGCATGCACTGTCATGATTGATTCAAGCCAGGATTTACCTCTATATACAGAAATAGCAAAAGGTGATTAATAGCCCAGGGCACTCTAGATGCACATAAGAAATGGGGAAGTGACTTCAGGTGGCATGTAGATACTCCCAGTCTCTGCAGGAAAGTTTATTGTCCTCATTCAGACCTTCTGACTAGGCCTGTGTCATGAGAAAGACCCACTCTGATGCAAGTCTACCCCTACCACCTCTCCTTCCTACTACTATCTCCTCATAACAATAAGAAAGTAGGCTCTACCTTTGGAGATTTCCACACCTCTTTTAGTTAGAACTTAATACTCCTTTTTATTTTTATAATTAACTTTCTGTAGAGCCAATCATTTCCATTCATAGCACAGGTATTGTGATGGTTATTCTCAGTTGTCTATCTGATGGGACCTAAAATCACCTAGGAGACAAGCCTCCTGGCCTGCCTGTGAGGGATTATCTTGATTAATTCAGGTGCAAGACCCATCCTCACTGTAGGTGGCACTGTTCCATAGGCTGGGTGAATAAAAAAGAGAAAGCAAGCTGAGCATCAGCACCCTCGTCTCTACTTAGCTGTCTCAAGCTCCTGCTGCTATGACACACCTGCCACAAGGACCTCTACCACTGAGCTATAAGCCAAAATAAACCTTTCCAAAATAAGTCACTGTTGTCAGGGGTGTTGACAACACACAGCAGCAAGACAAGTAATTCAGACAGATACCAAATATCCTTCTGAAACAAATGCAGATGGCCTCGGATTTAGGACTTTTCCACTTCACTGTGAAACAAAAGCCATGCTATGCATTCGGTAAGAATCAAACTTCAAATTCTGCATTTCTCTTTTCCCAGGCTAGCGTGTGCATTGCTATGCTCTGTCATGATACTCAGCAATGGGGGAAAGTCTGCACACGTGGTCAAAGGGACACAGCCGACATTCCACAGTAATCTGTCTTGGTTGGGCTTGTCTAGAGACAAGCATGATTTTCCCCTTTCTGCCCATTATTCATAATCTTGGAGAGTAATGAAGTAGTTCAAGGACAGTGAAAGTCTACAAACAACTTCGAAAGGTATGCCCTGGGTGGCATACGGGTTCTCAGCAGAAGCACAGGTCCAAAATAAGGTCCAGTCCTAATGCTAAGCAAGGAGCATTGAAGAAATGGAATGAAAGCATGGTGGACTCAAGTCAGTCAGGCTCTAGAGGTGCTGAGTCTCAACTCTGCAGGTCCCGGAGCTTGGGTACCTAAGCTCCATGCCTCTTGTTCAGGGGGCCCATTTATAAATGAGGGATTGATTAAGATGTTCCCTGGGGTAACTAAACAATAAAATTCTCAGGTTTGCAATGTTTAAGTCTCTAGGACTTCAGCTACATTAAAAAAAAAAAAAAATGGCAGCTGGGCCATGGTGACACACCCCCTTTAATCCCAGCACTTGTGAGGCAGAAGCAGGCAGATCTGAGTTCCAGACCAGCCTGATCTGCATAGTAAGTTTCAGGACAACCAGGGCTACACAGAAAAACCCTGTCTTCAAAAACGGGGTGGGGGGTATTGGCATTTGAAAGGATACTTCTCATCTCAGCCTGAAATCTACCAGTTTACTAATCTTCCCCAACAAGAAGTTGGGCCTGGGCCTCCATTTATCCAGACTGGAAGTGTCTTGAAGTGTGGCCAATGGGCCAGGAAACACCAATGGTTTTGTTAGAAGAGGGTCTTCCTCTGCGATCACACTGTAATTAGGACTTTGCTGAAATCCAATAAATACTCTTAATTTATCATCACCATTATTGCTATCATTAATAACTGGGGGAGTTCCGGCTTCCTCTGGCTCCCACCTCACTTCATTAACTTTCTTCTCCCTGGACCAATGGCAGGTCCCACTCTGACCTAGAAAGTTGCCATGCCACAGGAGACATTAGCATGGCTATTTTAAAAAGTAATTTGATATGAGAATTTCACAGATACACAGTTCAATTTCTATAGCCCCTTCAGAGTTTTTCAGACCACAGCTTTGAGAAAGCTAGATTAACAAAACTACATTAGGTTCGATCCATTCCTTCCTCTAGTGAGAAGAGAGTGGGAACTAGGCAGAGGTTCCTAGAAGTGACATCACACCAACAACTGAGTTTTTTCTGTAGCAACATAACTGCACTCTGTGTGTGTGTGTGTGTGTGTGTGTGTGTGTGTGTGTGTGTGTGTGCTCTCCTGTGTGCATGTGCATGCACGAAAGAGAGAGAGAGAGAGAGAGAGAGAGAGAGAGAGAGAGGAGAGAGAGAGAGAGAGATCCTTTCAAACCTGATTTTGTAAACAAAACTGCACTTTGCTGATGGGTGAGCAGATATACTACTTAACTATAAGCATTCACTTTTTTGCACCTCAATGCCATGGTGTGTTAAAATAATGATAATAACAGAGTCACAGAGGAAGCAGCCAGAGGCCCAGCAGAGCTCAGTGTTAACCATTGCTACAGCTGCTATAGCTGCCGTGGCCCTGCCCAACTGTACTTGGTGCTGGAAACCAGAAGTGAGCACAAGTGTGAATCCCTGGGGTAACTAAACAATAAAATTCTCAGATTTGCAATGTTTAAGTCTCTAGGACTTCAGCTACATTAAAAAAAAAAAAATGCCAGCTGGGCCATGGTGACACACACCTTTAATCCCAGCACTTGTGGGGCAGAGGCAGGCAGATCTGAGTTCCAGACCAGCCTGGTCTACATAGTTAAGTTTCAGGACAGCCAGGGCTACACAGAAAAACCCTGTCTTCAAAAACAGGGTGGGGGGAATTGGCATTTGAAAGGATACTTCTCATCTCAGCCTGAAATATGCCAGTTTACCCTTTACACTTTACCCAGCTGTGAAGAATATACTTTACTCCCAGTTGGAAAGAATATACTTCAAAGTAACAGGAATATTTCCAAAGCCTGGGGTCAGAAGAGAGGATTTTACCTCATATTTACTTGTCCTTTAACCAAGTGCCTGTCAAGTATAATAATCTTAAGTTCTAGTTTGAGAAAAGAAAGTAAAGTGCAAATCACACAAGTATATGACAAACAAATCAGACGTACACACAGAAGAGGAGGAAGAGGAGAAGTGAGATGGAGGGAGAGGAGGAAAAGGAGGAGGGAGAAGAGGGGGAAAAGAGAAGAAAGGAGGAGGGTGAGGAAGGGAGAGACAACGCCCTTCCTTATCAGTTCTCATCCATTCACTCCTCTGTCAGAATCCACGGAGAAAGTTAGAAAAGGATCATGGATCCAAGTGGGCTCTGCAGGGTTAGTGCCCTCAAGGTCTGGTAGGTCCTGAAGCCCTCCAAAGAGCTGACTGATGCTGTGGAGATTTCTCTGAAGAATATGTTTGTGCAAAATAGCTGCATTCAAGAGAAAACACTGTAAACCTCCAGAGGGACTCTGAGAAATAGCAGACACACAGACCAGTTAGAAATGTGCCACCACTGACATGTTCCATGTGACTTTGGTTAAATGTCAACCGAGGTCTTGTGTCTACAATGTAGTCCCCACAGCCCTCAGAGCAGAGGCCCCACTGCCACTGCCTCCTCTGCCTCCTCTTCCTCCTCCCCGTCCTGTGTATGCTTCTCAAAGTTGATTATTCTGAACTCAAGCAGCTTGTGTTTCCATTTCTTTTCTCAAAATAGAAAGTAAAGATTAATATCATTGACAGGCGTATGGTTAAATAGTTCATACTTGGGGTCCATTTGGGTCAAGGTATTCCAGACAGTAAAACTGCTGGTAACCTCAAGAAACAAAAACAAAACAAAACAAAACACTATACGGTCATCATGTACTCACTTTACCAACACACACTTGTGGTGCACCAGTTAAGTATCACGTAAGCAATACTAATACTGTTCTCTCTGAACTACTATACTACTCAAGAATGTAGTATATAAAAGATGGGGGGAGCAAGTACACATGTAATTGGGTGATGGTAAGGATATATGGGAGAAACAAAACAATGGAATAGAGCATCTAAGCAGTGACAACCTTTGAAGGATATTTAGGGAGGCTTTCTGTGGAGGTGAAACAGGAGACAATCAAAACACAGAGAGATGGAGGGCAGAATGGCACTTGTAGGAGCTCTCACACCACACTCTCTGATGAAGGGCAGCTTACAAAGATAGGAAGAAAGCAAAGTCCAGAAAAAGAATGCACACATTACATACAGAGAAAAGGAAGGGGTGACTACAGACCAGTCACAAAAGAAGAGATATGGGCAAAGATGAGTAAGTAACATACAAAAAGCCACAGCCCCACACTGTGTTACACTTTGCAACAATCAGAATCTTCTCTGTTGCAAAGGATACACATTTGGCTCAAAGTAGCCAAATGTTGGGATGTGGTTTATCCCTTAAGATTCACATTATGGGAGAGTGATCCTCAGTTTAAAAAAAAAAATTTGGAGAGGGTGGGGCCTTTAGGGATCCTAGAGAGAGGTCCTTAGGTCATCAGCGGATGCTCCTTGTAGAGATTAGGGTATTTTCACTGACTCCAGAGTTAGTTCTCACAAGAGACTTGTCAGAACAATGTCCAGACTGCCTGGCTCCATGCATAGATGTGTGGCCTGCCTTTCTATCTCTGGCAAGTACTACTACCATGAAAATGCATCCTTTCCCAGAGTCAATCTAATGCCACTTTGCTCCACTGAGTCTCCAGAACCATGAACCAATTAAATCTATTCTACTTTTACTATTACCCTGCCTCTCCTGTTTTGTTTTTAACAGAAAATGAACTACCATATTAGCTTAGGCAATAACGAAATTCATTGGTGATACAAGTAGACACTCAGAAACAAAGCACAATTTTGGTGTGCAGGCACCCAGACTCATCTGTTTCCTTCCAATCTCAGCGGGGTTCCTCCGCATGAGATGGAGGTACAGTTGATGATAATAGATAAATCACTGCTACAGAAGTTTAGAAATAGACAGGGGTGCTCACTGCTGCACATGAGCAACATCTAGCCCTTCCAGACTCATCTATCCCCCCTTGATCCATAAATACCTTTCTGGCTCTGTTCACTTGAGTTCTCCCCCTGCAGCCCTTTGAGAGCACTGCTTTGGGTTTCCTGATAGAAGAAAGAGGAAGGGTTGATGGACAAAGGGCTCAAAGGCTGGAATTAGAGATGGCTCTTTCCTAGGAACTTTATAAAACTGTAAAGCATAAGAAGCTGCAGTCGACAAGGTTTTGAATGATGGGATAATGAGTGTTTTTAAAGCATTCTGACATTTGCAGCCCTCTATGAATGTTTACCTCTTCAATGCATGCTACCAGAGAAACTAGATATCCACACATAAAAAATAAACAAACATGAAATCAGATATTCCCCCTTTCACCATATACAAAAATAAACTCAATATGGATTAAAGGTTTGAATGTGAGAATTGGAAATGAGAATGGCCTACATGAAAGCCCAGGAAAAGCATTTGGACATCAGACTTGGCCATGGTTATGTAAATGTGACATCAAAAGTGCAAGCAGAAAAAGCAGAGGTCAATGAATGGGGGCAAAACAAACCAGAGAGACTTCTGCCCAGGAGAGGGAAGAATCCATAAGATGCATTTGCAAGCCACCAAGCTAATAAGAAGCCAATATTCAAAATGTATAGGAACCCACACTGCACAACAGAAAAAAAAGAAAAAAATATTATTTTAAAAACCATCCATTATAAAAAGGGACCAAAAAAAAAAGAGAAGAGAAAAGAAAAGAAAAGCAAGACTGGAGAAATGGCTCAGCAGTTACAAACTGGATCCTTTGTTGTCCTTGCAAAGGATCCATGCTCGACTCCCAGCATCTACATGGCAGGCTCACAACTGACAGGAACTTCAGCTCCAGAGAATCCAATGCCCTCTTCGGATTCCTGCAGGTACTGTATGCACATGATGCCCAGACATATATAGACAAAACACGCCCATACACATAAAATAAATATTTTTAAGGGAAAAAAGTATCTGAACGTAAGTATTTCCAAAGATGTACAAATGGCCAAGAAATCAGCAAATGTACATGGAAAAACGAGTTTGTCCCCTCACTCCTGTTAAGACAGTTACTAGTTTTTTAAAAGATTAATTATTAGTGAGGATAAGAATAAAGGGAAACATTGAGCACTGCTGGATGGGGTGTAACAGACCAAACCCTTAAGGAAAGAAGCATGGATGATTCCTCAAATAATTAAAAAATAGCTACATCCTAGGATCCAGCAAATCTGCTTATGAGATAAACAAAGCCAATCAGGTCTCAGAGATGTCTGCATTCCCATGACCATTCAGCCTTATTCACAATGGCCCTAATATAAAAATAATTGAAATATCTACTAAGAGCTGAAGTGATGAATTATGGTATAAAACATATAATACACACAATTTATATGTATAGCATATATATTTGGCTTTAAAATGGAAATCCAGCACTTATAACAATAAGAATAAATCTGAATAATATGATAAGTAAATCTAACAAGATATATATATATAACTGCTATATGACTGAAGGGACCAGAGGCAGTTGGTTTTGGATTTTTGTTTTTTTGTTTTGTTTGTTTATTTTTGTTTTTCTCTAGGAGCCAAAACTCAGACCTCTGCCCCATATTACCTCACCATCCTATATTGACTTATGCCTGGCTTCAAAAAAGTCTGTTCAGTCTGGTAGCCAATCAGGGTCCTACCCAGCCACAAACGGGAACTGTTCTTGTTGTTGTTGTCAGGCAGGAAGCCCCCTGACACAACAGACAAATCCCTGACACCACAACCACAGTTGCTAATTAGATGTCATGAGCCAATCATAAAATGATTTCTATATCAGAAAGGGTATATACCCAATGCTGTCAAGGAACCCTGAAACACCACAACTGGAGTTCCCCTAAGCAGACTAAAAAGAGGCTACCTTAACTTCCCCAGGGGTTCAAGTCATTTGGGGCAAGGCCCAGTAGGCCACTCTTTTCTCAAGAATAAAGCTGCTTTCTGTAATTGTATATTGAATGTCCTCTGGTCATTTGGAGAGCTCTAAGGATCCTACAAAGACCTCATCATACATGGAATCCAGAGAAGTCAGATACACAGGAGTGTTTATCTAGGAGTGGTGGGGGAGAGAACAGTTGTGGAGATGGCAGTGAAGGAAGACAATGTTTCAAGTGTATAAGATTGATAAGGTCTTCAATTTGTTACACAGCATAGTGCTTGTAGCTGCCTGTAATTTAAAATGCTGCTATTTATGTTAAATTTTCTTGCCACAAAAAAAAAATAATGGCGGGTGGCAGATTAAAAAGGGCACATTGGAAAATGGCTGGATATAATGCTTTAATAGTGATACTTTCATGGGAGCATTGTTACGCACAACTCATTAAGCTATGAAAAACAAATGTGTACAGCTTTAGAAAATCCAGTTGGGTTCAGCACTTTTAAAGATGCTTGGAGAACTAAATAAAGAATTTGAGCCATTTTTAATTGCCAATTTTATTTTTAAACTAAGTTAGCTCTTTCTATCTCTCTGCCTCATGCCTTGCAGGATCAGAATGTAAGCTCTCAGATACTGCTCCTGTGCCATGCCTGTTTATATGCTGCCATGCTTCCCGCCATAATGGTCATGGACTAATCCTCTACAACTGTAAGCCAGCCTCCGATCAAATGCTTTCCTTTATGAACTGCCTTGGTTGTGGTGCTTTTTCATGATAATAGAAGACCACCCTATGATGCTATCCAGTCCTGATTCCCTCACACAACCTTAAGACATGTGTCCCAAGGGAAGAAAGAGCACCCTGCTGCTTCTGTGACGTTATGTCACTGGAAAGCCAAGGCTAGAGGTTCTGTTCTCACACACAGGGGAAATAAGGGAGAAAAACTCAAAGTTGGGTAGGTAGGTGGGTGACTATGATCAAAATACCTTGTAGGAAATTCTCAAAGAATGAAAATATTAAATAAATAGATACATAAAATGTTCCAAATTCTAAGACAACTTACCACAGAGGTGTTTGTACAGTCTGCTTACTGAATCCATGATCGCTAAGCTATGGAACCACCTAAGAACCCAACAGCAGAGAGATGTGTAGAGAAAAGAAGGTATACATGGACACACAGCGGGATTCTTCTCAGCTTTGAGGAGAGAAGCTACATCATTAGATGAAATTGGAGACACTCTGTTTTAAATAAATCAAGCCACTTGACAATCAAACCACAAAGATAAGTACTCTGTATTTTCTCCTATATGTGCTTTTGAGATTTTTATAGAGATAGAAAATATGTGTGTATATGATATAAAGGCAGAAACTAAGAAGACAAAGGAGACAAATGGGGAGAAATGAGGTAGGAAAAAAAGGACAGGGGTATAGACAGGAATCTGCTCAAAATACAATATATGTTCTTACAAACTTTTTAAAATAATAAACAAGAACCTAAAACATACTATCTTTAAGGAGCTGGAGAGATTGTTCAGAGGTTATAACCACTAGCTGTTCTTTCCAGAGAACCTAGGTTCTATTCCCAGCACCCGCATGGCAGCTCACAGTCCTCTGTAACTCCAGTCCTAAGGGGCCTTATACCCTCTATTCTGGCCCATGTAAGTACTACACACATATATGTACATAGACATGCACGCAGGCAAAATACACTTCCATGTAAAATAAAATCTAAGCAAACAAACAAAAATAAAAGACTTTTAAATACAATCTTTAGAGCAATGACAATCTTCCTAAAGAAGTCATTGTCTGTTGAGAGATGCCAAGTGCCTGGTGGACCCCACTGACGATATTAAACACAGCTCTGCATCAATGAACTGGCCAGTCAGAAGATGACTGATGGCCTCAGAGCTTTATGTAGACATGGGCCCAGAGAAAGATGAGGACTGTGGAGAAATATGAGAAAGAATTACTACATCTTATTGCAAAGTATCTCTTTCCCCAAAAAATAACCAAGATGGATGGCTTTAACTGTGACACAGGACAAAGAATTTCAGTGTAACTGAGTTGACCATGGAAAAAAAAAATTCAGCCAGCACAGCAAATCACTGTGGGGAAAATCAAAAGGGAAGCAGTCCAGAATGAAGGCCCTGGAGATAAAAATCACCTCTCAGAGATATTCTGGTGGATAAAAAAATAATAAAAACTTTTTTTTTCTCCTCAAGAACATCAGGCAATAATTTATGGTAGGAAAAAGCCATTAGGAACCAAATGACCTTCCCTCACCATAGCAAAGCACACATTTAGCACAAGCTCGTTATACCTCATTTCTATCAGTTCTAACCAGCTCTCCACTGGCTGCCAAGGTTGAGCCCCAAGAGCATTATCTGTGAGGCTAGCCCATTCTTCTCAAAGTTATAAATGTCCTGCCCACAAAAGGGATTGAGAAATGAAAACAGAAGCCCCCACCCCCATCCAGGAACTCCTTTCCAGGCTTATCAATGGCAGGCATTCATTACTTGAGTTTCTGAGATATTCACCCTGCCTGCCAATCACTCTTGAAGAGGAATTTGGGAAGAACACTGGTTCCAAGGAAGATTTTGGCAACTGCAAAATCATGATCTGAAAACTAAATGACCAGGGGCTGGAGAGACAGCTCAGTGTTTGAAGAGTGGGTCCTGCTCTGTAGAGGATCTGAGTTGGGTTCTTAGCACCAACAAACACATTAGGCTGCCTGTCATTCCAGCTCCATGGGACCAAGCACCCTCTTTTGGCCTCTGAGAGCACTCCATGCTCTTACTCAGACACATATACATACACATAATTGAGAATAAAAATAAATCCTTTTGGAAAGAAAACTAAATAATCATCTGGGGGGAAATGTGTGATGTTCAGCATCTGAGCGATTCCAGGAACCAAAACGCATTTCAGATGAGTCGAAGACTGAACAGCAAATTATGAATCAATTGATTAGGCTCCTAGAGGAGAATGTGGGGAACAGTGGCAGACTCTGCTGAGAAGAAACTTCTGCGTACACTGCAAAACTCAAAAGAGGCCAAAATGAAGTAGAGATGATGTATCAGACCAAAAAAAAAAAAAAACATCTTCATGAAAGAAAATTCCAGAAAAAAAGAACCAAAGTGAAATGGCAAGCTAAAGGAAAAATCAAGTTGTAAAGAATATTCTAGACCAAAATCTACTTTGCTCATATGCAAATGACTGTTATAAACCAACTACAAAAGAAAAACTTGTCAAGGGCATGGATACCTCACAAGTAGCTAATATGTCTTACAGGAAAGCTGTACTTAATCTCCTTAGAAGAGAAAAAGACAGTGAAAACCACATAAAAACTTAACCTTTTACTTGTTGGACTGACAAGATTAAAAGAAAAACCTTTATATCATCTTGAATTAAAGCAGAAAGAGATTTGCATAGTTTATTAATGGGGATTTGGGTTGGTTTAACTTCTGAGGAAAGCAAGTTGGCATTACTTAGCAAAATTAAAATGCACACATCATTTAACTCAGTAACTAAAGTACTAGTAGTCCTTACTGACATATATTTACATGTGTGTGTACAACAATACAACAACCAGCATTAGATGTGTGTATGTGTGTGTATGCATTTGTACCACTCTTTACTGCAGCACAAAACTATAATTACCTGAATATCCACCAGCAGAGATTTGGTCCAAAACATTATGATAAATTCTGTGATAGAGTATAGTGTGAAGTTTCTAATACCAAGAATGTTTCTACATGTGACTGGGCAGCTAAAACTCAAAACATACATATGGATCTTCCTTATTTACACAATAATATTGCATAGTATGCTCATATGTGATCATGGATTCACAGAATATTCATGGAAGGAAAGTTAATAAGCTGCAATGGTGATTGTCTCAGAGGGGAAAAAGTAAGTACCTGAGAACTGAGAGAGGAAGAAATAGAAATGTTTATTTTAACACATATTCATTTATTTGTCTTGTGTGTATATGGGGAGTGACTAGAGGACAGCTTGCAGGAGTAGATCCTCTCCTTCTATCCTGTGGGTGCTGAGGATGGAACTCCAGCAGATTTGGCAGCCAGCAACTCAAGTACAGTGAGCCATCTAACAGTCCCTAAAACTTCAACAGAGGGTAAAATTCGTATAGCAGAAGACACACTGGACACAGTGCCTTTGAATGGGAGGCAAATTCCTTCCTGGGTAAGAGTCATTACAGGGAGATAGGTTGAGGGCTAGTGAGGGCCCCCAGCATCATAAAAATCAAAGAAATGCCTACAGGCTGCATGAATGGAGAAAAAGGGAAGTGAACAGAGCTGAGACCCTGGAGAAATGGGAAGCCATCTGCAGTGCTAAATTTAAAGCCCAATGAGAGCCCAAAATAGCTCCCTAGTAGATCCTGAACCGCCTTCTAAAATCATACCAAGGAACTTTTCTTTGTTTAGGGTCTGTGCCTGTCCCCAAAGCCCCATTTTTTCCCTGTAAACTTTGCACATTTTCTCAAGGGCCTGAGAGATTCAAGACATATTTAAATTGTGTTTGCATAGGATTTTAAAAGAAAAATGAATTCCAGCAGCCATAAGACTAAATGTCCTTCATGACAGCAATCTACAATGCAAAGTATCCTTAAGGAAGAGAGGCTTGACTTCCTTGCAAATGAGAGAAATGTATTCCTCAAAATGGTCCATGCATGACATGATCTAATAAAACCATGCCTCCAAGCATTTATCTTTTCAAAAAGCAGGGTAAAATATGAACAGTGCCTTCATCTCCCAACAATGTCCCATCCCTGGTAACACCCTCACATAACCATGGGAAGCAGATTCTTGGCTATCCATCTAACAGATGTGTGTATTTTAAGAAGGAGCCAGAAGCATCACCCTGAAGCTGAGGTGCACCCACTAGGACACCTCGGATCCACCCAACCAGCACATCCTAGCTACCACAGTACTTAGGATATAGGCTAGCTCGACTCCTGCCCATCTCTTTATAAACCCCACCCCCTCACCTTCTCCTGAACCCACACAGTATGTGACATCACTTATGTCTGAGACTTCATTACCATAAACTGAACAACTCATCATTCATCAACCAGTATTCCCCCAGTCTATTCAAGCAGCATATTGTACTCCTGTGGGTAAACCCTAGAAAAATGCTGATACAAAATAACCCCATCATTATCATCTTATACAAAGGCACTGGTACATAGATCAATAGAAATGGGTTAATTTAAATGTAAGAGCTGGCTGGTAATAAGCCCAAGCCTTTGGACCAAACATTTGTAATTAATATAAGGCCTCTGAGGGGTTATTCTGGAACTGGCTGTTAGGAGAAAAACCATGTTTACGGTAATATTTCATTATACCACTCTACATGCCATGAGGTTTTACATTTGTGTATATGTGCTTGCATAGGTACAGAGGTCAGAGGACAACTTGAAGTTGGTACTCTGACATGTTGCTCCTAGGATGGCTGCTGGCATCTCTGACTCTACCCTTCTTTCTCTTGTATCTCTGCTTGCATTTCTCTCCTGGCTTGTCATAGGCCAAAGCAGCTTTACTCATCAACCAATGAAAGCAAGACATATTCACAGCATATAGAAAGACGTCCCACATCATATTACACTGCTGTATGCTGTCTGTTGAGATTGTATTCCCAACAGAGATTAGTTCTCCCTTATAAGCTCTAGTCTGCCATGCCCCATGATGATAGTGGAGTCTTTTTATCTTACATGTTTTTACTTAAAATTATTCTTTAAAACTCAGCTCTTTTGTGAGTCTGCGTATGTGCTCATGTGTATGTGGGGGAGCACAAGTTGTTATTGGACATCTCTCTTGTATCTCTTTGTTGCTCTCGCCTCATTTGTTTGAGGCAGGGTCTCTCTCTGAACCTGGAACAAATAAATTTAGATCCAGACTTCTTCCTCTATACCTTTCCAGCCTGGGAATACAATCACCCACCACCACACTGAGGCCATTTTTTTTTAACCTTAGTTCTGCAGTATTAAACTGAGGTCTTTATGCTTTCAACAATGCTAATCCTTCTGCGAGCTTTCTCCTTTCTTTTTTTTTTTTTTTTTTGTTTTTTTTTGTTTTTTGTTTTTTTGTTTTTTGTTTGTTTGGGTTTTTTTGTTTTCATTTATTTATTTATGGGGGTGGAAGTGCCATGATGAACACGCAGGAGTCAGAGGAGAACTTGCACAAGTCCGTTCTCTCCTCCCTTCGTGTAAGTTCTAAGGGTCAAGCTCACTTCTCTGGGCTTGGTGGTGAGCACCTTCACCCACTGACCCGTCATGTTAGCCCACTCTTTTTATAAAATTTTATTTTAAAATTAATCCTGAAAGGTTTATCTCCTTCAACTATGACTTGTGATCCCACTGCATTCACAAAAAAAATAATTGGAAACAGGGCTGGTGGGACAGCTCAGTGGGTAGAGGCTGGGAAGCCTGACAGCCTGGATTCGATCCCTGGACCCATATGATGGATGGAGAGAATAGATGTGTTCTAATTGTTCTCTGCCTCCCCGACAGGCACCTCTGGGACCAACACATACTGTACACACAAAAAAAAAATAGTTTAAAAAATTTAATTGGTAAAAAGTTTCTGAATTCTGTGACCAAAAAAAAATTAATTTAAAATCAAATGTGTTAAGAAAATTCCTGTATGTTTCCCACTGTGTACATCCATGTTGTGTCATGAGCCATCACTGCTCCCCTGACTTTAAACACAGAACATGCATACTGTGTATTGCATACATTCTCATCACACAATGCCAATGAAATCTACTTAAAATCCAGATCTGAAACTATGGAATGTTATAAATTGCCGTGTTTTACTGTGTGCATGTTTTCCTGGGCTTATAGGAAAATAATGGTTTCTTACAGAAAATAAAGATGTATTATTTTCCTACTAGCATTTCTTAGCATGTAAGTATCAAATTAGTATATCTTTGGATTGAATTGTGTTCAACTGTTTTTTTTTTTTAGTTGTTGTTTGAGTTTGTGGGAGTTTAATGAGAACTTCTACCCATAAGTTTGTGTGTTGGAATATTTGGCTTTCGTTTGGTGGCACTATTTGAGAGGTTTAGGAGAAATGGCTTTGTTAGAGGAAGTACATCACTGGGAGTGGACTTTGAGAGTTTAAAGACCCATGCCACTTCTAGCTCACTCTCTGTTTTGTGCTTCTAGTACAAGCTGTGAGCACTGAGTAGCCTGCTCCAGCCACAAAGCCTTCCTGTTGTCTCCATCCTGCTATTATGGACTCAAACCCTCTGGAACCATAAGTCAAAGTAATAAGTTGCCTTGAGCATGCTGTTTTATTGTCACAGCCAACAATTGGCGCTGGGGTTAGGGCAGAATTTCCATCTAATTTCTGCCATTTTTTACTAAGTATTAATGCAAAAGAGCATTTTGGCACTGATGATTATAAAGTCAAAATATCAATCAGCTCTTTAAAAAAGTGTCAAAAATGATCTAGGTTGTGTAGTATCAAATATCCGGCCAAGATTTAATTTACTATGTAGAAATAATCAGGAATAAAGAGATGGTTCAGTGGTTAAGGGTGTGTACTACTATTGCAGAGGACTTGAGTTCAGTTCCCAGCACCTACATCAGGCTGCTCACAACATCTGTAACTCTAGCTCCTAAAAATCCAGTGTCTCTGAACTCTATGGGACTGTTCTCTCTCTCTCTCTCTCTCTCTCTCTCTCTCTCTCTCTCTCTCTCTCTCTCTCTCTCTCTGTCTCTCTCTCTCATTCTTTCTCACACACACACCCCAAAAAAATAAGTACTTACAAATTAATAAAATCATGAATGAAAAAAGGCCTATTTGTCTCACTTCCATGCAAATTTGCCTTTGTCATTGACAGTAAAATTGTGTATAGTAAATAATTGCTTTACAACACATTTCTTCATGATTTCTTATCAATGCTTGATTCATAGACCTATTTCTTATTCCTAAGTTCTATTAAAATTCTTAAGCAAAAAGAGACTGCAAGGTGATTGAGTTATGGAAGCATCTTGAAGTAGCATAGTTGCCAGACCCTGGTGTTAATCCAACAACCTCATGCCTTGCCTTTCTACTATTCATCCAAGATGGAATTTAGGAGTTACTTTGTGACAGGTGGGCATCTGATACAGATCTGCTAATGAATGCATTCTACTACTTCCCTAGACACTATGTTTTAGCTGCTATTTTGTTCATTAAAACCATACTCCCAGCTCCTGAATAGCATCCAGCACAGAGCAGGCTCTGATACTTAATAATAAATGAATCCATGTCAAAACTCTGCACCGCTGCCCTGTGAAAAGCATCCATTTTCCTAGCTTCATTCGTATTATTGTGATAAGTACCATGACCACAAGCAACAAGAGCGTTGATTTCAGCTTACAGATCTCATCCACTGCAGAAAGTTGGGGCAGGAAGTCAAGACAGGAACATAAAGACAGCAACTGAAGCAGAGGCCACAGAGGAACAGCGACTACTGGCTTGCTCTCCATGGCTTGCTAAGCTTGCTTCATTATACAGCTCAGGGCTGGTATCACCACCCCCAGCTGAGCTGGACCCTCCCACTTCCATCATGAATTAAGAAAATGTGCAGCCAACCTAATAAGACCTTTTTGTGTCAAGTTAACAAAAAAGCACCAGGGTATCCATGATGCCCACAACTATCTCTAAAATCTAAAAGTGCATACTTGCTCACACACACACACACACACACACACACACACCCCTCACCACCTGTGACAGTGGGAGAGCTCACCTAGCCCCTCAGCAGCGCAGCACTAGGGAGAGCAGGCCTAGTGGCAATGACCCTGTTAACAGGGATGAGGGTGAGCTGGTCCCAAGAATGTGGATATGGGAGATCTGACCCTGCCCCTCATCTGCTATATGATGGTGTGAACAGGGGGGAGATGTCCCTCCCCACCCTCACTCCTCACCGCCTGTGGATGTTGAGCTGGCTCAGCACCTCACCAGCAGCAGCACTCAGAGAAGCAGGCCCCGCACCTCACCTGAGCACCATAGTCGTGCCAACCCAGCTGATGAGAGTGCAGGTAAGCCTGCCCTGATGTTGAGAGAGAGAGAGAGAGAGAGAGAGAGAGAGAGAGAGAGAGAGAGAGAGAGAGAGAGAGAGAGAGAGAGAGCTGGCCTTATTCCCTCATCTGCCATGTGGTGCCATGTGCTCCCCTGAGAAATACAGTAGAGCTGTCCCCATTGAGGGAGGCACGGAGGAGCTGGCCCCGAGAATGTGAGTGTGGGCAAGAGAGAGAAGCCCCCACTGTGCTGCTCAGAGCCTATGGTAGGTGGGAGAGCAATCCCTGAGGTCACTAGAGTGAGAGAGAGGCAACTCACCAGTGGCAGCACTAGGCAGGGTGGCCCCTACATCTCCACTGGCAGCAAATGCTGTAGATCTGGCCCTGTTAATGTAGGTGTGGTCCAGCCAACTAGACAGCAGGAGAATCAGCTCTGCCCCTTGCTGCTTACTACATAGGGTTACCTAGCTGGGGCAGTGCAGGAGAGCTCACCCTGGCATTGAGGATGAGAGAGAGCTGGCAGGCTGACCAACCCAGCAACCACCCAAACCCAATGAGAGCTATGAGTTGTTCCATCCCATCATCCACCCCATCTGTGATCTGCACATGAAAGGGCTGGCCTGCAGAGGCAAAGCTGCAAGGTCTCCATGACACAGGACAATAACAGGATATCTAAGAGGAGCCCCAGTGAGAGGCCAGTATAGATGATGCAGCAAAAACCAAAGACCTCAAACCAGACCAACGACTCATTGCAGTGAACACTTGCAAGTAACAATATGTGGACCAAAGGACAGTGTGATTTACTGTGTCAACTCTAGAGCTTCCACAATGAATTTTTTTTCTTTTTAAATTTTATCTTATTTTATCCTGGGGGTGGGGTCGTGAGGGTAGATGGGAAGGGACTGGGAGATGAGTGGGATCAAGATGCTTGATGGGAAATCCACAATCAGTAAAAAGTTAAATTTTAAAAAAAATAAAAACAATATTCCACATCAACAACAAAAGTCCCTATTTGCAATGGACCCCAGATCAGTTCCCAGCACACAGGTAAGGTGGCTGGAAGTCACCTGTCACTCTAGCTCCTAGGGACCTGACACTACTGGTCTCTGGAAGAACCTGTACTCTCTCTCTCTCTCTCTCTCTCTCTCTCTCTCTCTCTCTCTCTCTCTCTCTCTCTCTCTCACACACTCACACACACACACACACACACACTACTTAAATTAAAAGTAAAATATTATTTTTAAATCTATCTTGCATCAACACCTTCCCACCCCAAACCAAACAATGAACCCAAAACAGAGTAAGATTGCTTCCAAGAAAATCAACTGCTCCCCAGTTGCTCATTGGCTATAGGTACTGCTGCCGATTCTCTCCCATCTGAGCCCTTTTCAGACAGCTATTTCAGGTGACACCATTATCATCAGTGGAATTCAATAAAGCGACCTGCTCCCCCACCCCACCCCACCCTCTACCCCACCTTTATTTTCTATGATCCCTCTTCCAGCAGGAGACCATTACCCAGTCAAACAATGTTCAATTTCATCTGCATTACTGCTTCAAGAGAACACACAGAGGGCTGGCACAAATGGGTGTGTAGTAAATTTAGTCTGTTAATAGGTTCATTCTTTATTAGGTATTTATTTCGGGAGGCGAAGTCCTAATTAGATCAAGTGGAAAAGCTAAAAAGCTGTGGAAACCCACAGAGATTCTAGAATTCAATGGATTTCATGTCAGTCTCAGATTTTCTTTTTATTTCCTTTCTTCGGTTGACTGGAGAAATGCACACAGAAATTTCCAGCCCCTCGGATGAGGGTTAGAGGTAAAAACCTAAGGACCATTTGGGTGAGCAAATAGCATTTGTCTTTCTTCTAAGGCAGAGTTATCTTGGGCCTGGGATCCAGGGGAAAGTAGCTCCCAGAGCCAAGGGTGAGTGCAATTACTGCAGCAGAGGAATCTAACAAAGGTGGTGGTCTAGATGTTTGGCCTGAAGGCACAATTCAATTTTCAGCTGTTTCAAAGCTATTATGTCAAAGGCTGTTTGCATAAACATAATGTTGTTGCCTGGGTAATATCAACCAGGCAAGAGAGGAAACATCTGCCCTCTACTGCCCAAAGTAGAAACAACAGCCTGACTCCCTCACCATGGCAAACTGCTGATATATATAAATAAATATAAATATATATACGGAACCCGCAAGTGGCGGGACATCTCCAGAACTTCGATTTTTTTTTCTTCTAGCTTTCAACCCAGAAGTGATTGTTTGGTTTTGTTTCAGTAGGTTGAGGATGTGAGGAGTTGATTGATGGTGTGGGAATATGTAAGAAAGCTATTTCCCTTCTGAGAGTTTGTAAAAACATTCCCCTCACACTCTCATTTACCCACCCACACATGTGCACATATATATTTTTTATCATCACATTGATATTTAATATGTTTTTTACCATAGGAAGGAGAAATAAGCAGTGACTCACAGGGGGAAAAAAATCAATACATTTCAGAATGGGCTAAAAATGTCACCATAAAAAAAGTTTAATGTTTATGAGGGCAAGAGTGGAACAGGATGTCTTCTCAGTTTCACACAGAAATGTACGTATTTCCTCAGGCCTCTTCTCTCACTGTCCTTTCCTGGTGAGGGGGGGGAGGGAACCTTGGCTAAGGGCTGTAGTCAACATTTTACACTCTGAGAAAACCATGTGTGACTCTTGGATGTTCCTCCTGAACACAGATGGGTGTTGCTGAGTAGTGACAGAGGTCACTCTGAGCAAGGTGTTTCGAGTGGGATGCTGCTGGGGGAGCGGGCCCCAGACCAAGAGGAAGGTCGAGTGTGAACAGGTACAAGAGGTGCTGAGAGAACCCTGACACAAGGCCAACACATCAGATCAGCCCAGAAACAGATGTGGAAGCGAAGACCACATATCCCATGACAGTGATCCCAGTTGCCAAGAACCCATCCCCAAGTGGACTCAAAGCCAGAGGTGTGGCTAAAGGCTTTAGTCCAAACATCCAGACTTGGTTCATTGCTGGACACAGTTATTTATACCCTGGTATCCAGTAAAGCCATTGCATAAAAACTGAGCATCTGGGGCTAGGGAAAGTACTTACCATGCAAACATAAGGACCTGAGGCCTCATCTTCAGCACATGTTTGAAGATCTGGGTACAGCAGCAGATTTCAGCACTGGAGAGGAGGAGACAGGCAGAGGTCAGGAACTCACTGGGCAGACAGCCTAAGTGAATCAATGAGTTTTAGGTTCATGGTAAGAAATAGTCCCAAAAATAAGGTATGGAACAATTAAAGAAAACACACAAACACACACAAACACACACACACACACACACACACACACACACACACACAAACATGCATACATACACCACACAAACACACACAAAGAAAACCCCTGAAAATACAAATACTTCTGGAGTTTATAGGCAGAATTTACAACATAATGGAATGTATAGGTCAGTGAAAGAGACCAGCATTCATCAGGTAAGATGATCAAGTTCATTTAAAAACAGATTTCCTTCAAATGTTAGGGGCTGAATAATATGCCCCCATTAGGCAGGGATCACATAATTTTAAGTTTGATAAGTAGAGTAAAAGTTAAGCATTACTTAGCAATACAGGACTTGCCAGTGACATCTTGAATCCTTGGCAGATAGGTTTGCTTTCTGAAACTAAGCAGGTTGAGTTCAAATCTTAGACCTACTCATGGCCATCTATGTAACACTTTCGCAAGATTCATTTTGCTATGTTTTTATTTCCTTGTCTGCAATAGGGGGATGATAATAATAACAGCATCTTCCCTATGGAGTCACTTGTAGGGATCACACAAGAAAACGTGGTTTATCTGAGATGCCTTGAACAGTGCCTGAAATCACATGAGTGATCTGTAAATGCTCAATGAATTCCCCACCAAGTACCCAGGACTAAGAAGAGGGTTTATTAGTGCTGCCCTTATCATTAGCCATAGCTTTAAGATGAACCATACACCCATCTCCGTCTACATGTTTAAGACCAGAACATTTCTCAGAAGCTTTAGTCTAACTAAAGAGCAGGCTAATTCTGCACATTTACTGGCATTTATTAGCAAAGTCTTGGTATTAAGACTCTAGAGCTGCACTGTGTGGGAAAAGATAAATAGATTACAGAAGGCAAGGGCTTCTCTGGTTTCTTCCCACATTCCCAGTGGTTTGCCTCACCCACCCACACAGAAACAGAAATCCAGCGCTTTGGTGACCTCACATCTTCTCAGTTAGTATATTAAAGGATAGAAAGGAAGAATGGAACGGTAATTAGGAAGATGACATTTGAAGTCAGGAAAAACTGAGCTTAAATTCCATCCCCACCCTTCCCTTACACATGACACTGGTTGAGAACGTTACACATTCAAGCCTTTTTTATTGGTAAAATGGAGTCTAAGATTACATTTTTCTTACAAGTGTATTGGAAGAACAAAATATGGTAATAGAAAAGGTTCATAATGTAATGGTACTACAAGAACTGGAAATGCGGTTCAGTGGCACAGTGTGCATCATGTGCAAGGCCTTGTGTCCATACCTATCATCAATAGACACAAAAATAGATAAATAAACCCTAGTGTTTGAGTGCAGACTGTGTCATGATCCTTCTATAGAACAGTTACACTTCTCAACAACTTAGCCCAAATATTCCACTAGTTCCATTGAACAAGTGATGTTTGGGATAACTGGTAATTTGCTAATGTCACACAATTTCAAGGCATCTTACTGGAGATGGGACATAGAGTCCTGGTATTGCTTTTTGTGTCATGAACTTCTCAGTGGTTCAGACTGTTTTGTATTTCTGATTTGCTTAATTTGTGAGTAAAACTAAGCAGAATGTGACACTGCTCTCACCTTCATGGAGCGTTCAGTTTTATTGTTTAGACAAGATGTGGGCACTTGTTGAGTTATTGCTCTCATCTCCACAGTATTCAACTCTCTCCCTCACATTTGACATCCAAAAGCCCTATTTCCACTACTCAATATTAGCATTATTTGCCATCAAAACATTAGTTAGGGATTCCACAAAGAACCCAACCTGATTAGAGTTAGATATGAAAGTATCCACTGTCCACTCTGAGTAATCCCTTGTTGTTTTCCACCTGACATCCAGACATCCTCTGTCCTTATCAGCACTCCAGCTTTACTGTGAGGCCTCTGACCCTCAGTCAACTTGCTTTGAAGAGAATCGATTCTACTCCAATCTGTGGCCGAAGAGTGTAACTAGTGTTGACTTGGGCTTGGCCAATCAAACCAGAGATTCTCTAATCTAAGCAACTGGTTGGGAGATCAAAACATTGGAAGTTTGTCTGGGACTAATAAGAAAACACCATCATGATTTCTGTTGGGTTGGATAGCAGTAAGAAATTTCCAGGATGCTCTGGTTTCTGGTTTCCTTTCTGTTACAGTGATAAAGAACTCTAGAAAAAAAGCAGTTTCAGGAAGGAAAAGATATATTTGGCTTATACATCTAGAGAACAGTCCATCATTGAGGGAAGTCAGGACAGAGACAATCAAAAGCTTGAATCAGAAACTGTGAACAAACTTTGCCACCCTCAGCTTGCTCATAGGCACATGCTTAGCTTGCTTTCTTACACAGCCCAGGACCACTTGCCTAATGATGGTGACACCCACAGTGGGTTAGGACCACTGCATCAAATTAATAATTAAGACAATCCTCACCCTCACAGGCATGACTATAGACCAATATGATAAAAAAAAAAAAAAAAAAAACAGTCAGCTGAAACTCTACTCTGCTGACTTTAGCATGCATCAAGTTGACAATGCTAAGTAGGACACAGGCTATCATAAGGACCCTGGAAATGAAGCCAGCATGACAAGAGACAGATATGAAAAATGGAAGGAAACCAAGTCCTTATGACATCTGTTGAGCGAATGGTCATGACAGTTATGAAGCATACCATGGGAGAAAGAAAAATGTTTCTTTTTCCATGCCAGTCCATGCAAGTTCCTGCTCTGTTTAATCTGGTCTTTATTAGAGATGTGTCCTTTTCAGCCAAATCAAGTGCTTGTATTATTAATAGCAGTTACTAACTATATTCACTCATCTGCATTTCTGACACCTGAGAGACATCTCTCCAGAGTTGACAGTGTTCCCCCAAAGAACAGATTGAACAAAAGCTTACAGCAAAACCTGAGGTTAAGCCAAACAAACCCTACAGACTTGACCCCAACCATGTAAGGCATAATGTTGACCTCATCACCCCATAAATATCCATTCCTTCTCTGTCCTTTCTCTGATGTCACTGAAGAACAAGACTTGGTGAGCAAGTTGGATCAAAAGTAAGCTAATTTGTTAGTCCCAAAGCAACTAAGTTGAGAAAAGCAAATGCTAAAACATCTTCCTTTATGGAACAGTAGAGCTCTAGAGAAATTCACCTCATGTTTTTCCTTCTAGTATTGTTTTTCCCTTTTCCTCCTATGTATTCAAATACCAAGAGCTGTGCTTTCTTGCCCAAGTTACTGTAGAACTGTTGTTTCTCTGGACTTTGTCTTTAAACACCTACACTAGTAATGAAAACTGTTAGCATGTGGCTATTTCATTTTGGATTCCCCAGAATTATCTTAAATATTTGAACCAGCATTTGACCCAAGGGAGATTACTCATAAAAAATAAATCTGGATTTTCCTTGAAAAATTAGAAGATCCAACAACACAAAGCAACATGGGTGGTATAAGCCAGAACTTACAAGCCCCTTCTATTCAGACCAAAGGTTCACTAGTGCATTGAGCTCCTACCTTACTGCATGACTTACACCTACCTAACCTCCATGGCCATTTGGGTTAGCAGTTCTTGGCCTCACCCAATGGAAGAACACTATGACAGGAGTCCTGAAACGATGGGAGAAGATAGTAAAATTGCTCTAATGGAAACAAGAAGAGAAAATCTCAAAGGATGAAGAAAGTCCTGGAGACTAAGTGAGATGATAAGAGACCTTTGAAGCCAATGAAAACAGAAGCCCAACCAGACTCACAGTTCCAGAGATGGTATGGCATGAGCCAAGAATGGCTACCAAGGTCTCTGTGTTGACAGTGACTTTCTTGTTTCCATTGCAACTCAATATCTGGATTGGGAGCAATCTTAACTCTTATGAGTCAAGGCACACTGATGGTCTTTATCCTAGGACCCTCCCAAGACAGATGACTCTACTAAAGATCCCTTTAATGCTTTTAGAAATAGAAAGAAAGATACTGTCAAGGACTAAGCAGGATTGAATTCCTAGCCTAATAGGAATGTGAGGCCTTGGATTGTTCTGAAACAAAAAACATGGTTTCTTAAATACATAAAACTAAAAGCTGCTGCTACATTAGAATGCATTAGAAAGTCAATGCATTGACACACACCTACACACACACACACACACACACATACACACAGTCTTTTTTTCCATTTGGATCTTTGTTTCAGTACTCCTGGGTAGGATTCATCCCATGATCATTCCTGTTTGCATTGTTCCTATGACTACCACAACCTTGACCTAGAAAGGCCTACACTTGACAGTGTCTTTAAACTCAGGATGTTTGGCCATTCCTGTTTCTCTGATGGGGACACTGTGATCCAGAGATGGAGCAGGAGTCAACACATTCCTACCATACTAGAAGGCGGCCAGATGAGTGCATCTTAGCTGGCAAGCAGAGTTCAACTGAACAAAGTGTGCAGAATGGGTGGGAAAGTGAGGTCCTGGGAGCTCTCCAGAGTGCGCACATGCGCGCACATGCACGCATGCGCACATACACACACGTAGCCTCTGGGGACTCAGCAGCCAGTGTGTCCACCTGGCTGTCAAGAACACCGGCTTTTGTATGTAATGGAGCAAGTTCAAACCAAGGCTCTGTCCCCTGCCCTTTCTTATTTAAGAAGCCTCAATACCCACCTCCCAGTTTTATCAGAGAGATTCCAGGAGATTCAGGGAAAAAAAAAAATGTGTCTATGCTTACTCACAGTAAGAATCTAACTGAAGGTTAGTCTTTCAAATAAAAATTCTTGTTATTAATGGGAAACAGTCGAGGCACCCTGGGAATTCAGAACCCAAATAATGAAGCCAGCTAAATCAACATCTACCCAGTGATTTCATCTATAGAACACACATTTACAAAAAGAACAGCAGACCCAGTGCCAGCGTGTGTCCATTCCAGACTTGGCCCAGTCCAAAGTAAATACAGATTTGCCCTTCTCTGCCTCAAGAGCCAAAACTTTCTTATGCTCAAGGAAAATGGAAGCCACTATTCTATAGGTTTGCATGTGAAAGGAACTGCCCAAGGGCAGCTAACAATTGTTCTAGAGAACAAAAAGAAGCCAGGCAAAATTAACCAAGGCAAATCTTCCAAGGGAAACTAAGAGTTAGGCCAGAGCCAGGAGACACGACTGTGGACACCAAGGACCCTGTTCAGCATTTTGTTAATCTCTGTTGATGTATTAGAGTATATCCTCCTGGTTGGACACCTAATATTCCATGTTGTCCTTTCAATGTCCATGGTCTCAAAGTAAGCTGTGTTCTGTCTGAAGTAACTTTCAGTCCCCTGAAGCTTCAGGTAACACTCCGGCCTCCACTTTAAACCTGCTAACTGTTCCCTTCACTTGAGACTTTGCCTTCTGATCACTCATCTGGACATACAATGCCTTCTTCTCGCTAATCCTGAAATTTAATTTCTTCAAAAGTATTTCAAGGAGCAAAGGAGGTTGTCTCTTCATTTCAAATCCACATTTTAGACAGGATTTTCATATGCCTATGAGCAAGCCTGACAGTAGACCTGCCTCAAGAGAGACTAAACTAACGATGCTAAGTGGTTATATCTGGGCTTGTGGTTCAATCGTCAACTGGAGGATAACCCATAAACACAAGGCATAGGCTTCTCCAGTACAGGAGTCACACGCCAGGACAGTATGTCCTATAACTCTTAAGTGCCTCAGCCAGGCCAAGTCCCAGACAGAGGACTATAGAGAAAGACAAGGAGAAAAGTCATGGACTATGGGAAACCCTGCTGCTAAAGCCACTTGACCTTTGCTTGATACCAGAGAATTTCCTTCAAATTAACATCTAAGACCGCTTAAATACATTCATTTCTTTATAACATCATCTCGGCTATCTCGAGCTTCTGTGATCTAAGGTAGGATTGCCTCAAATTCCAATTCTTGCATTGTGGAGAAAGCCTTACATCTCCTGGAAAATCCTGTGTTTTCCTAAAGTTTAGGCTTATCTCCCCATTATCTGGCTCCCAAGTCCAGGGGAACAACTCTACTGAAGGGATCCAGACAGGAAGCTCAAGCCTCCTCTGGTTGAATCTCCTCAGAAAGTGCCCGATAATGATTAGGTGTGAGAGAAAATAAAATAACACATGTTGTCCAGCAAGCCAACTTAGACCCATAGTCGATGGCCTCTCTTGATGAAGCCTCTGGACTCAGCATTGCTCTACACATGACCTTGCTCTACACATAACTAACTCTTCCTCAATACTAGTTATCCCAGCCTTGAGTGTGACAGTCGTACTGCTAGTGTGATTGTGTAACTTAGTTCACGACACACAAAGAAACAGAATGAACATATAAAATTCCAGCTCTCATTCCTATCATAGTTCAGTCAAATGCTTAACACAAACTCAATAAAAGTACACTTAAAAGAGAAATGCCCATTAGGTTTGATCTTGGTGTCGGGGCAGATCAGAATAAATGGTAAGGGGATGTGGAAGTAATCAATTGCCTTCTAATTGGATTCAAGCCCTGCTTGACATGAGAAATACATGCCTGACACTGTAAATCTGGCTGAGACCCATCGTTGTCAAGCTCAGGAGCCCCAAGGGTGAACCTACTCCTATCATCCTACTAAATGAACACAGCATCCAACTGTCCTCTAAGATGAGTGCAGCCTTCAGAACTCAGAGAAGTTTCTTTGTTCAGTGGATGGTGACTTATGCAGACACAACTCATTGAAGGACAGAGAACAGTGTCAGCCACAAATGGGACATCTGTATCATACCCCTCCACAAGGCCCAGAGACCACAGCAGAGAAGATTTTAAGGCCCAGAAGTCAAGGAGGATCAGAGCAAAACAGTTTCTTCTAACATGATCGCCACACTCATGAACTTGCAGCAGATATGGCTATCTACACACATTCAAGCCAGGAAGCATTCTAACATGGGATGTGAGGAGGTTTACAAGCTCCCATTGCTAATTGAAGAGCTATGGACACTAGGAGGCTTCAGGAGGGAAGAGAAGTCAGTTTTATTTAAGGATGAAGCCAGGAAGCATTCTAACATGGGATGTGAGGAGGTTTACAAGCTCCCATTGCTAATTGAAGAGCTATGGACACTAGGAGGCTTCAGGAGGGAAGAGAAGTCAGTTTTATTTAAGGATGAAGCCAGGAAGCATTCTAACATGGGATGTGAGGAGGTTTACAAGCTCCCATTGCTAATTGAAGAGCTATGGACACTTGGAGGCTTCAGGAGGGAAGTCAGTTTTATTTAAGGATGTAACTACTGGTAGGTTGACTGTGATTCAATGGATGGCTCCACACCCAGGAGTCTATGAGCAGTACAAATTGGATTCCATGGGTTATTTTTTCGAAGGGGACAAGAAGAATGAGGGGGGTAAAGATGTAGAAATGGATCTGAGAGGAGTTGGCAGGGGCATGCGGATTTAGAGTGAATATATTCAAAGTACACTGCATAAGATTCTAATTAAAAAGGAAAAATTTTAAAGATGGCAGTAAACCTCTGGAAGGAATCTAGATTGAGAATCCTTCCCAACCTTCATTTAAATTGATACCACAATTTAAAAAATGAAATAAAAATAAACTGGAGTGCTTGCCCATGGAAAGACCTTGGACAGACACCAAATGATGAGTAAATGAACCCATACTTTGTGTGTCTCAGGTCAGAATAAAATGTATAAATGTGTTTTTAATGATGCCCTGATATAGCCATTTTTTCATCAACTACACAACTGTCCCTGTCATATCAGAGACACTCTAAATCTCAACAATTCAAATTTGACAGGCACAGATGGTTTCTCAGAGCCCATATACTTAACCAGGAATTTATGGACAGGCTAAAAAACGATCTGAGAAATCCCTCCAGATGTATTCAAACCATTGCATTCACATGGGAGTATGCAGCGACTGTGTATCAGTTTCCAGGCTACTGCCTTCACAGGGTGACCAGTCACACCCATCTGCTCGTGGTTGTCCCATTTTACCCTCTAAGTCCTACATTGTATGGATGACCAAAGATCCCAGTTAACCAGGTGATTGGTTATAGTAGTGTAAGGTTGCCAGATAAAGTACAGAAAGCAAAGGTGAATTTAAACTTCAGGTAAATAATGAGTAACCTTTAGTACAAGTATGCCCTGATCCATTGTTACAGTTACTCTAGGCATGCTGCCAAACAGCTGTAATCCAGAACTTTGGAGGCAAAAGGACCATCACAAATCCAAGGCCAGCCTGGCATAGATAGTGAGTTCTAGAGTAGTCAGGGTACATAATAACACCTTGTCTAAATAAATACAAATTATTATTTGTCTAAAATTTTTATTTAAGAACTGAAGAGATGGCTCAATAGTTAAGAACACTTGTTGCTCTTACAGAGGACCAGGGTTAGATTCCTGGAACCCACATGGTAGCTCATAACTGTCTCTAACTCCAGTCCCAGAGGATCTGATGCCTTCTTCTGACCTCTGTAGGTACCAGACACACATAGACAACCATGCAGTGCAACCATGCAGGCAAAACATTCAAACACAAAAAATAATACATCTAAAAAATAATTCACATTTAAATTGGTGTCTTGTACTTTTACTTCAATCTAACAACCCTGCCCTAATATAGAAATTAGTATTAGGAATAGTATATTAATAACACTAGCAACAACAGTAACTAGCAATTACAAATGTTTCCTTTATGTCACACATTTCTTAATCCTAACTACATCACATTAAGCTTGGATGGCCACTACTTCCTTTCTGTGTATCTGGTGATTAAGAGTTAAAGAAGTAAAATGGATTGTCTGTTATCATACAGTGAACTGCAAAGGTCAAGGGGACATCCACAAAAATCTGTCCTACAAAAAGAGAAAGTTAAAGCTGGTGGGATGGCTTCCCAGGTAAGGGCCTCTGCAGTAAAATCTAATGATTTGAGTGCGATCTCTGGGCCCCACACAGTGGAATACACACACACACACACACACACACACACACACACACACACACACACACACACACACACGTGGGCGCGCACGCGCACACATGCAAAAAAACTGAAGGAAAGCTATGTCTCAAAATGGCCAATGTGTCTGTTTGCCATCTAGATTCTCCTTTCCACTGTTGAACTCAGAAAGTCATCTTGAACCCCTGCGCGTCCCCTCAGAGCTGTGCATGGAGGCTTACAGACACAATGCGCAGCCGCACTGTTTCACCAACAGCATCCTGTTTCCCAGTCTCTGCAATCACTCCCCCAGTTTTCTCACAGGCGTTATCAGTCCTGCCCTGAAGAATCTCAGCCCACGGAGTGGACAGCGGCTCCAACCCCAGCTGAAATCATTTCCCTCCCAGAGCAGCTTCCTGTTCCCCCAAATCTGTTACCACTGTGAACAAATATCCTGTAGTTTGTACCAAGGCTCACATGGAGGTGGCCGCCTGCCCGAACTAAGACGTACAGGCTGCAGGAAGCACAGTACTAAAAAAAAAAAAAAAAAAAAATGGGACCATCTCTAGGAAAACAGGAAAAGTTGGTGGCCTGTCATTACAGCAGATCGACATGTACTTTTTAGAGAATTGTGTGTGGGACACAGAAGGATCATCACAAGTTCGAGAACAGCATACATAGTGAGTTCTAGGCTAGCCAGATAGCACCCTGTCTAAATAAAAACAAACTATTGTTTGTCTAAAAGTCTTAATTAAGGACTGAAGCGATAACTCAGTGGTTAAGAACACTGACTGTGCTCTTCCAGGGGACCGAGATTTGATTCCCAGCCCCCATATGGCCACTCACTATTGTCTCTAACTCTAGTTCCAGGGGATCTGGTGCTGTTTTCTGCCCTCTAGGGGCACCAGGAACAAATGTGGTGTGTAGACATATATGCAGGCAAAATGTCCACACACCTGTGTGTGTGTGTGTGTGTGTGTGTGTGTGTGTGTGTGTGTGTGTGTGTGTGTGTGTTCAGAGAAGCTGGGTACCTTCCTGAAACACACTGTTTCACCTAGGCTGAATGCTCAGTGCAATGCCAAATCTGCTAGTCTCTGCTAGATACACAAGTACATGCAGTTAGCTCTTTTGTATGGGTGCTTGGGATTAAAGTTCAAATTATGCTGGTACAGCAAACTTCCTTCCCACTGTACCATCTTCCCTGCTCCAACACAACTCTTTGGTGAATATTTTTTAATCTGATCCTTATAAAAACCTGGAACACAACCCACTGTTTCAAGAGAAACCAAACCACAGCACTGCCCAGTAGTCACACAAGTTGCACAGTTGTGAGCCACAGGACTGAGCCTACTTACTGTGTCTCCTTCTAAAGTAAGCTGGGAAGTGTCTGGTGTTCAGGGCTCCTGGGGTGGTCTGAATGAGAATGGCCTCCATATGCTCACATATCTGAATGCTTAGTCCTCAGCTGGTGAAACTGTTTGGGAATGATGAAGAGGTGGCCTTCTTGGAGGAGGTGTCAATGGGGGAGAGCTTCGACATTTCAAAAGCTCATGTCATTCCCAGGTAGCTCTCTTTGCCTCCGGTTGTTGTCGCAAGTAATTCTCAGCTACTGCTCCAGCACCACGTTTTTCTGCCTACTGCCATGCTCCCTGCCATGATGGCCATTTGCTATGACCTGAAATTAAATTCTTTCTTCTATAGACTGCCTTGACTGTGGCATCCTGCCATAGCAATAAAAAAGCAACTGAGACATCTCTGGAAATTGAACCATTTGAATCAGGATCTTGAGGCAGATCCCCAGGGCCCCAATTCAAACAGTGATATTAAAACTTATCTCCCTGATTTGTAAATATGGCTCAGTAATTAAGAGCACGCACTACTCTTCCAGAGGACCTGAGTTCAATTCCAAGTGCCCACATCAAGCAACACACAACCACCTATAACAAAATAAGCACACAAACACTGTGTTAATTATTAAAGCCGATGGCTATGGCTTCTTATTGACTAACTCTGTCTTAATTACTAAGCCATAATTACTAATCTATGTATTTCACTGCCACCCGGCTAGCTCAGCCAGTAGAACATGAAACTCTTAATCTATGTATTTCTACATGCCCTTATCTTATCTGAGAACACCTGGCATGTCCTATCTTCCTGTTCTCTGCATAGTGTCTCCTCGAGGCCTCTCTCTGCCTAGCTTTCCTGGAATTCTCCTCATATCTTAGCCCTGCCTATCTTCCTTCCTCTATTGGCCAAACAGTGTTTTAGTCATCAACCAATAAGATAAAAATATATACAGAAGGACATTCATCCATTGCAAGGTTTGAACCCATGTGTGTTGGCCATAAAGCACAGATTTGTCTCCACTTTCCTGCTACCACCAACTCACCTCTTGTGACTTAAAATACAGAGGGCAGAAGGGATGTCTCAGTGTGAAAACACTTGCTACATAAGTTTGGCTGAATAAGTAGAGTTCCCAGTCTGAGAACATGAGAACCAGAGTCCAATGAATGCCCAATACCCACTTAAATGCCAAGAACATGGATGGCAGCCACCAGTAATCCAAGCACTTGGAAGAAAAACACAGTGGGTTCCTAGAGCAAGCTAGCTGGCCGAATTATCCAAATTGGCCAGTTCTGGGCTCAAAGGAGAGACCTTGCCTCCACACATATGATGAGAGAAATCAAGGAAGATACAAACCTCTGGACTCCACACATTGTACATGTGCATATACCCACACACAGGTGTGTCTACAAGTGGTAATACATATTCTTGCATACTTGTGTGCACACAAGCATACACATACACACCCCGTATATGCAAAAAAATGCTAATAAAATTGTAGTGAGATATCTACCCCACCCACACCTGTTGCACTGACCATGCCCATTGGGGGTAGGGACAGGTGCAGGTGTGACCTGGGGAACTAGGTCTGGGGTCCCGGACCCCAGCACTCTCTCTTGCTTCCTGGTCAGAGACAGAGAGCATCCAGAGGCATCCTTGGGACGGGAACCTGCTGGCAGTCATCAGTTTCTGCTGTAAGTGATTTTTCCCTGAATAAACATCCATCAGCCTACTTGTTTTCCCAGATTCTTATTTACCCACAATATAAAATTTTCTAAAGTTTTTTTCTGTCCATCAGTCCATGGGACCATTGAGCCTTACTTGAATCAGATCACACCATCAATCAAAGCTCTCCTTTGCCTTCAGGGGGAATGAGAGGTCAAAGAGACGATGCCTTTTACAATTTCAGTCCTGTGACTTGATAGCAATGTGCTGAGGGTCACTGGAGAGAGAGAAGCTACTCTGGCACCCTCAAAGCAGCAGCCAGTGTGCTCAAGCAGCCATCCTCACCGCGTTATCAATCTTCCACATTAATATGCTAATTGTGAGGGAAGGTATGTGGAACTAATTCCATGTATCTAGGGAGTAAAGGCATCCAGGTGACACCAAGATACTAAGGCACTGAAAGCAGTGTTACATTGTGACTTTGAGGGTGTCAGGACTGGCACCAATGGAAAAGCATTTTCCATACTGACTCCTTCATTCATTCCAGACAGTCTAACAGAAAGCAAGTTCCTCTCCCTGCACACGTCTTCCTGGTATTGGCATACCCCAATGCATGAACCACACTGGCAGCCTTCTCCATCCCTTCAGGGACCTATCAACAAGCAATAACCCTGATGCCTTGAGGGTGGGTAAATGTGTTGCTCTCACAATCCCTACCCAGCACTGAAGGGTTGGCTGATTTGAATACCCTGGGCAGGAAAACCCTTGACTAATGGAATCATCTGGTAGAGGACAAAAACAGTGTCATCTGGAGCTTGATGGTCTTAGATAAGCTGCCAGCCTGTATGGGATCAAAGGGATTGGTGGCATGCTGGTGATTTCTTCAGGAGGACTTTAGCACATCTTCCAAAAAGGAGCTTAAAATAAAACTTCCTACTTATAAACTTGTCCTTTGCATTCCAGACCCATGTACAGCCCGAGAAACAAAATATAGGCTTATACTTATGTGTGTTTATGTGTGCGTGGCTGTGCACGCAGGGTGTGGAGGCCAGAGTACGACCTCTGGTGTCAATCCTCAGATGCCATCCACTTTTATTTTTTAAATACTATTTCTCAACTGGTGTCCAGTTTGTGAATTAGGAAAGATTAGCTACTCAGTGGGGCCCAGGGACCCCACTGTCTCTGCTTCTCCAGCACTGGGGTGACAAATGCACACCACCCTGCACAGCTTTTTTTTAATGTGGGTTCTAGCAAGCAAGCACTTTCCAGCTGAGCCATGTGCCTGGCCTCTATGCCTGCAATTTTTCCCATAGAAGGGCATTCTTAGCTGCCTCCTTTTGTATGATTCTTTTACTAAGAGCAAGCCTCATATATTATAAAAAATATTGATGATATATAATTGATAACATATATATCAATATATCTAAATAATATATAACAAATAATAATACTGTTAATATCAAAATAATAAAATTTAGCAAGCATGGTTTAAATTACAGGGTCCTTCAAAGTCCTCCTGTCTTACATCCCATGCCCATGCCACCTACCTACCTACCTACATATGTGTGTGTGTGTGTGTGTGTGTGTGTGTGTGTGTGTGTGTGTGTGTGTGTGTAACATTGGCATTGCTAGTGCTGTAGTTCACACCATATTCTGTCTTGACATGGCATATAACTCTTTAGTATGGGAAACATGATGTATTAGGTATGTTAGCAAGGAGGGCAAAAGTAGAGCCGAGGAGGAAGATTACAAGTGAGGGATTTGCTAAGGAAATATCCCCAGGAGAAAGTGCTAAAGCAGAAGCAGGAAGAAGGATGCTGATGGCTGACTTCTGGCAAGTTCCCCCAAATTCCCACGGAGAGGCACTTGAGTTGATTCCTCGGGGAATCTGGAGTGTAAACTATCTCCTCTCAAGTTTCTCTCCTCTGCAGGCAAGGGAGCCAGCCTTCTGTTTTCCTGTCAAGTCAATTCACTGCTCACAAAAAGCTGCTTCTGGTGAATAAAATCTATATATTTCTAACTGAGAATTTAGGCAAAGCCACTCCAGGAGTCAAACAGAGTTCTTCGAAAGATAGATGGGGGCAGGTCATAAAGTCAAAAGCAATCAGAGGAGGGGACGGGAGACAGATCCAGAGGGGCCTGAAAGGGGCCTCACAGGGTCTGCCACAAACGGGAGGCTGCAAACAGACACCTGCACTGAGTGGCTATGAATAAAGACTCTGACAAAAGCAACTTAAGAGAGAAAGGTTTCTTTTTCTTGTCCTTCAAGGTGCAGTCCATCATGGCAGGGAAGTCAAGCAGGAGCCTGAAGCGGCGGTCACACTGCACCCACAGCCAGGAAGCAAGAGAGCAATGATTGCATGCTGCAGCTCTGCTCTTTTCTCCACATATACAGTCCAGGACTCCGCCAGGGAATGGTGAGGCCCACAGCAGGTGGGTTTTCCCACGTTAAATACCATAATAGAGATAATCCCATAGCCATACCCGGAAGCCCATGGCTTAAGCAATTATAGATTCTGTTGAGTTGACAGTTAACAGTAAGCAACACAGTGGGTTCACCTAAAATAACCAGACTAACTTACAAGACAGCAGAATCTAAGAGGGAGACAGATTTCTGTTTGACCGGAAGAAATGGATGTAAAGTCACCATAGCCCTAGAGAATCAGGCAGGCAGAGTTTGAAGCCAAAACTATAATGAGTCCAAACAAGGAGGCAAGTCTCTTTATGTAACAAGCTTTTCTTGAGTCTTCATGTCAGATGTTGGCCAAAATCCCTAATGAAATAATAGTGAAGGTACCAATTCTTAAAGAGCTTCCTACCTGGTTGGGGGGAAACAAGTGAAATCCAGTAAACCAAACAAGATAAGGACAAACACTGTCAAATTCTGGAGCTGTGATACAAAGGAATGGCAGAATAAATAGTGATAGGGTGAGATGGGGTCTGCTATCCAAAGAAACGCCTTTCCTAGACGCCATTTGAACAGACTTGAATGAAGTGAGAAAAACGCCCACACAAAAATCTGTGTTGGGCTTGAATTCATCAATGGAAGTTTTACGTGGAAGATACACTGTTGATTGTCAGCCATGAAAACAGACTGCTCAGGTTTTCCCAGAGGCCAAGAGGCGATGCTCAGGCCTTCGACTTTGGTAACAGCAGTGTAGACAGTGGGAAGACATCAGAGATTCTGGAGCCAGAGCAGAAGGATATAACCCAGACACAGCATTTTGCAGAGACTCCAAAAGCTACTTTAGGATATGGCTGTCCTCATCCCTTACCCTGCCCATTTGGAAACTTCATAAAACAGTCTGTTTCATCAGTATCAGATCCATATCCAATTGCATATACAGTTTAAGAACCTTGAACTTAGGGATGGGAAGATAGCTCAGACAGTAAAGCAATTGTCTCACAAACATTGAGGATCTGAGTTCAGATTCCCAGCACCCACATAGAAAGCCACACTTACACTTACACACTTACACACACACACACACACACACACACACACACACACACACACACACAGAGTGAACTCTTCTAGCCCCAGTGTTATATCATTTCCAGAACCCAAGTTCAAATTTATCTATATCAGTGGTTCTCAACCTTCCTAATGCTATGACCCTTTAATACAGTTCCTCATGTTGTGGTGACCTCAACCATAAAATTATTTCCATTGCTACTTCATAACTTTAATGTTGTTACTATTATGAATCATAAAGTAAACATCTGTTGTCTGAGGGTCTTATGTGACCCCTGTGAAAGGGTAGTTTGACTCCAAAAGGGGTCGCAACCCAGAGGTTGAGAGCCGGAGATCTAGGACAAGGGTCTTCAGCAAGCTCTCACTGGGAAGGACTACATAGAAAGTATTGTTGACTTTGTAGCCATGTGGTGTCTGTCACAACAGTCAAATTGGAGTGGTACAAGTAGAGCAGTAGTCCACATGTAAAGACATGAGGGCTGTATCCACATCACATTTGTATGGACAACAAAGTTTAACTTCAAGTAAGTTTCTCATGCTACAAAGTATTTTTGAAAGCCATGCACTGCTTGTGGAATGTACAAAAGCAAGCACTAGGCTGGATTTGGCTCAAAAGCTAAGTAGGCGAAATCCTGCTCTAGCAGACTGTCAACTGACACCTCCCCCACTCCCTCCACACTTAATTTCTTACGTTAGTGTCACTTCTGTGGGCCCAATATAAGTCATACTGCTCATCTTGCATACAAACACCTCCCCCCCCCTTTTTTTTTAACCTTTCTACGGAACTCCCCTGAGGACTCTAGGTTTTAATAGTGAGTACATTTTGCCAAGTATCCCCACTTTCCATAATGGAATTTAATTATTTGGCCTGAAAAGCATTTAAGCTTTGCCATATAGAGAGCCAAATAAATAAATAATAAAGGGGCACATTTTGATTGCACCTGCCGCAAAGATCTTGAAGGCACTGCCTCGCCTTCTTTAATATTTTATGGAGGAGAAATGTGACTGTTACCAGGTCGTAAAAAATATACTGCTTTTTATACTAGGTCAAAATCTAGGGCCAAGAGTTCTGTTTTGAGGCAGGACACAGAAGGCCAGACTGGAGAGAGGATGGAAGTATCTCTTTTGAAATCTGAAGGGAGCTATTTGTGGATGACAGATCAGATTAATGTGTATTTGGTGTGTTTTTATTGTTTGTTGTTGTTGATTTTTTTTTTTCTGCCTCTCGACATCGAAGGCTTCAGAGTGTGCAAGCAGCTGGTGCAACATTCATTATTTACCACTGGAAAGCCAAGACTCCTAGCCTCTGACCTTCTATTATTGCTTAGGCATATTCTGGGAAGACTCGAGAAGCTGGCAAGTGCTTCCTGGAGCCAATAACATGCACTTTCTGCTACAAACACTGGAAACGTTGGAGTTGAAAGTCAACTGCAACATCACCCTGGCGCTCCATGCCCCAGAAGCAAGATTTCTGCAATGTCACCTATCATCCCACAGAGCCATCCCCTCAACAGCAGGGTTTGTTCTCACCGGATTATCAACGGTTCTTTTAATTTCCTAAATTTCATTATTTAAAAAAAAAATTGCAAATAAACATGAAAGTGTGAAATCCAGCATGAAGCTGGGCAACTTTAGGGTGGGAACTCACACTACACTCAAGTTCACTGAGGCTTTGGATCTGGTCACTTTGGGGGGTGGGTTGTTAAGGGGGGCTGTTTGTTGTTAATGTTTTAATGTTCCTTAAACTCTGGTTGTAGCAACTACAGTAAGTTCCATTTTACAAATGAAGAAAATGAATTTAGACATCTTACCCAAAGTGACACAGCTTGCCAAGAGCAGAGCTGAAGTTCAAACCCAGGGTTTCTCTTCCTCCTCTCGGGAATATTAGCAACTCTCTGGTCCCTTCCCCCCACACCTCACCAAGCTTGAGTCTCAGGTGTGAGCTGCCCTGGTTCCCACCTGAAGAAAATGACCCTTCCCAAGACTGAGAGACAGAGGTTGGGTACTGACAAAGCTAATAACACAGGCTCACATGCCGAGAGACACTACTCTGCAACTAGGAAATTAATTGATACTAGATTACCATGGCATTCCAATGGAATTACACTTGATCTGGACCCCAGCACAACAAAGGAATTCAACATGATTAATGCCTCGAACAGCAAGGGATGTCACAGTGATTTACCTCTGAGCACTAAAAGGGGCTGCCAGATGGCTTTCAGAACACTGCACCTGACCCAGGCCCTGGCTATCTACAGTATAATCAGCTGAGTCCGTTCATTTGACAGGACCACGCTTGGCCACAGCAACTTAAGTTTCAGCTCCCTTTCCCTCTCCCCCTCCTCCATCATTGAAGAGAGAGCTGACTCCCACTTCCATCCAGGGCTAATAAAGTCCTTGGGGGTGGAGGGAGATTCCACAATCTCCAGCAAACCCACTATGGCACCCTCAACTCTAAAGACATTTAACTTTATTTTTCCTTTAAAAAAAAAAAAAAAAAAAAAAAAAACCTCTCTTCTGGTGAGTCATTGGTAGCCATAGGTGTGTAAAGCATTTATATGAGGAGAAAGACAGATTGATGCTCTGAGCACAGTCTGCCTGCTCTGGTCTAAGGAGAGGTCAGGAGGATGACAGTAACACTAAAGCACACGACGACAGAATTGGCGCCAATGCGCATTTAAGCAGAGACGGGCGTCCAGAATTCCTGGACGTCATAAAGGATCGATTATCATTGTGGTCACTCTCAGCAAGACTGATTTCATTACCATCTGTCTTCATCTACCACTGCTTGAATAAATAGCAAGTACAGAACCTTTCCTGGACTCTCACAAGTCACTGAGACTGAGAGGGAGGCAGTTACGTAACCATGCAATGTCCTACATACCACCCAGGCGAGAGGAGAGCTGGTGAGAGGAGGGGCTTGGGGGAGACACTGGGGAGGGAGACACAGCAGAGTGAGATAACATCATTAACTCCACCAACTCGAAAATAAAGAGTTCAGTTCTCGGTTGAGTAATAATCCTCTTTTCAAGGTGGGTGATATTTAAGCAATCATCTCTTGAAAATTGGTCATTACCACCAGCTAATAACGGATGTGTTAGTTAATAGCCCAAGGTGAAGCCAAGGGCAGGCAGCTCCTGAGCCAGCACACCAATCTTCAGTGACAGGACTCAGATTCCAAGAAGGGGATTGCTACGATGAGCCCTGCTTGATGATTTATAACAAAGCCAATATCTGCTTTTTTTTTTTTTTTTTTTTTTTTTTTTTAAGTGCTTGCAATGTCCAGGAACACTTCACCACTGTGTGGGGCTCTGAAATCCAACAGCCATCCTACGATGCTGTATCCAAAAGAAGCACCCTCTGGCCCTCTTCTAAGCACTGCCGATCTTGTGCTAGGCTGGCCCTGGGTACCCTGTACAGGGTGGGATTGGGGAATACAGGGAAACATTATTCATAGGTGTGTAGACATATCCTGATTCTGTTTTTTGTAGCCTTCATTTTATTGTTAATAGTGTATATACCTGGGAGGGGCAAGGGATGCACATGAAAGTAGTGCCTGAAAGGGCCAGAAGATGGACACAGATCCATGAAGCTGGAGTTTCAGGTCACTATGAGTTTGGGTGCTGAGAACCAAACTCCAATTCTCTGCAGGAACAACAAGCACTCTTAAACTCTTAACTAGTTAGCCATCTCTGCAGGCCTCTGATGCTGTTTTTTTGTTTTTGTTTTTTTTGTTTTTTTGTTTTTGTTTTTTAGGCCTTCCATTATGAAGTCTGGAAGGATAAACAATAGGGTGGGAAGACCATGGAAAAGACAATGGCTTGCAGCATTCCTTTCTGTTCTTATTCTATTTTAATAGTGCTTAAAGTTTTGGTGTTTTTGTTTCACTTTTAACCTAGCTGACTGTCCCCTAGGGAATCCTAAAACTCAGTCAGCATTATCTTATTCAATCCTTACAACAGCAAAAGAGGTAGGTGGCATGTGTCATAGTTTTGGGGGTTTTGTTTGTTTTGTTTTGTTTTGTTTTTTCCATTATTCATGAGATAACTGACGTGTGTTTCCCTAATCAACGTCCCTCGGGAAATATTAGTCCAGAACTCAACTCCAGATCACTTAACTTCTGGTTCCATCACTCCCGCTACTCCATCATGCCACTCATGACATACGTCCTGTACATTCTTCTTTTTGAGAAAAGCCAATTCTTTCTAGAGAGTGAACTGAACAAAAATCGAATAATAATGAGGATACTTGGACTAGGACATCATAGTCTTCAGTGGTTCCTACCCCAAAGGGAACATGAACGAGAGGATGTACTATATCATCTGAACAATAGGACAACCCACTCCATTGAATATGCCTATAAGAACATATAAATTAGACTTGATATTGACCACAGGCAATGTTTAAGTATTAAGCTCAGTGTTGCATTTCAGAGCCCCAGAGATATGGAGCATCAAGCATGTGCACCAGTTTGCTCAGCCATGGTGTGTTGTCTTTTCGCTAATACATTTATTTAACCCTTTATACATGTAGTGTCTGTTGGTATCTGGGGTTGATTATCTATTACAAATTCAAATCTTGGCAAGATGCTAGTAATTTTTAACTAAAAGGCCATGTCTCTCTTCATATGCACAACATGAAGGACAGCCTTTTGAGAAGTGGCTAGAACCTGACCGATATTTCTGATGGCATCAGAAATTCCACTACAAGATTAATATGATATGATTTAACTCATCATATCATGAGATGAATCTATCCCACAATGTTGAGTTGTTCTGCAGTGGCCTGCTTTATTTAATGTGAGTCATGTTTTAACCAAAGCTTCTCAATTAAAAGTATTTTTAAGACAGTTTCTCTGTATTTGTGTCAATAGTGTCTTTTTTTTGGCTCTTTCTCTTCTTTATTTCATCCTATTCTGGTTTAGTTTTGTTTTGTTTTATCTTATTTGATTTGATTCAATTTTTTTCATGTGCCTGTTGGAAAGGGTGTGGGCTTGGATGGGAGGGGAGGTGGAAAGGATCTGGGAGGGGAAGGGAAACCATATTCAGAATATATTTTATGAAAAAAAGTTCAATAACAGAAGAAAAGTGTCAAAAATCTAGTTCTAAAATTTTAAATTCTAGGAGTAAGAGGGAAGATAGTTGGTTAAGTGTTTTGAATTCATATACAGTACATTTCTGTAAATTTTAATGACAGTATACTGGAGACATTTCCACCCAGTTATTTTCATGAAAATTAGCCTCTAACTCTGCGTTACTATTTCAAGAAAAATAGAACCATTTTCAGAACACTCTTATCTGTACGCTTCTCTTCCTCTATCTTGAGGGATAAACAGAAATAGGTAGAAGAAACCATGTTTGGTAGTGATATTACTGAACACCATGAGTCCTTTCAGAACCGCCTTTCATCATACAAATGCCCATTGATTTACACCTCAAGGCTGTGAATCAATAGCGAATAACAGAGAAAGTACTTGACCACATAAAAAGTTTGATGGTCAGAATCAGCCAGCCCAAAAAAAAAAAAAAAAACAAAAACAAAAAAAACCCGTTCATTGCCATATATCACCTTAGGTACAGGGGATAAAAACAGTAGCCCCTCTGTTCTTTATTTTCAGCAGAAATACTTGCCCATTATCTCCCTGGGTCTCAGAACCAAGGCCATGTCCCTGAACATAAAAACCTACCAACCTGGACAAAGCACGCTGGGTAATTAGAAGTCAGCCAAGCCAGTCTCTGTGTGGATAAATGCCTATCACATATGCATCTGCTAAGACCTTGAGTGAGCTTGTAAGCGTCTAGCAGATACATCAGTGGCACAAGGAATAATCCACCCACCTGTCTACGAGGATAGTTCTTCATCTCACTAGTCCCTTGCTTGTTGTTGTCTACCAGTTTCCTTGTACTTATGGATCATGACCTAGAAATGCAAACGAGAAGAAATATTAACTTCTTGAGAAGGCCAGAACAAAGCCCAAGGCTACACAATAAGGGCTGCCTTCAGTGCCTTCAGTCATCTCTACAGAAATACTCTACAATCCCAAAACCTTTATTTGAGCTGAAAATAATAAAAAATTGTATGCTACCTGCTAAACACACCAACTTAGATAAGTAGCTAGACTGTTATGAAATATTATTTTAACTAGGTAAAGATGTATTACATTTGTTTATGCTGCAGAATATTACATTTAACTGTGCAAAGGTATGTCACTGTTGTGTATGCTGCATTTGTTTATGTAAATCTGTGTTGCATTTGTTTCACCTTGCCTGCCTAGACAACTGATTGGTCTAATAAAAAGCTAAACAACCAATAGTTAGACAGGAAAAGGCAGGGCTGTAGGGAGAGAGAATAAATATGAAGAAAGATATAGGCTCCGACAATAGAGAAGAACAAGAGGAGGAGGAAGAGGGAATGAAGGACACACCCAGGGCAAGAAGCTGGGACTAGAGAAGCAGTGAAAGTAGGATATACAGAAGGAAGGTAAAAAGCCCCAAGGCAAAAAGGTAGATAAAGAGAATCAGGCTAATTTAAGTTAAACGAGCTAGCGAGAAACATGCCTAAACTAAGCCAAGCATTCAAAACTAATATTAAGTCTCTATATTATGGTTTGGGAGCTGGTTAGTGACCTAAAAGAAAAAGGCTGGTACAGCTAGACAGGACTGTCAATGCATTTGGAAAACTACAGAACAGAATGCATAGCCTTGAACTTTATTTGAAATGCTCAATTCATACACAGACTTACCTGGTGAGAGGGAGCATTCCTGAGCTAAGACTCCAATTTGACTTTGCACAAACCCATTAACAATTTTAAGGAAATGGCTTAAACTCTTAAGAATCTTTATTGCCTCTGTTCAAATAATGAACACACTATGAATCATCTCTTGTAGTCATCTGTTGAGTGTGTTAAAATATAATAGGCCATCGCTACAAAATAGGAGCTCTGATCTCTTTCACTCTGTAAAATGCTTGCTCTGTGACATATAATCACACTTCCCACAACACTATGACTTTTAATTTCACATCTTAATTGCCTCACTCTGCAAAAAAAAAAAAAAAAAAAAACAGCTAATATGGTCCACCTCACACAGTAAAAGTTCAAGAAATCTGTTGCAGAGCTAGCACGATGGCTCAGTCAGTAAAGATACTTGCCACCAAGTCTAATGATTGGTGTTCAATCCCCAGGACTAACAAAGTAGAATAGGAAAACAAACTCCTGCAATTTGTCTCCTGCCCCCCACCTGCACAGCACATAAGCACACAGCCCACATGCACACACAAGTGTATAAAAAAAAAATGCATGTTAAAAAAAAAAGGAAGTCTGTCATAAAATGGTTTATGACACCATAGTAGTGATAAGACTTCTGTGGCTAGACAGGGAGATAATAAGAAGTCCAGGTGCTCCCAAACCTTAAACCTTAAATATGAAACTGGAAAAAGACCTGTAAGGAGAAGTGGTCATTGAGTCAGCGCCCTTGAATCCAAGAAGGCAGAGCTGAGTCTTGCTTTGGGGTTTCTTCTAAGTAGCATGGTCCTAGGCACCAGTATGCTTCAAGGTTACTCAGATATCACTGTACATGCATCAGCTGCAAACAGTTTGACTTTAAAACAATGTGGTAAGTGAATAGTTTACATTGGAACAATCAGATGGGGTTGAAGAAACAGCAATTGCTCTAAGAGGAGCAAGGTGGTCTTTTAAGTTGTCTACATCATGACATGAAATCTCTTCCTGAGAGGTAAGTTCTGCCTCTATACGCAGGCATCAGCCTTTGCATAAAATTTTTTTTATTTTATCTGAAGATTACACAAATATTTAAATTTTTGACTCAAATCATCAACTTCCAGAGGGCAAGAAAATATTTAGGATCTCTTATTTTTAATGGTTTTTATTTTTATTTCGTGTGTGTTGGTGTTGTGCCTGCATTTGTGTCTGTGTGAGGATGTAAGATCCCCTGGAACAAGAATTAAAGACAGTTGTAAGCTGCCAAGTGGGCACTAGGAATTAAACCTAGGTTCTGGAAGAGCAGCCAATGCTTTTAACCACTGAACCATCTCTCCAACCCCCCAGGGATCTATATTTTTATACATACATATATACTGGTATGTATCCATGTGTTATCTGTGTATTTTTATGTGTAAGGGTTGGGGGTTGTAGCACAGGCAAAAGCCAGAAGTTCACGTCAGGTGTCTGCTTCAATCATTCAGCACTTTATTTTGGGGGTCAGGGTCTCACACTGAATTGGGAGCCCATGAAGTTGGCTAGACTGCCTGATCGACAAGCCAAGATCCAGCTGTAACCTGCAGTTACAGGTATATACCACCTTTCTGTGGATAATGGTGACCCAATCTTAGGTTGTCAGGCCTGGCCAACATTGCCCTCTGAGCCTTTTCCCCAGCCATATATTTCTGTATTTTGCATAGTTTTTTCTCCCATCTAGTTATTAGGTAAGTACCTTTTTTTGAAGATCGAGTTTTGCTACCATAGTCATGCTCAAGAGATCCTCTGGCCTTAGACATTCAAGTGCTAAAACTATTGTTTGGAGTTACAATGTCTGGCCAGGTGAATGATTCTTTTTTTCTATTTATTGTCATCATTATTATTCCTGTTTCTTGTTCTTTGAGAAATTCATACAATGTGTTTTGATCCTATAAACTACCCTCATCAACTCCTCCTAGACCCACTCCTCCTTTCCTATTCCCCCAACTTTGCATGTGTTTTGTTGTTGTTGGTTGTTTTTTGTTGTTTTTTTTTTCCCCTTTTGGAAAAAAACCATTAAGCCCAACTTGTGCTGCATATATACACTTGGTACATGGGAGCATCCTCAACCTTTTAGGGGTGTTACTCTTAAAGAAAATCAATATACCCTCTCACAGTAGCTATCAATTGTCAATAGCTCCTTAGCTGGGGTTGGGCTTTATGCCCACCTCCCCTCTCCATACTGGAATGTCATCTGTCTTATACATGCTGTCACAAGCACTGTGGGTTCATTTCCCTTCTCCCAGCATGAGATTCCTAGGGAAATTCCAAGTCCTGGAGTCAATATTTTTGATAGTCTGATAGCAAAAGCGAAGGACACAGTGTCTCTCTTTATAATGCCTTTGTTCCTGCCAGGACAATTAAAAATTAGCTAAAAAGAGAAGGGAGAGAAGACTCGAATTAATAGAATTGCAAATGAAAGGGGAGCTATTTAAAGCAGATAACTCCTGAAACCCAGAGGCTTCTTAAGGGCTCCTTTGAAAAATGTGTATTTCAGTAAATTGGAAAACCTAGACTTGACAAATTCCTATAGCCTGCCAAAATTGAACCAAGAGAACCTAAAACTCCTCACCAAGTCAGCAAGAATTGGGGATATCAGTGCAAGAGTATGTCTCCCAGCAGACAAAAGCACAGGACTGGACAAATACATTGCTGAATTTTACTAATCAAAAGCAAACCAATACCGATGGTCTTCAAACTACTCCATAAAGAGTGGAAGGGATGCTTCCACACTCACATGAAGAAATTATTAGCTTGATAACCTAAAACCAGGTAAGGAAAAGAGATGAGTGAGAAGAAGGAAGAGGAGGAGAGTGGGGAGGGGGAGGAATGGAGGAGGGAGTGAAGGGTAGAGGAAGGAAAGGTGGTGAGGCAAAACTATAGACATTATCGGATGAACAGAGATACAAAATCTTCAACAAAATACATGCAAATAGTATCAATATGTCAAAAAGATCATATACTAAGCCATGCATTTATGGCCTCACATGCAGTTCTTGCTACTGGAAGTCAGAAGCTAAAACCATACACCACCAAGTTAATTTTACTCTAGAGATACAAGGACGGCTCTAAGTAAATAAATTAATAAATATCATGTATCACACAAATAAAAGGACAAAGGTCACATGATTATTCAATAGCTACCCCAAGAAAACTTTTGACAAAATTCAGCTTCCCCATATAATAAAACCCTGAGGATGCAAGCAATAGAGGATCATGATCTAGTTTGATCTCCTATTGCAGACCAAACCAGCTAAGGAAGAAAAGGGTTTATTTGCCATATGCTTCCATATCACCAAGCGAAGTCAGGGCAGGAGCATGGAGGCAGGAACTGAAGCAGAGGCCATGGAGATCACCTGCTGACTGACTTGCTCCTTTGCTCAAGGTCAGCCACATTACATAGAAAGCCCGGGCCCATTGGCTCACAGATGGCACATGGTGAGGTGGCCCACAGTGAGCTGGTCATCCCTCATCAATTAGTAATTAAGAAAATGCCCCCATAGTCATGCTTACAGTGGTCAATCCTGTGGAGGCAATACCTCAGTTGAGGTCCCCTCTTCTTAGGTATGTCAAGTTAACAAGTGACACACTAATCATGGCATGCCATTTCAAAATAACAAAGGCTGTTGCAGCCAACATATCGCCAAATTGTGCTGAATGAGGAAAATCTAGGAGTTCATCTAAAACCAGGAATGAAATATGTCCAACTAAAGACAACCAGCCAGGGGGCAAAACCATTATCCAGGATATAAAATAAATAGATTTTCCATAGCACAGTCCTTTGGTCCCTTTCAAAACTCTGCCCTACTGTCCTCTCCCCTCTGCCATCACTGTCTTGTGGTAACACAATTTCACCATGTCAGAGTTATGAGCTAGCTAAAGAGGCCATGGTATCTTTCTGATTCTAAGATGTCACCCCTTTAAAAAATGAATCAATAATTTCAAAACAGCCTTCCAAAAAGTAGCAATGAAACATGACATCAAGTACATACATTATATTCTAATGGTGTGTTTCCTAAGTGGCAAAATGTGGTTGTGAGGGGGATACATCTCAGAATCAAAGAAATGTCCTAATTCATATGAAGATGCTAATTCAATTAGAGCATAATTTCTCCATATTTGAAAAGAAATAAAACGCTTTTGTGAATCAGGGGTGATAGATCTTTCATGAAGGAAATACAGGCCTGATACAACAAAAGAGCTGTGTGCATTGCTTGTTCCAGCCACAGCTTCCCAGAACCTATCATATGCTCACACACCATGCCCTAGCCTTTCATTTTTCCTGGCTGGACCCCCCACCACCCTCATTTTGCAAGGGTAACAAGGGAAGGACACACTCATTGAGGGCTGGGGAGGCATGAGCGATAGTGACCACTTCACAGCTCTGGCCAGCAGCTGCAGAAGTTTCAACAAAGGGTTGGAAGAAGGACCACCCAAGTGCTGAAGAACTGTGAAGCATGGTTTCTTTGAAAAATCAATTATCCACAAGAAATAGCTTCTTAGAAGAGAGTGAGAATCCAATACTAACAAATCCCCTGGTATACACTGTTAGCCTGCTGCAAGGTGACTGAACAATGAAAGCGGCTGCTGTGGGTTACTTCTTCGCCAACAATTGATGTCTCGATTTACCTCACCCATGAGCTGATAAAACCACACTGGATTTGGAGCTGCCCACTATGGAATATCTACATGGCTTAACTGCTCAGGACAACTCCAAAATGACCAAAACCCTGTGTAATAAGTACTTGTTCACAGCCAAAACACCAAGTCCCAACATCATGAGAGACTTTGAATAGTGAACTCCATGAAAGAGAAGCCACTCCTTCACCCTCAACATTGTCCATTGTTTCAGTTATCCAGTCAACCACAGTGCAAAAATATTAGAAAACTCTAGAACAAGCAATTCATACATTTAAAATGTGTTCCATGCAGAGTAACATGATGAAATCTCAGGCCATCCTGCTCTGTTCTGTATGGGACATGAATCACCCTTTTGTCCAAGGTATCTTCACTGTGTATGCTATCCATTACTGTGCACAGTACAACACAGAGAGAGGCAATATGATTTATCATATAACTTTGATTATAGAATATTATAATTGTTATATTTTATTGTTCTTACTCCTTTTACTATGCCTAGCTATAATTTTATTTTATTGTTTTTATTCCTTTAATATGCCTAACTACAATTTAATTTTATTACAGGTATATATCTAAAGAGGGAAAGTAGGTGTAAGTTTCACAGTACCGCGCACTGTTTCAAACAGCTGGGCTCTTAGATCTGTATCCTATACATAAGGGACCACTATGGGAGGTCCAATGGAACATAGTGCAAAGCAATTTTGCACAGAAATCTTTCTTTAAAAAAAGTTAACTGTATTCACCATTTATAAAGTAACAGCAAGTATAAATTAGAATCACAAGTGTGCTACCAATATTCTATATTCCAAGACCCAAAAATTATAAATCAAAGAGCTAAAAAAAACACTTTACCCTGGTCCCAGAGAATATGAACATATAACAGGAAAAGTTCTCAGATTCATCTGACTCAGTTACACTAAACCAATTTTATTTTTGAATGCATGCATATTTTACATTTTTAATTTATTTGGGGGTTAAGCTGGTAACACACACATGCCATAGCACATATGCAGTGGTCAGAGAACAATTTCCAAGAGTCAGTATATTTTTCCACCATGTGGGTCCTGGGGTCAAACTCAGGTCATCAGTCTTGGCTGTCAGTGAACCATCTTTACCCTCTGAACCATCACACTGGCCCTCGCAAATAATTTTTAAAACTAGTTGATAATTTAACAATTTTAACATCAAGCATATAAATGTGTGTTTCCCCATTTATTCATACCTTTTCAGGGTGTGTTCATGAAAAGTGGCTATTATCTTTGTGCATAAACTAAATTCATAGTGTTGATGTGTCAACATTAAATGTCCTTGAAGTTCACAGGGACTTTAGGGATTCTTGTGAAGGAGTAAAAATAAAATCCTCTGTTTTTTACAGGGTCATCACATCAATCCTTTGCTCTCATTTCCACACTCCTAATTTGCTACTCATTTTTAGTGATCGCCTCCATGGGCCTTGGCAAAGTATATTCCACCTAGTCCTTCCACATAAGATCATTTTATAGTGGAACTACATACACCCAGAGACCACTGTAGACCCCAGAAGCAGCCACACATCATCCCCACATTCCACAAAGTACAGAACAGAGCGTTCTAACAGAAAGAGGGCCGAATTCTCAGCTCAAATGCCTTCTCCACCTCTTTCTGCTACTGTAAATTTGTTTAATTCAGTTCTGCTTTCAGACACACAGTTCTCCCTTGGTAAAATGACGGAGAATTTCAGATCAGAAAACTTTAGTCTATCATCTTAAGAGTTTAGTGTAACCACTATACCCAGCAGAAAAATGGTTCATCTCAACCAAGACCTCACGAAGTCACAGGGATAGAGGTGTGAGGCTCTCTATTTTATGTCAGGCTTCTGAATACCATTTTTATTTCCTGGCCTTCAAAAAAGAATGGAAACACTGAAATGACATTTGAGCTCTGACCAGCTTTAACTTTCTCTGATTTTTTCTTTTATACTATTGTTTGTGCAGAAACCATTTAAAAATATGACTTTTTAATATTATCCACCAGAACAACTGAAAAACTAAACACTCAAGTTACCAAAGGCTGCTGGAAGCCAGGCACAGTAGCACACACTTTTGATCCTAGCACTTGAGAGACTGAGGCAGGCAGATTTCTCGGAGTTCAAGGCCAGCCTGGTCTACATAGTAAGTTCTAGGCCAGCTAAGGTCTCATAAGTCATTAGACCCTACCTCAAGAAAAAAAGAAAGAAAATCCTGCTGGAATTAAACCTTGGTCTTCATACAAGCAATTCTGCATATGCTTATGATTTAAATAATATCCTAATTAGTGGAACTTTTTAAGAAAATAAAGAAATCCTGGCTGCTTGATTTAGGGTTATTTAGGGGAATCCAACTGTATTCCCATTTGCAAATTTCTTTAACTTATGTTTTAAATGATCAATTGACTGATTGAGACAGAGTTTTCCTGTGTAGCCCTGAGCTAGAACTCAGTAGATAGGAACAGGATAGCCTCCAATGGATGGCTATCTGCCTGCCTGCCTCTGCCTCCTGACTGCCATTTGCAGATTTACTGTTAGAGTTTTACAGATGAAATGTAATGTTTTTATTTTCCAGTTAAGGCTAAGTTCAAGCCAAAAGAGCAAGAGAAGGAAAAAGAAAGAACCAGAACAGGAGAAGGCTCAGTGGGGTGAACAAGCATGAGGAGCAGAGCTCAAACCCAGGGTGTGCATCTAAAACTGAGTGTTGTCCCTGTGAGATACAGATGGCAGATCCCAGCAGCTTGTGGCTAGCCAGTCTAGCCAGACAGGCAAGCACTGAGTTCTGAGAGACCCTGTCTCAAAAACAAAGTGTGTTTGGGGGAGGTTATAGAGGAAAACATGTGTTATCAACTTCTGGTCTCCACATGTGTATATGTACAAACACACACAGGCATACACCGTCATACACACATATATACCCACACACACACATACAGAGGGAGGGCCAGGACATATAACCACACATAGGAAGATAAAGGTTACAGTCTGAGAAAGATAACCTAAAGTCAATTGTTTCCAGAAGTTCAAGAGTTTTGTAATAAACAGCTCTCTAAATCTAAAAAGGCTTGAAGTATTTAACTAGTCTTTAACATTAACAAATACACACAGTCATCTAAGATGCTTTCATCGCATATCTGTAACCTGATAAAAGTGCCCCATCACTGGTACTCACAACAATTTAATGGCTTAGGTGGATTATATTCCTTAGAGGCAGAAGGCAGCTACAATGCAAGGCTCAAGTTCCCCAAGTTCAGATAGTTTTAGAACATTAAAAATATTTCCCATAGGAAGAATTAATTTCTCTCAGGCAAAATAAAAAAGGAGAATTTCTTCAATTAGTCCTATGTTTTGGACAGAAACAGCAGAAATTCTTAGTCCCATAGGTGACTTTTTCAGAAAAGCTTAAACCAGCATTTTCCCAAGAGGCTATATCCAGGTCTGTTAGAAGTGTGTGAACATGAATATATGTAGGCAATTTACATATTCATTGCACACAGTTTACATAGACTGACAATGGCCAGACAGTCTATTCCCACACTCTTTTCAAGTTCACAATTTATTGCTGCTACCTATAAGCTGGTTGGTTTGAAAACTGATCTATCTATGTTTCTTCTTATTCTGGTACCCTTACTGCTGTGGGTCCCCTGAGGGAGAGGCACAATGCTTAATTGACAGAATCATACACACAACTATAGGATGGGAGAGTGAAAAGGGTTCCATTCTCCACCCCTCTGACATGCAGAACTAGGCAGGTACTGACAAAGTTGTCCAAAACACTCTCACATCCCTTCAAAGGTAGTTGGGCAATGTCACCCTAATAGAGAACAATGCTAGAACCCTTGCCTCCTGAGAGCTGGCATAGTGAGTAGGCTTTGGAGTGTAGGAGTAATTGGATATTGTCCCAGCTCTGCTCACTAATTAAAATGATGCAAGTGATTGAGACCTTCAGAGGCCTTATATTCTCATCTGTGAAATGGGAGTCAAAGACATTTTCACAAGGTTATGAAAATGAGCAGAGGAGCCACTAACACATTCAATATAATGCCCAGGCTCAGTTCAACTTCGTTTCAGAAATACTGCCCTTTGCTGTATGGCTTTGGGATTCAATCACATTCAAAGAAGTCCCGTAGGTAATTTCTCCTGAGTAACTTTAATATAACCATTCTCATGGTCCATGATAGCATAAAAACTAAGGAAATCCATAGGGTGAGATTCACATTTATATGTAGAAAAATACTTAAAGTTATTAATTCAGTAGTCAAATCACCAACTTCCCATTACAGTCCTTCTACGTATGTCATCATACCCTTCTGCACCATCTCAAACAGTGACTGGGTCACCCCTTTCTGTAGACACTTTCTAAAACAACTACATGGAGTCAGATGTGGTGGCACACACCTTCAACCACAGAAGTCAGGAGGCAGAGGCAGATGGCTCTATGAGTTTGAGGACAACCTGTTCTACATAGTTAGTTCCAGCCATCCAAGACTACATAGTAGACCCTGTCTCAAACAATGTTTAAATAAGTAAAAATAACCACATGAGGGGTGTGGGGAGATGGCTCAGTAGGTAAACTGCTTACTGTGTAAGCTTGGAGGCCAGAATTCAGAGTCCCAGCACCCAAATTAATGCCTGGGTGGGCACAGAGCCTGTCTGTAACTCCAGTGCTCAGAAAGTAAAGACAGGATCCCCGAAGCCAGCTGCCTAGACAGACTTGTTCTGAGTACCTTGTCTCAATGGAAAAAGGTAGAAATCCAGGAGGAAATCCCACATCCTAGCTTTGATAGGCACATGAACGTGCATTCGAGAGAGTACACACGCACCTTCACTTACACAGATGTAAGCTCACATACATGCAAAAATGCATATACACATGCACACATAATACACACATACACACACATCCATACACAAAAACAAAAATGAAAGAACCACATGGGTGTAAGTTGTTTTTGCAATAAAAGCATAATGCAACATCCCCCCCCCTTTCAGCTCTTCCATGAAATAGGAAAAAAAAAAGGAGGGGGCTCAAGAACCAAAACTCAGTTGTGAAAGAAGAGGGAATGCTAAGACCAGCCCTTGGCTGCTTTTAATTTGAGGCATTTCAGCTTGGTTATTTCTCAGAGTCACTGAGGGCTAATGGTGCAATGTGATTGTGCCTAGATGAATTTCCCATGACGAGCAACATTGGCTCATCACTTGTGGTCCTGCTGGGGTGCCAGTGTTTTTCTTTCTCCCAAGCTTAGGAAGGGGGGGAAAGCATGGAGTGCTTACACTTCTTGGGACATTTGTTTCCAATTTTGCAAACACTGTGAATGTGGTTATTTTTGTAGCTCTGTTAGGAGAGTGCCTGGCATTTGGGTTTTCTGGTTGGAGTTAATTATAAATCATTAGAGTTCCGGTGCCCACAACAAAGTCCCTAGACCTTGAAGCTCAATTGTTGGTGATTGCCAGAGTTCTACCCAAAGCCCCCACCTCTTGCTAAATCATTCCAATCCTCATTATGGAGTAGGAGGGGCGTTATTTTAAGATGTTTTCGTTGGCTTTTAAATGTAAAGCTCGAGTTCCAAGTTCTACTTTTTTTCCCAGAGCAAGATAAACTTAGGGACTGTAAATCATGGGGCCTGCATGTCATTTGAAAGGATCCCTGTTTCAAATTCAGTCCAGTCACCTCTCCGATGGCTTAAAGAAGTGAAGAGGCTTGCCTATGTATGGTCAAAGGACCTTTTCAGTAGCACTGGGCCTATGCCCAGATCTGTTGCTTTAAAATGATAAATGTCTGCTTTCACCCACATATACATAGCACCCCACATTTGAAGAAATAGCACTATGATATGACCAGTAACTTCAGGGTCAGCAAAACTAAGCAGATCTAAGATAATGAACCCTTCTCCACCTAAAACTGGCTCCATTTCCTGCCTGTAGACAGAGACCCATCCGCTAGCCTCCAGCTGCAATGACTCGTCCATGCATCCTCCAGGACAGCACCCATTTCCCCAAGTTTCTGCCATTAAAATGTTTCTCCTACAGAGCTCTGTCTCCAACCAAAGAACACATGATTGATCGCACTTTAAAAATAAAGATCTTCATTCACACATTGATTGGTGGTGACTAGACAGTAAAGTGGGTGGGAAACTAATGTCTTGCTTTATTTTGACCTTCAAGTAGTCCTTTTATCCAAACTCTCCTATGGATGAAACAAGGCGGGTGGTTGACACACTTTTCTCCCAAGATCTACTCTGATGCTGAGAATAGTGGTTGGCACACAGCAGGCTTCAAGGATCACTTGTAAAACAGTGAAGGCCAATCCCACTTTTCCTGCCTTCTGCCCCTCACAGCTCTTAAGGAGGATGGAAGCACAGAGCTTGCATCTCATGGAACAGATCAAAGAGATTCCAGGTGTCCCAGAATTCTGAAGCACAAATATCACTTCGCTGCTAGTGGGCCTACACTCAAACTTCCTGCCCAGAACTGGCCTGGACTCCAAACCAGGGCTCAACTCCCAGCTCTGTTCATTACTTTTCACAGATGGCATCTAGAAAATAATCGTAACTTAGACACATGACCTCTATTATTTCCTAAGGAAGATCTCTCTAATTCCCTCTTTCCCACTTCCAAGTGTAGAATCACAGGTTTTACCGTTACTCAAAGGCAATTCAGCTAGATGAAAAAGAAAATCAAGAATATTATTCTTTTCATTTAATTACTAATATGGGAAAATAGACTTTTTAAACTCAATATTACACTCTAACACCAAAGAGATGATGAGAGGTAGAAAAGGATGGATGAGATGATACTTGGTGCCAGAGAAACAGTCAAAAGCAAACTCATGCTTGCCCTATGGCAAAAGGTATTCATCTTAGATTCCAACTATTCCTTGGGGAAGCCTACTCCAACCTGTTCCCATATCCTTCCCTTTGATAACACTGGTAATATTTACAATTACACTTATATCATCCTCCTTCCCCCATGGACTCTGTTCTCTGAGAATAGGAACATAACTGTTTTATTTACTCCATGATGCCAGCTCTTAGCACTGAAGACTGTCAATAAACTTCTCCAAACTGTTACTGAGGCAAATATCTAAAATAGCTTGATTATAGGCGGATTGTGTGATTGGTTTGAATGAGGGTGCCCACTTGTTTCTGTCGGGTTTTCCTTGACCACTGAACTGCTTCTACAAATGGCAGATGATGCTGTGTCTCAGGGCAGCTTCAGCTGGGAAAACTCCAGGTGAGAGGGTCCCATCAACTTTCATTAAAGCAAATTTGCTAATGCTTCCTCCCTCTAACCTCCTTACTGTCAAGACCCATTTATGAAACAGAAGGCTTAAGACTATAAAAGATTAATCAGGTTTTCTCTTTTCTTGAGAGGGTGAAAATGCAGCTTCCTTCCAGGGGCGATGCACGATGTTATCGCTGCCTGTTCTGGGAAAGACGGGCCTCTTGCACTTAATGAGTGAACATTTTCTCTGGGTTTTGTCTTTGTGGAGCCTTTCATAGCAGCAGGCAGCAGCCTCAGGAAGGAGACTGGCAGATCAGCATCTCCCAAACACGGTGCAAGAAGAGGGAATAGAGAATGGTAGAATCTGTAAGTCTAAGGATAGATGCCGCAGTCTAGTAGCAGCTCTCTCCTATTAGTCAAGGAAAAGGAAAGGGTGCTGTTGCAAAGATTAAGAATTCCTCATGGAAAATCAAGAAAATTTGAAGAAGAATTTACAAAAGGTAATAGATAAAGCAACTCTGGAGCTAGGCATGAAGATAGTGCACGCTTGCAATGGTGCAATGATATTCATGTAGATCCAGGGAATGGAACAGAGGACCCAGAACTAAACCTCAACAGAAAGAGCCATCTGATTCCTCATGGAAGGACCAACAGCATATGTTGGAGAGAAACAACAGCATCTTCAAATGGTGCTGGGAAAGCAAATGTCCACATGTAGAAGAATGACACTCAATCTCTCACAATATACAAAAATCAAATTTTAGACATGATCAAATACCTTCATGTTTAGCATTAATCTTTTCAAGTAAAGGAAGATATCCAGGGAAACACTTCAAGATATGAGCATAGGGACTGGCCTTCTGAAAAGGATTCCAGTAGCTCAGGACATAGTAAGCACCAGGTCATAGGACACCATCAAAATAAAAGGTTGTACACAGAAAAAAAAATAATAATTGAGGATATATCCTCAACAGAGTGGAAGAAAATCCTTCCAGCCATTCACCCAGCAAAGGGTTAATGTCCATACTATATAATAAATTTGAAATTCTTGGCCAGCCAGCCCAGTGCCTGCAAGTACAAGAATGAAATTACAGCCCCAAAATCAATAAATCTGGGCACACTGGCACACACTTGTAATGCCAGTGATACGGAAGTGTGTGGTCCCTAGATAGTCACCCAGCCTAGCCTACTTGAAGAGTCCTCCCACCTTCTAGCCAGTTAGAAACCGTGTCCAAAGAAATACGGTGACAGTTCTTAAGAAACCCGTGAAGTTGATGGTTGACCCTCTGCCTTCACACTCACTTGTGCATGTTTATGTGCACACACATACACACAAAACTTTCTCCTTGAATACAGTCATCTCCCATCTTGCTCTCTTAACATGCTAACACTTTAATTCTAACTTGACTTGGTAGCGGCAGTCTATTTCTCCAATCCCTATCTCTAAGCGGGGAGTCTGACCTGGCCTGCTCATTTAAATTGAAATCACTTCCAATAACAAATCATAGATTATTGATAAGCCCATACATAGACTTCTTAACAAATAAGGCAACTGGTGTGGTGGGAATATGGTTGGGTGGGTTTTAAGGCACAGCACAGCGACAAGCTTGCTCAAGTGAAGACAAAGGCAACATCCCCTAAGCAAGGAGGGAAGAGCAGGTGAAAGTATTAATGGCCCCAGTTGGTTCCCATGGGGCTATTAACTGTGATGAAGGTTGCAGAAGAAAGCCTCCTTCGTTGCCGAGCACACTGGCCACTTCCCTGGACAGCATGAGCACAATTCTGCCTGTGCTTCTCCTCTTTAAGCACAGATGTGTGAGATAAGGCACAGATGTGTGAGGTATGATGACACTAAGGGAAGACGATACTCCTCCGTCAAACCCAGATTGACCCAAGGGTGTGACCACTCTGGAATATGTTCTGCACTTTTCCAAGAGGGTTGAACCTGTTTTTTTTCTTTTTGGGGGGTGTTTGGGCTTTAGGGGGAGTCAGTCACTTAGGAACACACACACACACTTGCTTCTTCCCTTCCTCTCCTACTTCCTTCCTTTTATTACCAGACTGACTCCCAAGTCCTAGTTCAGACCAAGCTTCCTAGAAATGCAACCTAAAACAAACAAAAAAGAATCTTCCAGGTTCACCCGTACAAACCAATGCCTTTTCCAGATCTTGCCCTACTCTGTGGCATGGCTGTGTTGCTCCTATTTTGTGAGACAATCCCCTCCAGACACTTCCAGACACCAAGGCAATGGCAAAATCAACAAACTCATCCTTTGCTACTATGAGTACATTTGAACCATGAACATCACTGGACAAACAAGTCTTTATCTTCTAAATCTTCTAAACTTGTGGAGAAAGTTCCATCTCAGCAACAAAAACAACTGCTGAAAACAGTCAAGAAATGGACCAGCCTCAGAAATATGTCATTCTCAGAAAAATACAGTCAGCCACCAAAGTTAGACACAGTAGAAGTTCCTCAAAGGGAAAGGACCATGGCTGTGCTTAAGAACTCAGCAGCCACACCATGAAGAAAGATGTTGACTCTGCCATGTTAATAGAGAAATACAATGCAATTAAAATAAAAATTAGTAGTAATGTTTTTAAATATTTATGAAAAATTAGATGAGTAAATCTATGATTTTATGTTATGAAAATTTGGGGTTAAAATAATAGAAGTGATGAGGGTAAATTATCCCTGACAGGTATGAATATAAAGTTACATTAATTAAAGCAACATAATACTGAGTCATAAATACACATGCCAGTGGAATCTAAAAGTATTGAAAATTAATATGTGATAAAGAGGTATTATTTCTAAAGTGTCATGCACACAATGGGTAGCCATTTGGAGGGGAAAAAATCAAATCCATTCCTCTAACCAAAAGCAAAATAAATCACAGATGGAACAAATATTTAGATGTAAAATATGGAAACCACAAAATCTGCTAGAAAACAATGGAAGAAATTCTTGTTCAATCTTAGAATTAGGGAAGGCCTCCTAACCATGACATTTAAGTCAGAAGTCAATGAAGGAAAACATTTTTGGTTTTGTTTGAGACAGAATGTATGTAGCACAGGCTGGGATGGAACTTGCCATCCTCCTGTCTCTGTTTCTGAAACACTAGGATTTTAAGTGTGCACCAACACACCTATGTATAAGAAATCACTCTCAAATTTGAATGCACTGAGAGAGAGAGAGAGAGAGAGAGAGAGAGAGAGAGAGAGAGAGAGAGAGAAATTAAATCGTACATGTCAAAGACTTTCATAGACAAATGCAAAAGAATACATGATGGGTATCTATTTCCTAGTACATAAGGAACTCCTAAGGACTATGTAAATCAACAGCTTAGTGGACATAAACAGATGGTCCACAAAATAGCAAGCTTAAAGGGTCTTGAAAGTTCTACTGGCTGTGATGGCCAGCACATTTAATCCCAGCAAGTTCAGGACACCCAGAGCTACTCAGAAAAAAAAAAAGTCTCTCAGAAACTCAAAACAAACAAAATATTGCCAGTTTCATTTACAGAAAATGTTCAGCCTTAACACAGGTGCAGTTAAAGCTATGCTATAATGAAATACCACATTTCACCTATCACGCTGTGCACACATAAAGCTAAAGGATCACTCTGCCAGATTTGCCTGCAGCTCTGGATCCTCCTGCCTCAGCTTTAAGAGTTCTGGGATTACAGGTAGACACTAACACACTGAGCTTCACATGCACTGGTTTGCTATTCTATGTTGAAGAAGATGCTGGGCAGCAGGCTATCTCCTACATCACCAGCATAAATACGAGGGGCAACATTGACTAAAGGTCTATGTGCATGTACCCCTTGATTCAGCAATTTTGCTTCTGTGGACAGTCCAGAACCCTTTGTTTTACAATCTATACTCTCCACCTCAAATAACACATGTATGAGTATGTTTGTGTTCTAATGAATCTCTATAGTACAGACTGCAGATGGGTTTGGCCAATGGCCATAGATTATTAACTCTGTTCTAGGATGCAATAGGTACAGGAGGGCTAGGAACTTCCTCACAGGGCAATTACCACAGGCTATCTCTAAACTCCATTACTTCCCCATAGTAAAATACTTAAAAGCTAGAAACTGGATGCAAGCCCTGACTTGGGAGTCACAGGTTACATTTTGAAGCCCTCTCTGATGTTTGTGAGTCATTTGACTAATCTCTTCCTGGTGTGTAACAAAAGTTGTATGCCCAACTTCTCACTCATGTGCTAAAGAAATTTTTGTTGCTGCAATTCTGTTCTTTCTGCCCATCCTCATCGGTTAACAACAGTGACCGTGATGAAGTTAAAGTCACACATACGGTATAAAGAAAGGCAGAACTGCCATCAACCAGGGTCCCCTGAATGACCTGAGTAGGACAGAATGACCAAGTCCTACACATACTAAACAGTATTTCAAATCTGACCGGAGGGAAAAATTGTTTTTGCTTAATAACCTCCTGAGAAGTTAGCATTCCTGATAGAATGCTTAAACAATTTTCTGTGAACTTGAATGCAACTAAGGTTTGCTCTGGGAAGCCAATTACCCACATGTCCAATTACCCACACACACAATTGCCAACTGTCAGTCAAGGGTCTCCTGATCCTTAACAAGACTTTCCCTCCTGCATCTGACAATGACCATATAACCACACTCTCCCCATCCCATAAAAGGTCCCTGCCAAATGTGAATTTGGGAAGTGGCTGTCCCAGGCCCATTTTGCTTATGCTCACAATTCTGATAGAACTTTGGTACATGCTCACAGCCTATTAGGCCCAAAGTTTCCTCCATCCCTTAAAACACTCACCTAGTACCATAGCACACTCAGAAATAAATTAATTTCTCTTTGTGTCATTGAATTTTGCTACCTATTACCACAGCTAAATCTACCATGCGAAATTCACACTTTAAAAACTTATTTGAATTTACTAACTGTTCACTAGGTGCCCAAGACTACACTAAGCACATCCATAGATTAGCTGTCAGCAAATGCCATTTCTGCCCCCACAGTGAAGATCCTGTAACTAGGACTGGTTACCTAAGCAGGAAGTGGCCCCACTTCTAAAAGCGGCCAGAACAGCAATCACAATATTAGCTTGTACTTCCAGAATGATCACAGTATGCCAAGCACCAGAATGAAACTCTAAACATTATTTGTAACCTCACAAAGATTCACTTTAAAAAAAAAAAAAATCCAAGTTAACCACTAGCGGTAAATTAATCTCTGATAGGTTAATACACTCCATTTAGAAAAGAAAAGAAAACCAAATGCTTTCCTAAGACAAATTTCTAATAATAAAGCTCAACCCAATTCTCTTGCTTAGGGACATAGAGAGAAAATGAAGCTACTCTTAAAGGGGACATGATTCCCCAGGGGCACATCAGCACCATTGGATCAGAACTAGAGGGAGGATTTTATGCACACTTTCCAATGAGGGATATTATTCTTAAAAGACTGAGACACACACACACACACACACACACACCACACCACATACCACAACACCATACACAACATACAACACAGCATATATACATACAAATACAAACAACACACAATACAACACATACACTCATATATACATACAACACACACACACACAACACACACATACACATACCCCAACACATACATACACACACCACAACACAACACATATACACATACATACACACACACATAATACATACACACATACATACACAGCACATACACACATACATACACACATACAACACACAACACAGCACAACACATATACACATACAAACACACAACACACATACACACACCCCACACACAATGGTTAGAGCTCCATCAGGGGTCCTTCAGGAGACAAAGCTTTGAATGTTCACTTCAAGATGTAATATTCCCTCTCTATGAACAAAGAAATCATCTCACATTGCCCCCAAAGACTTGGCTCGGTTTTAAACTAACCTCAAATTACAGGCATAGGAGAAGGGTGAATTAGATCTTGATTTAAGGAACAGAACAGGCTGAATTTGGAATGTTTTTATAATCTTTCTCTAAGGGAATTTGAAAGTCTGATATATGCCTAGTGGGCCTCAGTGTGGCTGGGTAGGTATTTTTACTAAATTTTTATGTTTGTATTATTTTGTTTTGACTTGATTCTATAGTCTAGGCTAACCTGGAACTTACTATTTATCTCAAGCTTTTCCTGGTTCAACCCCCTGAATATTAGAATTTTGGAATTGCAGGGGTGCATTTCCATGTCTGAATTCCTTTACTCTTTATAGGGGGTTAAGTGGGGTTGTTTTTGTCTCATGCAACATCTGGAGCAGGGGACAGAGAAGAAGTCTCAAATGGGACATCTGTATGGCTGTGCATTGACCTAGAGCGCTGGAGAGCTCTAGGACAGGAATTTAGGGGCTGGGGCCTCTGGGCCCCTTGCTACTAGAAGGAAGAATCACTGCTCAACACCTTGGGTTGTCCAACAGCATGCCCGTTTGCAGAGTGCTTCAAAGTCGTAGGAGCCTCAGTGTCCCCACCTGTTAAATGGAATCGATACTAGTCCCTCAAAAGACCACTATGAGAGGACCTGTGGGTTGACTAAGGGCATGTACTCTGAAGACATGCCGCCTGAATTTTAATCAGTTTGTTACCCTTCACTAAAATATAAGCCTTGACTAAATAATTTAATGTGGTTTTGAATACACTCAGATATTTTTCTCTTTAAGATATGAGAATATTTAGTATAGGAATTGTCGAATGACTGAATTTCTGTATTGTACCTAATATGACATAAATGACATCATATCCACATTTGTCACCCCCATTTATTAAGCTCTGTTTAGCCAGAGTATCTTCAGCCATGTCACACAACAAGGCAGGGTTGACAACACTCTTTTGGAGTCCCTGAAACTGCCTTCTCAGAAGAGAACTTTCCATAAAAGGAGGACCAACGTCCTGTGTGTGTATGAGTGCACAGAGCTGGGACTGGCCTTACAGCACACTCCTGGGTAAGCTTATAGTCCAGAATGTAGCACAGCACATGGACACAGACATGTGCTCAAATCTATAGTCTTGGCACCCAGAGCTCTGACCATCCCTGACCCCTCCTAGCACTAAAGGAGTGGAATGTTGTCCCCAGAGGACCATCCCAGCATTTTCAGGGATGGAAACAGCTCCTTTTCAGCCATAGGAACCTGTTGGGCCAAGCCAGAATACCAGCAGCGACACCCTCTGGCAGCAAGAAGGAAAAGGCAGATGAAAAAAAAAAAAAAGGTTACCCCTGGCTGCCCCTGGAAAATACCTCTGAATTCACAGATAACTCTCAAGTCAGAAGTCTCAAGAGAAAGGCAGTTTCAATCCCAATATGTTAAGTGAATGTTGGAAAAATAAAATATTCATCTATCTACTGATCTACTTATTTCACAAATAACTACTCAATATTCACCATGTGAAAGACATGATTCAAAATATGAAGGAAATCACAGCAAACCTAGTAGCCAAAAGGGTAAGACTATAATTATATTGTCTGGTTATAGAGTAGCTTATTCAAGCCACTAGACAGAACTGAACTGCCATGCCTAGTGTGCGTTTTCAGCTCTCATTTGTCTGCTTATCTCAGCACACTCTTTACCCAGACACTGGCACTGGGGCTCTTATACATGAGGTTGGCTACACGCTGCCAAATGCTAGTCTCCCTGGCCTAACCAGTGACTGAAATTCTCCCCACAAAGAATACTCACTGGGATTCAGACTGTGTAAATGGAGTGGTCCCACTGGCATTCAACTAGCCTTGTAGACAGGCACATCACATTACTGCCATTCATCAACGCCCTTTCAAGTATAACAGTAACAGAGAAGGCAGGGAACTCCAAAGAGGGAGCGAATCTAATGGATGGCTTCCAGAAAAAACAAGATTGTGATATACGGGTGTGGATCAAGGGGCCTGCCAAGCCATTGACAAAGGATGTGGAGAAACACAAAACCAGTTTTTCTTTTGCAGAGTCACTGTGGGGAGAGACTGAATGACAGCACGAGGATCAGTAAAAATTCAAATGACAACTCATATTAAGACTATACAACTCAGAGGCTAGAGAGATGGTTCAGTGGTTAGGAACTGGCTGCTCTTCCAGAAAACCCAGTACACACAGCAGCAGCAGCCACTCACAGCCATCTGTAAAACTCCAGTTTCAGGGGAATCCTACGCCCTCTTCTGGTCTCCACAGCCAATGCATGTACATGGTGCACAGATATGCATGCAAGCAAAACATCCATACACACAGAAATATAATGAATGTTTTAAAAAATATGACTGTGCACTTTAAACATTCCTGTTTATTTTTACTAACACTTGAACCAATAAAAAAGGGGGTAGACAAGGTAGTTAACAATATGACGACTGTCTGTGTTCAGCAGAGGGCCCCAGTGTGGTTCTAAATGACTGAAAACTACACCAGAAGCTTGGTGCTCTTTCATTTCTGAGACCTTGTCTGACCTCCAATTCACAGTCCTCCTGCCTCAGCCTCCCTAACGCTAATAGTACAGACATTTACCACCATGCACAGCTAACTCCAACGCACTAGTTGGGAGGATACTGCCAAAAAGGTACAGGATGGTGATTCAGGAACAATCCCAAGGTTTAGTTTAACCAGATGGGGTGAGAAAGACACATGCTCTATTGCCTAGATAACAGAAGAGACTCCAGGACTGTCTGAAGTCAGGGAGGGTCTGACTGGGAGAGGACAAAATGGGGATGGGAGTTCTTTTAGCTGTCAACAACAAGGTATCTGTTGTAAATAATCTCCTCTATTTTCTCATGAAATGAAATCAATGTAGATTTTCTTAGGTGCATTTGTGTCCATGTTCACAAACCTCAGGGGACAGTGGAAGTACCACCCTCCACATAGGAGGCATGCTGCATCTGGGTTTCAATTACTCCATGTTTGAAGAGCCCCTCTTTGATACTGCATGCTAGTTGATGCGAAGGTCATTAGTCTGATTGGGTTTTTTTTTTTCCCCAATGTAGTAAAAAAGTTTTGATGTCCAAGGGTTTTGTGAACAGTAATAAATTGCCACTCTCTATTCAAACATTGGGCCCCTGCCTGCTGGAAATGAAGATACCTAATCAAAACCATGGGAATGTATAGGCATAAGTTCCGATTTACAACAGGGATATGACTCTGCTTTGACAAATCTAGAGAACTCCACCAACACCATTCCTGCCAATGATGACAAGTTTGAGAAAACCTGACTGAGACATGCCTGTGGACCACAGAGCCCAGAATCCACATGTGAGCACAAGAGTTTACCAGACTTGGCTTCCCAACAGGGCATGCTATGGTCTCCAGCCCTCGGCAGGCAGCAGAAGTACCATTGGGTAACACTACTGTCTACATTTCAAATCCTGGGCCATTGGGCCAAGTGAAGTTTTAAAGTCAGCAGTAAAAACAGCAAAGTGCTCTCAAAGAACCCCTGGAAGACCCTCTCCCACCAGGGAGCTCTGCTAAGAGAGCTCAACCACAGGAGAGTCAAGGTAAGCGGAATACGGTTTCTTGGAAATGAACCCAACTCATAAAGACACAGTCTCCCAGATTCAATAAGCAAAAATCCTTATTAAGTTATCATTTCTACATGATCTGACACCCTAAAGATCTCTGCTCATGGTTCAAGATGGATAACCAGCAATCGCCACTCAGTTATGCTGAAGGGCTAATGGGTGGAGGCATACAATATGGTTTTGTGGCTTTTCCTTTCCACAAACATGCTTATGACTTGGTCAGTCAATTATCCCCCTGACTCCTGTATCCATTTACAGTAATTCCTATTTTAAAAGGTTCCACCTCTTGCACTAATGGGAGCTTCAGTGATCCACTCAAGGTCCCTCACTACTATGTTTAGCTACTCTCTGCTAGACCTCCAGGACTTCTCTCAGTACCATGGAGGGGGTGCATCTTTGAGGAACTATAATTGATGTCATTAGACAGAAATCAACGTGGGTGACAGGCAACAAATGAATGCTGGAACAATGGCTACTGTTGCCTTTGACAACATGTGCCACACACAATGGGATTTTGTTCAGCAGCAGGCCTGTCTTAATTATAGTTTTCACTATTAATATTTTTCTCACTGACTTAAATAGCATCTTCTGTGCTACTGTCCCAGACTAGAAACAAACCTTGGCCATCACTAACTGCATTATAACAAATGATTTCATCATCACATGGGATCCTATGTGCCACCAAAAGAAGGTAGCATAATTCCAGTTCTCGTGAGAGCTAGAGGACCCACAAGGATGAAGGGAGAGCCCAAAATACAAATCATAAAATCATATAAAAGATGGGAAGGAAAGACAATAGGAAATTATACCAGAGTTTAATGCACAGGATGGGGCTAATGTTGGGAGCTCTCTCCATCAATCTGGACCTCCAAAATCTAAGAGCAGGGTGTGAGGGGGAGGTAAAGAAGAGGGATTAAAAGCAGAGTTCTCTCCTTGATACTTAGAAGTGTAGCCCACAGACAGCAGCAATGCTGTTGCCTGCAAGCTTGCCAGAAACATGGAATCTCAGGCCACACTCAGATCTACTGAGTCAGAGCCAGCATCTGCTAGAAATGAAAAGTAGGTTAATAAAGGGAGCTGCAACAAGATGGTCCTTCAGAAGAACTTTAATAAGAGAGTCTTGTGACCGTGGGAGCCAGGTCAGCCTTAAAGAGGCAGCATGATGGAACTTGAAGGAAGAGGGAGAGAGCATTCCCTTCATGTCCCAAACACAAAGGTGGAACTTCCTGACTCACTGGTTTCCAGAGTGGATAGGCAAGTGTCAAACCACATGGCCTAGCTCACATGACTCCTGACTTGGAGGCAATGTACACTAGGTAGGATTGTAAGACCCTCAGAATGAGGAGTCTCCTAGTTTCGGTTGGTACCCCCGGAACTCAATGGCCAGTCCAGTTGAGGCAGCATGCAAGAGGCTTTAATAAACAGGAAACATTTGCGCAAACGGGCCCCCTCAGCACACAGGCTAGAGAAGCCCCATTCTCTTAGGGAGCAGGTACTTTTAAAGGAAAAAACCATAAGCTTAGGGAGGGGGTGTGACCCTCTGTCAGTTGAGGCAAACCTTAGGGTCTGTTAGGGTCAGCAGACCTTAGGGCCTTGGGGTGTGCTAATTAATCTTGTCTGGGCAAACCAGAGTTGCAGCTATCTCTTTGTTTCTTAAGGACCCTATTTACCACTGGCTGACACACTGAAGGGAGGGGCAGTGTGAATTCTTGGAATCCTGCTATCTTAGGGCCTTGTGAGGGAAAGTTGCTGGTGGTTAGCAAATTCAAGGGAACTGATAGTGGTCTGGGTTAGCTTTCCAGGTCAGACTGTCCTTCATTTCAAGTGGGGGGGGGGGTCCTTAAGTTTACTTTTTGTCTTTCAGAATCATACTTTAAAGCTGCCTTTGTCTCAGGCAGCAGGGTGGAGAGATTGAGCTTTTCCTGCCATGAAAGTTGAATTCTCTAACCAGACTTATCTATCAGAAGACTGATATTCCACTCAGGTGTGGCCCGACTTTTGAGTGATGGGTGGAGGGGGGCACAGCTAGAGGGTCTATGATCAAACAGCATCCTAATTAATATTGATATGCATGCACTACTGTGGTGATATTTTTTTATGCTATAACAAATAAAGCTTGCCTGAAAATCAGTGCAGGGCTAAGCCACTAGTTATCCATAGAGGCCAGGCAGTGGTGGCCACACCTTTAATCCCAGCACTCAGCAAACACAAGCAGGGAGATCTCTGTGAGATCAAGGCCATCCTGGGCTACATGAAATTAAATCTATCTAAAAGAGAAACAGCTCACACAGAGGTGATCCTAGCACTTGGGGGCAGACAGGAGTGATGTGGCTGGGCAGAGAGAGGAATATAAGTTGGGAAGAGACAGGAGCTCAGGGCTGTCTGAGGATTCATGGAGATGGACGCAGTCTGAGTAGTCAGTCTAAGGAAACAGTCTGAGGACAGGATCACCCCTTTGATCTGAGCATTGGTAGAGGTAAGAACTCTAGTGGCTGGCCACTCTGCTTCTCTGATCCTTCAGCTTTCACCCCCTGATAGCTGACCCTGAATTTTTATTATTAAGACCATTCAAGCTGCACACAACCAAGTCTGAGCATCCCAATCCAACTTGTTGGAGTGGGAAGAAATAGGATTCCAAAGACATAGATATACCTGTTCTAAGAATTTGGCTACAGGACCCTAACAGAGAACACTAAGAAAGAAAGGTTGTTTTAGGTGTTCAGTGGGGCCAGGTATGATGACCAATACCTCTAACAGTTCTTCAGCAGCTTGGGAAGAAGTTGATGAGTTCAAGGCCAGACCAAGCTACACAGAAAGATCCTATTTCAGAGAAACACAAAGTGCTGCAGAGTTGTGTGTGTGTGTGTGTTTGTGTGTGTGTGTGTACATTGTGTATATGAACAATACACACATGTGCGCACACACATATATATATGTTCATACACAGTACACATATTCATGTGTGTTTCAGAGAAACACAAAGTGCTGCAGAGTTTTGTGTGTGTGTGTATTTTCATACACACATGTACACACACATATACATATATACATATATGTTCATACATACAGTGCACATGTTCATGTGTGTGTGCAGAAGTATTCATGCAATTGTGAAGGCACACACCTGGAGACCAGAGGCTGATGCAGGTGTCTTCCTCTGCTACACTGGCTTTATGGGGTTTGTGTGCTTGCTTTTCATTTCTTTGCTTTTAATTTACTCAGTTTCTTGTTTTTACATCCTAAGCAAAGTTTGGCCTCCCTCCCCTCTTCCCAGTTCCCCCACCTCCCCCACCCCCACCCCCTAACCTTATATTTTAACACAGAATCTCTCCATAAACTTGGAGTTCATCAACTTGGTTGGCTCATCAGCAAGCCCTCCTGCCTATCACTGTGAAGAGACACCATGACCACAGCAACTCTTAGAAAGAGAACATTTAGTTGAGGAGGCTTGCTTGCGGTTTCAGAGGTTCAGTCTATTATTATGATGGTGGAGCACACGACAGTGTGCGGGCAGACATGGTGCTGGAAGAGAAGCTGGGAGTCCTACACTTTGCAGGCAGCAGGAAGTCGACTGACTCACTGGCCATTATTCTGAGCATAGAAAACCTCAAAGCCCGCCCCCACAGTAACACACTTCCTCCAACAAGACCATAACCACTCTAATGAAGCCACACCTCCTAATAGTGCCACTCCCTATGAGATTATGGGGGCCAATTACATTTAAACTACTGCATCTCCTACCTCCACAACCATAGTTGACAACACGTGGGCTACAGACACACACCACCACTCCCAGCTTTTACGTGGGTACTGAAGATGCACGCGCATGCCCTCATGCTTGCACTGCAAGCACTTTAGCCAAGGAGCCATCTCCCCAGCCCCTTTCCCACGAATTTTGAATCAGTAAGCTAGTCAGTGTATCGACTTTGACAAATGTTTATTGTCACTTTTATCTGTACTGTGAAGACACAATGTCCTACAGTGGAAGTACTTACAAGCTGCTAGATGACACAAAGATTTGTGTTTTATTGGAAAATTTGTCCTTTCACATAAAATTTTGTATTCTGGTGCTTTTTTTCAAACGTTATTGGAGTCAAATTAATATACAATAATATACATATATTTTGATGTGACATTGCAATAAATTTCAGAAACAATATATTCCAGTGTATCTACCACCACAATCAAGACATAAAACAATCCATCATTCCCAGAAGCTCCCTATGCAGCTAGTTGGCTCCCTCTGCCTCCAGTTCCAGGAAAACATGGGTCTGCTTGGTTTTTGTCTGGCCTCATTCTATTGCTCTTAAGTCTAGTCTATCATACAGTCATGCATCCTATAATTTACAAAACTAGTTATGTCACATAATTAGATTTTATTCAGCAACCAACTGTATCTATAACCTGTGTCCCAAAAGAGTCTATTATTTGGTGATGTCATCGCCGTCTGGTTAAATGGACTCCAAAATGCTCACGTGATCACCTGACTGACACATTTCCCAGAAAGTGACTCTTTCTCTAAGCAGTGTGTGCTTACACTAAAGCTGATGCTTAAAACTGTTTTGTGGTTTTTGTGGGGTGTTTTTTTTTTTCTTATAAAGGAAAGCATTTAATTGGGGCTGGCTTATAGGTTCAGGAATTTAGTCTATGATCATCATGGTGGGAGCATGGCAGTACTCAGGCAGACATGGTGTTGGAGAGGTAGTTGAGAGCTCTATACTTGGATCTGCAGGCAACAGGAAGAGAGAGAGACACTAGCCTGATTTGAGCATTTGAAACCCCAAAGCTGACCCCCAGTGACACACTTACTCCTACAAGGCCACACCTCCTAATCCCTGCCAAGTAGCACCTCTTCCTAATGACCAAGCATTCAAACATATGAGCCTTTGGGGACCATTCCTAATCAAACCACCACAGCATGTGAGTAGGGTGGGATTAGGGGAGGTATCTATTCAGCCACTCATTAGTTCATTTTTAATCCCATTCGCCAGCTAAAACTGATGTTCTTAAGAGTTGAAATTACAAAGAAAAAAAAAGAGGATATTCATGAAAAAAATCTTAAAATTGTCTCAAAAGCTCATGTGGAGTTGGTGGGCTTTCTTACGCCTTTAAGAGAGGATATGTGGTACTCAAAGATGCCATCTCGTCAGAAGTCCCTCCCAGCACTCAAAAGCTCAAAGAAGTTGTTATTCCTCAACACATGTGAATGCTCCCAGGATGCAGTGGGGCTGGGGGCAGGGCTCAGGGCAGGGCTCACTAGTTATTTATACAAATGGGTATTCTGGAGGATTAAAGAACTGAGTGAGGAGAGGTGAGGAGGGGAGGGGAGAGGAAGAAAGAGGAGAGGAGAGGAGAAAAAGATAAAGGAGGAGAAAGGAAGATAGAGGAGAGGGAAGGAAAAGGGGGAGAAAGAAGCAGGAGTGGGGAGGGGGAGAGAAGAAAGTGGAGTCAATTTTGAGATGTTATTTAAATGTCCACAAAGATTACATATGACATTCAACTGGATGCAAGGGTGATTCAGCACACAAACTAGGAAGCATAACAAATCCCATCATAAAATGAAGAACAAGCTATAATCATTTCAAAGGATAAAAATAGATATAAATTTCCAAAATTCAGCAAACACATCAATGGGGCTGAAAATTGAGTTCGATGATAGAGCACTTGCCCAGCAAGCAGAAGGCCCTGGGTACAGTCCCCAATCAACAACATGCTAAATGCAGAAAAGCAGGAAGCCTTTCCTCTAAAATCAGAAGCAAGAAAAGACATCCAGTGTCACCACTAATATTCAATACAGTGTTAGAAGTCTCAGACACAGCCTGCAGGCATGAGCAATAAATAGGGTATCCAAATAGGCAAAGAGCAAGTCAAGTTATCCTTGCTTCCAGATTACATAATTTTTACATTAAAAATAAATAGATAAATCTAGCCTCCATTAAAAAAAAAGAACCTGTTGAAACTGATATATAAATCTAGTAGCATTGCAGGATACAAAATCAACATGGAAAACTTGACAGTATTTTACATGCCAGTAACAAACTGCCAAAAAAAAATAATTAGGAGAGTAACTTCATTTATAGTACGCATAAAATTGAATGTGGTGGCATGTTTCTATAATCTCAGTACTCAGGGGTCTCAAGGCTAGAAGATCACAAGTTCAAGGTTAACCTGACTGTTAGATCAACTGAAGGGGAGGAAAAGACAAGAATAAATGAAATAAAATATCTAGGAGTAAACTTAGTCAAGAAAGTGAAATGATGCATGAATAGCAATACTTAGTGTCACCAACATTCTGTACTACCCAAAATAATCTGCCAATTCAATGGTCCCAGATGACATTTTTTGACAGAACAAAAATAGGCAAATAGCCTGTTTCAACAATTGTAATATACATGCATAACACACACACACACACACACACACACACACACACACACACAGAGCTAAGTATGTTAGTTGACTGAGGCCTGTAATCTCAGCAACTCAAGGAACTGAGGCAGGAAGATTGCCTCAAATTTAAGGCCATCCAGGGATTAGAGAGTGAGACCCTGTCTCAAAATTAAAAGTCAAACAGCAAGAAGTAAGAAATGTTGATAAGGATGTAGAGAAAAGCCACTTTTGCACACTTTGGGTAGGAAAGCAGTTGATACAGGAATGGTGGAAAAGGGTAATTTCTTGAATATCAAAGTCCAATGAAATGACTTATAGAAATATCCTGTCTTATAGAGTCTTGTAGAGACACTCACACTTGGTGTTCATTCACAGACATTTCACAATATATGAAATACAAAAATAACCTACACATTCACCAATAGATTAATGAATAAAGAAAGTGTGAGATATATAAAGATACACAATTATTCAATTATTAAAAAAAAATAATGGGTGGGGAGATATCTCCATAGGTAAAGGCCCTTGACAATAAGGTTGACAAACTGAGTTCTATCCCTGAGATATACATGGTAGGAGAGAAACAACTCCCATTAGTCATCCTCTGGCCTCCACATACTCCGTGGAATACACACACACACACACACACACACACACACACACACACACACACACAAATGCAAAAATACTTTTAAAGGGAATTCTGCCACTGTGACATAGATAACCAAGAAACTTTAAGCCAAATGAGAGCAGACACACGCTAATATGTGGAATCTAAGTAAATGTCAAACTCATAAAGGAAAAAAATATATGGCATGGTAGTTAAAATGCCTAGTGGTGCAGGAAGTGGGGAGACCCTAGGGAAAATGTACCAATTTTAAGTTACAGAGTGAGCAAATTCTTGCTGTTGAGTATGGATGGTGTCAAAGGGGTTAAACTGATGATGGCAGAAATCACTGCACAATAAGCATGTGCATCAAATCATTACAACTACATCTTGAATGCAAAAATGTTTGCATGTTAAGGAGTTAGGGAGACGTCGCAGTGGATAAAAGCACTTGTTGTGTAAGTATGAGAACCTGAGTTCAGATCCCAGCACCCAGAGTATAAAGACAGGCATGGCTACACACACACCTGCAAACCCCAGCATCATGAAGAAGGGAAAACAGGATGAGCATTGTGGTTTGCTGACCATGAGTCTATCAAAAATGGCAAAGTTCAAGTTTAGTGAAAGGTCCTTCCTGAAGACAAAAGGCTGCAGAGTAATAAACAATGACATCTGGCATTCTTAGGCATACATGCCCATACAAGCACATCCAACAAACATGTATATGAAGATGTTTTAAGAGCCCTTGGACATTCTTTTTCTAAACCATTTCAATGACAACTCTTGCATCTAAAAGAAATAAATAAAGACTCAAAATCCTAACCATGTTTTGTAGATTTAGACTATAATTCACTCAAGTTTACTAAAAGGCCACTTTGGAGGATGCCCACCAACAACTTGGCAACTTTAGTACACTCTTGTTATTAATAATAAAAATCTATGTTTTACAGAACACATTTTCAAACTGGCTTTTGAAGGGCTCCCGAGAGACAGCAACTGATGTGCAGGAAGCCCAATGCTCACCACATGAAATCATCACTGGTACAGCCATGGGGGCCCCTTCCAGAAGTTCCTTGGGGACTAACGTTCTTGGAGGGAAGATGTCTCTCTTGCGTCTCCTCCTGAGGCCCCTCTCTTTCTGATGTGGGAGCTAGTAACTGAAAAATGAGCACAACTGGTCTGTTGTGTTGAATGAGATGATGTGGGCTATCGCCTGTGAAAAGTGCACTATTGTCATTTAATAATTGAGGCGGAAATGAACTTCAAAGACATTGGGCTCTCACCAAACAAATGTTTGATGAAGGCCTGTAGGGGTAGGGACAATTGTGGTTATGAAAAGGAAAAGTCACGCTTGTGAATTCCAGGGATAAGAAGAACTTTTGCCTACTTAATAATGGAAAAGCAAGCA